>OZ025188.1:7430879-8074965 GCA_964019065.1 Catostylus mosaicus | reverse complement strand
AAATATGACATGTAACACTTCAATTCAGATTTAGAATTTTACTTTTGGGAGCTTTTTTTCAGCTGATATTCAGTCTAAAATATTATGCAAAAGACACCTTATTGATACCTCCTTGAGAAATATGACATTCAACACTTCGGTTTCAAATAAAAATTTCACATTTCAAAGGTTATATTGATCTTATATTGAATACAAAACTTAATGCAAAAGATTCCTCCTTGATAAATATGACTCTTAACAATTCAGCTCTTTGTGAAAATTTCACAATTCTGAGCTTATTTTTACCTCATATTCAGATCCATTCTTTAAGCAAAGTATACCATCTTGTTAAAAATGACATTTAATACATGTTTCTGATAAAAGGATCAAATTTCTGAACATATTTTAGCTGATATTTAGTAGAAAACTTCATGCACAAGAAACCTTCTTGATACCTCTTTGAGATATATAACAATTAACAGTTCAGTTCACAATAAAAATTTCAAATTGGACAATTTATGTTTATTTTATATAAAACTATACTTAATGCAAACGATGCCTTCTTGATTAAGATCAAATTTTTATACTAAAATTCCCATTAGAAATTTCACATTTCAGAGCTTATTTTTAGCTGAAAGTAAGTATAAAATGTCATGCAAAAGATGCATTTTTGATAAATATGACAATTAACACTTCAGTTCTGATCAAAAATTTGAAATATCCAAGCTTATTTTTAGCTGATATTTAGTTTAAAATTTCTTGCAAAAGATATCTTCTTGATATCATCTGGCAAAAAATGACATTGAACACTTCAGTTGAAAATAAAAATTTTAAATTTCTGTGTTTATTTTTAGCTAAAGTTCGGTATACAAATTTATTCAAAACATCCCTCCTTGAGAAATATCGACTCAAACACTTCAGTTCCAAATAAAGAATTTCGAATTTCTGAACCTATATTTATTTTATATTGAATTCAGAACTTAATGCAAAAGATACCTTCTTGATAAATATGCCATTTAATACTCATAGTCTGTTTAGACAGTTCAAACTTCCCTGCTAATTTTTAGCTGAAATTCAGTATAAAACTTTTTTTCAAAAGATACCTCCGTGAGAAATATGACATTGAACACTTCAGGTCAAAATGAGAATCTCAAATTTCTGTGCTTATTTTTAGCTGATATTGATTATAAAATTTCATTCAAAAGATACCTCCTTCAGAAATATGACATTGAAAACTTCACTTCCAAATAAAAGGTTTATATTTCTGTGTTTTCTTTATCTGAAATTCAGTATAAAACTTTACTGATAAGATACTTTTTTGAGACATACAGTATGACATGTAACACTTCAATTCAGATTTCAAATTTCACTTTTCTGATGTTATTTTTTGCTGATATTAAGCATAAATTAACATGCAAAAGATACCTCCTTGATAAATATGACAATTAGCGTTTTAGTTCAAAATGCAAAATTTCACATTCATGAACTTATATTTATTCTATATTGAGTACAAAACGTAATGCAAAAGATACCTCCTTGATAAATACGACAATTAACACTTCAGTTCTTGTTTAAAATTTCAAATTTATGAACTTATTTTTAGCTGATATTCAGTTCAAAATTTGATGCAAAAGATACCTCTTTGATCCATATGACAATTAACACTTCAGTTCCAAATAAAATTCTCACATTTGTTTGAAAATATATCTATTTTATATCAATTAGAAACTAATGCAAAAGATACCTTCTTCATAATTCTGACATTAGCATTTCAGTTCCAAATAAAATTTTCACATTTCTGAACTTATATTGATGTTATATTGAATAAAAAACTTAATGTAACAGATACTTCCTTGAGAAATATGAAAATCAACAATTCAATTGCAAATAAAAATTTCACATTTATGAGCTCATATTTAGCCAATATTCAATATAAAATTTCATGCAAAAACAAATCCTTGAGAAATTTGACATTAAATATTAAGATTCCCGTTAAGATTTTCACAATTCTGAGCTTATCTTTAGCTGATATTAAGAATAAAATTTCATGCAAAAGATACCTCTTTGACAAATATGACAATTAACACTTCAGTTCCAAATAGAAATTTCACATTTCTGAACTTTTATCTATTTTTATTTATACAGAACCTAATACAAGAGATACCTTCTTGATAAATATTTCATTTGTTATTCAAATTCTGATTAAAAATTCCAAATTTCTGTGCTTATTTTTTAGCTGAATTTCTGTATTACATTATATTCAAAAGATAACTCCTTGAAACATATGACATTTAATACTTGAATTGGGATGAAAAATTTCAATTTTCTGTGCTTATTTATGGCTGGAATTGAGTATAAAACTTTATTCAAAAGATATATTACTTTGAGAAATATGACATGTAACACTTCAATTCAGATTTAGAATTTTACTTTTGGGAGCATATTTTCAGCTGATATTCAGTCTAAAATATTATGCAAAAGACACCTTATTGATACCTCCTTGAGAAATATGACATTCAACACTTCGGTTTCAAATAAAAATTTCACATTTCAAAGGTTATATTGATCTTATATTGAATACAAAACTTAATGCAAAAGATTCCTCCTTGATAAATATGACTCTTAACAATTCAGCTCTTTGTGAAAATTTCACAATTCTGAGCTTATTTTTACCTCATATTCAGATCTATTCTTTAAGCAAAGTATACCATCTTGTTAAAAATGACATTTAATACATGTTTCTGATAAAAGGATCAAATTTCTGAACATATTTTAGCTGATATTTAGTAGAAAACTTCATGCACAAGAAACCTTCTTGATACCTCTTTGAGATATATAACAATTAACAGTTCAGTTCACAATAAAAATTTCAAATTGGACAATTTATGTTTATTTTATATAAAACAATACTTGATGCAAAAGATACCTTCTTGATTAAGATCAAATTTTTATACTAAAATTCCCATTAAAAATTTCACATTTCAGAGCTTATTTTTAGCTGAAAGTAAGTATAAAATGTCATGCAAAAGATGCATTTTTGATAAATATGACAATTAACACTTCATTTCTGATCAAAAATTTGAAATATCCAAGCTTATTTTTAGCTGATATTTAGTTTAAAATTTCTTGCAAAAGATATCTTCTTGATATCATCTGGCAAAAAATGACATTGAACACTTCAGTTGAAAATAAAAATTTTAAATTTCTGTGTTTATTTTTAGCTAAAGTTTGGTACACAAATTTCTTCAAAACATCCCTCCTTGAGAAATATGATCTTAAACACTTCAGTTCCAAATAAAGAATTTCGAATTTCTGAACCTATATTTATTTTATATTGAATTCAGAACTTAATGCAAAAGATACCTTCTTGATAAATATGACATTTAATACTCATAGTCTGTTTAGACAGTTCAAACTTCCCTGCTAATTTTTAGCTGAAATTCAGTATAAAACTTTTTTTCAAAAGATACCTCCGTGAGAAATATGACATTGAACACTTCAGGTCAAAATTAGAATCTCAAATTTCTGTGCTTACTTTTAGCTGATATTTATTATTAAATTTCATTCAAAAGATACCTCTTTCAGAAATATGACATTGAAAACTTCACTTCCAAATAAAAGTTTTATATTTCTGTGTTTTCTTTATCTGAAATTCAGTATAAAACTTTATTGATAAGATACTTTTTTGAGACATACAGTATGACATGTAACACTTCAATTCAGATTTCAAATTTCACATTTCTGATGTTATTTTTTGCTGATATTAAGCATAAATTAACAGGCAGAAGATACCTCCTTGATAAATATGACAATTAGCGTTTTAGTTCAAAATGCAAAATTTCTCATTCATGAACTTATATTTATTTTGTATTGAGTACAAAACGTAATGCAAAAGATACCTCCTTGATAAATACGACAATTAACACTTCAGTTCTTGTTAAAAATTTCAAATTTATGAACTTATTTTTACCTGATATTCAGTTCAAAATTTGATGCAAAAGATACCTCTTTGATCCATATGACAATTAACACTTCAGTTCCAAATAAAATTCTCACATTTGTTTGAAAATATATCTATTTTATATCAATTAGAAACTAATGCAAAAGATACCTTCTTCATAATTCTGACATTAGCATTTCAGTTCCAAATAAAATTTTCACATTTCTGAACTTATATTGATGTTATATTGAATAAAAAACTTAATGTAACAGATACTTCCTTGAGAAATATGAAAATCAACAATTCAATTGCAAATAAAAATTTCACATTTATGAGCTCATATTTAGCTAATATTCAATATAAAATTTCATGCAAAAACAAATCCTTGAGAAATTTGACATTAAATATTAAGATTCCCGTTAAGATTTTCACAATTCTGATCTTATCTTTAGCTGATATTAAGAATAAAATTTCATGCAAAAGATACCTCTTTGACAAATATGACAATTAACACTTCAGTTCCAAATAGAAATTTCACATTTCTGAACTTTTATCTATTTTTATTTATACAGAACCTAATACAAGAGATACCTTCTTGATAAATATTTCATTTGTTATTCAAATTCTGATTAAACATTCCAAATTTCTGTGCTTATTTTTTAGCTGAATTTCTGTATTACATTATATTCAAAAGATAACTCCTTGATACATATGACATTTAATACTTGAATTGGGATGAAAAATTTCAATTTTCTGTGCTTATTTAT
Source organism: Catostylus mosaicus (assembly GCA_964019065.1). NCBI lineage: Eukaryota > Metazoa > Cnidaria > Scyphozoa > Rhizostomeae > Catostylidae > Catostylus > Catostylus mosaicus. The sequence continues at coordinate 8,070,279 of OZ025188.1, read as the reverse complement.
GGCTGGAATTGAGTATAAAACTTTATTCAAAAGATATATTACTTTGAGAAATATGACATGTAACACTTCAATTCAGATTTAGAATTTTACTTTTGGGAGCATATTTTCAGCTGATATTCAGTCTAAAATATTATGCAAAAGACACCTTATTGATACCTCCTTGAGAAATATGACAGTTAACACTTCAGTTTCAAATCAAAATTTCACATTTCAAAGGTTATATTGATCTTATATTGATTACAAAACTTAATGCAAAAGATTCCTCTTTGATAAATATGACTCTTAACAATTCAGCTCGTTGTGAAAATTTCACAATTCTGAGCTTACTTTTACCTTATCTTAAGATCCATTCTTTAAGCAAAGTATACCATCTTGTTAAAAATGATATTTAATACATGTTTCTGATAAAAAGATCAATTTTCTGAACTTATTTTAGCTGATATTTAGTAGAAAACTTCATGCACAAGAAACATTCTTGTCACCTCTTTGATATATATAACAATTAAAAGTTCGATTCAAAATAAAAATTTCAAATTGGACAATCTATGTTTATTTTATATAAAACAAGACTTAATGCAAAAGATACCTTCTTGATAACGATGAAATTTTTATATTAAAATCCCCATTAAAAATTTCACATTTTAGAGCTTATTTTTAGCTGAAAGTGAGGAATTAAATGTCATGCAAAAGATACATTTTTGATAAATATGACAATTAACACTTCAGTTTTAATCAAAAATTTCAAATATCCGAGCTTATTTTTAGCTGATATTCAGTTTAAAATTTCATGCAAAAGATATCTCCTTGATATCTTGTGGAAAAATATGACATTTAACACTTTAGTTGAAAATAAAAATTTTAAATTTCTGTTTTTATTTTTAGCTAAAGTTTGGTATACAATTTTATTCAAAACATTCCTCCTTGATAAATATAATAATTAACACTTCAGTTCCAAATAAATATTTCACATTTCTGAACTTATATTTATTTCATATTAAATTTTGGATATAATGCAAAAGATACCTTCTTGATAAATACGACATTTAATACTTATAGTCTGTTCATACAGTTCAAACTTCTCTGCTAATTTTTAGCTGTATTTCAGTATAAAACTTTTTTTAAAAGATACCTCCTTGAGAAATACGACATTGAACACTTCAGATCTAAATAAAAGTTCCAAATTTCTTAGCTTATTTTTAGCTGAAATTCAGTAAAGAACTTTATTCGAAAGATACTTTTTTGAGAAATACAGTATGGCATGTAACACTTCAATTCAGTTTTCAAATTTCACATTTCGGTGCTTATTTTCAGCTGATAGTAAGCATAAAAAAACATGCAAAAGATACCCCCTTGATAAATATGACAATTAGCGTTTCAGCTCCAAATACAAAATTTCACATTTATGAACTTATATTTATTTTATATCGAGTACAAAACTTAATGCAAAAGATACCTCCTTGAGAAATATGAAAATCAACACTTCAATTCCAAATAAAAATTTCACATTTCTGAGCTCATAGTTAGCCAATATTTGATATAAAATTTCATGCAAAAACAAATCCTTGAGAACATTGACATTAAGCAATAAAATTTCCATTAAAATTTTCACATTTCTGAACTTATTTTTAACTAATATTAAGAATAAAATTTCATGGAAAAGGTACCTCTTTGACAAAAATGACAATCAACTCTTCAATTCCACATAGAAATTTCGAATTTCTGAACTTTTATCTATTTTATGTTAAACAGAACCTAATGTAAAAGATACCCTCTTGATAAATATTACATTTGATACTTTAATTGTGGTTAAAAATTCCAAATTTCTGTGCTTATATTTTAGCTGAACTTTAGTATTACATTTTATTCAAAGATACCTCTTTGAGAAATATGACATTTGATACTTCAGTTCTAAATAAAAATTTTCTAATTTCTGTGCTTATTTTTAGCTGAAATTCAGTATAAATTTTTATTCAAAAGATACCTCCTTCATGGATATGACTATTAGCACTTCAGTTCCAATTAAAATTTTCACATTTATGAAATTATATTTATCTTATATTGAACACAAAACTTAATGGAAAAGATACCTCCTTGATACATCTGACATTTAATACTTAAATTCGGATGAAAAATTTCAATCTTCTGTGCTCATATTTTGCTCGAATTAAGTATAAAACTTTATTGAAAAGATACTTCTTTGAAAAATATGACATGTAACATTTAAATTCAGATTTAGCATTTTACTCTTGGGAGCTTATTTTCAGCTGCTATCAGTATAAAATAACATGCAAGAGATACCTTATTGATACCTCCTTGAGAAATATGACATTTAACACTCAGTTTCAAATAAAATTTCACATTTCAAAGGTTATATTGATCTTATATTGAATACAAAACTAAATGCAAAAGATTCCTCCTTGATAAATATGACTCTTAACAATTCTGCTCTTCATGAAAATTTCACAATTCTGAGCTTATGTTTACCTTATATTCAGATCTATTCTTTAAGCAAAATATACCATCTTGTTAAGAATGACATTTAATATATGTTTCTAATAAGAAAGTTCAAAATTCTGAACTTATTTTAGCTGATATTTATTAGAAAACTACATGCACAAGATACTTTCTTGATACCTCTTTGATATATACAACAATTAACAGTTCAGTTCAAAATAAAAATTTCAAATTTGAGAATTTATGTTTTTTTCATATGAAACATTACTTAAAGCAAAAAATACCTTCTTGATAAAGATGAAATTTTTATACTAACATTCCTATTAAAATTTTCACATTTCTGAGCTTATTTCTAGCTGATATTAAGAATGAAAATTCATGCAAGAGATACCTCTTTGACAAAAATGACAATCAACACTTCAGTTTCATATTTCTGAACTTTTATCTGTTTTATATTTAACAGAACCTAATGCAAAAGATACCTTCCTGATAAATATTACATTTGATATTAAATTCTGATTAAAAATTCCAAATTTTTGTGCTCATTTTTAGCTGAACTTCAGTATTACATTATATTCAAATTATCCCTCCTTGAGAAGTTTGACATTTGACACTTCAGTTCCAAATAAAAATTTTTTGATGTCTGTTCTTAATTTTAGCTGATAATAAGCATAAAACATCATGCAAAAGATACCTTCTTGATAAATATCACAATTACTGCTTCAGTTCCAACTAAAATTTTCACATTTATGAACTTATATTTATCATATAATAAAAAAAAACTTAATGGAAAAGATGCCTCCTTGATACATATTACATTTAATACTTAAATTCGGATTAAAAATTTCAATTTTTTGTGCTTAAATTTGGCTGGAATTGAGCGTAAAACTTTATTCAAAAGATACTTCTTTGAGAAATATGAAATGTGAAACTTCACTTCAGATTTAGAATTTTACTTTTGGGAGCTTATTTTCAGCTGATATTCAGTATAAAATAACGTGCAAAAGGTACCTTATTGATACCTCTTTGATATATATAACTATTAACAGTTCAGTTCAAAATAAAAATTTCAAATTGGACAATTTATGTTTATTTTATGTGAAACAATACTTAATGCAAAAGATATCTTCTTGATAAAGATGAGATTTTAATACTAAAATTTCCATTAAAAATTTCACATTTCAGAGCTTAGTTAGCTGAAAGTAAGTATAAAATGTCATGCAAAAGATACATCCTTGATAAATATGACAATTAACACTTCCGTTCTGATCAAAGATTCGAAGTATCAGAGCTTATTTTTAGCTGATATCCAGTTTAAAAGTTCATGCAAAAGATATCTCCATGATATCCTCTGGAAAAATATGACATTTAACACATGAGTTGAAAAAAGAAATTTCAAATTTCTGTGCTTATTTGTAGCTGAAATTCGGTAAAAAATTTTATTCACAAACACTTCAGTTCTAAATATAGAATTTCATATTTTTGAACTTATATTTATTTTATATGAAAAGAAACCTGATGCAAAAGATACCTCCTTGATAGATATGACATTTGATACTCAAATTCTTATAAGAAATCTACATTTCTGTGCTTATTTTTAGCTGTTATTCATTATAAAATGTCAAGCAAAAGATATCTCCTTGATAAATATTATAATAAACAGTTCAGTTCCAAATAAAAATTTCACATTTCTGAACTTATATTTATTTTATATTGAATTCAGAACATAATGCAAAAGATACCTTCTTGATAAATATGACATTTAATACTCATTGTCTGTTTATACAGTTCAGACGTCTCTGCTAATTTGTAGCTGAAATTCAATATAAAATTTTTTTTTCAAATGATACTTCCTTGAGAACTACGACATTTAACACTTCAGTTCTAAATAAAAATTCCAAATTTCTGAGTTTTTTTTAGGCTCAAGTTCAGTAGAAAACTTTACTCAAAAGAAACTTTTTTGAGAAATACGGTATGACATGTAACACTTCAATTCAGATTTAAATTTCACATTTCTGAGCTTATTTTTAGTTGATATTAAGCATAAAAAAAATGCAAAAGATACCTCCTTGATCAATATGACAATTAGCGTTTCAGTTCCAAATACATAATGTCACATTTATGAACTTATATTTATTTTTTATTGAATACAAAACTTAATGCAAAAGATACCTTTTTGATAAATAACGCAACCACTGCTTCAGTTCCAAGTAAAAATGTTCACATTTATGAACCTATATTTAGTTAATATTAAATGCAAAACTTAATGCTAAAGATACCTCCCTGACAAATTGGGCATTAAACACCTCAGATTTTAGAAACAAATTTCACATTTCTGAACTTTTATTTACCTTATATTGAATACAAAACTTAATGTAAAAGATACCTTCTTAAGAAATATGACATGTAACAATTCAATTCCGAATACAAATTTCAGATTTCTGAGCTTATTGTTAGTCAATATTCAAAACAAAAGCACATGCAAAAGATAACTTTTTGAGAAATTTGACATTAAACAATAAAATTCTCATTAAAAATACTACATTTCTCATTATATTTTTAACTGATTCTACAGTAAGAAAAAAATGTCATGCAAAAGATACCTCCTTGATAAAAATGATATGTAACACTTGAGTTCTAAATAGAAATTTAATATTTCTCAACTTATAATTATTTTCTATTGAATACAAAACTTAATGCAAGAGTTACCTCCTTGATATATATGACATTTAATACTTGAACTCTGATAAGAAAGTTCAAATTTCTGAGGTTATTTTAAGTTGAGATTCCGTATAGAATTTCATCCAAAGTTACCTCCTTGATATCTCCTTGAGAAATATGAGATTCAATACTTCAGGTGAAAATAAGAATTTCAAATTTATTTGTTTATTTTTAGCTGAAATTCAGTATACAATTTTATTCAAGGGATACCTCTTTGAGTATTATGACATGAGCCATGTCAATTCAGATTTAAAATTTTACATATTGAGATCATATTTAGCCAATATTCAATGTAGGAATTGATGCAAAAACAACTCCATGGGAAATTTGACATTAAACAATAAATTTCCCGTTAAAATGTTATATCTCTGATCTTATTTTTAGCTTATGTTAAGTATAGAATGTCATGCAAGAGATACCGCGTTGATAAATATGATAATTAACAATTCAGTTCCAAACAGAAATTTCACATTTCTTTACTTATATTTATTTTATGTTGAATACAAAACTTAATACAAGAGTTACCTTCTTGGTAAATATGACATTTATTACATAAATTTTGATAAGAAAGTTCAAATTTATGAGCTCAATTTTCGCTGATATTTATTATAAAATTTTATTCAAAAGATACCTCTTTCAGAAATATGACATTGAACACTTCACTTCAACAAAAAAATTTTATATTTCTGTGCTTTTTTTATCTGAAATTCAGTATAAAAGTTTATTGATAAGATACTTTTTTGAGACATACAGTATGACATGTAACACTTCAATTCAGATTTCAAATTTCACATTTCTGAGCTTATTTTCAGCTGATATTAAGCATAAAACAACATGCAAAAAATACCTCCTTGATAAATATGACAATTAGCGTTTCAGTTCCAAATACAAAATTTCACATTTATGAACTTATATTTATTTTATATCGAGTACAAAACTTAATGCAACAGGTACCTCCTTGAGAATTATGAAAACCAACACTTCAATTCCAAATAAAAATTTCACATTTCTGAGCTTATATTTAGCCAATATTTAACATAAAATTTCATGCAAAAGCAAATCCTTGAGAACATTGACATTAAACAATAAAATTTCCATTAAAATTTTGACATTTCTGAGCTTATTTTTAACTGATATTAAGAATAAAATTTCATGGAAAAGGTACCTCTTTGACAAAAATGACAATCAACACTTCAGTTCCAAATAAAAATTTCGAATCTCTGAACTTTTATCTATTTCATATTACACAGGACCTAATGCAAAAGATACCTTCTTGATAAATATTACATTTGATACTTTAATTCTGATTAAAAATTCCAAATTTCTGTGCTTATATTTTAGCTGAACTTTAGTATTACGTTATAATTAAAAGATACCTCCTAGAGAAGTATGAAATTTGATACTTTAGGTCCAAATAAAAATTTTCTAATGTCTGTGCTAATTTTTAGCTGAAATTTGGTAAAAAATTTTATTCAAAAGATACCTCTTTCATAAATTGACTATTAGCTCTTCAGTTCCAACTAAAATTTTCACATTTATGAAATTATATTTATCTTAAATTGAACACAAAACTTAATGGAAAAGATACCTCCTTGATACATCTGACATTTAATACTTAAATTCGGATGAAAAATTTCAATTTTCTGTGCTTATTTTTGGCTGGAATTAATTATAAAACTTTACTCAAAACATGCCTCTTTGAGAAACGTGACATGTAACACTTCAATTCAGATTTAGGATTTTACTTTTGGGAGCTTATTTTCAGCTGCTATTCAGTATAAAATAACATGCAAAAGATACCTTTTTGATACCTCCTTGAGAAATATGACATTTAACACTCAGTTTCAAATAAAATTTCACATTTCAAAGGTTATATTGATCTTATATTGAATAGAAAACTAAATGCAAAAGATTCCTCCTTGATAAATATGACTCTTAACAATTCAGCTCTTCATGAAAATTTCACAACCTTGAGCTTATTTTTACCTTATATTCAGATCTATTCCTTAAGCAAAATATACCATCTTGTTAAAAATGACATTTAATACATGTTTCAAATAAGAAAGTTCAAATTTCTGAACTTATTTAGCTGATATTTATTAGAAAACTTCATGCACAAGATACCTTCTTGATACCTCTTTGATATGTATAACAATTAACAGTTCAGTTCAAAATAAAAATCTCAAATTTGAGAATTCATGTTTATTTTATATGAAACAATACTTAATGCAAAACATACCTTCTTGATAAAGATGAAATTTTTATACTAAAATTCCCATTAAAAATTTTACATTTCAGAGCTCGTTTTTAGCTGAAAATAAGCATAAAATGTCATGCAAAAGATGCATTCTTGATAAATATGACAATTAACACTTCAGTTCTGATCAAAAACTCAACATATCCGAGCTCATTTTTAGCTGATCTTCAGTTTAGAATTTCATGCAAAAGATATCTCCTTGAGTTCTTCTGGAAAAATATCACATTTAACACTTTAGATGAAAATAAAAATTTCAAAATTCTGAGCTTAATTTTAGCTAAAATTCGGTATAAAATTTTATTCACAAGATTCCTCTTTGAGAAATATGATCTTAAACACTTCAGTTCTAAATAGAGAATTTCACATTTTTGAACTTATATTTACTTTATATTAAACAAAACCTAAGCCAAAAGATACCTCCTTGATAGATATGACATTTGATACTCAAATTCTGATAAGAAATTTACATTTCTGTGCATATTTTTAGCTGATATTCAGTATCAAATGCCAAGCAAAGCTTACCTCTTTGAAAAATATAATAATTAACACTTCAATTCCAAATAAAAATTTCACATTTCTGAACTTATATTTATTTTAAATTGAATTCAGAACTTAATGTAAAAGATACTTTCTTGATAAATATGAAATTTAATACTTCTAGTCTGTTTAGACAGTTCAAACTTCTCTGCTAATTTTTATCTGAGTTTCAGTATAAAACTTTTTTTTCAAAAGATACCTCCTTGAGAAATACGACATTGAACACTTCAGATCTAAATAAAAATTCCAAATTTCTGAGCTTTTTTTTAGCTGAAATTCAGTAGAAAACTTTATTCAAAAGATACTTTTTTGACAAATACAGTATGACATGTAACACTTCAATTCAGATTTAAAATTTCACATTACTGAGCTTATTCTTAGCTGATATTAAGCATAAAACAACATGCAAAAGAAACCTTATTGATAAATATGACAATAAGCGTTTCAGTTCCAAATACCAAATTTCACATTTATGAACTTATATTTATTTTATATTGAATACAAAACTCAATGCAAAAGATACTTTCTTGATAAATAACACAATTACTGCTTCAGTTCCAAGTAAAAAATTTCACATTTATGAACCTATATTTAGTTAATATTGAATGCCAAACTTAATGCTAAAGATACCTCCCTGAAAAATTGGGCATTAAACACCTCAGGTTTTAAAAACAAATTTCACATTTCTGAGCTCATATTTACCTTATATTGAATACAAAACGTAATATAAAAGATACCTCTTAAGAAATATGACATTGAACAATTCAATTCCGAATACAAATTTCACATTTCTGAGCTTATTGTTAGTCAATATTCAAAACAAAATCACATGCAAAAGATAACTTCTTGAGAAATTCGACATTAAACAATGAAATTCTCATTAAAAATTCCACATTTATCATTATATTTTTAGCTGATATTACAGTAAGTATGAAATGTCATGGAAAAGATACCTCCTTGATAAAAACGTTATGTACCACTTTAGTTCCAAATAGAAATTTAACATTTCTTAACTTATATTTATCTTCTATTGAATACAAAACTTAATGCAAGAGTTACCTCCTTGATAAATATGACATTTAATACTTGAATTCTGATAAGAAAGTTCAAATTTCCGAAGTTAATTTTAGTTAAGATTCAGTATAAAATTTCATCCAAAAGTTACCTCCGTGATACCACCTTGACAAATATGAGATTCAATACTTCAGTTCAAAATAAGAATTTCAAATTTCTGTGCTGATTTTAAGCTGAAATTCAGTATAAAATTTTATTCAAGAGATACTTCCTAGAGTATTATGACACGTACCACGTCAATTCAGATTTAAAATTTTACATTTTGAGCTCATATTTAGCCAATATTCAATGGAAGAGTTTATGCAAAAACAACTCCTTGAGAAAATTGACATGAAACATTAAAATTCCCGTTGAGAATTTTATATCTCTGATCTTATGTTTAGCTAATGTTTAGTATAAAATGTCATGCAAGCAAAACCTCCTTGATAAATATGATAATTAACAATTCAGCTCCAAACAAAAATTTCACATTTCTTTACTTATATTTATTTTATGTTCAATACAAAACTAAATACAAGAGTTACCTCCTTGGTAAATATGACATTTAATACTTAAATTTTGATGAGAGAGTCCAAATCTATGAGCTTATTTTTAGTTGAATTTCAGTATAAAATTTCATCCAAAAGATACCTTCTTGATACCTCTTTGAGAAATATGACATTCAAAACTTAAATTCAACTGAAAATTTAAAATTTCAGTGCTTGTTTTTAGCTGAAACTCAGTATAAACGTTTATTCATGAGATACCTCTTAGAGAATTATGACATGTACCACTTAAACTCAAAATATAAATTTGACATTTTTGAGCTTATTTTTAGCTGAAATTCAGTATGAAACTTTATTCAAAAGATACTGCCTTGAGAAATACGCCATTGAACAATTCAGTTCTAAACAAAAATTCTAAATTTCTGAGCTTATTTTTAGGTGAAATTCAGTACAAAACTTTATTCAAAAGATACTTTTTTGAGAAATACAGTATGACATGTAACACTTCAATTCAGATTTAAAATTTCACATTTCTGAGCTTATTTTTAGCTGATATTAAGCATAAAACAACATGCAAAAGATACTTCCTTGATAAATATGACAATTAGCGTTTCAGTTTCGAATAAAAAATTTCACATTTATGAACTTATATTTATTTTATATTCAATACAAAACTTAATGCAACAGATACCTCCTTGATAAATACGACAATTAACACTTCAGTTCTTGTTAAAAATTTCAAGTTTATGAACCTTTTTTAGCTGATATTCAGTTCAAGATTTCATGCAAAAGATACCTTTTTGATACCTCCTTGAAAAATATGACAATTAACACGTCAGTTCCGAATAAAAATTTCAAATGTCTGTGCTGGTTTTTAGCTGAAATTCAGTATAAATCTTTATTCAAAAGATACTTCTTTGAGAAATATGACATGTAACACTTCAATTCAGATTTCAAATTTCACATTTCTGAGCTTATTTTTAGCTGATATTTATTATAACATTTCATTCAAAAGATACCCATTTGATAAATGTGATAATTAACACTTCAATTCAGGTTTAAAATTTTACATTTCTAAGCCTACTCTTATCTGTTATTCAGTATAAAATTTTATGCAAAAGATACCTCTTTGATAAATACGATAATTAACACTCCAGTTCCAAATCAAAATTTCACATTTCTGAACTTATATTTATTTTATATTGAATTCAGAACTTAATGCAAAAGATACCTACTTTATAAATATGACATTTAATACTTATAGTCTGTTTAGACAGTTCAAACTTATTCGCTAATTTTTGCTGAACTTCAGTATGAAACTTTATTCAAAAGATACCGCCTTGAGAAATACGCCATTGAACACTTCAGTTCTAAACAAGACTTCTAAATTTCTGAGCTTATTTTTAGCTGAAATTCAGTACAAAACTTTATTCAAAAGATACTTTTTGAGAAATACAGTATGACATGTAACGCTTCAAGTCAGATTTAAAATTTCACATTTCTGAGCTTATTTTTAGCTGATATTAAGCATAAAACAACATGCATAAGATACCTCCTTGATAAATATGACAATTAGCGTTTCAGTTCCAAATATCAAATTTCACATTTATGAACTTATATTTATTTCATATTCAATACAAAACTTAATGCAAAAGATACCTCCTTGATAAATACGACAACTAACACTTCAGTTCTTGTTAAAAATTTCCAATTTATGAACTCTTTTTTTAGCTGATACTCATTTCAAAATTTCATGCAAAAGATACATCTTTGATACCTCTTTGAAAAATATGTCATTTAACACGTCAGTTCCGAATAAAAATGTCAAATGTCTGTGCTGGTTTTTAGCTGAAATTCAGTATAAATCTTTTTTCAAAAGATACTTCTTTGAGAAATATGACGTGTAACACTTCAATTCAGATTTCAAATTTCACATTTCTGAGCTTATTTTTAGCTGATATTAAGTGTAAAGTGTCATGCACATAATACCTCCTTGATATATATTTGGACTTACATTTATTTTTATATTAACAAAACTTAATGCAAAAGATACCTTTTTGATAAATATGACATTTGATACTCACATTCTGATTAAAAATGTCACATTTCTGAGCTTTTTTTAGCTGATATTAGATATCAGCTTAATATTGGCACAAGAATTTGTAATCTTTATCAAGAATTGAAGTGTTAACTATCATAGTTTTCAAGGATCCACAAAATTTTAATTTGAATATCAGCTAAATATAACCTCAGAATTGTGAATTTTTTATGCAGAACTGAAGTGTTTTATGTCATATTCTTCAAGGAGGTATCTTTTCGATAATATTTTATGTTTAATATCAGCTAAATATAAGCTCTAAAATGTGAAATCTTTATCCAGAACTGAAGTGTTAACTGTCATAAATTTACAAGATAAATTTTTTTTGTGATATTTTGTAGTGAATATCAGCTAAAGATAATCTCAAAAATATGAACTTTTTATTCAGAACTGAAGTAATAATTGTCATATTTCTCAAGGTTGTATCTTTTGTATGTCATTTTCTATTGAATATCAGCTAAATATAAGCTAAGAAATTTGAAATCTTTACCCAGAACTGAAGAGTTAAATGTCATGTTTCACAAAGAGGTTTTTTTTGCATGATATTTTATGTTCAATATCAGCTAAATACGAGGTCAGAAATGTGAAATTTTATTCAGAACTTATGTGTAAAATGTCGTATTTCTCAAGGAGGTCTCTATTGCATGAAATTGAAAATTGAAATGTAGCTAGAAATAAGCTCGGAAATTCCAAAATGTTTATTCAGAACTGAGGTGTTACATGTCATTATTCTGAAGAAGTTATCTTTTGCATGTTAATTCATATTAAATATCAGCCAAATATGAGCTCAGAATTTTGAAATCTTTATTTAGAACTGAAGTGTTACATGACACATTTCTCAAAGTGGTATAATTTGCATAATATTTTATAATAAATATCAGCTGAATATAAAATCAGCCTGTTGAAATTTTTCTCAGATTAATTAGGTTAAACATCATATTTTTCAAGAGGTATCTTTTTCATGATATTTTTTATTAAATACCAGCTAAATATAAGCTCAAAAATTGAAATCTTTATCACGAACTGAAGTGTTAACTGTCATAGTTTTCAAGGAGGTATCCTTTGCATGATATTTAATCTTAAATATCAGCTAAATATAAGCTCAAAGGTACAAAATCTTTATACGGAACTGAAGCGTTAACTGTCATATTCCTCAAGGAGATATCTTTTGCATGATGTTTTATATTAATTATTAGCTAAATATAATCTCAAAAATTTGAAGTTTTTATTCAGAACCGAAGTAATAATTGTCATATTTCGCAAGGATGTATCTCTTGCATGAAATTTTTTGTTCAATATCAGCTAAATATCAGCTCAGAATTCTGAAATTTTTATTCAGTAGTTAAGTGTCAAATGTCGTATTTCTCAAGAAGGTATCTTTTCCTTGATATTCTATATTAATTATCAGCTAAATATAAGCTCTAAAAAGTGAAATTTTTATTCAGAACTGAAACGTTAAATGTCATATTATTCAAGGAGGTATATTTTATATGAAATATTGTATATTGAATATAAGCTAATTATAAGCTCAGAATTTTGAAATCTTATTTTAAACTAAAGTGCTAAATGTCATATTTCTCAAAGTTGTATATTTTGCATGATATTTTTTATTGAATATCAGCTAAATATAAAATCAGACATTTGCAATTTTTCTTCAGATTTAAAGGGTTAAATATCATAGTTCTCATAGAGGTATCTTTTCAATGATATTTTATAGTGAATATCAGCTAAATATGAGCTCAAAATGTGAAATTTTTTTAAAGAACAAAAGTGTTAACAGTTGTAGTTTTCAACTATATATCTTTTCTACGAAACTTTATATTAAATATCAGCTAAATATAAGCTCAAAAGTATGAAATCTTTATTAAGACTTGAAGTGTTAAATGTCATATTCCTCAAGGTGATATCGTTTGCTTGTGTTTTATATTGATTAACAGCTTAACATAAGCTCAAACACTTAATTTCATATTTCTGATATTAACGTAACAAAAGCTGGATATCATGTTTCTCAAAGAGGTAGCTTTGTAATGATATTTTATATTAAATATCAGCTAGATATAATCAAAAAAAATGTAAAATTTCTATTCAGAACTGAAGTGTGTATCTTTTGCATGAAATTTATGTTCAATATCAGCTAAATATCAGCTCAGAATTGTGAACTCTTTATCCAGATGGGAAGTCTCAAATGTCATGTTTCTTAAAGAAGTATCCTTTGCATGAAATTTTATATTCAATACCAGCTAAATATAGGAGCATAATTCTAAAAAAAGTTTCAGAAATGATGTGTAAAATGTCATATTTCTCAAGGAGTTATCTTGTGCATTTTTTTATTGAATTCCATTTAAATATAAGCTAAGAATTTCGAAATTATCATCCAGAATAGATGTTTTACATGTCATGTTTCTCAAAAAGGTATCTTTTCCATGATATTTTATATTCAATATCAGCTAGATATAATCAGAAAAATGTGAAATTTCTATTCAGAACTGAAGTGTTAATTGTCATATTTCTCAAGGATGTATCTTTTGCATGAAATTTTATGTTCAATATCAGCTAAATATCAGCTCAGAACTGTAAAGTTTTTATCCAGAACTGAAGTGTCAAATGTCACGCTTCTTAAGGAGGTATCTTTTGCATGAAATTTTATATTGAATATATGCTAAATATAAGCTCTGAATTGTGAAAGTTTTATTCAGAACTGGAGCGTTAAATTTGTGATGTTTCCAATATTTTCTATGTATGCTAAGTTTCTCATGTTTGCGGTAGCGATGTTTCCTGTTTGTGCTTTATTTGCTATATTGACAATGCCTGCTAATTCTGATATGTTTCCTATGTTACCTATGTTTGCTATTCCTGCTATTCTTGGTATAGTTCCTACTCCTTCTTTGTTCGCCTGTCTTTCCTTTATTTGCCTTGCTTGCTATGTTTTGTTTTTTTTCTTTTTTTTTTTGCTTTTTTCCCTATATTTGCGATGTCTGCTATCTCAGCTCTGTTAGATATGTTTCCCATAATTCCCCTAATTTCTATGATTGTATTTCTTGCTATGTTTCATATTTCTACCATTTATGCTATATTTCTACAGTTTGCTGTTTTTCCTAGGTTAGCTATGTTTGCTAGTTTGCTAAATTTTCTCATTTTGCTATTTTTCCAATGTTTCCAATGCGTGTTATATTTTCTATGTTTACTCTGTTTTCTTTTCTACGAATCTTGCTGCGCTTGCTCCGTTTACTAGGTATAATATATTTGCTATAATTTTTGTGCTTTCAGTAGCTCGATATGCTACATTAACTATATTTGCTATTATGTTTGGTACGCTTGCTATGTGTTCTATGTTTCTATTTTCTTATGTTTGCTATGTTTGCTGAGCTTAATATGTTTGCTATTTTCTCATTGTTTGCTATGTTTGCTCTCTATGCTACCTACCAACTGCCTTTTTTTTCCTATGTATACTGTGTTTGCTATACATGCTATGTTTCCAATGCCAGCTATGTTCCCTAGAGTAACTATATTTGTCATGCTTTCTATGTTGGCTATGTTGACTATGTTTGTTATCTTTCTTATGTTTTCTATATTTGCTTTGTTTCTTTTGTTTGCTTTTTTTGCTAAATTTTCTATGTTTGCTATCTTTGCTATGGCTGCTATGCTTGCCTAGTTTCCTACTTATGCAGTATTTGCCTCTGTTTGCTATGTTTGATATGCTTGCAATTTTTGCTATGTTCGATATGCTCGCTATATTTTCAATGCCTGCTAATTTTTCGATATTTTCTAGGTTTACTGAGCCTGCCTTGTTTACTATTACTTTGTTTGCTAAGCTTGCTATATTTACTATTTACTCTATATTTACTATGTTTACTATGTTTCTTTGATATGTTATACGTCTTTTATTATTGTTTATGTGTGCCAAATGTGCCATGCTTGCTATATTTGCTATGTTTTCAATGTTTGCCAACTTCCTTATAATCGCTTTGTTTCTTATCTTGGCTCTGTTTCCTATGGTTGCTATTTATGTTATGTTTTCTATGTTTGCTCGGGCACGTATATTTGCTCTCTTAACTAGGCTTGCTAAATTTTCTACATTGCTATGTTAGCCTCTGTTTACTATGTTGATTGATATTGATATTGATATTGATAATGTATATTTTAATTTCTGCAATAATACAACATACTACTATTATTAAGTACAAAGCTTAGACACAACATGATATTTAAATGGAAATAAAGATAAGGATTAGAAAATAAAAGTTTTGCGCAAAATTCTTAAAGAGCAGCCTCCTAAATTGATAAACTGACGAGAAGGAGGTCCAACTATGGCTATAGTGAGCAGATTTTAGGTTTTCAGTAAGTAAGAAATCCACGTTATTAATTTTTTACATTACAAATTTCATTGCAGTTACATAGCGTTTAAAAGCTAAGCTTTGACAAACCGTATTGTGATGTTTTGAACTTAGCCAGAAACAGATAACCACGAGTTGACTGTCTTGTATTATGACAATGAATTAACAAGTTTAGGGAGAAGAAATCACGGAAACAGTCTGGTGCTGACTTTTTAACTTCTTCACAAACAAAAGACAACAATCTCAGTTTTAAAATATCAGCAATTCTAAGTAGCTTAAGGTCTGTAAAGAGGGGGAGGGTATGAGCTAAATATTAATGGTGAGATATAGCTCAGACAGCTTTTTTTGCAACTTAAGTAGTGTTTCAATATATGAATCAAATGTTTGTCCCAAGGCATCAATGCCATATTGTAAAAAGGATATAAAAAATACAGTTTATAGTGTTATCAATGTGGTTGTTTAAAGTAAGTCCCTGACCCTTAAGAGGATAACACAAGTTCTTGCAAGTTTCTTGGTTAGGTTCTTGGTACTTGGTTCTTGGTTAGAGAGTTCAGCAATGTGGTATTTCCCATTGAGATGTTCATCTAGCAAAACTTCTAAAACTTTAATATACTTCACTTTAGAAATATCCATTTTGCCTTTATGCAGATGAATGGAATAAACTGGAGCCAGTTTTGTTTACATTCAGCGAGAATTTATTTGCATCAAGCCATCTTTTTACATGTTCTAGCTCCTGTTAACCTTTTTAATGACATCATCAGGCGTTGCTGAATCATAATAAAGATTGGTGTCATCAGCAAAGGAGTAGAATTTTAGATGCTTAGAAACATTTGACACTTCTGGGTCTGGTCGGCGTGCTGGACAGACACGTGTTTTGCCGTTCCAGCAAACTAGCAATTTATCACGTTATTACTTCGCTTCTTCCTAATGATGTCTGCTTCAGCAAGTGTTATCGTATGGGATGAATATTTTGCAAGTATTTACTTAATGGTTTAGTGGACAAATCCAAGAGTATTACCGATTCATATGCCAGCCACCACTCGACTGCAAGGCAACATGGCCGCAGCAAAGGATGATGTGAGAAATATCATTGAGAATGCGTTAAAGCCTATTCAGGAGCAAATTTCTGAGTTACCGGTAAGGAATGGATAAATGATACTAACAATGTCGCAATTAATAGATTAGAAGAAAAATTTAAAAACAGATTTCAAGATTATGACCAGAAAATAGAAAATCTTAAGCAAAAGGTTGACGAGCTGGAGGGCTTGGCGAAAGTTGTTGAGCGAATTCATGCACTAATTGATGATGGTGAACAGTACAGTTGCCGTATGTGTTTGAGAATCAAAGGTGTTCCAATACAAAGCGACAACGGCAAGGAAGACTGTATGGAAAAGGTGCACGAGCTAATCAGGTAGACAGGTATTGATGTGCCCAAGGAGTCTATCGACCGAGCTCATAGAATTGGCCGTGAAAGTGACATTGGTAAACAACAGATCATAGTGAGCTTCAAATCATTCAGAGAAAGCACATTGGTTTATAGGAGCTGGTAAAAATGAAATCTGGTAAAATTTTTTGTGTTTAAGAACGAACAGGAATTTCATGAAAAAGCTACTGGAGCTACCTAAACTTGTAAAGTTTATTTGAAATTTATTTATTGTATTGCTGGCTGTTGATGTTTTGTTACTTATAGCTAAGGTTTGAGTTCCTTTTTTTTTCTGAAATATCCCATCATTTTTTTTGTTTTTTCATTTTTTTTTTACTATTATTTGGTCCTAGCTTAACAGCTGTTGCCCCCATTTACCTTG
This sequence comes from Catostylus mosaicus, assembly GCA_964019065.1. Taxonomy (NCBI): domain Eukaryota; kingdom Metazoa; phylum Cnidaria; class Scyphozoa; order Rhizostomeae; family Catostylidae; genus Catostylus; species Catostylus mosaicus. The sequence goes on along the minus strand of OZ025188.1, from coordinate 8,052,514 downwards.
TTTAAACCCTAGAGAAGAAATAAAAGAAAAAAAACAAAACAAAAAAAAAATCAGCAAGTCTAATTTAATATGAAGGCAGTATTTTCCATGCTTAAAATACCCTTGTGTACGTATAGTCGCAGGAAATTTATTTAAGCCATTTAAAATGATCATGATGATGCCATAAATGTATACAAAGTATACCAATATTTACTTGTTTAACGCGCAGCAGCTCAGTATCATGGGAAAAGTCAATAAATTATTTGCAAGCGAAAAGCCCATACCCAAAATTATTCATTCTGCTATGAAACTGTTCTTAACTTACGTGTCTGTATTTTTTTCGTTTAGTTTTTTTGGGTTTTCTTTCAACTTTCTTTTGTTACACAAGCAGAATTTCAAAAGCTTGCTCAAAGGATGTTGCTTTTCCAAAGATGACCAAAGGGATAGAAATCATTATCAATGCCCGTAGGAATTGAGCAGTGGCGTGCAGGGATCTTTTGCAAAAGAGTAATTCTCCACGTGAGAGTTTTCTACAGATTCCCCCTAGGTGAAATATTTACTTCTCCATTGCATCTCTTTGGCCACTTGTACACCATCATTTGTTTGTCAGTAGCAACTGTTCCGCTATCAATCCTATTTGCATCCGGGATGTGCTTTATTCCTGAGGCGTTCTTAGCTGGTATACCATCTTGCAGAGTCGAGGAACTGCAACAACCGTTTCAGATATATATTGAATTAACTTGCTACTAATGCAGTTTCTTCCCCTTATGTATATGGGTCGTAATGCGATTTACCAACAGTTTATTTCAAAGCCACCGATGCTCTGCGTATTGCAGACACAATCTAACAAAGCTCCATTCCATCGTCTATGTCCTCTTGATCTGCCAGTTCCTAGAAATGTTATCTCCTCTCTGTGATCACCGAATGCATATCCTTATTCTAATCTCTGGTGATGTCGAATCCAACCCTGGGGCTAAAAAACAAAACTGTTTAAATTTTTCCATTGGAATTATAATAGTATATGTGCTAGAGGTCGAATTAAAATTCCCTTGATTGAGACCTACAATTCTGTGCACAAGTTTGACGTCATTGGATTGTCTGAAACCCTGTTGGATGATGCAATTAGTGATGATGATATCCATATTGAGGGTTTCAGGAGGAAAGTTTATAGAAACGACCATCCAAGCAAGACCAAAACTGGGGGCGCATGTCTTTGCTTCAGTGAAGGTTTGGCAATCAAACACCGCCAAGACCTTGAGATCATGCAAGAAATTTTTTTTTTCAGAAATTTGCGTAGCACGTAAGAAAATATTCTTTGTGATACTTTATCGAAGCCCTAGTCAAAACAGCGCAGAATATGAAAATTTTATCGATGGACTGCAACTTGTTGTAACTCGCATTCAGAATGAGAACCCATACTCATTGACTATAATGGGTGATTTTCATTGTAGATCAAATCAGGTTGGAAAATATTGAAAACATTGAAGGGTCTGTCCTTGACGAGGCGCTTGATGTAAATAGCTTGTTCCACAACAGAAAAAAGTGATGTATCATCTGCAGACAATTAAATATCACTGTGGACATTTTCAAGAAGATCATTTATGTAAATAAGAATGAAGAGAGGGCCGAGAACTGATCCTTGAGAGATGCCTGACAAAACTATCTTCGAATTCTGACGAAACCATTCCGAATTCCAACCATTAAGTAATACACACTGTCTACGATTTGATAGAAAGCTGCGCAAAAGAGCAAGTAGCATTCCAGAAATTCCGCACATTTCAAGTTTGTAAATTAACCCATCATGCCAGACTCTGTCAAATGCTTTTGAAAGATCAAGAAACACAGCTTGGGTTTCTTTGCTGAGAACGTCCTCAACCGAGCATACATTTTCTGCGTTATCAGTAAAAGTTGATTAATAGTAGAATCCTTACGACGAAAACCTGATTAGTCAGGTGTTAGTATTTGATTGTTGCAAAGATTTTGATAGATTTCATCAAAGATCACTTTTTCAAAAAATCTTTCCAAAAATAGGCAATAAAGCAGAAAGGGGTCAACAAGACATTCATCACAGATTTCTATCATGGCAACAGAAATGTCATCGCACCCATGAGCTTTATTGCTATCCAACGAGCGGATTATCCGCAGTATTCTTTTTTGTCGATGGGTATCTCTGCTAAAGAACACATACGCTGCGGCCAAAAATTTGGCAATGTGCTCCAAGCTACAACTGCAGAACATTGTTCAACAAAATAGTCATTCAATATAGTTGCTTTGTTTTGGGTATTTGTTACAATTATTGCATGTTCAAGCAGGGGTGGAATGTTGACAGAACTCTTCTTATTTATCAGTCTGTTAAAGATAGACCAACAGGATTTTTTCCCTTGGTTTGGATCAGAGAGCTTTTGGCCAAGGCTCGAGAGATATTTTTGTTTGGCAGAGGTGATTTGTTTTGAGGTTTCATTACGGGTTGTTCTTACTCGTTCCCAAACTTCAGTATTTCTACCCCGTCACACATAACTTTGATATAGTCTATGCTTACGTTTTATAGCAGTTTTAAGAGGAGGTGTTACCCAGGGTGGATCTTTGTCATTGCATTTGATTTCCCTATTGGGAATATTTGCAGATAAGATGGAGAGAAGATTTTCTGTAAAAATATTTGCAATTTCCTCTGATCGATTAAATCCCAAACAGTCCTTTTGTAGGGGAGTGAATATGGTAGTGTAATGTTAAGCATACCATGAATAATTGGATGCTGACAGTTATTGTCCAGGGAGGGATGGACAGCGGCCTCCACAAAAAGGTCTGGTTGATCAGTGAAGATCAAACCAATACATGTCATGCTCTCCCCTCTTATATTAGTTGGTTCCCCGATAAACAGCCGAGGATCTGAATAGGGATCTGGAAAGAATTTTACTATGGGCATGGCAAAGGAATTCAATGCAGATTAAACAGAAGAGGTGATCTTCTCAACGAAAAGGAATAAACAATACCATCCTGTGCTTAAGTTAGGTAATAAAGAAGTGTCTAGGAAAAACGACCATAAGCACTTCGATGTCATTCTTGACGATTAATTAAACTCTCAAAGCCATATCAAGGCCGTTTCATAGGCTCGAAGGGGCCGTTCATCATTAAATACCTATCTAAGTACGTCAACAGGAAAGTGCTCGATCAAGTCTATAAGCTGCGTATTAGGCCTTACATTGACTATGGTAACATCTTGTACCATAAGTATGATCCTCAAATTAGGTAAGACTTCACTAGAAAGCTAGAGCAGGTTGTGTTCTCCAGGAGCTTGGTTGGGAAACCCTTTATCAAAGAAGATGGTATCGACGGCTGTGTCATTTCTTCAATTTACGTAAAAGTATGTCCCCAGCTTACTTGTTCAATGAGATTCCTTCTGAGCGAAAAGTTCTATACCTTTTAAGGTCAAGTAGTCCATATGCCCAACCTGTAAGCAGAACAGATCGTTTTTCCAACACGTACTCCCTTCGAATGGAACCTGCTAGATGAAGATACCAGAAATACTGTTTCGATTGGGGAGTTTAAACGCAAGTTGCTTGGTCAAATATGTCCTCCGTGTAGATCTGTTTATAATGTGCACAATGTCACGGGTGTAAGAAACCTTACAAGACTTAGAGTTGGTTTTAGTCCTCTAAATGAGCATCGATTTAGACATACCCTTAACTGCTTAAGTCCATTTTGTGTGTGCGGAAAGGGAAATGAGGATACAGAACACTTCCTCCTGCACTTCCCACTTTTTGATGATGCCCCTAGTGATCTCTTTGGTCAGATTGGAGACATTCCGAAGTTGGAATTTGCAGTTTTGGATAATGAACCACTCAGTAACCTGTTGTTGTTCGGTGATAGAAAATTAAAGATTGTGTCTAACAGAATGATTTTGAAAGCTACAATCTTGTTTATAGAAAAGACAAAGCGGCTCCATTAATACAATCAGTATGCAAATTTCCAGCCTTTGTGGTAACCTCTTTTTATTCGGCTTTTGTTTGTTTGTTTGTGACGTTTATTATTGTAGTATTGTTACTGTGTTTTTCTCTTTCTTTCCTTCCAATATCGCGTTGAATTGTAAGTGTCATCCAAGGTGGGGACAAAATAACCTTGTGTCTTCCCCCGCCATTAATGACACACGTAAATAGTATTTCTTTTCAATTATATTTAGGTTTTATTGTTATAGGACAAAAAACACTTTGAAGATCATTTATGTATAACAGGAAGAGAAGAGGTCCAAGAGAGATCTCTGCGGTACACTACATGTAATGCCAAGTGGGCAAGAGTTTTTACCAAAAATTGAAACAAGCTGGGTTTTATTTGTCAATTAAGACCAAAACTAACAAAGAGCGTTTCCTCTAATTCTATAATGTTCTACTTTGGAAAGCAAAATGTTGTGATTTACAGTGCCAAATGCTTTTTGTATATCAGTACACACACTGCATCTATATTGATTGTTATCTAGGCTTTTTCTAATAGTCTCATTCATGCTAATCAGTGCATGATCAATTGAGTAGTTTTCTTAGACGCCAAATTGAAATGGAAATAGAAGTTTATTGCAAGCCACAAATGAGTCTGTTATACATCAGTTTTTCAAATTTTTTACTAAAGACTGGCAATAGCGAAATGGGTCTGTAGTTGGTCTTAATCTTAGGGTTTCCTTTTTTGAAAAAGGAGACAACTTTAGCTAATTTTATCTTTATCGGAACAATCATTTGAGGAATGATTGGTTCAAAATTCTTGCCAGTGGATGAGGGATGTGATGCTTGACAACTTTTAGCAATTTGATTGGTGTTCTGTTGATTTTGATTATGTATTCCATGTTTGTTACGCTTGCTATTTTTTCAAAGCCTGCTTTTTTCCTATGTTTCCTATGATTCCTATGATTCCTATGCAACCTTGGCTCTGCTTCATGTGTTTCCCTATTTTCTATGTCCGCCACGATTGCTATGTTTCACTTTTTTGCTATGTTTGCTATGTTTGCTATCTTCTTGATGACTGTCATGTTTCCTATGTTTGCTATATTTGCTCTATTTCCTACCTCTGTTTGAGTTATTATGTTTTCAATGTTTTCTATGTTGCTATGTTTACTATGTTTACCATGCTTGCTATCTTTGCTATGTTTTCATTGTTTGCATTGCTTCCTATCTTTGCACTGTTTGCTTTATTTTCACTATTTTCTTTGTTTCCTATGCATTCTATGCTTCCTATGTTTCCTCTGTTTGCTCGATTTGCTAAATTAACTATGTTTGCTATTATGTTTGCTTTGCGTGCTATGATTCCTATGTTTGCTATCTCCAATGCCTCTTATGTTTGCTATATCTGCTATATTTTCTATGCTTGTTATGATTGGCATGTTTACAATTTTTCTTCTCTTGCTATGTTTGCTATGTTTGCTATGTTTGCCATTTCCTAACTCTGCTTTGTTTGCTATGTCTGCTATATTCTAAACGCTTCTTATGTTTCCTATGTTTACAATTTTCCAATCCTTGCTAAGTCTGCTATGCTTGCTATGTTTGCGATAATTCTTATGTTTGCAATTTTTGCTATTTTTGCTATGTTTGCTGTGTTTCCCTTGTTTGCTATGATTGCTGTGTTTGCTAGTTTTTCTAAGTTTCACATTTGCTTTGATTGCCTTTGTGTGCTTTCTGTCCTATATTTGCTATATTTGCTATGCTTGCTATGCTTTCTATGTTTACTATGTTGTTTATAATTCCCAAGTTTGCTATCGTTGCTATATTTTCGATGCCTGAAATTTTTCCAATGTTTGCTATGTTTGCTATGCTTGCTGAATTTTCTATCTTTGCTATGTTCCTAAGTTTGCAATGTTTCCTATATTTGTTGTAATTGCTATCTTACCTATACTTAATAGGTTTGATATATTAGGTTATGTTTGCCATGTTTGCTCTGCTACCTTTGTAATCCATGTTTGACATGTTTCCTATGTTTGTTATGTTTCCAATGTTTCCTCAGCCTACTTTGTTTGCTATGTTTGCTACTCTTTTTACTATGCTTGCTTGGTTTGCTAAGTTTCCTACATTTGCTCTGCTTGCCACTATTTCCTATGTGTCCTATTTCTGCTATATTTGCTAAGTTGGCAATGTTGGCTATTTTGTCATTGCCTTCTATGTTTCCCATGATGGCTATGTTTTCTATGCTCGCTGTGTTTCACAGGCTTGCAAAGTTTTCTACATTTTCTATGTTTGCTTCTGTTTGCTATGTATCCTATCTTTGCTCTGCTTCTTTGTTTTGAAAGTCTGATATGTTTTCTTTGTTTACAATGCTAGCTATGTTTGCTAAGTCTCCCCCATTTTCTATGTTTCATTCATTTCTATGTTTCCTATGTTTGCTATGTTTGCTATGTTTTCTATGTCTACGATGTTTGCTTTGTTTCTTTGGATTATTATAATTCCCTATTTGCTATATTGGCTATAATTGTTATGTTTCCTTTTTTTGCTATGTTTGCTATACCTAAAGTATTTCCTAGGCTAGCTAAGGCTCCTATATTTGTTTCATTTGCATTTGTTGGCCATGTGTTCATTGTTTGCTATGTTTACTACGCTTACTATGATTGCTATGTTTGCTATGGTATCTATGTTTGCTATTATGTTTTTTTACTATGTCTGCTATTTTTGCTATGTTTGCTTTACTTGCTATGTTTGCTATGTTGCTATTCTTACTTTGCTGGCTACGTTTCTTATATTTGCTATATTTGCCTCTGTTCTGCATCTTCCTATGTTTACAATGTATGCTTTGTTTCCTTTGCTTGCTATGTTTGCTATGTTTACCAGTTTTGCTATGGTTGTTATCTTTTCGATGTTTGCTATGTCGACTACGTTTACTATATTGGAATATTTGCTATCCTTTTCTTGTTTGCTATTTGCCCAATATCTTCAAAGTATGCTAAGTTTCTATTGTTTGCTCTGGTTCCTATGTTTCTTGTGTTTGATATATTTTCTATATTGACAATGCCTGCTATGTTTTCTATGTTTGCAATGTCCTATTTCTCCTATATTTGCTATGCATGCTAAGGTTCCAACTTTTGCTAGTTTGCCTTTCTCTGCTAGGTTTCTTTTGTTTGCCGTGCTTACTATGCTCACTACTTTTTCTATATTTGCCTTTTTCACTATATTTGCTATGTTCGCCATCTTATAATGGATTTTTTTCTTTTATGCATGCCTTGCTTGCTATGCTTCTAATATTTTCTATGCATGCTTTGTTCCCTAGCTTTCTCTATTTGATATGTTTCCTGTGTTTGCTATATTTGCTATCCATATTGACAATGCCCGCTTTATTCCTTTTATGTTTACTATTCTTGCTATTTTTGTTATCATTGCTATGCTTGCTTAATTTCCTGTCTTTGCTATGTTTGCCTCTATTTGCTATTTTTCCTGTGCTTATTTTATTTGCTATGTTTGCTATGTTTACTATGTGTCCTATATTTTCTGGGTATGCTGAGCTTGTTATGTTTTCTATGTTTCCTATGTTTCCTATGATTCCGATGTTTGCTCGATTTGCTATATTAACTACTTTTGCTATTATGTTTGTTACGCTTGCTAAGTTTGCTTTGTTTGCCATGCTTTTTATGCTTGTTATGTTTGCTATTTTGCTATATTTGCTATGCTTGCTATGACTCCTCTGTTTGCAATTTTTGTTATGCTTGCTTTCTGTGTTATGTTTTTTATGATTCCTATGTTTGCCAAGTTTGCTTTGTTATTCATGTTTGATATGTTTGCTAACTTTGCTATGTTTGCTATGCTTGCTATGTTATCTATGTTTAATAAATTTTCCATGTTTTTGTGTTTCCTATGTTTGCTCAGGTTACTAATTTTCTATTTTTGCTACGTTTGCTCTGTTTACTATAGGTTCTTGGTTTGCTAAGTTTCCTGCATTTTTTGTGCTTGCCTTTATTTGCTATGTTTGCTATGTTTGCTCTGTGTTTCTTGTTTGTTTGTTTCCTATATTTGCTATATATGCTATGCTTGCGATTTTTGCAATGTTTGCTAAGTATCCTTTGTCTGCTATGTTTGCTATGTTTCCTTTGTTTACTATGTTTCCTATGTTTCAAAGGTTTGCTATGATTGATGTGTTCGCTATTTTATCAATCCCTCATATTTTTCTATGTTTGCTCACTTAACTAAGCTTGATATGTTTGCTATGTTTCCTTTGTTTGCATGTTTGCTATGTCTGCTATATTCTTGATGCCAGCTATGTTTCCTATGTTTCCTTTGTTTGCTATGCATGATTGCTATGTTTGCTATGCTTGTTTGAGCTATTATATATCCTATGTTTTCTATGTTTGTAATGTTTGTCATGCTTGCTTTTTTTGCTATGTTTTCAATGTTTTCTAAGTTCCCTTTATTTGCTACATTTGCTATCTTTACTCAGTTTGCAAAATTTCCGTATTTTCTATGTTTGCTATGCTTGCTTTGTTTCCTATGTTTCCTATTTATGCTATGTTTCCTGTGCTTGCTTTGTATGCTATGCCTGCTGTGTTTTGTAGGCGTGCTAAGGTTTCTATTTGTGCTATTTTTGCCTCTGTTTGCCCAATGTTTCCTATGTTTGCTAGATTGTAAATGCCTGCTAATTTTGTTTTGTTTACTTGTTTTACTTTGATTGCAATGTTTGCTAGATTGTCAATGCCTGCTAGTTTTGCTATCTTTGCTATATCTACTTTGCTTGCAATTTTTAAAGTGTTTCTTTTCTTTCCTCTGTTTGCTTATTTTGCTATCTTGTCAATGATCTGCTATCTTTCCTATGTTTCCTTTGTTTGCTATATGCTTGCCATGCTTCCTATGTTTGCTATCTTTTCTATGTTTCCTATGTTTGTTATGTTTGCTATGCTTTCTATGTTTGGTATCTTTTCTATGTTTTCTATCTTTGCAGTTGCATTGAAGGAATGAATTTTACATTGGTCAAGCAGAACAGTCTCAGATTTCGATATTTGATGCTAGAGAAACTAGATTGGAAGTATGATGTGTCACCAAAAACAAGTGAAAGAAAGAAGCTGGTGTTATTCACATTTACGGATATGCTGGCATAGAATACTTTCTTGGTGAAGTCTAGTGTTATTTCATACTTCTTTAACATTCTTCATGTACTTAAGTATACGTAACATTTGTGAAACCGTTCGATTTTCTCCCAATCTATGGCAATTAATAGGCATTATTGGGAATACATAGTACCATAATCTTTGTAGGCAGCTCCCATTTTCCATTGAGTGCAGGAAACACATAGAATAACATGACCAAAGCAAGACTGTCGTGAAAAATCCTAATTTACATTCAGAACAATTTTCCTAGAGCTCGTTTCTCAAGGTTCTCTGCTATTCTCGAAACCTGCTGCATCAAATTTTGTAGTGAGGACAGCCTTCCCATGCCTGCTTGAAAGCAATTTAGAGGTTTATGCAGCATTGTGGCACTCCAATTTTTTTTTCAGGGTGCCCTGTCATGTAGGACTTTTTATAAGCGAAATGATACAAATGTGTGGTGAGTTCTTCTAATTCTAAGAATAATTATAAAGCTAATTCTAAGAATAATATGAACAAAAAAAGGTTGTCTCGAAAAGTTTCAACTGAATCTTCTTTAATCAGAACAAGAGTGCTACAGGTCATGTTTCTCAAGGATCTCCTCTGCTCTGAACCCTTGCATGAAATTTGTCTTATAAGCATAGTCGGATGGAATATTTCTTAGGTTCTCTGTTATGAACCGCATTATGCAAAAAAACCATACTTTATCGCACCGCTTCCAACAAACTTATATTCCAAATAAACGCTACTATAAATTTTAACATTTAATTGCTCACCGAATAAACTGCTACTTAATTACATACATCTGAAAGAGATACAAATAACTAATTGATATGCCATGGCAAAATATATCCATAGCCCCAGTGATTTCTCTTGCCATTTCTTTCCTACAGCATCCTTGTTAGGGGCATTTCATTCCCTTTATTAAGCATTCGGTCATCCTTCCGCTTTAGTTTCTCTAGCATCAAATATCTAAATCTGTGAGTTTTCTGCTTGACCAATTTTATATTCATTCCCTTAATGCAAATGCCAACTTTCTAGTTTATCTTGTTGCCACCTTTCAAGTTTGTATCTTCTACCATTGCTAAGTTACCAATTAGGTGCATGATATTGAGCTTCTTTCTGGACATATTTTTTTGAGGAGGGGGGCACATTTTCAGGTGTCTGAAATAAAGAGGTAGGTGTAATTCACTTAGGCACACCAATATTCTGGCAGATACTGCTTACCACATCCCCGATTCTCAGACCAGGTGATCGTCACAGTGATCTTATTTCAAGAAAGAATATGGCAAAAGACATGGACTGTTGTTATCATTATATCTGAATGTAGCCACAGCCACTTGCAGACATTTCTACCCACAAGCAAAAACATAGCAACATCTAGAAAGACATTTGAAAACAATTGAAGATTTTAATGGATCTGAGAAATTTTTTTTAAATCTAGGTCACCAATGAATGGCTAAAACATCATATTGTTAACAAATGGATGACAATGTTCAAAAAACCTGATAAGGAAGTTGAGCAGGAATAAAACATAGCTGGTGTTTGTCTATGTTATATGTTAAGAGCAGACAAACCAATAAAATTGATGAGTCATTGGGTAAAAAACTGTAAATTTAAGTAATCAGAGAATCTATGATCAATTTAGGGATCCAGATACCCATGAAAACTAAATGTAATTTGCATACTAGTACAATACGCTGTAACAACTTCTTGAACTCAAAGATTCAAACTTTAACTGCGATTTCTGAATAACGGGCAATTTAGTCTTGAAGAAAGGGTATCTTTAGCAATGGGAAGAGATAATTTAATGAAATTTGGAAAGTAAACTGGTCTCATCTGTTTGATTGATTTCAGTGAAGGAATTTTTGCTACTTACTTCCCTTTCTTCAATGTATCTTGATATCAATTCACATATCCTTTCTTCAATCTAACTTTATAATTCTTTACATGTGGGGTAAATCGTTTCTCGGCCACGGGCAGCCTGAATAACGTCGCAAATCGAATTTGAAACTTTCAGTGTTACAAGGGGTTCCAACTTCTTTGACTTAATCTTTGCAGGCAGCTCCAATTTTGTAGTGAGTGAACAAAGCAAGACTTATTTGAAAATTTCTATCCTAATTTATATTCAAAACAATCGGGCTAGCTCATGTTTCTCAAGGTTCTCCACTATCCTTGCAAACTGCCCCATCAAGTTTTATAGTAAGGGCAGTTTTCCCTTGCCGTAATGGTTGCACACCATACATTTTTCTCAGGGTGCCATGTCATGTAGAACAGTTTATCAGCAAAATGATACATTTGTCTAAATTCGACAACTTAAACTTTAACATTTATGTTATGCTTATAACATTATTGACACTTGGTTGTTCTACTGTTATCTTCATGTTTATGAAACTTGCAACCTTCTTTTTAATTCCTTATTCAAATTTTGATTGCTCATTTATTTTCTGAATAAGCAGAATATCATGCTAGTACAACTAGAGCGACCGCAAGAAATCGCTAACCAGTTGGCGAAAATTCTGAAGTACAGTTTTACTGTGATAGAGACAAGTATAATAAAAATGATAGTTCACTTCGTAAATGACCAACTACTTCTTCTCTTGTCTTGTTGTTTAATCAATATATTACACCTGCAAATTTATCACATATCAAAGCTTTATCTCGCGTGTCATGCCTGCATTTCAGTTTTTCACCTATCGCTGGCTTTCAGATTTTTTCGTAAACGTGATGACCATGATCAACAGATTGGAATTCGCAGCAATAACGCTGAGTGAAAGTTATTTTTTGACTTTCACTCATATTAAAGTTATAGGTTTATCAAGCACAAAAGAGTGACGTGGAATGTGCACGGAAATATACTTTGTGTTGCGTGCTACACTCCTCATGTGTCGTTGTATCCGTTTCTTATTGCGAAGTTTGTATCTCTGGCGAAGTTTGACATGGTTTCCTGGCAATTTTTCTCATAAATATGAAGGGCTTCCCTTCTCTTTCGGAACACGTGTCCGCATTGCATCTAGAAACATGACCATGCTCATTCCGTATTGTTCTATCTTCAAAGGCGGCCGAGATTTGTCAGGAAATAAGTTTGCAAAATCTGGCAAATTGCTACATTTCGACTAATTGGTCAAGGGTTCCGTGCTAGAGCTCTAGGGCACCACAATCTCACGAAAATTTATGATAACCAGCGAGTAGCGTGACTAACATGTCAGATTTATATTAACACCAACAAAGAGGTACATTTCTTAATTCATGCAACAGAGAGCTACAAGTATTATACGACTCAGTAAAGACGATAGTCATGCAAAATCTATATCTCATAAAGATGAAGAAGTACATTCTTACTGTGTTGACTTCAAGCTTGAAGTAATTTGCTATGATGCTTCTCATTCAAGTCATGCTGCTGCAAAGAGGTACAGAGTGGATCGAAATATTATTCATCAATGGAGGAAAAAGTGAAAAGGTGGAACACCTGGAGGCAGCAAATGGCAGCGTTTGGACGGTGCAGGACGGTATATTTCCAATGAAAGCATTGAAGAAAATTTGCTAGAATGGACATTTGAAAGACGCAACAATGTTATACGTGTGTCAAGAAAATTAATAATGATAAGAGCAACAAAGCTTCAAGAACAAATTGCAGATCAAATAGAAGTAGAGAAACTGTCGTTCAGCACGGGCTGGCTTACAAGGCTCATGGCATGGAGAAGACTAACTGTTCGCCGTTGTATGACACAAGCTCAGAAAAGCCCAGATAAGCTCATTGATTAACTCTGTGTTAAAAGTATGACGGCTTCGACAGAAATTGGGGGATGGCATGACACACATCATTGCTATGGACGAGACAGCAGTATGGAACGATGTGATTTTAACACGACAGTAGAGAAAAGAGAACTCTGTTAATTTAAAAACAGAAGGTCATGAAGAGGCAAAGTAACTGTGTGCTTAACAGCAATTGCAGAGAGAAATCAAGCACTAAAAACTCTATAACATGCTTATACCATGGTGAGAATAAATTTTCAATCTTCTGTAGTAGTTAGTTTGTGAGAAATGGCGGTCGCAAGCAGAGAACTATTTTTGAGATTTTTGGTTGCTATGGCAGCATTATTAAGCTATTTTAAACGCTTTTTTCAAAATTTTGTTTTTGTTTATGCTCAATCTCAATCACTATCTTGGGTTTGTCTATATGGTCCCAGCATAAATTTCATTATTTCATAGGTATCCCACTTATCTGGGATTGTCAGAACTTGGTTTTGACAAGTAAACCCTCAATCACTTTCCTGGGAAGTCTCGAGGGTCACTCTTGCATTGACCTAGCAGGAGATCTGCTCGATTTTAGGTACTTACGAAATAGCTACCAGCAATGCCGACTTTTGGGGGAGGGGCGCATGAGAAGTGTCACACCCCCTGACAAGTCCCGTTGGCAAATTTTAGGTTGTAAGCTGTTGTAATCGGTAAATTTAACCTTTAGGTTTGCCTTGGCCAATTTCAAGCAACACTGCAATATGTGAACAAATTCAATGGTGGTTTAATTGGAACGCCCTATAAAATAGGCAACGCCCATCTTTACGACGAATTCCTTTTTTTACATCCCTCCTCATGACCTTGATGCAAGCAAGTTAGTTGAGCCACCATACAATCGAGATATTGATGTTTTGAATATATTGCAACTGCTGCATCAAGCTCAACGCCAAAATAACATCTTTTTGTGTAATTACGATCCAGGGACGGCACAATTGGGGGGGGCGGCTTAAGAGAGGTGTCTCTCGCAGGGCAAAACACATCAGGTGAAATTGAACTCATTATTCATTCTTATTTACAGCAATTGTTTTTACCATATGTAATCAATATTATACCATATGTAATTATACAACGGATTACTTATATATAGTACCTATATACTTGCCTTACCAAAATCATTTTTTGCAGGACAAAACAGATAACACCCCCCCTCCCTCACTTCTCCAAAAACAGTGTATGTAGTTGCTTGGCAACAAATTTCAAACTATGATTAATCCTCTAACAAATCCCTCTCCAGTAAATACCCACCCCTACTCTTTTAATAAAGTTATTGAATAAGTGCCAATCATCAAGTAAAAGGGCTATGCACTCCACCTTTTAAAAACATGGCCTTATTCGAATTTTTACCCAAGTTTTTCTAACATAGAAACATACATAAAAGGAAAACTACTAGTTAGAAACAGAGAATAAAAGGTAGAAAACAAAATTTGGCCTCAGTGTTGAATGTTGCCAGTTATAGATTTTTCACAGCAAAGAAATGTTGGCTATCTCTTCTTCTTCGAGCATTGGCGCAGCCCGTTGGCAAAATGTAGGGCGAGCACCCCTCCCATGGGAAAAGTCATGGGTTGGTAAAAAGAAATTTTATAAAAGTTTATTTCAAGAAAAAAGCCTGTTAGCTATGTAAATCCCGAATAATGATGTTAAAGGAGCAGATAGCATATTGCCTTTTTGGTGAGTTTATTCCTGCTTTTTTGTCTGCTCTGCATATTGAATTCAAAGGTGAGTCTTGTGTGGATAAACTGGATATTTCAGGCTCCTAAATTAGATGTCCCTTGATACAGTTGTTTTTATTTATGTTAGGGGAAATACTTGCTAATTTCAATGGTTTACATTTTTCGTTCAATTTTACCCCTTTCCCTTCAACTATTGTGGACTGTAATGTTTCTAATTTTCCGTTAAAGCACATGTTGACACTTTGTTATTCCAGTTTCAGATTTGTTTGCCTTCTCTTGGTTGTCGGATTGATTGTCAGTCTCTTGTTGTGTATTGGGCCTAATCCTATTTTTTCTTTCATTAGTTTCGTTTATTCAATTAATTTCAAGATTTTATATTCAACTTTAAACATGTTTTCATTTCTTAGAGGTTGCTGATCTAATCGGTTAAAAATCTAAGGTATAACCGGTACGTAGGCTTTTTTGAGCATGAGAAAAGCAAGCTTCACTCTGGGTAATGTCTGTGCAGTACAGTGAAGGCTGCTCAGTACAGTGGAGGCTGTTCAGTACAGTGAAGAGCTACAATCATTTTTAATAAGTATACCCAATTTTTTGCTACGCCTCAATATTCTTCTTTTTTGCTACTTTGAGCCGCTTAGTATTCTTGAATTGATCTTAGCGTGACAGAAAATACGGATACAGTAGTAGATTGATAAAATTATAATCAATGGCAAAACGTTTATCTTTTACAAGTATGACAAGTAATCAAAATAAAATCTTAAAATAGACTGACAGAATATAAAAGAAGAAGGAGTACAGAAGTGCAAGTAATTAGATGTCATAAAAATCAGAAAGTTAAAAACAACCCGCTAAAAATAATTGTTTCACAAGATCTTGAGCCTGACAGTATTTTTAAAATATTCTTAAATTTAACCAAATTTGAGCCTTATTATTCTTATAAAATTTATTCTCATAAAAAAAGAGTGTAACATCAGTACTGTTGAGGGCCAACATCAGTACATTTGAGGTTGTTCAGTACAGTGGAGGGCTAGCATTCAGTACAATGGAGGCTGTGCAGTATAGTGAGGCAGAAGCGTTGTGGCCGGAAAGGGGACAGGGGACACGTGCCCCCCTAGCATCGGAGTGTCGGAATATTTAAGAAATTTGAGATCCGTCCAGCTCTGGGCCTAATTCAGGCATCTTCGATCAGAGGTGCAAGAATTACAAAAATTTTCCTATTAACGACTTGCCAGCTTTTCAAGATGCTAATAAACGACAGTATAGACAACAATGCGACTATAACTGTTAAGACACAAAGGTATCAAGGAGAGAACAGCGTTGAGAATTGCAAAGGAACACAGAGCGTTATATTTTCTGAAATTGTGAGATTTCAGGGATGTAAAAAAAGAGCTGATATCCACTCCGTATCACAAGCCGTGACAGAAAGTCATGGCCTAGCAAAAGGCTATTGTGAAGCTCAACTGCAAAATATGATAGACCATGGAACACTTAAAAATGTTAAAAGCCACGGTGCAAAATCATAAAGTATTGTCAAAAGCAAAGAGACTAGTGATGAAAATAATGGAAATATAGAGACAAGTACCGAAACAAGGACAACAAAAGAACAAGCTGCAGATGAATCACAAAGTACGGGTGCGAGTATTCATAGAACACAAGAGAATACCGAAGGCAAATACAAAATAGAATCTCTTTCAAGCTCACATAGCACCAATAAAGACAGGATATTACAACACCAAAGAATTCCCAAAATGAAAATGAAAACAACGGAGCACCTACCTCAGGCTCCCCACATTGCGGCCATCACATAATTCTCAATCTACTGGGGAACTCAATAAAAGACCTGACATTTTCTTCAACAAGAACGAACGAGATGCTTTTTGAGGAGAAGGAATTCTCTCGCAAATTGGAAAGGGAGATCATGGAATTCAAAGTAAGGCTTATAGAAACCAAGAATTCCAAACAAAACAGCAATCCAGATTACCACCAAGGGCCCTGTTATGTTACAACACAGACAGGAATCCTATTGAGATCGGATTCTTTGGATTCATGTTCTGATTCGGATCTGGATACATCTGAGAAAGGCAACAAAGAAAGAAGAAAAGCACCAACTCAGATACACAACAAGAACAATAGCAAGAGCGTAAAGAAACTAAAGAGAGTTGCACATCAAAATCCATGTAACAACAATCCAAGTAACAAAAGACGTAAGAATTTGAGTAGAAATGACAGGGACAACAGCCAGTTAACAGTGAAAATAGTTGGGGACTCCCAGGTGAATTGCTTTGGTGGTGGGAAACTTAATAACAACATAAGAAAAGTTGAATTTAAGACAAAAGGAGGCATGAAGATAAAAGATGTTGTCGAAAAAGTAGGCATATCGGAAAGCAACGTTAAAATTGTGCACGCAGGAACTTGTGGCATCAAAGCGAAAACGCCCGAAGAATTGAGGAACGAAGTAATCACAACCGTACAAGCCGTTAAAGTTAAAAATCGACGGTCACAGATAGCGTCTTCCAGCATTTTCAAAAGAAGGACAGTGAACTTCCTAATGTTAAAGTGAAGAAGATAAACGAGTTGCTTAAAGAAGAACTTGAACTGCACGGAATCGACTTTATTGAAAATTGAAACATTTTATTTAGCAATATAGGGAGTGACGGTCCGCACATAAATCCAGGAGGGATAAGAAAGCTAGCAGGTAATTTTTCAAACTATCTTCGATACTGCCAGGGATTAATGGGATTACCTGAACCAAGGGTATACAATAAGAAATTCACATCTATAGATAATCGTTCAGGTTGCAAAATCTTGATGTAATTGGATTAAACGAAACGAAACGAAATATTCAGTTATTATTAAATCAGGCATGGTTGACCAATATTCACTAATTAGAACAAGGGAGGTTAATGCTTGGCGTATTGTACAAGGGAGTGAAAAAATCATCGAGGCCAGATCGAAAAAATAAATACAACAAAACTGAATTTTTATCTTGCTTGGCTTCCATAGATTGGATGCAAGAATTTTCTGACCTAAAGTTCGACCCCATTAGAATGACAAATACCTTTCATGAAAAAGTAAAGGCAACGCTAAATTCCCATGCACCTCTTAGAAAACGCAAGGTGCGTGCAGAACAAAGCCCATGGCTCAATCCTGGCATAAAGCATTAATCCGCGAGCGCGATAAAACAAAACAGTTGGCACTAAAGAATGACAGTATGTGGGCCTAATACAAAAAACTGAGAAACTGTGTAACAAGGGCCATGCGAGAAAAACAACCCACCCAAAATGTGGAAAACTATAAACGTAGTTTCAGGAAAATCAACTAGGAGCACCTTGGCACCACTGATTGAACATGAAGGCAAACAAATAACAGGTAAAGAAGAAATATTCTCTGCTTTCAATGAACATTTTATCAATGTGGGTCACTCCTTAGCTAGCAAAATTGAAGTTAAATCCAAAGATGACCCTACTCAATATATAACAGACATAGAAACATCTGCTATGTTTAGGTTTAAATCCGTAACAAAGCATTGGGTAGTAACCGCACTAAAAGGGCTTAAAGAATCAAAGTCATCAGGACCGGACAAAATCCCTGCAAAAGTACTAAAAGATGCAGCAGAACTGATTTGTGTACCTCTTGCATTAATATTTAATGAATCGCTGAAAAAATGGAAATTAGCAAGAGTAACACCAATATTCAAATCAGGGAAACAGTCTGAAATGAATAGCCATAGACCTATATCGGTTCTCTCGGGTGTCTCAAGGTTGTTTGAAAAAGTGGTCCATCATCAACTTTTTGAGTTCCTAGCCGCAAACAATCTCTTATCCAAAAATCAATTGGCTTATCGCAAGCTGCATTAAACGATTACTTCGTTAATGAATGTAACTGATACCTGGTACAAGAACATATATGAAAAAGGATTAATAGACCAGAGGTTGGAGGGGGAGCATGGTCACCAAGAGAGGGAATTTATGGGACATAGTTTTTCTAGCTCAATTTTTTGCCTAGATTACGAGTCTGGATGTTGATTTGGCCTTTGAGGGGGCTTTTTGGAGATACAGGGGGTCAAGAACTAGAAATAGGCCACATACGCTTATTTCAAGAATATGAACGCCCGAGAGAAGCTAAGTTCACACTGTAGCCTTATTAGGTAAACGAAGTAAGGAAATGAAATTAAGTTTATATTTCATAGGACTATCTTATTTAATGTTGCTCAGTGCTAAAACAATGAATCTAAACAATTCTTGTGAAGTTAGGGGGGGGGCAAAGCCTAAACAATCCTAGACTTTCAATATTTACATTATGAAAGTGCAAGGTTTTTCAATCGGTTGAAGCATCTGATTTACAAATGTTATTCATATAGAAAATGGATCTGAACATAAATTGGGAGGTTTAGGGGACTTTCCAGAGGTACAGGGTGGTAACAGTTCAAAGTTTTACTAAGGGAGTGACTCTCTTGTAAGTTAGTTTGAGGTGCAGTTTGAGCAAAATTGTGGAAAAGATAACTCTTTAATCATGCAAAGTTTAACCTATGTGAAAGACAGACCATATCTTTGGCTGCACAAATTTAGCTTAAGGATGCTGTTTGATGCACCAAGCGTTGCAGAAATGGCAACATATACAAATGTACAATACATTCACTTCACAGCTCATTGTCCCAGAAATCCGCCCTATTAGCTTCCTCCGCGTCTGAAATTTCATTTTCACTTGCATTATTCTCTTTATCGATCTAGAGCTCTACTATGTTTCTAGGATAAGGGACAGTAACCCAACCAAAAGAGGAATCTTCATTCCATCTATGATTTGTTGGCTCCTTGATTTCTATTATTGGATGGTTTGCTTGTCGCGAAATTCTAAAAAAAAATGCGGTTTTTAAGACTGCTGCTACATGGTGGTAGCAGAGACAAATCAGTAACATTTTCATCACGCTCAAAGTTTCTCCAGAAGATTCTTTTTCGTGCTTCATCAAAAGATTAAAGGTGCTTCTCTCCATACAAATAGCAGACATGGTTTACAAAGGAATCAACCAATTGCTGACAAGGTACGTTTGGTGTCCCCAAGTTGCTGAATATAGTTAAATTTCTTCATCGAGAATAATGCAAGTGAAAATGAAATCTCAGACCCGGAGGAAGCTAATGGGGCGGATTTCTCGGACAATGAGCTGTGAAGTGAATGTATTGTAAATTTGTAAATATTGCCCCTTCAGCAGCACTTGGGACCGGTTGAACAAGGGTTGGCCATGGGCGGAATAGGCGTGGAGTTCCTCACGGGGCTGTTCAACAAGGGTGAACCGATGCCAGAAGATTGGAAAAAGAGTGTATTGGTTCCATTGTAAAAAGGCAAAGGAGACATCAAAGAGTGTGGTAACTACCGAGGTATTAAGTTGATGAGTCACACCATGAAGCTGTGGGAGAGAGTGATTGAAGCAAGGCTGTGGAGGGAGATGCAGATTTGTGAGCAACAATTCGGTTTCATGCCAGGAAGAAGCACGATGGATGCGATCTTTAGCCTGCGGGTGTTGCTAGAGAAGTGGAGAGAAGGCCAGAAGCCATTGTACTGAGTCTTTATTGACCTCGAGAAAGCGTATGATCAAGTGCCGAGAGAAGAACTTTGCAAGTGTTTGCGTCTAGCTGGATCACCTGAATGCTATGACAGCACTCAGTCCTTTCCTATCCGCGATCATTATGGACAAGCTAACGGGAGACATCAGTGAAGAAGCACCTTAGGAAATGTTGTTTGCAGACGATATCGTGCTGAGTAGAGAGGATAGAAGGGAACTGGAAGAGGCTCTAGAGCGATGGAGAAACGCACTTCAGAAGCGCGGCCTAAAGATAAGCCGTAAAAAAACAGAGTACCTGAAAGCAGGAGAAGATCTGGATGAAGAGGTGAGAGTGAGGGAGAGATTGTGAAGAAGGTGGAGCACTTCAATTACTTGGGTTCCATGGTCATTGCTGATGGTAGCTGTGCAGAAGAGCTGGCAAAGATGATATAGGTAGGTTTTATGGGCTGGCGAGGGATCTCAGGGGTGCTGTGCAACTAGAAGCTCTAAGCACGGATCATCGGAAAGATGTTAGAAGTGTAGTAAGACCAGCAATGTTGTATGGAATGGAGACGGTACCAGTGACAGAGAGGTTGATGGAGAAAATGGAGATGGCGGAGTTGAAGATGGTAAGATGGTCGAGACGAGACGATAACCGGTTATAAGGGGTGACGAGACTGGACTGAATTAGGAGTAATCACATCAGAGGAACGGCTGGTAGTGCGAAGTTGGGTGACAAGCTGAAAGGGCTGCTACTCAGGTGATACGGGCATGTCAGGAGCAAGGGAGAGCAATATGTGGGAGGTAGGGTGCTGGGAATGGTGTTTCCAGGAAGAAGACATTGAGGAAGACCGAAAAGACAATGTATGGAAGTGTTAAGAGAGGACATGAGGGTGAAAGGAATGATGGAGGAGAGCACAGAGGACAGGGTGGTGTGAGAACAAGGATGCGTTATTGCAACCCCGAATAGGGAAAAGCTGAAAGAAGAAAAGGAGAAGAAGGCAGCACTTGTTGTGTCAAACAGCATCCTTGAGGTAAATTTATGCAGCCAAAGATATGGTCTGTCTTTCACATAAGTTAAACTTTGTATGATTAAAAAGTTATCTTTTCCGCAATTTTGCGCAAACTCAACTCACGCTAACTTACAGGAGAGTCACTCCCTCAGTAAAACCTTGAACTGTTACCACCCTGTATCTCTGGAAAATCCCCTAAACCTCCCAATTTATGTTCAGATCCATTTTCTATATGAATAACATTTGTAAATCAGATGCTTCAACCGATTGAAAAACCTTGCATTTTCATAATGTAAATATTCAACGTCTAGGACTGTTTAGGATTTTGCCCCCTGTATCTCAAAAAGCCCCTAACTTCTCAAGAATCGCTTAGATTCGTAGTTTAAGCATTGAACATCTTTAAATCAGATGGTCCTATGAAATATAAACTTAATTGCATTTCCATAGCTTAAATGTTGGTTTCCGAGTGTTTTTTGGCCTTTTCCCCCTGTTTTCTTTTAAAAAACCACTTCAACCACCAAATCAACATTAACACTCGCAATCTACCAACAAAGTTTACCTGAAAAGGCTATTGTGTGAACTAAGCTTCTCTTGGGCTTTCATTTTCTAGAAGTAAGCGTAATCCAGATTCGTAATCTACGCAAAAAAGTTGTTCTTGAAAAACTGTGTCCCATAAATTCCCTTTCTTGATGACCATGGTCCCCCTCTAGCCTCTGGTGTATAATATGAGTCTGTTCTAAGCATGAAAAACTCTTAACTAAACTAGGGAAATATGGTATCATTCAAAATGGACTTTCGTGGTTTACATCATATCTTACGGGCCTCAAACAATATTGCTACCTCGGGGGGGGGGGACTCAATAGAAAAAGTCACTTGCGGCATGCCACAAAAATCATGTTTGGGGCCTCTTCTCTTCATTCTGTATACGAATGATTTTGAAAAGTTTTTATCGATATTCTAACCCAATATGTATGCCGATGACACAAACATTTCCTACAGCAGTGAAATTCCTCTACAACTTCTAGAAGACCTCAAAATGGCGTTAGAGAGAATTATGGACTGGCTAAGACAAAATAAACTAAGCCTCAATGTAGCTAAATGCGGATATATGTTCCTTGGTAATGATAAACAACTAAGTAAAATCTCTGAAATTGGTAACATTAAAATTGATAAGGATGTCATTAAGAGGGTAACCAACAATACAAAATAGTAAAAAGGGAAACTGGACAGAGGGCTCGATTCTATCAAAAAACGCACAGAGATACTGCCACAATCACAGTTGTGTCTTGTATACTAAGCACTAGTGGAAAACCATCTGAGATATGGAAACCTAATATAGGGTCATTTTCCTCAAATGAAACTCTGCGCATTGCAGAAAAGACAGAACAGGGCATTTTATCTTATTGAATCAGCCCCAATAAAGGATAAAATACTAACCGCACGATTAAGTGTCGAAAAAGTTATGACATATGACCGAGCCACAATGGTGCACAAAATTCTAAAGGAAATTTGCCCAGAAATTCCCAGGGGGGAGTTCATAAGGAGAACTCATATCTCAAAATATGAAACTCGGAGAATAAACGATCTCCAAATGCCTAAATTGCGGCTGGAACTTTCAAAGAAAATTTTTCCTTCATCAGTGCAAAGGTCTGGAATGATATCCCAAATGACATAAGAAATGCGGAACCTACTCACCTTTTTAAGCACAACATGAAAAGCTATCTCTTGGGCCAATAAAGTAAAATATGTAAAGAAATAAGAGATGCCTAACATGACCTCCTGGTAGACCAGTTAAAAGTTTTTTCTGAATATTTTCATGTGTATGGTATTCTATTTATTTCTAGTATCTGAAAGAGTTTTCATGTATGCATATGAATATGAATGAATATTAATATTTCCGACAAAATTTCCGACAATTGACTTAAACAAATGACTAATTGTTTACAGAACAATAGACTATTGTTTAATCTAATGTTTGAATCAGAACAAATTTCCGACGAATGGGCAATTTATGGTACCTGAGAGAGCGCTCCGCCTCTTCAACCCCTCCATTGGATTCGGCCTTGGCTCGGCTTCCGATATTTTTTATTGTTTTTGTTGGGTTTTATACTATCGCTTACTGATTATAGAAAGGCAAGCATGATTTCCGTTGCAATACCATTGCAGATACTTACTGTACATGATTAGGTTAATGCAACAAAACTGCTATCTACAACACAAAGACCAAGAGTTGTCTTAAAATATTGATAAAAACGGGTATAAATGGCCTCTTTTTATCAGGCAGTTGCCTTAAATATATTGCGCATGCGTATGAGGACGTCATTTCTATTTTAATACGATCCCTCGTCGGAAAATCATTGATTTATGCCCCTCATAAGTCCCTCATAAGTTCCTACCCACGCTCCTGCAGTAGAATGCTGACATCAGTATAGTTTAGGGCTAACATTGAGTACAGTGGAGGCTGTTCAGTACAGTGGAGGGCTAACATCAGTACAGTGGAGGCTGTGCATTGCAGTGGAGGTCTGACAGCAGTGCAGTTGAGTGCTAACATCAGTACGGTGGAGGGCTAACATCAGTACAGTGGAGGGGTAACGTCAGTACGGTGGAGGGCTAACATCAGTACAGTGGAGGGGTAACATCAGTACAGTGGAGGCTGTGCATTGCAGTGGAGGTCTGACAGCAGTACAGTTGAGGGCTAACATCAGTACGGTGGAGGCTGTTCAGTAGAGTGGAGGGCTAACATCAGTACAGTGTAGGCTGGGCAGTACAATGGAGGGAGAAATAAATGGAACATAAATTGTAACCCTCTTAGTTTTGATCAAGATGCTTAATCATAAATACAGGGCATTATAATATTGGTCTTAATAAGTCGAAACTTCCTAGTAATTTCTAGTGCTTTATATAAACAGGAGAGACTCAATGGGAAGAGTGGGTCTCATGAACCTGTTTGGCTTAGAATTGAAGGGGTATATTGGAGAGAGCGAGCTTAGTAGAGAGCTGGTTAAATAACATTCTTCTGTGTGTGTCTCGTTCCCTTTGATTCCGAGAGGAGGATTGATTTTTAGTATATTTTGCTGACGGGATGTGCTCTTCCTTCCAAGTGCCAAATTCGAGAATTTTCCTACTGCCAGGTATGGAAAGAAGGCACTTTCTTAAAGCTGGTTGGCCGCTTTTTAAATTGCCTGACTTTTTCTATTACTTAAACACCAAGTGACAAAGTAATTGCAACAAATTTCGGAAGCTGATTTAAACAAACCAAAGAGAAAAATGTCGAGAAAGCCGAGTAATAAGAAACGGCATGTTCTATTTGCTGAACCCCAGGAACCCCAGGACCCCCAAAACCCCAGACCCTTGGACTCCTGAAATTTTGATTTTGATTTTAAAGACCGTGGGGGGGGGCTAAAGAGGCCAGACCAGAGTAAGTGTTAGGATTGAACGAGGGCATTGCAAGCATTAAGATTTTAATGGTACATTGGGACTTTTTCTAGCTTGCATTTGTCTGACCAAATTGAGGCCAAAATTTGCTGTCTAAGGAACTCGATAGGAGTGGAGGTTAAGGAACCTTAGAGCTCTATTAGTTGCAGCCAATTATTGGGCATCAAAGAGTAAATTAATAAAAAAAAGAAACCATGTAAGCCACCTAAGTACTGCCAATAGCAGTACCGTAAAACCTCGAATAATCTCCCCGGGCCAGAGTTGGAAAAACGAATTATTTGATGGAAGCTATTCGAGGCTTATTCGAGATTTTGACATTTTCAGCAAAGGTGCTGTGTGAACATTTTTTTCTTCAAACGAAACTCGCTATTTTTGTAGCATCAATCAAAGGATGTAATGTGATAAAGGTTGCATATAGTTCTAATAATATGAGTTATAGTATATATATCTATCTATATATATATATATGAGTTTTGGTTAGAAAGTATTACGGGGAGGCAAGAGCCTTGAGCTTCTTTCCCACTGTAATTTTTTTGTGCAAACATGTCTTAATCCTTTTCTGTTAGCTTTATGCTTAAATGTTCTGTTACTAGAATTTCCTACTATTGCCGCTTATGTTTAGCATTATTTTCTGTATTTCTTTTGTTAACTTAACAGCCCTCACTATTCATTTTCTTTCTCTTTTCACTCTGATCATCACAATTTTTTCATCCATTTCAAATCGTAAATGGATGTGTTCAAAAAAACATTGAAATAAAGCTGACATAAAACAAGCGTCAAATGATCGAGAAGACCAACAAAATGGCGGGATTCATTCCCATTGTTACCATAGAAGTTCCTGGCGAAGACCTTTTTTAAACAAAAACATTAAAGAGAACATTTATAACAAGCTGGTTTGAACGAACCTGAAAGAGTATATCCAAAATATTATTTTCATTATTAGAAACAACTGACTACTCTATTTTTCCTATTCGTCCAATATTTCTTCGATAGCATCTGAAATAACCTTCATAAACATCAGGCTAATCTTTTTTCCGAAATCCTTACATCAGGCCCATAAAAGATCCCCCTCCCCTACGACAAAAATGAAAACAGACAATCTGTTTGTCTGGATCGAAAGAACTAGGCTACTTTTTTATAAGAAACTGGTAATAGAAACGAGTACCTGACAGTCAGAAAAAATAAGAATCTCCAGTACTCGATGCCGGGCAGGGAGGCTACTTGACTTTTAAAAGTATAGGGGGTGTGCACTAAGAGACCCTGTTGTAGAAACTTCCTCTCCAAATGATACCAGGGTTCAGAGATAATTGGCGAGGAGCATACTTTAAATCGTACAACCTACACTGCACAATATTAAAGTAACCAACCTCTTTAACGCAATACCCCTTCTAACAACCTGCCAATCGGCTTTAAGAGAGTGCCTTTTTTCCATTCCTGGAAGTAGGAAAAAAGTTCGAATTTGGTACTTGGAAGGAAGAGCATATCCCGTCAGCAAAATATACGAAAACTCAATAGAAATTACTAGAGAGTTTCGACTTATTAAGACCAATATTATAATGCCCTGTATTTATGATTAAATTTCTTGATCAAAACTAAGAGATCACAATTTATGTTCCATTTATTTTGCCCTCCATTGTACTGCCCAGCCTACACTGTACTGAGGTTAACCCTCCACTGTACTGAACAGTCTCCACCGTTTTGATGTTAGCCATCCGCTGTACTGATGTTTGCCCTCCACTACACTGCACAACCTCTACTGTACTGATGTTAGCCCTCCACTGTACTGCACTGCCTCCACTGTACTGCACAGCCTCCACTGTACTGAAGTTTGTCCTCCACTGTACGAAACAGCCTCCGCTGTACTCAATGTAAGCCCTCCACTGGACTGATGTTAGCCCGCCACTGTACTAATGTTAGCACTCCACTGTACTGCACAGCCTCCATTGTACTGCGTTTCTAAATTTCATCTATTGGTTATGCTTTTGGGGGAATAAGCTAGCATTTTTAGCCGATACACCAAAGGCTACGCGTGCTCCCTACAATGTGGAGAGTGCAGCCCTGGCACCTGATTTTGTGAGGGTCCTAGCTAACAATGTTCAGAACGTTTCTCAACTGTTTTACAATTGCGTTCCATATTTTTCTCAGTAAGAAATCAAATTAGAATATATGAAGGATAGCACTTGGAAGGATCTCAAATGCATGTTATTGAAAAGGTCGTATGGATAAATCAGTTAAAAAAAGTAACAACTTAATTTTAGAATAAGTTACACAATGATTAGGAAGATTGAACTTTTTGTTGGTAAATTCATCCAATTATGCCGCCACCACCACCTCTCATCTATTAAGTACTATCCTGGACAAAGAGAACCGAAAACAACTGCTTCGGCCAGAGATTTTCAAACCTACTGTTTTTCTCTCACCTCAGTAGGGTAACGGTAGATATCAGGAACAAATATATTATTTGTATGCAGATAAAACATCAAATATTTTTTAAATTACTTTGTTTATAGAGATGCTGCCTTGAATGCTATCCGTTACAAACTCGTTCCCATCCAAATCATCATTTTGGGCAGTCTCAGTGTGATCTTCTTCTTGCCTACAATCAGATTCGCCTTTCTCTTGGTCAATCTCGCCAAAGTATACGGCAAGTCTCTCACAATTTGAGCCTAGGGCTTCCTTGATTCTCTGCGGTTTTAAGATGCTCTCGAGCCTCTGCAATTCTTGCTTGCTTTATACACATGATTCCATTTAGTTTTATTGTAGTTATACTTTGCAAAGATCTTTGCAGGTCCTGATGAAAGTGGAAAGAATAACCCCACTTTTCCATATTCAGTTTGTGATGTGAATAAACCAGAGACAACCAGGCCATGAAAGTAAAAGTTTTGTCGAATTGAATTTTTTACCAGCGACGAACTAACTGACATTGACACTTTCTAATGCTCTTGTATGTACAAATAAAAAGACTCAAAATTCTTTACATACATACCCTATTTTGATACGCTGGAAGACCCAAAGAACGTAAACTGAGTGCTGCTGGCTCATTCTTCCCCTCTTCAATTTCTGTTGAAAAATAGTCCAAACAATGTTTATTGTTGGATACTGATGCCAAAGTATTGGAAAAGTAACAAGAAGAGAGGAAACTTGCTTCCAGCCAGTTTGCAATGGGTAGCTGCAATATACACATGGAGAACTGGTTTAATAAGAGCCATGATATTTTGTATGACAATGCGTATGTGCAGACCTGGTGACGAATTGTCCTTAGAATATATGTAGTGTATATTTTTTCATGATTTGCAAATATACGCTATGTATGATTCTTCAATGAGAGTTAGTCAGGGCGCTACGGGGAAGCATACTGGAAAATTTGCGGGCATTTCCATTTCAATTTTAAAAGATACCTTATTTGATTGTCTTCAAGATTCAAGAGGTTGCACGTTTCAAAATTTCTTCAAATACCCAACCAACTCATTTGAATGTTCCTCGATTGAGGCCGTCTAAAATCACAAAGCGCCATTTTGAAGATTGACAATCATAAATGTCATGCTACTCCGGTCGTATTCCTTGATACAAAAACTAAAAGTCATGAAGAGCTATCAACCTGTATCGAATTGTCTCTCTAGCCAGCCAAGTACAGATTACCCTATAGAGAGATTTGTATTTGTTGTTAAATAATATTGAATGAAATGAAGTTTGAAAAAAAAAGCTACTTGTTAGAACGGATAGTTGGGTTTGAAACAAACATTTCCATTAACAGTAACAGGTAGTCTGCTAAGTATAATTTTCTTATTAAAGAACTTAATTCTCAATTTTCTACTGTCCACTTTATCAAACTTTATCAATTTATCGTTCTATGGGTGGTCTTGTTATCCTTGGAACTTCCTCTCTTACCTTTCCTACAATGCTCGAGGAAACTGGCATGGACAAGGCAATTCAAAGAAGCCTTGTGATGAAAATGATCAGTATTGGCATCCGATGCACCTACCTTATATTCTGGAAGCGAAATAGATTTTTAATTAGACAATCTACGTAATAAAGAGACAAGCCAATTATACGCTGCCTTCTATTAGTGAGGTGTATGATTGTATTATTATTTGATATGAAATAGCATGAGAGTTTGAAAAAAAATATTACACTAATTAAAATAGCCCCTGGAATATAAGCCTCTCCCTTCATCTAAGCCCTCTAGAAATACTTACGAGCCTCTATAAGCTTGGGGGTTATTTCCGGGATTCACAGAATGTTATATGAAGGAAAATATAAAATTGCTCCTTCTATCATGTTGTGGTGAGAACCAGAGCAAGCCGGCTTTCAGAACATCTGTAATATTGGGCAATTGAGCAGTATCCGAATGTTCCACCTCAATATGGTTTCCCATGGAAAACAAACTTTCGTACTAAAGAGACCGAATGGATGACCAGGAAAGCCCTGTGCTAGAGTCAATACTCTAATCAATTTCGTGCAGCTGTAGAAAAGCAAAATGCACTACGCAAAGCTGTGCTCGCGTCAATCACGGCTTTAGATGCACAGACATATGTGCACGCACCAATTGCAGCAACGATGGTGAAAATGATTATGAGGCATGAGAATGAGGCAGTTTAGGATAACAATGATGATGAATGTGAAATTTGTGAAGAGTAATGAAAAGTGAAACGATCTTTTGTACTTTCCAAGGTACCAAATTTTCCTTAAAATCTAAATATTACTAATGTTCTAAAAGCCGGCTCGCTCTGGTTCCACCACAACATGATAGAAAGAAATAATTTACATATTTCTTGATATAACATACTGTGAATCCCAAAAATAATCCCAGGGATGTCGGAAGCATTGAAGGGCGCAGGGGAGCAGACATTCTTTGAAGGGCACTTGACCACAAAAAACATCCTGTAAAATTGTAGAAAATCAAAAAACCTTCTGTCTTTTTGAAGCGATGTGATGGTAGACAATTAGACATGCTTTCAAAGCCCACACTGGCATGAGTTGGCAGTCAACTGATCTGAAATTAACGAACTTTTGCAAAGGCGCAATTTCTAACGGAAAAAACCTTTCGGTCCATTCCAACACGATTTGTGCTTTGTTCTAATTGATTTTTGAAATGAATCTATAGATTTTGTAGGGCACTTCTTACCCCCTCTGCCCCCTTGGAAAAGGGAAAAGGGAGCAGCTGCCCTTCTTTCGGCAAAAGCGGACTGGCCCACCGGGACACCGGGAAATTTCCCGGTGCGCCCTTTCAATCAATTTTTTTAGAAACTTGTATCGAAAATACTTCTTATCTAGGTCAGAAGGCCTTGAGATGCTGGAATATTGTCGAGCACACTGTCTGATTATCTATCTGTGAAGGTTATTAGTTGTGCTGTAACGAGGTGCACGTTAATTAGGAGAGAGGTTATCAGGAAGTCACGGAAGTTCAAAAGAAAACAGAGAATTTTTATAGAAGAACATTTTGCGAATGGTGGGGTTGCAAAATTTTCCGAAGGCAGGCCGACGAACTCCAAACTATTACGCTTAACTTGCAGCCTTACCAGTCCACGGCCCATTGAGAGAGATTTAAAAATACTAAGCATTATGAATTTGTATTGAAAACGAAACTGACTTTCCGCCACTGATAGCTTCTCGGGGCCATGTCTTACTGTTATAGAGTTAATTTTAGGTTGATTTGAGTGGTAGATTATTTTTAATTTCGGTAAATCGCAAAGAATCTATTTAGGATATTTTCCCTTTTAAGAAACTGTCTAGGCCATTCTATTGTGATTTGTGACACACGGATTATCCAGTATTCCTCCACCTTCTAGAATCCAAAAATTGCTGTTCTAAGCATTACTTCAGCAGTGTAATGATGGTGTAGGTTAACCTCTTTACTTGTATAAAAAGTAGTGCAAACATTTTAATCAGCCCTTACCTTACCTTACCTTGCCATGGGACACATCTAAGTGATGTATGAAAGTCTCATTTAGTTTAGGAAATATGAGTTAAGTCTAGGTAGAGACAAGCAGGCGCATGTGTCTTGTGAAAGCTTTTGTGGCCCTGATTAGACTCAGATGCCACCGGTTGCATACTGAGGTAGAGATTATCGTGTATCAGGTTGGGACCTGATGTTTGCCATTCTTGTATGTAGTGCTTGAGAAAGACTACATAGATACTCGAGTTAATTTGTCGTGTGTATTGCTGTATTTTCGGCGCCCAGGGAGTACTTAGTATATTTTGCTGACGGGATATGCACTCCCTTCAAAGCAAATTTCCCTTAACAATCTAAGGGTCTGGGTAACCTAAAATTGTAAGTGTTTCAATGAAAGATTAGAATTGGGGGATCAGAATTCCGAGTTGGGACGCTTCTTAAAATACACCATTGTCACATGACAATGACGTAAGCAATCACGTCAAAGGTCCCGGTCAGAAAAAATTCAATTTCTTCA
The DNA here is from genome assembly GCA_964019065.1 of Catostylus mosaicus. Classification (NCBI taxonomy): domain Eukaryota; kingdom Metazoa; phylum Cnidaria; class Scyphozoa; order Rhizostomeae; family Catostylidae; genus Catostylus; species Catostylus mosaicus. Next base: position 8,021,639 of record OZ025188.1, on the reverse strand, counting down.
AATTTCACATCTAAACACGTTTTTGGAGTGCCAATTAAAAGTTACGTCAAAGTGATAAAAGAACCATATCTTTAAATTGTACCGTTACAATGATATGGACCATTAACGCTTTGGCAATCCAGGAGGTAATTAAATATACGTAAACTCGTTCTTACTTGATTTCTCTCCGTTTCATGTACCAGTGGGAAATTTATACACCCCAAATAAAACTAATTATCTTATTGGAGCTATGGTATGGCATATTCTAGGCATGAAATGCTGGAATTTGGGTGAATTATGGACCTTGCACTTATTAATTGTACCCCCTGACTTTCTTAAAGTGGGAGTTCTGTGTCTTTTTGTGCCATTTGTTTCACCATGCATACAAAAAATATAAAAATCTGGTGAATTGTACGATTTGGGGTAATTTACACCTTTACCTAAGTTGTAAGAATACCAACACATGCAGAAAGTTTTGTGAGATATTTATTGATAAATCGAACCTAGGCAGTCGCAATGGCTATGGCAACCACTCATCACAAGAGTCCTCACTAGACATGAAATCCGGAACTTCCCATTCACTTTCTTGGCTTGAATCATCATTTGTCACAGCATCATCTACATCACCATCAGATTCTCTTTCACCTTCTCTTCCACTGTCATTTGAAACTCTTGATGTTTCTGGTAGATGATCCAAACTTTGCTTTTTTCGTCTTTTCCTCCCCAGAGCTAGTGTTCGAGCCTTCTTTGCTGGAGGCCTCTGCTCTGACTCACTGCTTTCATCATCAGCTACACTTCCATCTCTTGCCTTCTCACTCTTCCTATGGGCGTTATGCGCTGATGACGGACACTGATTGCCAGCAAACCAGACTGGTGTCGCATCTCTCTCTTAAATGGTCCATCCACACTCCTCCAATTCAAGACGATTAATTGTTTGTTGCCCACAACGGTACCAATCATAAGCTTGGTAATCAGCTCTTTTAATAACTTGAACAACAGAATCTGGATCAGGAGGCAAAGGCATTGAGAATTTATTTTTAAGACTTTTGTATAACCTAATTCTTGCTTCAACAGAGTCTTCATCTTCCTTGCCGGTTTAAATTACCAAACTTATAGACTCTGTCATGCTTTCAAGACCTGCATCAGTCAGTTTGCGTTCTTGCCCCAGTGACTTAAGTAAGGTCAGTCTTGATTTGTCAGCAAGAACTTTCTTGAAAGTGCGAAGTTTGCCAGTGCGATAAAAATGTGATAAAAATTGTATCACAGCCGGTGAGTGCATGGAAAGCAGGACATGCAAGGCAAATATCTTTTCCAAGGAAATCACAAATAGCACCAACATCTGCATATTTTTCGATCATATTTGAAGTACCATTTATGTCTTATGCTGTACTGTGAGTACGCCTATCACAACAGAACTAAAACGTCAATATCTTTGGCAACAATGACAACATCGGTTTGCTCTTTAAGTGCCAATAGCACAAGACTCGTATCAGCCTTTTCGTGGTTGCATTCCTCTTCAAGGCAAGCATTCTCCAGTTGGCGATGGCAAATGGCGTGTTGATTAGTCGCCTTCCATTTTCAGCAAATACATACATAGTAATCAGCTCAAGCAGTTGCTCCTTGTTTTCAGCATTTGTCAAGAATTCCTGCCACTATATTCCTGATGGCATGCGCTGCTCAAGTCTATCCATAGATGTTCTCTGGTATTTTTCCCCTCTCTGTTTGCATGTACCACACTTTGCACTGACTCTCTGGTATGTATCATTGACCATTGCTACCAATACAGTTTCTGCTGCACCAGGTGGCTGCATGAACCAAAGAAGGCCTTCTATCCATTCCCCATATGTATTCTTTGGCTTGGAAGTCTGCACTGCCACCATTCCATCTCCGAGCCAAGCTGCCTTTTTTGGCATTATCTTTGATGTTGCATTTGATTTTTCAATGAGGAAATTTCGAAAAGATGCCTTTTCTGATTGACGCAAGACTCCGTCTGGGGAAGCAACAGACAACGGTATAGATTTAATTGGATAGCTAAAAGGTTCTTTCAAACTCAATGACTTTGCAACAATAGTTCCAAACGCTTGGCAATCTTCTTTTTATACGTCCACAGCATTTGGTGCATTTTTTACTTTGATTCCAGTTTGCAATTTGTTTTTCTTAATTGGTGCAAAGAAATTAACCGTTCTCTTTTCCCAACCTTGCTTCAGCAAACGCTTTAAACTTTGTCATACCAATTTTAGGAGCTTCAAGCATATCTCTAGCGACAGAAGTATTAACTTCAATTCCTTTTGAGATATGTAAAGAAATCCTGCAAAGAAAGGATCTACACCATATCCACGCAGCTTATTTTTCAAACTTCTGACGTGTTCGTTGTGTAGTCGTTTGCCACGTGGTGTAACTTTATGTTTTCAAGAGGTTTTCATATGCAGCACTTTGTGAAGACTGTGTCTTCAGCATTGTATGAATATGAATTGTATTAACCCAAGTATTAACAGAGCCTATATCGGTACTAAACCCGCATCTAAATGGTCCAGCAGTGCCTTTAGTTTCCTTATTAAATAATTCAGTATCAAGATCTCTGTGAACGGCCGGAAATTTTTCTCCTGTGATGCTACCTCCCATGCCTTTCACCTTCAATTGTTGGAATGCAGGATGATTTGAATGCTTGATATGGGATAGGTACATATTTTGATAGCTGTTGTAGCGGGCATAGTTTTGATGGTCGTAGGCAAAGCACAAACACGTCATTCTTTGCTCAGCTTGCAAATGCATTTCAATTTCAGATTCTCGTACAGCTGCTACAAGGGATAGCATCAGCAAAACGTCTATGAGATAACTGACGGTGAGTTCTGTATCAGAGCCGTTTTCATATCGAAGGACGTTATCTACAATGTCTTCGAATTCTTGTAGGTGCATTAAATTTTGGAGACCTAGAGAGGAAGGATTAACTCTTACGGATCTCATTGTCTCTAGCAAGGTAGAGCTTAATTTGCTAAGGCCACCTGTGAGATTCTCAATTCGATATTGAATGTGTGCATCAAAGCATACTTTATGTACACGCATACTGCGGTAATAGTGACATAGTGGTATTCTTACAACTTAGGTAAAGGTGTAAATGACCCCCAAATCGTACAATTCACCAGATTTTTATATTTTCAGTATGCATAGTGAAGCAAATGGCACAAAAAGACACAGAACTCCCACTATAAGAAAGTCAGGGGGTACAATTAATAAGTGCAAGGTCCATAATTCACCCAAATTCCAGCATTTCATGCCTAGAATATGCCATACAATAGCTCCAATAAGATAATTAGTTTTATTTCATGAGCAAAGAAGAAGTCATAGATTGAGTGCTCTCCTCTTGAGCAGTGAGGGAGTAGACAGAAATGCACAAATTTCAATGTGTCATGGCTCTGCAGGATAAGACTCCTAGTATTTTCCATAAGAGCTTTATTTTCACTCAAATTTATATAAAACTTTACGACATAAACTTAAGTGAACAAATTTTAATTCGATACAGGTTGATAGCTCTTCATGACTTTTAGTTTTTGTATCAAGGAATACGACCGGAGTAGCATGACATTTATTATTGTCATTCTTCAAAATGGCGCTTTGTGATTTTAGACGGCCTCAATCGAGGAACATTCAAATGAGTTGGTAGGGTAGTCAAAATAATTTTGAACCGTCCAGCCGCTTGAATCTTGAAGACAATGACATAAGTTATCTTTTAAAGTTGAAATGGAAACCCCCCTTCCAATTTTTCTAGTGTGCACATATATTCTTCCCCGTAACGCCCTGGCTAAGTGGGTTGATTCTGCAGAATCAAGGCCTTCGGCGCTTCCATATCATTGCTTCAGAATTTATATTTCTGAAACGAGGTTATAATTTCGTTTGATGTCATACCACTCGGGTGGTTTTGAGCTATCCCAGTAATCATCGACTGCAAATACAGAACCACCCCAGTGCTGCGATATAAGGTGAGTAAGACAAGAGAACCTCCTGTAAATGACAAATTTTTTATTCAAAATCCCATTCAAAATATTGTTGAGAGTATTCTGCCTAAGAGATTGCACCGTTACGGTAAAGTTTAAAAACCAGATCGGCAGAAGTCTATGACCCAGTTCGCAGAGCATGGCAGAACTCGACGAGATCTTGCGCGTGCAAGGAAAAATTTGGGGATGCACGGCTTGCACACCTCACCATGCACCTCTCCTACCATGATTCCTTGTGTTGATTATATTGATTTTAAGATGGAAGATCATCGGTAGTATGACACTGCTGGTGAACCTATATTGAGCCTATACTCGACTCTGACCATATAAATAGTAGTTTAGGTAAAAATGATGTCAAGGTCATGACCATATTCCTCTGGCAAATCAAAATTGACCTTTAGCCTTTCATCTGCCAAACCCCCATTACTTACCTATTAAGTGCTGGATCTAGTAAAGCCACCAGGCAAAATTTGGTATTTTCTGTTATGGACACTCATCAGGGAACTGCAGCCAATGGAAACTCTATGATTTGGAATTGTTTGGCTAACCTTTGATACCTTTAGGTAAAAGGTATAAATACAGCACTGTGACATGTTTGCAACTTCCCTTAATGGCAATCAAACCAATTAAAAATATTTTTTGGAAAGTGATAATGCAATAGCCTCCAAACCACGGTAGACTTGGGATCTAGGTAGAACATTTCAGGATTCATTGTAGTTGGCAGATGTCTATAATTTGTATGCAACACCTGTCTGACCTGTCCAAAAACAAAAGTTTCATCCATTCAAAATGTCAATTGTTAGCCCAAGTTGCTTTTTGCCTAACCGCTTTCTCCATTGTAATTAAGATAAATAACCTAAGTGGAATAGAACCGGAAGTGAAATAAAAATTTGCCTTGAGAAGAATTCAGTTTCTAAAACATGCTTTATGTTATATAGTAAAAGGAAAATTAAATGCCTGTCTAACAAGATATGCAAATGAAGATCTTCTTTTGATTGTAATACTAAATATAAAGGGCAGATTCATCAGTTATTAAGTTAATTAGATTAGATAGGGAAACCTTTGAAACAAACAGGTGGCATAACAAAAACTTCCAACTTAAAAACTTCAAATTTTCATTTTCTGTTCATTTCTGTTAAATGTTAATGAAAACAGAAAAATAGAAACAAAAGAAACATAAACATTGAAGATAAACCAAAATTACGGAAAAGTGGGCTCATTTAATCTAGTATCTTTATCAAATTTTACTAAGTTTCTAGGTTTTCTAAAAGCATTGTTAATTTTTCTTTTGAATTTTAATGTTCAATGTTTTAAGTATTGTGGCATGGGGCTCTAGAGTTTAATCCCATCAAATGCAAGGAAATTTTTCCTAAGATTCATTGATGTAGAAAGGAAAGCCATGGCCAGATGACTGTCTTAAATTGTATTCATGGAGGTTTCATGTTTCTTGATATTAATGCTCGAGAGCTGTAACATGGAATAATTATTCATTTGAAACATGAATTTTGCTTTATCAAGCTTATGCTGTTTGTTCGTATTTTTTAGTTTCAACCATTTACAGATTAGGTCTCCTATATGAGGGTGCGAGGAATGTTAGCTACTCTTACAGCTTTATGTAGCTTGTGTTTTACTGTTTCAAAGATTGATTTGTTTACTCATCCCCAATTCAGTTTACCCCAAAACACATTGATTGAACAGTGGAATTATACAGTGTTCTTGTGATAATACGTTTTGGGGAAAGGTTTTTAGTTTAAAAAGTACTATAATACCTTTAGATATTTGAAGTCATGCTAACCCTTACCTAGCTTTAATGGACCTTCCATCTAATCTGCCAGAGGCTGGAAACAAATTCCCAATAAAAGATCTCTAAGTCCTGAACTAAATGGTTGGGATTTGCTTAACTCTCCTACTGTATGGAGCTGCCAAGAGAAATAATTTTCCTGGTTAAAAAATGAATGAGAGCCAATGAATGTGACCCAAGAAATGCTTTGCCCCTTTCAAGATACATTGAATAGTACAGGGAAAAATGGATAATTTGAATCAAGCAACCACACACAATCCACATTTGTCCCATTTTTGATAAGAACCAGTGGATTTGTGAATATTGTTGTGAAAGTTGATGTCCTCATCATAAATAAACTAACAAAAGGTACTTGCATGAGTGTGTTGATTCAAGATTGATAATATGTCAGATTTTCCATATCATCTAGTGATAGGTATCAGAAAGCAGGCCACCAAGATTCACTTCATTTTGGGTGCCCTAGTAAAGGACCTTCACCTTGGCTGGGCGTAAATCTTAAGTGCAGTATAATTTTTGTATTTTTCAAATAGCAGGGATTGCGTTTTATGAACAGAAATGAAGTTTTACCATGGATCCAACCTTTACTCTTTTCAATAAATAGTTCTTCACAATGTGGCAATATTTGCTATACATGCCATGAGAACTAACTCACCTACTTCAATAAGAAACTGTGAAGCCACTTCACACAAAATTCTCAAATTTAGCTTCTGTCTATGTACTTGGAGAATAATGAGATTTTTCTTTGTGCCTTTTTGTGAGATTTATTATTTGAGATTTTTAAAAGTATTGCATATAAAAACTAAACAATAGTGGTACAGAGTGGAAAAATTAAAATAACCAAACCTTTGATAGAAGAGTGCTCTTCTGCATCTAGAAACAAAAATATCAGTTGTTTAATTTGACACATGAGGAAATGCAAAAAATTGATTGAATGGGCTCAGTGCTGTCTTGGTTCAGACCAGAAATGTAATATGACATTGGCATTTGGTCAATCAATCCAACCACTGGGTTCTTGAGAAAAACACCCTTTTGGACAGAATAAACTGTTTTTGACAAGTTTGGAAAGGCCATATCTTTTTTGCGATCAATTTGCAAGACAGTGTGTGAGCAAGAAATGAAACTGGACAGGGGCCTACCATAACCCTAGATTTTACATATCCTTATTTTCAGAAGAGTAGAGTGGGGGCTAATTACCTCCATACACTGCTATGGCTCCGCCACTGGGCCCTTGAGAAATCTATTTCTACAGTAGAGACCCTGAAAATCCTCAAATCGCGTAGAACCAAATCACAATTGTTGAGAAACATCAAATCTGTGTTTATCCCAATTTCTAAGCCAGGAAATAAACTTTGGAGTAAAGTGCGCTAAATTCCCTTTTTATGGTAAAATTAGAAAAATACAATTCTAGGTACCAAACTTAATATAGTATAAAAGAAACTCAAAAAGTTACGCTCCGAATACGTCATTTTGACCTGCTCTTTCCTTTTTTGCCTTTTTACATGTAGCCCCCCTCCCCAAGCATATTAAATTTCAGCTTTTTCCCCCTTATCCCTTGATAATAAAGGACATGTTGGCCAGAGGCACATGCTTGAGACTGATATTTTAAGGACATTTTAGAGGCACATGCTTGAGACTGATATTTTAATTATCCATATGTTTCTGCATTTTTGCTTGTGGAAGGGTAAGTGAAGAATTTCTTGCACAGTAAGTGAAGAAGGATAGATTGAAGTTGACTAAGACTCCAAGAAAATAATTAGCTGCAAACAAAACACCCTTCAGACTGCATCTACGAGTTTTGTTGTCAAAATTTGAAACCTAATTGATAAAGAGTTGTCTTCGAGACAGAAACTTGGGAACCTGAGGGCACAACGGCCCCCTGAGTTTGTGACAAGTGCTCATTGGTAGAAGAGAAATGCCCTTCTTACGTGGCATTTATGTCGAAATAAAGGAATTTCTGTAAAAAAGACACTATTGCAAAACTTTTTTCCTAGGCTCTACCCCTGGCCCCGCGACAACCATATCCATCTGCCGCTTACCCAAAATCATCTTTATACACTGCAGCGTCCCTTTTAACATAAATCTGGCGCCTACAGCGGGGACGATGAAAAGTGCCCTTCAAAAATCGTGGCCCCAACTTCGAAATGCTTCCTACGTCCTTGCCTCGAAAGTACTTGGGACTACTGATTAGGAGTCAATTTTTACTGTAATCCTGAGAAAGAGAATCATTGAAGATATTTGATCCGTTTGAAGTGTCAATTTTGCCTCGCCTAGTTTGTAAAATGTGTTTGAACTGAATGGATCGCTCTTTAAAAGAATGGCATTAACTTCCTTTGGTGATCCTGTGCCACTCTCGCGAAGCATTATGAAATGTATTTCTTCGCCTTATTCCTTGAGGGATTTCATTGAATCTTAAAACATTTTTGGGAACCATATTTTGATTCTCACGAAAAAGATGATCTTTTTATTGAAACAATATATTTTGATATTTAGGGGGGAGACTGCACGAAATTAAGCTCAAAGGAAGTTTCAGTGACGCTTTGGGTCCCTATAGCCAGCTTTAACATCGTTTCAAATTCACATTTGTCTCAAAGGGCAACATTTTCGTAATACGTCTGCCATAGATGTGAACTGTATATGTTAGCTGTTGGAGAAGATTCTTCGACACTTCCTTCTAGCAGATAAGCTTCAAAGAATTGATAATTTAAAATCATATGACAGATCTGCATTTATTATCTTGTAGCCCATCAAGATCCCCTGATCAAGGCACTCAATCGATTGTTTTTATTGTCAGAGAAGCCCTTCATGAACTCCTATGAATTCTTTCCCAATATTTGCAAAACAAGAAGTGGTTACTTATATGTAATTTGCTAATGAAATCGAGGCAGAAAATTGTCTAAAAACAACGTAGTATCGTCAATCGTCCTGCAGCATCCAGAAAGAAGCTTTATCTTACTAGTCTGCTTCTCACCGGCTCAAATGCACCATTTGGAATGCTGCTGTTAATAACCGTGTTGAATAACTGCTTAACCTGCGCATACTTGTAGACTACCGATATTAATATTATATATTATTTATAATAGTACTCTTTTTTTCATCCAGGTTGCCTGGTGCGCTATCAACTCTGGTGATGTTTTCTGTTCTCAAGACACTTATAACTCCTTATTTTGTTTTAAATTGTATTGTTTCTGGTGCCTATATACTATCGAGATATTGGCCCTTTACATGCCATCTGCTATATTCTATAGATGAAGAGTGTTCTCTCGACTGGGTATGTAAATGCTGTTATTTGCAAAAGTTTTTTACTTTTTTAAATGGTCGTGTGATTTTAAAGATGGCATTGAAATAAGCATTGTTAATACAAGTTCCATTGACTAGGAAGCCAAGGTAATACTGAAAAAACTCAGGTTGTTCTTTTAGGCGAAGAAGCTAAGAGAAATGAAGTAGGGCGTTTAACAAGTAGTTAGTCTTGTGATTTCATTAAGTCAATTAGATTACTAAGTGGAACCTCGACAGTTTTACATAAGTCTCTTCATCTCTTGTTTCCAATGTTTCTCCTTGTGGCTTACCCAATAGATTTCTTTTGGAGTTTTCTATTCTTCCTTTTTGACCGTGACCTTTTAGAGTGCTAAATAACGATTTAACTATGCTAAAATATAATCATCCTATGGTTAAAAGTCACGAGAAAGCTACTTGGAGGTAACATTAGACACATACGTTTTTCACTAAACCACACATTTAAACACTGTCTTTCGAGGCTAATCAAAGAACCCACACTCACTTGCGCATTTGATGCTTCTTAAGCACAGAGTTCAACTGACATAGAATGGGAGTGTTTCTTCCATCTAAGTTTAATTATTTTCCACCTGTATGGATGTCTTGTGATAGGAAACTAGATAATTAGCTACATCACATATATGAAAAGGCACCTGTGTATCGTATACAAGGCAAAGTTCACTCTCGTACTTAGTGATCTTATGGTGACCGATACAGTCATACTGGTGTAGTTATCAACGCTTATCTACGTGTTGTGATCATCATGAACTTCATCAATTATTACTAGTCCTATTCCAAATAGAAATACAATAAAAAAACCCGCGTATAAGGTCCTGGACTTTTTCACTTAGTCTTTTACTTTAGAAATGTGAAAGGAGATTGCCAGTTGTAAGTCTGTTTGAGCCTAAGTCAGGAATTGATTTTCTGTGTTGTAGAGAAATTGATGGTTGATCCACACACTTTCCTAATGATGATGAACATAATTACGTTGAATGACTTTTATGTAATTCGTACCATTGCTTTATAGAGAGATCAAGAAATCTTGATGTTCTTGTGTTTTGTCATTGTGATAAAGAACAGAAAATGGAAACCATGTAGGTTTAGATTCTAAATTCCGATGTTTCTTTCATAATCGAGGAAGTGCCGGAAATAATGCCGCGTACTACATCAAATGAATTTTTTCGCGAATTATCTAAGGTGATAAAAGATTGTATCGAGTAATACAGTATAAAAACAACCATTAGCAACCATGGTAGCCTGAAGATGCAGTTTACGCTTCAGATTGTATTACTGTGATCATTTGAAAGCTTTCGGGCTATTTGCATGCTAAACGTGAGCGAGATTTTCATTCAAGCTACGCGATGAAAAGATTTTTCTTTAAGAAGTTCAATCAGTACTTCTGTGATTTTTAGTATCCAGGGCAATCAAGCAATGCTAAGTGCAGTGGGAGCTTTGAAAACATTTCCCCCTAGTGGAAATGTCTTTTGTGTGATACGTCCATGTATCGATAGAAATTTTGTCTAACGTTTCATTTAAATCATAACTCTAGACCAAGCGCCAAGTCTTATTAAGGTTGCAAAATTTCTACAAGTTACGAATCAGAGTAAATGCAGCATCAACGTTTAGCAATCTTTGTTATTACTTTCAGTAATTACAACCAGGACCTTGCATGGATCATTTTGTTGACGTTGTTGTTCATGGTTGAAAATTTTATTTAGCTATATACTAAACGAAGTGAATGCAGCAAAAGTTCCTTATGCACCATCATGGGGTTTCTGCTTTGACTTGCTGTACTTTCTTTAGTGAAACACAATGTTGGTTCATCTATCAGCTGCTACCATTGTTAAATTAGCTACTTGTTTAGATTTATGATTAAAAGATACATCACTACGATTGAAGCAAGTATGAATTTATTGAACTGAAGTGAAAATCATGAATCTGCTGCAATATTGTTATTTGTGTCTAATTTGATTTTACTTCCTTTTAGATGAATGGACTGAATACATTGGAAATGTGTTTATGCTTACAAAATGTGCAAACATACTACTCTTTTTAAGAAAGAGTGGCTTGCTTGGTGGCAGCTACGCCATATGTTGTCTTAGTAAGCTGCTCCGTAATCCATTTTATGTTTTTAAATTTCGACATCTAACAAATATAGTATCAAACTATTCTCTCCAGATATTTCGTTGCGACAATCAAAAGGGTTTTTTCCGCCGCTCGTGGTAAATACAATGAGTGACGCGTTAGCGTGAGAAGGCGTGTCTGTTTTTCGGTTCACAGCATTGGAATAGTGAAGATGGATGATGATTGCCATGAAGAATGATTGATGCTGCAAATTTCAATGTTTTTGTGTGGTTACACATAAATCTTTTAGCTCATGTATCAGAAAATAATTTGAAGCTCTCCCGCAAAATTACAAATTTAGACATTTTAGAGAGTGACATTTTGCTAGACAGGCGCTACGAACACAGGAAGTTATTGAAACTCAGAAAGTTTTCAAGCTGTTTATCATGAACGGAGGCACGTAAAATGGTATATAATCTGAATAACCTACTTTTCTTCATATTTTTTGCAGTAATCTTCTTTGTTGCACCAGAACCAAGTTATTCAGGGCCAGACAAAGTTCACTATTTCAGAGGGCAGGCTCTAGAGGTAAACCCTAGAACTTTACTGATAGTAGGATATGTTTAGACGAAATGCGTTTTAACATTTAACTTCAACAAATTTCCATTTAGGCTACATTCCGACACCTAGTATTTTTTGATTTCCAGAATTATCGTTATTCTTTCATTGTTAGCTATTTTGCGTTTCACCAGTGTTTTGTATTTTGCTCACATTTCACTTATCAGCAATAAAGACCCTTGATTTTGATTGACGGCATGTTTATAGCTGGAAAGATTACCCGCATCTGTCATGTGCCTCTTGAGTGGCTAAAAATGCATCATTTCCCCGTGCCATTACTCATAGTGGGGTTGCATGAAGAATATTTTCAACCATATCCATATCATTTGAAAAGTAACGTTCCACTACTATCAATAAGTGTCAGCAACCAAGCTAAATGTTTAGTTGATAAAGGAGTACACCTACTTTCTATTGCATGAGCTGGAAATTTTAGTGCAACTACAATTAGCATTATGACTTCCCTTTTTTGATTGTTGGTTAAGTCAATTATCACAATTTTCAACTAAAATGTTTCTTTAATAGTTCTTCGTATTGCTTAAAAGATTCAGTTTTCTAAGATCGATTGGTAGATCGTTGTACAGTTTTGCACCCATAAAATGAAACGACTTCCTAGCATATTCTGTTTTGATGCCTGGAAGCCTTATCAAGCATTCGCTGTTCCTTGTTTGTGTCTTGTGCTGCTGTAACTCAAAATAGCCCTGAAAGTTCTCACAAATATCATTGTCTAAACATTTACGCACAAGTTTACATGCCCTGGTCCATTTGGCATTGGCAATTGATTGAATTGCTGTGGGATTTTTCGAGTTTCCGTTGATTATTTTCAAACAGCGATCATGAAATGACGAGAGTCTCCAACTCTATTCTTTTGCAAAACGGTCTCAAAAACGGAAAGTTAACAGCGTGGCCTCAGAGTTTGAGGCATGGAATATTTATTTACGAGCTATGGCATTTCAACCCTTCGTTGATTCCGGATCTGCTAGCATATCAGGACCTCATTTGTACTTTGCAAAGAACGTACCCGTATCTTTAATTCCTCGTATCTTTCTCTTCAAATATCTAATGTGTTCTGATTGCTCGGTGCTGTCTTCTTAATTGTTCGTGCTTGATCGATTGCGTGTGGTTCGTGAAACGTTGCTTATTCTCGGTCAGTCCAATATAAAATTTCTTACTGTAACTGGTGGTGGTTTTCATTGCCATGTTGGGCATGCAGCTATAGCTCACTTTAACACAGTTCTTGTTGAATATTTTTTGCATTTTAATGTTCTTTGGGAAATGCTGGTTTACGAGTTTCAAGAATTTTTCGCTCGTGTTTGTTGACACACATTTACTGAAAGGAGGGGTTAAACCAAATGATGTTTCGTCTTTGTTTTCTGTTCTTTTTTCAGGGGGTTTTAATGTAATGCAGGTTTTCCGAGTAACGCAGGATTTCAGCTTTTCATAAACAGGGGCGGCTTGGGCAAAGACTTCATCTTTGTATGACTTGTCAGATACCGTAAATGATCGATTAAGCCCCCGGGGGCTTATTTGCCAAAGTCACTTTTAAGGGTGGAGTAACCACCAAAAATGTTGGTCTTACAAAAAGCAAAACATTTACAAATGTTTTATTAGGAAAGTTGCAAGAAAAGAAAATGAAACATTCAAATTTTTAATTTGAGATCCTTGCAGCTATCGTGACAAATATCGCAGCTGACGTAAAATATAAAAAAAATTGATTAATATGTGGTTTAGTGCTTTTTCTCTCATCCCCTCAGCCGAATGAAAATTGAGGGAAATTCGGATAACCCCCAATGGGGGCTTATTCGGGAGTGACAAAAGGATAATACAATAGCTAGTTGTACCGATAATGTAGATGATTACGTTTTTGCTGGTCCAGCCGAATCATCGGTCTATCAACTTGGAATACCGTTCCGGGGGGGGGGAGGGACTGTTTATTGCTCTTTTTGCGCCCTATATTGTGCACTTTTAATTTTTTTTAACATTGTGTTATTAGATTTTGGTTGTACTTGACTTCACTTATTCTTATACTTGCAGTTACCTTGTTGCGATATTTCTTATGGTCATTGTCATTGCTACTCTTTTTTACCTTACCGAGATGATACTCTCTAGTTTTTATTAGTTCACACATTCCAAGGGCTCTCCACGGGCAATAGATACTTTGAACCTTCTTTTTGATACGAGGAACATGCTTGTCACCAATATCCTTTACAATCGATTCAAAGTTTTTATCAGGCTCTTGGTTTTTTCTTTTATTGTAATTTTCTTTGCGTTTAATTCCATTGTTAATTATAAGTGCCATTCATTGTGGGAGCTCGCTGATAACGTTTCCTTTCCTGCAATGAGTGGCGCAGTAGTTGTATTGGTTGTATGTCTAGGCCGTATTTGATACAAAAAAGTTTTTACACGACTTATTGACGCTATCTTCGCTACCCGAAGGTGCATTTTTAAGATCGCCGAGAAACTTCTCTTAATCATAATGTATGAAATTTCGACAAGAAATCAGACCAGGCTGAAACTTCAAACTGTTCTAAATCCGAATCCTTTGATAAGGGAGATCATTGACACCAAAAACATGAATTTGATCGCTTTCAAATCTTGAAAAAAGTCCACGAGCATGTCTTAATAGGAATTTAAGCCTCGTATGTTTTGATGAAAAACTTCGATGCCTCTGCACCTCAAGAAGCTGTCCACCCATACTGTGATGACTGCCGTTTCTAGCTTTATTTTTTTAATTCATCCCTAGGTTCAGCAAAATGTTTCCACTTAAAAGGATAATTAAAGCCACAATATATTTGCTCATTAAACAATGATTTTCATTCGAATAGCGCTAATTGTGTCTAAATTGTTTTACTACTATCAGGAGGAAATCTCGTGCAACAAACAGATTGTTTATCTTGTTGAATTTTATGCATCATGGTCATCAGCTTGCAGCCACTTTGCCAAGACCTTCGCCGAACTCTCTTTGAGGTATAATGCTGTATTTTCTGCTTCTTTCTGCTTCAAAGCTGTTTTGTTGATTATCTCTAATACTCTTTGAAGCCATGGCGTTGAAATAAGTCATCACTAAGCATGAGAACCAAATGCAGTTTTTGTTCACTCGTGGAACACGAAATGGTTCTTTAAGCAATACTGATGTGCTACTTCACTTGAAAATATTTCAAGTTTGAAGCAGGTAGATTGGTTCTCCTGCGTCCTTTCTCCAAACTATGTCGGAACAGCTACTAATTGACGTTAGGTTATTTTGCAATCTCCCCAATGTTGTAGGAATGCCGTAGGGGCGACATCTTCTGCAGCGAAAATTAGATCACCGTGTACACATTCGGTAACGTTTAAGTGCATGTCTCTTCTACCTGATATGTGGGTCATGTTTAACGATTTGGTTATTGCTGATATTTACCTTAATGCTAGATGAGACCTTTTTTCGAATTATTTCAGATAAAAAACGATATCTAAGCTAATGGTGTGCTAAAACCGTAAGATTTTGATGCTTAAGCGTTTAAGAATTGCATTGATTTCCTCCTATGGGACAAACACTGCGAGTTTCACCCTCTGCGTGCAGTCTCTGCGGCTTTTTTTCTATAATGTGCTAAGATTCCTTTCTTGAAAAATGAACAGAAGTTATATGCTGCTGTTGCGCTTCAGACATATTTAATGTTTATTGAAATTCGCTAACTAGCTTTATGTTCATGACGACTTCCTCTAAGCATGTTTTGCTGTGTTTCGAAATTTGCTTTTTGACATCAGCCCATTCTATGTAGAGGCAAATTGTGGCCTTGAAGAAGACATTATTGGTATCGTTAATAGATTAGATACGTTTTGCAGCAAAAGACAACTACTCCATGCACAAACGGACTTTTTATTCTAAAAAACGCTTTTCTAAAATTTAAATGCAAATTATCACGTTGGCTATTAAGAAAAGTGTTATGAAGTTCAAATATTTTTTATTCATCGCCACTCGAACTTACACGATTTTGTAAATCTTTTTCACCATAGGAAAGTGTTTCAAATTTCTCACTGGCATGAGGAATAGTCTTTCAAATTTGCCTTAGAAATCAGTCTTTTTTTCCAGACTCCTTGTCAGAAACATCAACTTTCATATCAAATTATGAGTTTTTAGTTCATAAATGCCAGGAAAAAATTGCCGTACAAACTTAAATTTTTATAAAATGATTCAGCGAGAATGTAAATTTCACCAAAAGGGAAAGTCTACAAATTTATACTTAGATGGACAATTTTCAGCAAAGTAATACCAATATTCGACATTTTCTTCTTTGCACTTGGTAGGCGCATCTGTAACAAAGTAATTGCATTGATATCGGTTTGACTTTAAATTTTTAAAACTACCTTTCATGTTTTTTAGAAATTTCAATATCATAGCAGAATATTTGCTTTGGTAAACAGTTATTTGTTTATTTTTTGAAAAACAATAGGCATTAATTACGTAGCCATTGGCGTCTTAAATAATTTTAAATGAAATTCACTTATTTAATGACAGTTACTTTCATCCACCTTTTTACATAAGAATTTTTCTCAAAGCAGGATAAGACTAATTCTTCTCGTTAAAACAAATTCTTTCCTTTTGCATCCTTTTAGTTACAATCACGAATACCTCAAATTTGGTAAGCTAGATGTTGGCCGGTTCCCAATGATAGCCAAAAGGTTTGCTAATTATTTTAACATGCCTACTTTCAATGTTTTATTTTATGTCGACATCATTGTATAGTTACTTCTTGATCAAGTATGGTAAGATAGAATGAAACCACTATTTTATGCTTACACTCATCCATACTCAAAATGTACATAGTTGCTGGCTTACGAGACGTTTGTGCCAAATATTTTGTCCCTCTGTCGTCTATTAGGCTAGCATGTATCCAGTGGTTCTAATCAAACAGCGTGTTATCACATGCGCTGCTAATGGCACCTCTGGTGAGGTGTCATCGTGAAATCTAACACTTTTATTGCCCCTTTCATAGGAAATATAGAAGTGTCAATTGAAGGAGCCATTGCACATTGTTGCGCATTTTACTACACATCATGAATGGAGTCAGTCATTCCCATATAAATGACACAGGAGAATCATCGAATGTGTCCCTCTCTTTATGCTGAAAGACCATTTTCCCACTCACCTGTGCAATTGCCTGCAGTTAAGCTGCACTCTTTTTTGCCAATGTCAACTCCTAGAACGTTGCAATTTTAGTGCTGCACTTGAAGAATTTTTTTAAGGTAGATAAGTACGCCCCAGCTCTATTTTCTCTTTCCAGTAGCTTGGAATACAAAAAAAGTCGCTTAAATGAGTACATTGGGGTGAGTACAGCAGATTTCGGCACAAATGGCAGTTTTTGATTTGTGGTAAAAGCATAAAATGTCATGAATCAAGGCATTTTAACACGCTAAAAATAGAGGATACAGAGCCATTCGAAAGAATGCCCCAAAATACTATTTTGACACATTGGTATTCTTATCGAGTTTCACATGCTCAAACACATGAAATATAGGGCAAATGCTCTTTTAGGCAAGTTTGCTAGAGCCCAATCCCAAAAATGAGAGAATACTGCTACAACTGAAATAAAAATTACGTTTCTTATAACACATTTTGTGTACGTTCAACTTGTATAATTAAATAGTAACATTAATTTGTCGGTTCCGGGGATTACGCTCAAGTGCTCATACGAATAAGGTACTTGAGATGATTTAGGAATGGCCAAATTGTTTTCTCAGCGTGTAAAATTTGCCAGTTATACAAATCTATATGTTTTGCTATCTGTCTTTATTTTTCCTTAGTTCAATTCGTTTCTCATTTTAGGGATTGTCTTCTAGCACCCTTTTTTAAGACTGGCATTTGGGGGCATTTCTTAGAATGGCTCTATTTTTCATGTTTTAAAGCGTCTAAAATGCGCTAAGAATGCCAAGATATCTATTTATCCGTCGTTTCTTTCATTTATTACAGTAGTTTCTCATGGGGGGATGGGCTCTAGCAACAATGTCTAAAAATAGGATTTGGGGCTTTTTCTGGAATCTGTCTAGGTTTACCGCAATTCATGAATTAACACAAAATGAGCATTCCGACCTGAAATCTGTTGCACTTTATGGTGAAGTGTGGTAATTGTCTTCATTCATTGTCTTTTGCTTTGAGAACCTTTTCAGTTATGGAGAAAGAAAATTTTGCTACAGTTGCAAAAGGATCGCCAACTCTCTTTCAAATAATAGATGTTGCCAATTTTATTCTAATATGGGTAATACTAGTATTTCCGTCTTATGGTATTTATCGCCTTTGTTTCCACGGGGACTAAATTTTTATTTTTCAATATCGTTAAGCTAAATATGTTTCCTCAATTTCTGAACAGATTTAATATCGACACAAATATAAGATCCAAACAACTTCCAACTTTGATATTGTTTACTAATGGAAAAGAGAAATTGCGAAGGCCAGTGCCAGATGAGAGTGCAATATCTTGGTATTACAGATTTACAAAGGTAGAAATTCATTTGTTCTAAATTAGACTAAATTTATACACGGTGATGTCATGGGAAGGGAGAAGCGTAATTTTGATACTCAGTGAGGCCTTGGGAAATTCTTTGTATTATTCTTCTAACATTTATTAAATACCTTGGAATAAATTCTACGATCTTAGCACGCAAAACAAAAACGGCAGCGTTTAAAGGGCAAAGCTTATTGTGGAGGTTTCACTTTTCTCTTTGTCTATTATTTGTTATTCATCTTTGTTAGATCGTTCACAATAGCAGTGCTGGCTCTAGCGGTACATAATTACGATTACAACGAAGATTCTTTTTAGGCGTTTGTATTTTATAAGATCTTGGAGTATTTGCTTTTGTAACAACCGTACCTGGCTGATCATTGGTAAAGTTAAAGCAAATCATAGAAGCCCAAGATATCGATACAGTCTGTTTGCCTATAAACGATTGGTTCTTGAATGCTGACCAGACAGATGTTTGATTCAACCGATGCTGTTATAAGAGATATCTCCTACAGCTAAATTAAGGAATTTAAATTTGTTGATTTCATTCTGGCCACATCGATTCCATACGATGCTAGCATATGCGCCACATTACACTACACTACACTACACTACACTACACTACACTCCACTACACTACACTACACTACACTACACTACACTACACTACACTACACTACACTACACTACACTCCACTACACTACACTACATGACACCACTACACTTTACTATTGCAATGCACTGCACTGCACGGCAATAAATATCCAATTTCATTTGAATGACATCTGCTTATGGTCTTATTGTCTCGGGTTGTGGTGGCAGTTTTCAAGTCAAATGCATTCTACAAATTGTTAGCGTCTGTAACTTCCAACCTGGCCAGGTACCACTTCGTCATGTTAAGAGCAAAGCTATATAAATACATGAAATTACCTGCAAATCTACGATTTGATCAGGATAGATTTCTTGTATGCCGCTCTTTGCTAATAAAAACTAGCACTTAGATATTTTCTGTGACTTTGCTGCTGTAAGTTTTAATTAGGATGTCATTTCGCACTTGGATAGTATAGATTCTACATAGTAATAGAAATAGTTTCGTTGAATTCTTTTTTTGCAATATCATTTAGTATTATTCATCTATATCTCGACAAGACTACTTTAATCCATTTTGTTTTTTTTGAAGGAAAACATCATTCAAGACTTTAATCTAAACAGTTATTACAATGAATCTAAAAAGATGGCTGAATCGCCAGAAAACAGTAATGTAAAGAAAGACTTTAGGAAAAAGAAAGAGTGAATTTTTATTGTAAATTTTTTGCTGTATTGTAGAGTGCATTAATTTCCATTATGCGTTCGTTTTAGAGATGACTTATCTTTATTCCTTTCACTTAACTTTAATCGTTGCTTCAAGAAATTTGATTAATTCCATGCATTTATAGCTAAATGCCTCTTGTTTTAATTTTTTGATGTCTCACGCTTAGCCGCATTATAGTTCTATAAATAGGTAACAGCTTTCAATTTTCCTGTTCGCATTAGTTGATAAGGATAACCAAATTCCAAAAGTTTTTTTGCCTTTATCAAAAAAAAGAACATTCTTTAGCTAAATAAGGTGACGGAGTGGATTCCACAAGAATTATTCGAAATGTAGAAAACTCGTTTGTTCTACCAAATTACATTTTTAATTTATGTCAATTATAGTCCATGTTTTAATATTGAGTGATTGTAATCTTCAAAGAAATCGTAAGAAAGTTTAATTTACGAACAACTTGGATTCAGACCATGACAACATGACAACATATATTTATTACTTGGCTGTTTTCCTGAGTACTATTGCCCCCCCCCCCCCCAATCAAAGACGTAGGACGCATCGGCAACGAAGTTTCAAAGGGCACTTTTCATTGTAGCATTTTTTAAGTTTGGGGGTTAGCAGCAATTTGAGATTGTTGCAAAGGAGTCTCGGGACAGAACTTCGGAAAACTTTGTAATAGCGTCCCTCTTATTGTACAGATCTCTTCTATGAACAAAGATGCAACGTAAAAAGGGCATTTCTCTCATCTGTAAGGGCACATGTCCCAAACTTGGGGGAATGCGTCCTCCTTCGCCCCCACTAGTTTTATGTATTTGACCCCAATTTTTCTCTACAACCTTAGACTAGCAGCATCGAGAAATTCAAAACCCGACCTGAAGAAGAATATAAGTGATCCGTTGCAAAACTAGGGGAACCAACATTAATTTAATTGCATCTTTTTTTTCTAATTAGTCGGGTGATTGCATAACCTTAGTCGGTATATTGCCACTACATGACTTTTTACATATGAAGTCTCCATTTTGGCAAAAACCTCAGCAGGATTTACTTGACTTTTGAAAACAAGAGCAACAAAAAATATGGACATCTTTTTTTCCTTCCATTTTTGCCTCCTCCACCTATTACGGGTATGATTTACATCAAATGCGACTAAATATTAGCAAAGCCGATATAGTGGCGTGTTATGAATAATGTACAGATAAGGGCATCATAATCACAGTCCCCGACAAAGGTAACGAAGTTCTATTCTTGGTAACTCTTCTAGATTTTGTAACCTTAACACAGATATTCTTGCACGTTGTCGCCGATATGTCGATGCTACATTCTGTTTATTTAAAAAACCTGAACAATGCTCATCTTTTTATCTTCTGTCGAATCTACTACATTCAAATAACTTCTCCTTTGTGACTTTGCCGTCTTATTCAAGACATTAGCCTCGCTTCTGTTTTCCTCCATTTCTCTCGTTCTTAATCGTTCTAAGTTAATTCATCCACAGTTTTATTTATAGGTTTCAGATCTCTGTTCAGTTGTTTACTACATGTCTAATTCGGTCTTCCTCGATTACCTTTCACTTTTTCCAGATGTTCATTGAAAGCTTATTTTGCTGGTGTTCCTTCTGGTAACCTTAACATGTGCCCGAGCCAGTTTAATCACCGTTTCTTTATCTTGGTTGTAATGAGTGTCTGATTTGAACTTTCATATATTTCTTCATTTCTTATTTAATTTCATAAATTTGACGTTAAGCATTCTATGGAGCAGCTTTCTTTGGAAGATGTCGATACTTTCCTTTAATTTCTTGATTAAGGTCCAGATCTCACACAGATGCAGCTCGAGACAATGGGATGATGATCTCGAATATTTCAATTGTTCTTCTAATCATGCATCAACTGAGGATTTTTCTAATTACTGATAGCATTGTGATAGGTCTTAAATTTGCGCAGGGTCCTTTTGGTTTCCCGGGCGTTTGAAAGGGGACAAGTATCTCTTTATGGATTTTCTCTGGTGTGTCTCGGTGTTCTGTAATGTGATTAAGTAAAAATGCGATTCTTTTCCAGATTTCATTCAGTGGCCCAGATATTAGCAATTCTGTTGTCACATCATCTATGCCTGAACTCTTATTGTTTTTAATTGATTTTATAGCTCATTCTACAAGTACTTGTTGCCTTGGACACACTGTTTCAGTTTTTTTCGATTGATTGTTTGAAACTTGTTTTTCTATGAGATGGAAACTTGGATGTTTTCTGTACAGAATTATCATGGCTACAAAGAGCCTGTTGTTGTCGTTGTTACACGCCTCTTATTTGCTTTTCTAAACATCTATTGTTCTCTTTAAAACATATCAAAAGATGATATCATAATATGTTAAATGGCGATCACATCATAAAAACTATGGTTTTGATTAAATAAACGTTATCAAAAGTGACTGTAAGAAGTAAAAGGAATGTCTTTATGAAGATACAGAAAGTATCAAATTTGATTGAGCTTTTCAGTGGCTGTAAATTTTCCATCTAAAATGGTCAAAATCTGATGCAAAATACTGGAAATGTTTGAAACTTTTTCAACATAGATGTTAACAATCATTTTATTTTAGACTTAAATGCATAGATTATGTCTTTATAAAGTTTACTCCACTTGATGTCCAATATATGGAAATTTTTCCAAAAATCAATGAATTTATCCTCGAAGCGGATATTTTGTTTCAAAATAATTGCAATTTCAAAACAGAATGATCGTAGATGTTACAATTTGACTTTAGTATTTCAAACATTTAATAAAAGCGAAATTTATAAAAGTTTTTTTTTTAAATATAGCGATCCATATCGTATTTCGCTGCTACAAAAACAGAATATAAAATGATAACATAATGTAGTCAACTGATGATGATATCATAAGTATCAAGAGGTGACTTTTACAAGTTAAGAGAAATACATGTATTAGGAACCCAAAGTATATAGAAAAAGATCAGAAAAATCTTTTTAATCCAGCAGGAAAGTTATATCTTCAGAATAATCACTCCTCTTAAAACTAAACGAGAAAAAGGTTAGAATTTTTTTATTTTAAAATGTTGAGATTCATTTGATCATGAAATTGTTCAATAAATCAAGTTTGAATAAAACACTTTGTAGTGACATTTTTGGAGCGAAATACAGACAGAATAATGACTAACTGTATCTGTGACTCTGATATTTTAATCAACAGTGCTTGTAAAACAAAATTAAATTAAAGAATAGGTTTACAATGGTACAAAATAGAGCTATATACGCATTTATCTCTAGTCACAATGACATTTTTTAAAATGACAGAATGAACCATTGAATCAATTGCCTAATTCGCTAAATTTGTACATTTGAACCTAAAATTATATGTGATTATTTGGAAAAAAGGAACGTTCTTTATATCAATCCTCGGTTTTTACCCTTCATAACCATGGAGAAAACATAGGCTTCATAATCTTCTCTGCCTCAGCAATCTTCTTGGAAAGCAGAAGCCCGGGTAAAGCCTTCCAAATAACTGCTATTACTTTAATACAATTGAATAACTGTTGCATAAAAACATTTAAAATCTTTGAAATTACAAATTCAGAAACGGACAGAGAAAATTGCTTTTAGGGTAAAAATTGGCTTCAGTCTCATGAAAATATACTTTTTTGTGGACATTCTGGGTCATACCATTGGTAATATATCGTGGGGCAAAACACGTTCCTTTCTGGCCTAGTTCTAGTTATGTGGACTTATGTTTTAAACTTAAACCATTTCTTAAAGTGAATATGACACCAAAATTTTTATTTGATTATTATATTAAACAAACATCGCTTATAACGGTGTTCTACTTTGTTTTTAAATATGCCCCCTGCAATTCTGCGAAAAGTAAGGTTTTCCTAGCCCCACTTTGGCTCGAAATGTGGTTGCAGAAAACCACGGTCAAAATGCTGATCACGTGGTCTAATGACGTAATTAGTTGGTGTTACGATCAAAATTGTGGTACGAAGACTAAAACATTGATAGCGTTTGAGTCACAAATTTGTGCCCAAAATGCACAAAAAATCCAAGAGACGTTCAGAAATGAAAGGAAATTACATAGAAATTATCAAATTACTCAGAAGCAAAATATACTAAGGATCCCCTTTGGATTTCGGGGGAAAGGCCTAGTAGAAGATATTTTATTACAAAATTTTCAGTGATGTTGTTTGGGTGTAGTAAGAATCGAAACAAAATGAGTGAAGCCAAGGTCCCACTTCAATAATTATTTTAATCAAGAGGTGTTTTGAAACAAGAAGAGCACCAGGGAAAACCGAGTACAAAATATCCAGGGCAGCATGCCCATAGTGAAGGCCAGGGCCTGACGCAAGAAATCTATTTCATTACCTTTGATTTGATAAAATCTATGTGATAAAATATTCCTAGAAATGAAGCTTAGATATTCTTCTAGTTTGACTATCCCTTCGCAGCGTTTTGTTAGTTCGAATGAGCGAATTGCATTATCATCTTCTGGCCTGTCAAGATTCATCGCCATGTTTTCAGGTCTATTGTCGTCTGAATTTCTGCCGATAGTGCTGAAGGCTCGTATCCCTATGAAGCATATTGGCAACCACAAGCTTCAATGAGTTCTTTATTGTCACTTGCATCCAAATTCGAAGCGTTTAAGTAAGAAGATTCACTCTCAGACATTTCGAAGTCAACCACAGCAATTCTTCGGCCTACGTTTCCTTCTTGTCGAAGCTGCAATTTTCATCTCAACACCAACTAATTACGTAAGAGGTTTCACACAACAATAGATTGCGCTCTACACCTCTCGTACAAAATAATTGAGAAAAAACCGATTTTGAAACAGTAATAGTGAGAAATGAGACTATTTTTCACAATTTTTATTACGATATTTGAAATCAGCGTGATTCAATTGATAAGTTGAATGAGTTTCTATTTTGGTGTCATATTCACTTTAATCAATATAGATTTAGCTAAATAAGTCAGATTCGGACTTCATGATGGGTTCTTTTCTAAATATTTTCGATTTTTCTCATCCTTATTGACCAAGTTGGCAAAAGCAGTAATTGAAAAATGCATTATTATGAGTTAAGTCAAAATAATTTCGCATAAAGATGTGAGGGAGGGGCTAAACATTTTAAAAACTATAATAAATGAGAGAAAAGTGATAAAATTTCATAGTCCTTTATCAGCTTCAACCTCACTAACTTCATTTCACTAGCAGAAAATTGTCAATCGCACTTTTTGCGAAAGGATATAATAAAATCGAATTCAGAAGCTTTTATGTCTTCAAGCTTCTGCCTAAATAATTGCGCATGCTGCCAAGCGTTATCTCCCTTGCCACCTTGAAAGTGGGCGATGAATCTTACCTCGACAGTGCCACTGAATTTCGTTGTCCTGAAAAGATGGCCTAAAATGAGATTGAAATTGGTTACGAATTGGCAATACGCATTAGATATAAATTTCAAAAAAAAAATGTCTCCAACAATAGCAGCAGACACATTGAGGAATTTGAATATATCAAGATATGAAGAGATCAGAATGGTATGCGGAAACATCTGCAAATCTTATAAAAATGCTAACTATATCTGATATACATACCATCAGGCATTTCCTCTTTTAAGTTGTTACTTTCGAGAATACATTCAACAACTCCATTTTCAAATGTTGTGGAAGATGCCTTAATCTCGATTTCATCAATAAAATAGGAATCATCAACAATTTTGAAATTCCAAGCCAATGTTCCACGGGAAACACCAGGCTGTCTGGCTAAATAAACCTGTATAGGAGATTTAAGCGATGAAGGACTAGTAAAAACGAAGGACTAGTTTGAATGAAAGGTTCAAACAAATTCAAAACAAATGAATCTAATCATTTAAAAAAAAATAAATCGAGCAAGACCTTTTTAATCAAAGGAAATTGGGATAGGAACGAATGGTTATGCGATTTTTTAATTCCGATCAAATTGATTATAATGATTGTTATGGAGAAAGACTGACTTAATCATAAAGACCGTATTATGCATTGCATTTCATACTGCATTATATTCTGATCCGGCAAAACAAGCAACAACAAAACCGAATAGTGTCGTAAATATATCCATTATTGGTAATGTTGTTTAGGAGCAGTTTGTGTCTTGCACTGTAATTATAAAATATGAAATGAATTACCATCTTCCAGTCATTTTCAACTTTTCGGAAAATTCCATTTGATTCCCAGATGCCATTTTGCCAGCCATCCATCGTGCTTACTTTATCTGGGGTTGCTTCATCACCCCTTGTGTAAACATCAGTTGCTGTGCAGTATCGAACTTTCATTCTACGGAATAACAGCGAATAATAACCATGTCTGCTTGAATCTTAAAACCTTAAAGAAGTTGTCAGGTACTGACTATTAGCAAAACATCTCGAATTTATTTAATGAACACCTAGGACCAGCTTGATTTTTCTTTAAGTTTGCTTATAGCGTATAAAAACATAGTTTGTTACTTAAATTTTTTTCCTAATTGGTATTTTGCTTATTTAAATTGAAAACAGATATATATGTAATTAAGTTAATGTTAGGTATGAATCTTACAAATAGGTAATATTTGATCACTACCATTTTAAGGAAAAGGCACCTTGGCTTTAAGCAGGAAAGATCTCATTTTTTCAAAGTTGAAGGAACTTGATAAACATATCACCAACCTCCCTTGCTCTAATTCAAAAGCAGTTGGTACAAAGGTGTGCTTCTCTTGTAGCTAGAAAAAAGGAGATATCTAAATTGCAATCCTTTTACTGACACTTGCTGTGACACTCCGTTATGAATCATGTTGGAACACAGCCGACGTGAGATTTGGGAAAGGAGACTTACGAGAAACGAAAATATTTGCAAACATACAGTATCGAGAAGAAACAAGTTATAGTTATACATGTAAATACATGTGCTAGAGACTTGCAAAAATACAAGTAATGTGCGTAATATTAAGCAACATTTCAATCTATCAAATATTTCATACACCTTGAAAAGTTTCGCTACATCTATCATATTAATGAAAAAATAAAAGAATATAGGCAAGCATTAGACAGCATCAGCGTTGAAACATTCAAAGGAAACAAAAATGATAGATAAAAAAAGGCAAACTACTTGTAAACTGATAATGGTACCCACTTCAGTTGACACGGAATTTTTTGTGGTAATACCAGTTTCACCTCTTATAAGACGCCAAGCCATGCTGCCAGATTGCCTCCCAATTCTTTCTTCGTCTTTCGCCTTTTGTGTTGCTAAAAATCCCACCAATTCAGTGAGTCTTCTTGTCTCTAGTTCTTTGATTCTTTCAATGGTGTATTTTGATTGAAGCTAAGGAAGCATTTTAGGTTATCAAAACATATCGAATCTCGATACCTTGAACAGAGAGGAGGATCTGGCTAGTTATGGATATTCAAATTATCAGGCATCATAGCTGCATGCCGTAGTTACTCAAAGCCCCCTAAGCGGCCTCCTTTATTTTAAGATTTTTAGCAGCAGCGAATTTGCTGAAGATAATCAATGTAATAGTCTCACATAGTCAAATAACAGTAGCACTTAAATATTGTAACGATATTTTGGCATTTAATGATATTTTGATCAAATACCTAGCTAGAATTATTTTTTAAATTGATATAAATACCTCATATGAATAGGTAATACACTTTTTTCATCCGTCTTTGAGAAAAGAGAACCCTATTTGGAAAGGTATGCCTCTGTGTGCATATCCATCTAAAGTGATTGGTTTAACTTCTAAAATGTTCTTTGATTTAACTACATACTGGAATAGATGTCTCGTGCTTCGAAAGTGTAACAACAAATTTAATTGAGGAAGTTAAAATAAAACTTGAAATAAGAAAGATAATCAATTCAAACAGCGAGGGACAAGGTTGATTGCACACGCCATTGTTCTGCATTGTGCCATTGTTCGTGTACCTTATTAGCATATTAAGCAAATTTGTTACATAGAGAAAACAGCTTTGTAAAGTATGGTTTATTAAACAGCAATTATGAAAAACGCTATGCTGAGGTGACCGTGAAAAATAGATGGTGAGTACTTCATTGATAAAGATATATTCTAGAAAACAGCTAAGCCAGCCTATGGATACAGCCCAAGGTTGATTTAATCTTAAATGATAAAGATCTTGTCATCGCACAGGTTTGTAACAAATGCTTCGCCAAGATAGCAGAATAACTGAAAATAACCGGCGTGAACCGAGATGTAGAGGATCAACTGTAATGGAGGATCAAATTGATGTAACCACAGGAAAAACAAAAAGTATCCCGAGGATAGTAGAAGATAAAAGAGAAATGTGTCATTGCTGCATGAGGTTGAACTGGGAAAAATCCAGTTTTCTTTGACACCAAAGTAATTATATAGAAATGAAAAATTCCGCAACTTTAAGGGAAAAAAATGTCCAACCTAAAATGCGAATGTTTTTCTTAATCCCGGTACAGCTATTATCCTCTTGTATGAATGCTCTCATATAAAAATCTAGATAATAATGGTATCCATGTCAAGGTTTTGTGTATCGCTAGCAAAAATGTCTTGAAATATCCTACTGATCGATAAGACCAGATAGATATATCTGCAGTTGACCTGGGTATGTGCTTTATTAGAATATAGATTAGCTTTACTTGAGATGGCTACTGAAAAAGAGAAATAAGAACACCTCTTTTGTCATATTCATCCATAAAGATACCAGCCAGTTTTCGTTAACCTCTTTCCTCCTCTTTAAAACTTCCTGATGATTCTGTGAATACCTCCAAGTAACGTCAATAACCTTCAAAGAAGCAATAAATTCACCTCACGATGGTTTCTAAACAAGAAAACCCAGCAATCGTTTGCGTTGTAGATAGACTATAATATAAGAAACATATATTAAGCAAACATAAGAAATATATATTAGGTTAATCTGTAATATGTTCTTAAATTTGTAGCCTAGCGATGTGCTAAAGATTGAAAAAGTATAAAGAAAAATCCTATTTTTCGTGGCTTACAGGTCTATCATTATGTTCGCATTGACAAAGAACCAACATGGTCAAGCTTGCTCGAGGATAGAAAATTGTTTCTGTACAAAAATGCACAATTTCTTAGGTCGCATTTCTGTTCTGTTTTGTCTTTCGCATGCTCCATTAGTGGCAAAATGAAGAGATGCTAATTTAACCAGCAGATATATATGATCAACAGGTACCTCATCTTTTGAAAATGCCATAACATACGTTAGTTGCTTTCCCCAGCCAACTTCATATAACAATGGTTTGTCGCATACATTTTCACATGGATCACAATGTAGCCATCTCTTTTGATGCTCAGAATATACTTCAGTCCAAACGTGATCCGTCCAATCAGAGATAAGACGCGTGTCAAACCCAACAGAGCGGCAGCATGCTGAGAAACAATTGGCCCATTCGCCACATCTACCAGTCCTGGTTACTACAAAATGCGGACAATATTATCAAAAGTACGTTGGTTTCACATGTTCCATATAAAAAATAAAGTAGCCTTTCATTTAGACCCATGACAACCTAAATAATGTTTTATGTTCCAGGTTTGCAAATCTACTGGTGCATTCGATAAATCTACCGAAGCAGTCCAGTTCACCTCAATGGCAAGAGCAATTATTTAATGTTATTTAAATCTCAGAGCGTGAAACTCCTCAGTGCTTTAGCTAGTCGGGAAATGTGAGACACAGAGACCTTTTTATTATGTGCAAGAACTTGAAGTAATTACTCACAGAATGGCCCTTTAAATCTAAGAGAAGAATGAAATGATAAAACAGTTCCAAGAGGAGAACAATGGGTTTATTTCAGAGAAAACACCGAGACAAATATCCATCGTACCTCTATCATAGCTAAAAAGAGTTGGCTATGGTCGGCATACTTTTTACTTCAAAACATTTTTACTTCATGTTGAAACGCAATCCTTTTTCTCGTGGATCGAAAGGCTGTTTAAGTCTTCCAAACATTGGTTTCACAAATACATGGATTTAAGTGCTGTTTATCAATTAAAATGATACAGGGTTAGCTCCCAACGAATTTGGATTACAATTTTCAAATTCCATTAATTATCCGAGAAAATAGAAGTTATCAAAATAGGGTCTAATTAGGCACATAAAGGGTGTAGTGTTATTTAGCAAACAGAAATTCATTCACGTTGATTAAATTATGTGTAAGATGCAACTGTGCTTTTTTCCACTACAAAAATGTCATTATTACACAATATGCATATCTTAGCACCAATATCTAAGTACACCTAAGTCCGGAAAAGTCGCAAGATCTCCGGTGTAACAAACAGCATATCACTGACTATACTTCTTAGCTATTTCGATGTAGAGAAAGAATCGAGTATTGCTAGATTTTATTGGTCTGTTAACAATTTAGGCATAGTAACACCACAATCCAAAGAAATGCAGATCATTCCATACACGAGCAGATCTTCTACAACATTCTTCAATATTGCGACAAGATACTCTCAGACTGTAAAGGAAGCCCTGCAACTTGTTTAGGGTATAAAGCATTGTCACAGCTATTTGGATAGTGCTCCGTTTATCTTGTACAAAGATAACAGAAAATTTCATTGCACAAGAAGCTTGAACATTATTTGAAACCTTTTCGATGCATAAAAGAGGAGATTAGAATTGATCTAACAAAACATATTATTCTTAGAGGAACAAAAGTCATTATGCATTCAGCTCTCCAAAGTTGTCTAGCAATTGAAGGAAACCAGAGAATCCCTAAAGTGCTGTTATCGGAACATTTCTGGTTCCCATAAATGGAAAAAAACTTTCAAAGTAGAGATGGGCATTGCTTGTTAAGCAACAGGAAATGTAAACCAACCGGATCCATCTCAACGAACCCCATGCCGGGGGCCATAGAAGAGCTCAAAGTACATTTTTATGGTCCTCTCTTCTAAGAGAAATATGTTCTAGTTTTTATAGGCACCTACTCGAGATAACTTCCCAGCTAAGATAAGTTCCCAAATTTCAGCTAGTGCTACCATTCTTAAACACGGTGCAATATTTGCGACATGGCATTCCAGACAATGTCAAGTCGGATAGAGGACCATTATTCTTTAAAGATGTGGTTAAAGCATATATCAAGTCTAAAGAGATCAAGCATAAGCATCAAAACCATTATGGGCACAAGAGAAGGCCGCCACAAAAACATATGGAAAACCAGTGGGACAAGCCATTTTCGCTGCTACCTCCGTGAGTGGTCACTAGAATTGTCAACTTTTCTGAATGTCAAATTTTCACAATTCCAATTTTTTTTTAATAGAATAGTAGTGGAAAATTTTATTTTACGTGAGATTGTGATCCAAACGACAAAAAAAACAGTTTTTCCAAGAACTTGTGTCCAAACCATACATTTCGGAGATCCCGGAGACTCGTCTAAAATACACAAAATAACCATTTCAATGTGATTCTTTTGTTTCCGAAAGGTGACAGCGGATGGAAGAATTTTGACAAGGGCTCGGCAGGCAATAACATGTAACGCAGTTATATATAATGATATTTCAACAGTTTTCAGGTAGGCAATATAGCGCGTGCAGAGGTTGCACCATTCTTAATCCCCTGGAAGTCTCTTAGAGAACATAAAAACAAGCCCATGCATTTGTGGCTTACAGATTGCGAGATGATGGTCAAAACAGAATTGCATGACACATGACATGCCAAGTGACCACAAACATTCTTGAGCAAAAGCTTTTCCATCCAATAGAACTACACACGGAAACATGGTAAATACCCGTAACAGAACATTTGGGACAGTAGTCCGGCAATGGAGAAGCTGTTCTTAACATCAGGAATATCGATAAAAATTCTATTGACACTTGATCATCATTCACTAGTAAAGAATCAAAATCTTTTGCAAGAAATAAGAGTTTTAAGCACATAAAGAAAGTATTATATGTAGCATGGTCAAGTGTCGTTGCTTAGAAACATTTTGAAGTATTTGAAGATGATTCACATGTTTATCAAGGATGAATTTTCCAGTAAAAGATGGTGAATTTATCTACCAAAAAAGAGCGCAAAGGAGATCAAATGATTCCCGCACTGGAGCAAAAGCCCTTTCTCATCGACTTGACAATGGGCATTTGAGAGTGATATCATTGCAGCTGATGACTGACACTTCATAAAAAACTGAGAAGCTAATTAATAATGAAGATCATTGGGAAAAAAGCAAGATTACTTTCGCAGGGATAGAGGACTGATGTATAAAGACGCTATATGACAGTAATGAAGACTGACTGCTAGAGCATATTTAGCTGTTAAGGAGGGAAGATCAACCAATGAAATGCTGTTCCAGGGACTTTCTAGCTAAAAGCATAGATGTATCGAAAATAGAGGGGAATTAAACTGTTAGAGTATGAAAATCCCGCTGCTAAATTTTGGAAAACAAAAGAAATCCGATGTGGGCAAATTTTTCTCAAATTATCAAACAAGACGAAGCAACAATTCAACTCAGGGCATTGTTAAGTGGTGAAAGGCCAAGAAGGAGCTTGCTCGATTGGCAAAAAAAATTTTCATTTCGTGCCGATGATCTGTAGAAAAGGCTTGATTCAGAAGTTAATTAGGCACTCTTTTTAGATGCTTTCAAACATGGGCTTAAGTTACTGGTTGGAGGTGATGCAATGCAGATTTTGGTCGGTTAAAAATAGAATCAGCATTGCTGCATTATTCAACGTCTTATAACGTTATGTAACTAACAGGCAAATAAGGTTCTGTCCACAATTTGCAAAAAAATACCCCCCCCCCCCGCCTTCCACACTATCGCATGCATACAGCGGCAGTTCTTTCATAAATTGCTTAATGACATATGCGCAAATAAAAGGGTTAGAAGTTTGAACTGATTCAATAAACATGGAAAAAAGACCAAGTGATAGGTAGTCTGTTATCACGTTATTCATTTAGCATTCTTTGCCATACATTCAACGTCTATTCTTCTATCACCATTTCCCGAAACTTTGTAATTGTTGTGTGAGTCTTATCGAAAAATAATTTTATCATGACATAATGATTCTTGCCCAATGCATAGATTTGATATAAGTCTATACTGCTTATTCGCCTTTAGTGATAATATTGTGTAATTTTCATCCCAAATCTTGGGAATATAAACTAAAAAAGGTAACCTACCAAGAAGTTTTTGTGGATGATTGTATCGTGGAAAACGGTAGTTTTTACTGCAAGATTGACACGTGTAATTTTCAATAGTACCAGCACCCCATCGTTTGTCTTCGTCATTGGGTGCACAACCACCAGTACATTGAGTGGCCATTTTGCACACATCACAAGTTGGTTGATTCATCCATGTAAAAAATTCCGCTGCAAGAAATAAATTGACAGTGAATGTTCCTGGAATGTTCTTGAATACAGGATTTGAAGAGCGGATTATCGGTAGAACTCATTACTTTTGGCAAGGCAAAAAATATTCATAGAAGCCTAAAAATGAAAGATTCAAAATGTTGGAAAAAGTAAAATAAAAGAATCAAAAAAATTATCAAATAAAAAACTCAGATTATTTTATAATTAATGCCATCAATCAAAAGGTGCAAAAGAAAGTTTTGACCATATTCGGATAGGCAACAACCAAAAAGTGCAAATTTTTGTCTTCAGGATTCTCTTTCGAAATTAATCAGACTTAAAAAACAAAACAACTTCGAATGAAAATAATGTGCATACATTTAAACCAGTTTAACAATAGAAGTAGCAAACAATCTTTCTCATCTACTGCTGTAATACGATTCTTTTCCTTAGCTTCTTGCCTCAACTTCGTAATTGGGATTGAGGAAAGACAATATCGAATCATGTCCGGATCTTCATAGACAAAAACAGTTAACGCAGATGACTTCACCCTTTGGTAAAAAGAACGCTCGCTTTGCTATAAAAGAGGATACAATTTATTAATGCAGGAAGGAAAAAAATCATTCAGAAGGAATAAAATTTACAGCAATTAAATGCTGTAAATTGCATCTTTATATTCCACTAAATGAAATTTATCCAAATTCACTCAACCTTCTAATGTCGCTGACCATTTGTGGGAGAATATGCTTTGTTAATTGGTTCCTAACAAGCAATGCATTTCAACTCCCGAGACTGTGTTTACCGTTGCTGCGTCCCATTACAGTGTTTACAATGAACTACGCGACACTGAACGACTACTTGCAAAGTGCTGCCTTTAAAATCCTGAAACAATCATTGAGGCTTGATATTAAAATATAAAATTGTAGAGCTATGGGAAATCGAGAACTTTTTCTTTAACGGAAACAGTTGTTAAATATGGAATCACAATGAAAAATTTATTCTTCCCTGCGTTGTGATCTTCACGTGAGAAAATTAAAATCTGCGGAAGGGGGTTGCAGATTTCTCCGTAGAGAACGGGAAATCCCAAAGGCTAGCTTGGATCAGGGACTCTAACAAAAGCCGTCGTGCGCGGTGGATCTTAAGCTCTCAATCAACATGCAGTGGACAGAAGCCAGAATAAATGATTGAAAAGTTGAATGCAAAGTTGAGAGAGAGCGAGAGAAAGACATCACGTGCTTGATTGTGGATTGGAAGACCTAACTGAACTCAACAAGACGAAATTTCAGACTTTATATACAATATTGATTATATACAATATTGATTATATGCAAGAAATAATTAATTTTGCAAGGAAAAGAATGTTTAAAAGGAGCAAGTACATGTAGTAAAATCAATAGAGTGGTGACCGCTGTAAGAAAAACAATTACGCATTTTTGCTTAACTACTAAAGAAAGCAAAGTGATGAAAACCATGCATACTCACCGACTGAGCCCGGGGATTGAAGTTTGTTAATGGATCAAACGTAGACACAGGTGGAAAACAGTCGACAGGCTTATTTAAAACGTTGAGCTTTTCTCGTTCATCTACCAATGCATCTCGCAACGCTTGCACAGAATTCAGAGAAGAATCCATTGGCAACACCAACCTATCATCTTGCTAAAAAAAGTGATTAGTATGTAAGATCTTTGAATTTGAAAAGATTTTCAGCCAAAAGTGACTTATCTGATAGAAAAGAATGAAATCAACTTTTATACTCATACAAATGTACGTACCTCTTGAAATCCCATTTCCATTAAACATTGAACTGCTCCTTTCAGTGGCAAAATTTTCTCTTTGAAAGTTTTATTATCTAAGCGGATACTTCGATACTTAACATTATGTTCATTTTTCAAAACATTATCGGCATATCTTATCAGCAGCTCTGAGGATTTCAAGATCACTTCTCTGGAATTCTCAAGGTAGTCAGAAAAGCATTCCATTCCTCTGGCAAATGCGATATTTTCCTGATGGGGGAAAATGATATAGATATATGACATATAAAGTGAAAGGAACATATGAAATCATTCAAACACCGTAATTGGAATATGAAATCTTGGCCAGCAAAAGGTGAGTCATATTAGAAATAAGCATAAAACCGTCTTTCAGATATAGCTTTAACAAAGTCTAGATGGAAGCAAAGATTGAAAATTCACAGCATTCAATAATAAATTTTTAAAAATTTCAATCGAATTTATAAAACGTCTGAAACTTAGACTCCCAATCGTTAAAAGCTCAAAAAAATCTTGATAAAAATTTGTAAATCTTCCACCCACAACGATTATGAGAACAGAGTTGCCTGACTGAATTTTTGTGTAGATCGCATTTTTGGATGTTGACCACCAATATAAGAGGGCTTTTTTCCAAACGGAGGGGTATCTCAAGTATCCTATTACATTAGGAAGATGTCGAACATTCATTTGGACCATGTATAAGTATACTATGAGCTATAATAAGAAAGCACTGCCCAAGACAACCGAACTTACACCAAGATTAAACACCTATACCCCTTGGAACAACGGAAACAGACGTCTAATACTCGTCGAAATTTGGAGGAGGCTGGGTCTCTATGACAATGATTCGATGAAAACTTGCGTTTGACGGCATTTTGGTTACATTCTCAAAAGAATATGTACAGACATATTAAATAAGACCAGTCTCTAATCATTCTATACTGAGGTGAATTGATATTTACATGAGTCCTAAACCTCGAATAAAAAAATTAAAACTATTGCACCAGCAAATAATTCTGTTTCATAATTGGATGCTACTGAGACTAAAATAAAGAAAAGTTGTTATCAGAAAAAAACCCTTTAGGTAGTATTTGGGCGTCACAACTTTTGGCAGCTCTTAATAATTATCACTTCTTATTTTATACTTGCAACGTCTTTGAAAAGATGTTCTCAATGAAATCCAAATTTCGGTTGGTCTTTGTTTAATACTGATTATTTAATTGTATAGTGATTTGTGAAATGTTTTCACTTTCTTTGGTTTCTTTAATTACCTCTTTATACTAATTGTAAGGATTTTTCCTACACCCGATTTCATTTTGAATAACTACTTGCATTAGGAAATACTGCATCAGAGGGCGATAACTAGACTTTGGCCTACCTTTTATTTTTGAACTTCATTGAAAACAAAAATTTTGTTAAATTCATCAAATCAAAATAGTAGCGAAAGTGTTTCAAAACTCAGGATATATTTTTGGCCATTCCCAATCTCCCTGCCGGAGCCAAACAACTCTGGTCTTATGAATTCTTTTCTCGGTTAAGCGACTCTTTCTACTCCCTGCGTTTTTTATGTGAATGTGAATCATTTAATGGCAGTTTATCTAGTAAGATTCGCTTTTATCCTACAAAGTTAGCACTTTATTGATTTCTGTGATAGATTTTCAACCCAAGTCAGTGCCGTGTGACAAGCAAGCTCGAGAACCCCAATTTGCAACTAGTCTGTTCTCCTCATTTCCCACGTTTCCAGACTAGCGACGGCGACTGGCCTCTACGGAGAACTCGCCTTTGCCATTTTTAAATACTCACTTGCAAATTATAACTTACCTTCTTTCGTTCATTTTCAGCAAATTTTGCCCACTTGCTGACCAACCTGTCAAGAGCTATTGGATCCGCACCCCTTAGTTCATCCAGTTTCAGTTCTTTCCAAATAAAAATATATGTTGGCATTGATGTAACACCATATAACAACGCAGTCTCCTAAATCGAAATGCAACGTGAGCTTAAAAGAGATTATTCTGGAATATTGTTACAGCTTACTTTAACTGCTAAAACAACACTGTACGAGACTATTTGAATCGATAACACTAGAAATTTTCTCGCTCTTGATATTCTAGTTTGTGCTACGCACCTAGAGGACAAACATGATTTAACAGAAACGAAGGCAAGCATTAAATGACGTTACCATAAAGCCTCTATTCA
Source organism: Catostylus mosaicus (assembly GCA_964019065.1). Taxonomy (NCBI): domain Eukaryota; kingdom Metazoa; phylum Cnidaria; class Scyphozoa; order Rhizostomeae; family Catostylidae; genus Catostylus; species Catostylus mosaicus. Next base: position 7,984,876 of record OZ025188.1, on the reverse strand, counting down.
AGACGACTGGGTGCAATCTTAACACTATCCCTATTCATAACACAACAATGGAAATTTAATGCTCATAACAGTTGGAGATTTCCTTTTCAATTATTATTATTAGCCCAAGATCTGAATAAATTGCTGCTCTTAAGCTGAAGGAATATGGCAATTCTTTCTATTAAAAACGTATCCCCTTCTTTACCCGGGGTACACCAGATCCGACTGCCATAATTAATTGTACAGATGTAGTGTTTAGATCAATTTTTAGACACCTACCTGACACTGGTCCACATCAATTTTTAAAAAGATAACCTTCTCATGTTTCTCACAGAGATCCTCAAAAATAGGTACCATGAACTGACATGGTCCACACCTAAAATCAAGTTTAATGACGTATTAGCAAGCTAGATTGATAAATAACTAGTTAGATTGACAAAAAGCTATTTAGATTGACAAATTACTAGTTAGATTGATAAATTACCAGTTAGATTGATAAATAACCAGTTAGATTGATAAATAACTGGTAAGATTAAGAAATAACTAGTTAGGTAGATTGTTAAATAACAAGTTAGATTGAAGAGTAACAAGTTCGATTTATAGATAGCCAGTTAGATTGATAAATAACTAGTAAGATTGATAAACAACTAGTTAGATTAAGAAATAACTAGTTAGTTAGACTGATAGATAACAAGTTAGATTGAGAAATAACTAGTTAGATTGATAGATAGTTAGTTAGATTGATAAATAACTACTTAGATTGACAAATAACTAGTTAGATTCATAAATGATCAGTTAGATTTATTAATTATCTAGTTAGATTGTTGAATAACTAGTTAGATTGATAAATCACTAGTTAGATTGTAAATAACTGGTCTAAAAATCTGCCGTGATGCCATTCTATAGATGGAGCTGACATCTGCTAGACTTCTTATTTTGGGTAAATATCGCGATTATATGCATGCATCTGAAAAGAGGATTATCTATGAGTTTAGAAAACTGACAAAAGTGCATTACAAATGTGATGTCAAATTTGTAAATGGCTGTTGTTGAGACATGCTCCTGTGGCTCAAGGAGACGTTTTTTGATAAATATCATAATAGTAATATTACTACTCTCGAGCTCGTGTTTCAAGCGTCTGACTCGAACATTTGAAAATCAAAACTCTTTTCAAACATCATCTTCTCAAACTTTGTTTTTACCCACCATTTGGATTTTGTAACCCGGTAGCCTGGTAGGAAATACTGAGAGACATTTGCCTCCCTGGGCCAGATTTTAACCAATGCAGAAATGATATCTTCAAATATATATACATTTACATGGTTAATGTTTCAAAAAACATTTAAGTATAAGTAGATTGCTCTATCAGACTTTCTCTCTGGGTAAAGGCGTATATGCGATAATAATAATAATAATAATAATAATAATAATAATACGAATATTTATACAGGATAACCCATCAGCATAATGGCGATGCTGTTATCTTAAGGGTCCTGTCATGAAAGTAAGAGGTAAAGAAATGGTTCACATACGTTCTTCTGTAGGCAATCAAAAACAAATTTGCATACTCTTTTCTTTATTTGATTCTCTATGTTCGGAACTCTTAAAACTGCGTTTGGGGGGTATCTTGATTTGATAATTTTTATTCTTCGTTTCTCAACACTACGCAGCCGCTTTAATTTGGAGTCTGACCATCCAAGCCCAACTGATCCACAGTACGTGAAAAGGGGAATGATCATAGCATTATAGATTACTGCGGCTGTCGACGTATCAATGGAGCTGCGAATGCGCCTGAGAAGGTTAACTCTTCCTGCTGCTTTTTTGCAGATGTTATCCAGATGAGTATCAAGCGTTAGTGAAGGGTCTAATGTTACTCCGAGATATTTGTATTGTGTTGTGCAATTGATGGAGGTCTCACCCACTTTGATTTTAAGCTGACTCTCTTTGAATTTATTCAATTTCTTTGCTGTGCCAAAAAGCATAGCTTCGGTTTTCCCTTTCTTCGTATTTATGATTAGCTCATTCATGCGAAGCCAGGTGACTAGGCTGTTAACATCTTGATTAAGGTGGCTTTCGATTATGTTCTTGTCACTATTTGATATAAAAATAACAGTGTTATCTGCATATGTCACAATATTTGTATGCTCCAATGATCTATGTGCATCGTTAAAGTGAATTAGAAACAGAAGAGGACCGATGATGGATCCATGAGGAACACCTGTGTACACTGGGCATGAATTGGAAAATGTTTCGTAGTATTGAACAGCTTGCTTGCGATTGAATAAATAGTTTGTGAGCCAATTTAGTTCATTATCTGTTACTCCATAGGCTTGAAGCTTGGAGAGAAGGACAGAATGACTAATAGTATCAAAGGCTTTGGACAGATCGATGAATAATGCACCTGTTAGCCGTCCCTTGTCTGCTTCCCTTCTGGAAATATATCACTGCTTGCTCTGTCGATCTTTCTGCTCTGGAACCAAACTGGTAATTAAATAGAAGATCATTTCTTTCAAGATGGTTCATAAGCTGCTTGTGAAATAGTTTTTCAAGACTTTTTGATAAAGTTGGGAGAATTGATATCGGTCTATAGTTATCTACTTGTGAACGGGGGCCAGACTTATACACTGGCACTACTTTTGCTCCCTTCCAATCTGCAGGTACAATTCCCGTTTAAAATGATAAATTGATCACGTGTGTTAGAGGCTTTGTTAAAATAGAGGCTGCGTCCTTTAATAGCCCTGGAGGGAAGTTGTCAAGTCCAGTTGCTTTTTTGCGTTTGAGGGTGTTTAGTTCTTTATATACATCAGCCTCGCTAACTTCGTTAAGAGTGAATTTCTCTGAACTTGAATGAACAAGATACAAGATGGTTTTCCCTAGGTTTCATCCAAGTAAAGTCTCGCAATAGAAAAGATTTGGACTTCAATAAATTTGCTACATTTGAAAAGTAACTGCATAGGGTATTTGCTATGGTTCCGTTGTCAGATGTTTTCGATCCATTTATGTCGAAAACCGAGCCAGCAGATGGAGCAGTTTTCTTGGTCGGATAAAGTTTCTTTATAGCGGCCCAGAATTTACTTGGCGAGTCTGCATTTTCTTTTAGAAGATCTTTATGGAATCTATTTTTGCATTTTTGCATTTTTTCACACGATTCCGTTGATTTTTGTAGGAGGACCAATCAATTTCTTGGTTTGACCGACGAGTCTTACGTAATAGTTTGTCTCTAATATTCATCTGTTTTTTCACTTCAGGTGTAAGCCATGGACTTCGCTTTCCTTTCACTTTCTTTGTAGTCAAGGGTGCATGTTTGTTGAAATAAAAAGTAAGAATCTGTTTCAGATAAAGCCATGCTTGATTTGTACTGGTTGCTGTAAACACGTCCTCAAATTTGGCAGTTTTTAGGTCATCACACAAGAGTTTTGGGCTGTATTTGGTGCAATTGCGACATGTTATTGTTTTTGATTGGAATTTCACATTGTGGATTTGGCGCGAGCACCCAATCAATTCATGATCACTCAAACCAGCCGGAATTACTTTGACTGAACTAATGTTTTGTGTTTCGTTGGTGCAAATGACATCAATCAGTGTTTTTGATTCTTTAGTTATTCTCGTGGGTCCACTGATCAATTGTTTCAAGTTGAAAGACGAGAGTGTAGCTTTTAGCTCTTTGTGATCTGAACTCTCTAGGTAGTTGCAATTTATGTCACCTGTCAAAATACACTCCTTGTCTTCGGAAACGACTGCTGATATCATGGATTCAAACGTGTCATTGAAATTTTCAGCAAGATGTTTTGACGAGTCAAGTGGGCGATAGATAACTCCTATAAGAAATCCTTTTGATTTGGGAAATAAGATTTCAATCCAAATGCACTCAATATCATTAACCTCAAGATCTAAACGTCTTTGAAAAGGTACTGATTGCGAAATATATATTCCTACACCACCTCCTTGACCAGAAATCCTTGGTTTACCAAGGAAACCGTAGCAGTTAATTTGAGCTTCAGCTTCCTCATCAGCGGCCAAGTGAGTTTCACTGAGAGAGAGAATATGGATTCCTTTGAAATCACCAAGGATATGAAAATGATTCTGTTTGTGTGCTGAAAGTCCACGAATATTTTGATGCAGAATTTTCAGGCCTTTCCTTTCAAGTAGCTCAGTTAGCTCAGGTAATTCATGCTGATGTTTGTTCTCTGTTCTGGCCTCTTCAGTGTGATCTTCGACTTCGAAAGATTTTGATAAACAGGAGCGGCAGAGGGCTTCCGACTCATTATCCACGCACTTTATGTGGTGCAGCAAATTACAGCTAGTGCAGCATATTCTGCTTTGATTTTTCTTTATTGCTTTCATGCAAAAACCACATTTGATAGCTGGTCCAGGGCATGTTTCGATATCACCACATAACAGGATTAATAGAACCATTACAGCCGAACTGTTACGAATGGGCCTAACTTGTAAATGCTTCAACTGTTTGTTGATCCATATTGACGAGCAGATGAAAATTTTCTTTTATGACCAGATTGTCGAAAGTGTTGTTAAGATACAAGTTAAATGAGTCCGAGCTGCAAAATGCAGTCGTTTTCACTTGTAGAGATGCAAAAACGAGAGCAAAGAAAAACACAACACCACTAACCGCCATTGATTCGATTGATAAACTGGGCGTTTCCAACAAACTATTTTTACGTGACATTGAAGTATTAATCAACAATCAAGATTAACATTAGTTTGCCATTTGTAACTTGCAAAACATGGACAACCTTTCTTCTTGGAGGGTAAGGATATCAAAGAGTTTGGCTGGCATATCGTCCACTGCTAACATAAATCTTAAAAAAAAGCTAACTTGGTTTTAAATCAACTCAAGTCTAACTTACTTTTGGGCGTCCACAATTGTTGAATTTTAAATTCGTCTGAAAAAAAGGAACCTTTATATTTGATGCAGCTATCGATGTTTCTGAAACGTATTTCGTGGAATCAAGCGATTTAATACAATTAAATGACCGAGTCAGGGACGTCAGACCCAGCAGAGCACGGTCATTTGGATTTAGCCAGTCGAGCTCATTTCAATACTCCCGAAGAGTAAATGAAAAGTTAATTACATTCTTGGGAAGTGCATGAAGAAAGAAAATAAGAGGAACAATTAGAACAATGTAGGTGGAATAAACAACAATTGTCAGTTAAGAGCAGGGCGATTAGGGAAGATCAAGAGTCTTTAGTGGATAAGTAAGTCCGTAAGTAAGTAAGGGAGTTATCCGTACTTCTATTTATGTCCAACTTATCCAAGGGTGCATTATGGCCAGAGGTCATAAAATTATCCCCAATGGCAAACGGTTTGCTTCAAATCTTTGGAACAGCTTTATGAATTCCTTACTGCTCTTTCCAGCGAACACCACAGTTACGGGTTGTTTCCCCATAGTAGATGGCAGCCAAGACACGTGTCACAGTAAACAACAGATGGGCAAATGAATAAGGGGAGCCAATCCTTAAATCTGAAGAGGGAAGAAATGGGTTTAGGGGAGGGGAAGATGACATCAAACTTAAGATCACAGTAGCATTGCCTAATCAATCTAGTCTGCCTGTTTCTACCAGCTATAAGAACCTAGGAAAGGAAGACAACATACGGTGATCAAACAAAAGAGGCACGATAAGCTATAGTACCGACGGGATTAATCTTATAAATGTTAGGAGCAAGATTGGCATAATAATCATAGTGGCCAGTAAAGGTTTTTTATGATAGAGACTAGTTTTACAACGATCTTGGTCATGAGTAACCTGGACAAAAAAAGAGGCCGTTATCAGCTTCAACTTCAACCGTTGGTGTAAGATATAATGATAGTCATTGCAATCATAGTGATAGTTATTATCAATGTATTTTAGCCTGCAAGCAGACTCTGAGTCCCAGTGGGTCCATTGTTATAAATAAAGAAAAAATTAGCAAATGTGCTTTCTTATCGTCGTCCTTGATTTCAAGGTCATACAAGGAAGAAAAAACTACGCTAAAACTCTGGACTTATCTCAAGTAAACTCTGATAGTGGTAGGTGTTATTAAAAACGAACCCAAAAAGTTTTGGAAACGGGTGGTTAGAGAATTTTTTATAGAAAGAGCTCTCTTGTTAGATTAAATGATCGAGGTGAGACCACCCACTTAGATCGGAAAAAAAATTTGCATCGGGTTAATTTGCAGAAAGTCATCATATAAAAATGATAATATCATATGACTAATAGTTGATGGAAATCAAATGCTGTTTAACTTGCTGACGAAAGGTTATCACCGAATAGTCTCGATTGATCATGTTGTGGATGCTATTCCAAGATCTTGTACCTGCATACCTGAAAGATCTCAAGCCATATTGCGGAGTGTTTTGCGCGTCGGAGAAGTGCCACCTTGATACCATTTCATATTGGAAGGCAAATCAAAACACAAATGAAAACAAGAAGGGGATATCTTCTTCACAGATTCATAGACAACAGTTTACTGTTTCCACTCGAATAAATCTTGCAGCTTAAGAGGTTGGAGAGAATAAAAAATAGAAAAACATGAAGCAGAACGATATTCAAAGGCATTAGCTCTTACAGCTTTCTCTTGTAGGATGAAAATCGGTCTAATGTAAAAATCACAAGTAAGACCCCCAACAGCATTCCATATTGGAGAAAAGATGAAATAAAGAGTTATACAAGGAAACCGGAACACTTTTGGGAAGCAAATGTCTCACCTAAAAGAATATAACACCAGGCTCTTCCTTACTTTTTGGAAAGTTCATTTAAATAGTACTTCCAAGAAAGATTTTCGTCCAGCAAAAGGCTGGTAAATAGATCTTGGTCTTGCTGAAATTGATGAGTACCCTAGGCATACACAATAAAAAGTGCATTTACTTCCAATCAACATTGACATGGGAAGGAGGGGTTGAAAGCTCTGTTTTTAGCTGCAGGGGGCCAGCAGTTTGGCAGCAGATAGTCTTAAGCATGTGGTTCCAAGTAGGATGTCTCTCGTCCTCTGTTCTCTCTATAACATAGATAGTTTCCAGTGTGACAAGTATAATCTTTTACTTTATGGAACTATTTAGAGCAGCTATTTTTCATCAAAAATATCTCAGAAAATTTCTGCAGATACATTTAATCCAATTGTCAGAAAACTGGATTTTTTATCTAATTCAACATGCCAGAATCCTGATTTCAAATCAAGAACTGAGAATACTTTTCTTTTTCTGTGATGTTACAAAACTACTCTCCAACTGAGCTAGTTCCTACACTTTATCATTCTCCATCTTATTTTCATCTCTTTTCAGATCATTGTCTACTGAATGAGGTTTGATCTCTCTTGACTGGGCTTAAACTTGGCCTCATCTCTAGATTTACAACAAAGTGACGGCCGCAGGAGAGCTTCACAAAGCGTCACGCTGATATGACCTATGGAATTTACTAACGGCATTGCAAATGCTTATCACACCCATTGTGTTTCATGTTTACGTTAATTATCTATTATGTCAGCAGCTCTTTTACAAGAGATATTGGCTCAATAACTCACAATTCACTAAGCAAAGAGTCACGTCATTTCAATGGGAGAATTTTATCAATTTGGTTTGAGGATCATTCTGAGAAAAATATCAAAGAAATTTTTTTGCAAAAATTATGTACGAGACTAATACATTTAATACATATGCCAGCCGCCACTGGTTGTGGGGGATAGTGCCCCCCTCCCTAGCATCAGAGTGTCAGAAAATTTCAGAAATTTGAGATATGTGTTTGGAATTGGATATAAGCTATTGACTTTTTGAGTTTTATCAATCATTCACTGGACAAGTAAGGGTTTTGTGAATTCTGGTGCAATTCTTATGTAGACACTTTGTTGACATTTTGTAATAAATCAGCTATGTAAAGCACAAAGAGTAACAGTAACCTTAAAATATCGCCAAAAACAAGGTGGTCTTCTAACAATGTGGATTGACATTTGATAGCAAGAAATTGCATTTTAGGGACAGGGGGAACAGAACACAAAAACTGTTTGCAGCTCGGCAACATTGTGGAAAGTGAGCTGTAGCAATTTTTAAAAAAATCTGTTTGGAAAGACCTTGCATCTACAAGTTTGGCAAGTGAGCAGGACAAAATGCTCATTTAAACGAAGTGAAATTCAGTTTTATTGCTCAGGGGGAGGTGCAACTTCCCTTCATCCCTCTGGGGCAGCCCTGTACTCAACATCCCTGGACTTATTTATCAACTGTTATTTATCAGGAATTTAATCAAGAGCAGCCCTCAGATGGCAAGATGTGTCCCTGTGTTATTAGCACAGGGAGGCTAATAATGCCCAAGCTGCAACAATGAGATCCAATACCCATTTAAAAATCCAAAGATCTATGTCAAACCACCAAACAGAAACAAACTGAAATAATGATTTGCACAATTAGTTGCTTGATTTAAAAAGTTGGTTCTACAACAGGGGTGATTTTTAACACCTGATCCAAGCCCTTGCCCTGACCCTGGCCATAAACTTACCTAAAGCCTTTGGGGTGGTATCAGAATATAAATTATTTTACAGGGTTTTATAATATTGTTGCTGTTGGATGGAATGGTATGTTGGTGCATTTTGGTCATACTGGAAAATGCATCATAATTCCCCAATTTGTAGCAGTTAGCAGCAGTGATCAAATCCACTGTGATGAGAGCAGGGGCAAATAAAGTGTGTGCAAAAAGGTAAGTCACCACAGAGGCACAACAAGCTGTGAGACTCTGCAGTGTCCTGCAAGCAGAAATGATTGAGTAAAATAAAAGTAATTGCATATGGTAAAAGATAGATCAAAGGATATCACTGGAGAGGTGCTGTTCAGGATTGCACAAATTGCAAAATCTGCTCAGAGTAAGGCGACACAGTTAATGCTGGCATCACAAAAAATGTTTGATGTATATTTTTTAAACCGAAAAAAAACATATATAATTAATATATAACACAAATTGAACCAACGATCTAGAACCAGTTTCAACGACCTCAAGAGACAATGAAGAACACAGAAACTCAAGACGATGCGTGTTACCAAAGGCAACTGATTTAGTAAAAGCAATTTTCTTTGTGTGCTGGATAGTTGTATCTTCCCTTATCAAACGATTAGGCCTACGTAATGATTGAATCTACTATGAGAATGGATAGAGCGCAATAAAAAACGATCCTGCAAAACGATAAACAGACATTTAGTTGTCTTACCACACTGCAGTAAAATCCAACACAACCAGTTTATTTGATATACTCTTTATTTCCTCTGAGAAGTGTGTATGACTTGCGACGTCCACAATGTTAATGTTGCGAGCCGCCATATTCTTTAACAGAAGAGATGGAACAACAACAACAACAAACATTGCTTTCATACAAATATACCAAGCGAAGTCCGCCGTGTCGTCAGACTAGAAAATTTATAGACATCATCGAGGTTTTTAAAATGTGGAACTTAATGCAAAATGAACATCTTAATAATATAGATATTGAAGACTATAAAAACAATGTCATTTAGACAAAATGGTCGTGTTTGACTTTACACAAAAAATTCTTTCGTCTCTAATTCTAAAACTATATGCGCTGAGGTTGCAAACAGGAATGACAAAATTTTCTATTATGCTGAAAGTATAATCAAGTTTCAGACCATATGCTGCCCAGTCTTTTAAATCTGGAAAGAAAAACGACAGTAAGTTAGGTCATTATTGAAACTAGCCATCAGCAGGTATCTGTCAGTTTTGCCTTCGCTTTGTCTTTGCCATTCCTAAATTAATTGCATTGGCAAAAAAATGTTTCGGACTCAGTGATCGTTAAGGTTCCTGTGATCTGCTTTTCATTCTATCTGTTTTAAATTTTTATTCTTATTTTTCTTTTGTTATTCGTTATAAAAATCTATGTCAAATCAAAAGTGTCAATTAAATGATTGTTGATATAAAATATAAAAGTGATAAAGAGGATGATGGCATTGAAAGCTCCAACGAGTTCTTCTGTAATGTGCGGAAATAAGTTCGCAGAGAAAGACCAGAGACCAAGGGATATTTGTGCTACTTTGAACTTATGAAAACAACAACTAACTTTAATACAATCCATTCTACCTTATAACTCCCTGACCCCAATTACACATGGCTGACATTGATCTGAAGCTTGGGTCAATGTCTCATGACCAGGTGCTTGCAATCATATGACTGTCGTGACACCTTCCCCCCTCCCATAATTTAATGGGTTACAAACTATCCATACCGCAAAGGGGGCCGTATATTTTGCCTCAATCGAGCTGGACGAGTAGGCTGCCTATGTTGATATTCTATACCCCTTTGTTGGGCAGGCTCTCCAGATACAATGTTGATGTCCATATATTCCGGGGTAGGGCAGTGTGGTATCCCCTCCTTTGCTGGGATGATGCAAAGTTTAAGATTGTCATGGTGTTTTATTGTCATTTCCTTCTCCTCCATGGAACGAATCCTGTAAGTTAGACCTTGCCGATAAATGACCTCATAAGGACCAACCCACCGAACACCAAATTTCCATGACTTTGGGCGGTGCAACCATACTGATGTACCTATGGCATAAGGAGACCAGACTTTTTTAGCTGACTGACAATGAGCTGCCTTTGCCTAATTCTACTATGGTCTAACTGTTTCTGAGCTGCTTTACTAATGGAGTGAAGGGCACGTCTGACTGACTGCGTATATTCTGACTGGTTACATGGGTGTTTCATGGTAGACCAAGGTCAATTTCAGTGGGTGTTCGTGCACCCCGACCAAAGACCATTTCATAGGGGCTAAAACCGGTAGACTCATGGCGGCTGGTATTGTAGGCGTAGACGGCCAGGTTGACCCAATTGTCTCAGTCAACTTTATGCTGGAACGAAGGAGGACAAGATATTGTGCAAATTCTTGTTTTGGCGCTCTACCAGGCAATCACACTGGGGATGTTTTCCAGTGGTACGTGATTTATGTATTCCCATTAACAGACAAACTTCTTGCATAAGATGGCTTTCAAAATTTATCCCTTGGTCAGATTGGATGAAAGTAGGGGGACCAAATCGACTAAAAACTCTAGAGACCAGCAGTTCGGCCACTGTAGAGGCACGTTGGTCCTTGGTGGGAAATAACTTAAAACACCACTTTGTGAAGTGGTCAATAACTACATGTAAATGTTTTTTGTTCTGTGCAGTTTCAGGCAAAGGACTCATGAAATCCATTGCCCAGAAAATCAAGGGTTCATTTTCTTCAATAGGTTGTAAGGGAGCCTTATTATTTTGTAGGCCAAGCTTACGCTCTGCACATTTCTTACAGCTGTTAACAAAATCCTTAATATGAACTGCCATTTTGGGCCAGAAGAAACAGGTGCGAGCACGTAAAAAGGTGCGTTTAACCCCTAAATGACCAGAAAAGGGAGAGCTGTGGATACCATGCAAAACAGAATCAATCAAATTGGCCTGGGACCACAAAAGCATATGCAGGTATTGACCAATTGGAGGTGGCAATATTTTCCACAAGGAAGCCATTGACCAAATGAAGATGATCCCAACAGTGCCAGTAAGTACGAAGGATAGGATCCTTGGCACAAACAAACAATGATTGCCTAGGCTGGTTGTTCGATTTCATTTGGATAACTATACCAGTGTCAGGATCATCCTGTTGTGCCTTTAGTAGATTTTAACCAGGCTGTACAGTTGTAGCACGGCTAGGACTAGTAGGAAGACGTGATAAGGCATCAGAATTGCACTTGTCAGCTCCAGGCCTATGCCGAATATCAAATGAAAACTCCTGTGGGTCCATGATCATGAAGCATTCGCGTTTATGCCAGGATCACTTAGAGTCAATGTGCTTTGAAAGAAATTCCGAGCTGCTGAAGATGGCAGGAGTGAAAATCAAGCTTGCTTTCAAGTCTGACGCCGTTCCCACCAAATTCTGTTTTGAACCAAAAATGAAGTCACAGCAAAAGGGAAGACGCTCTTACCTTACAACAAAACTCAAGCCAAAACCGAGTCTAAGAAAGTCGAGTCCACTCAGAATGGTTCAAACTGTAGTGCATTTCAGAAACGAAGAAGGCAGTATTGAAACGATAAATTGTTTTCTAATTTTGATGTATTTTATATGAGTTCTTTTTTGCAGCCTCCTGTCGCTAACGGGTAGATTATCAAAATCTCTATTTAATATCTGAACCTTTTTCATGGTCCTAAGGTAATTTTTTCATTTATTATTTCCATGCAATGATTCTGAATAATTTCATTTATCTTGAAGTCTTCAGTAATAATATTGTTGAATAAATTAAAAATATATCAGTGAAACAAACCGAGGGGCTTTCAGGCCTGACAAGTCATCTAATAACCTACCAAAAAATTTGTTTTTTTTTCAAAATCAGACATATAATGAATTCTTTACAAATACATACCAATTTGGGTGTCAAATTCATTCAATGTTTATGTCTACCTCTTCCAATTCACTGCTACTTGCTTAGGCCGTTCCTGCCGCAGTGACCGGCAAAGGCTCATACCTAAACGGTTGTACATCATGATGTATTCCAATCCGAATAACTCAACTCAGATTCTAAGTCCAAATCCATCGCAAAAATTGAAAAATAATTCTAACATGCAACCAATGCAAGACAAAGCATCGATGATTTACTGGCAGCGCTTCCACAAATACCTATACCAACCCGTATCATTGAGAAACATGTCATCTGTGACGTCAGAGCTCTCACCGCCTTTTGCCTCTCTTTACAAGCTCTCGACGTGATAGTCGTTTTTCATCTTTAAAGTTCGATTTCTCAAAATGGTAAAAGTATTTAAAAAATTCTTTCGATTGCGTAAATTACTAATAACAATGTGCAATGTTAGCCCAACTTGATTCTGCGTGTCAGTTCTCCTTTAAGTTTCCTATAATCAATGCAAAACCGGTATTTGCCATCCTTCTTCTTAACAAGGACAATTGGGGAAGCCTATGGACTACAACTTGGCTGGATAACCCCCTGCTTGAGCATGTCAGCAACTTGAGTTTTTGTTTCTTGTCGATAAGCGTATGTAAGTCGTCTTGGGTACAGGCGAACAGACTGGGCCAGACCAGTATCAATGTGATGTTGAAGCATATCAGTGTGACCTAAAGTTTTCTCAAATTCATCAGAAAACTTTAATGATGTTTTTAAAGGATATCTTTATCTGAACTGCTATGTTTGGAAGATATATTTTGCTCAAGTTGTGAAGCTATACTAGCACCATTCCTGGCCTCAGCAGTACTTGCTACATAGCTAGGGGAGGAAAAGTCAGGTAAAGAACAGTCAAGTGTTTCAACTAAGGGGCCAAAATTCACTAACCCTCTGACCTGCATGCAATTAAAAATCAATGCTAGATGTATTCATTAAGCGAACTAAAACAGTCCTAATTTTTACTTGGCAAACTGTGTAAGCTGGAAAGACATGTGGGGAGAGAGATGCACTATTATTGTCTGTACGAGGTACTATCCTGCCTAACTACTCTTTACTGCTTTTAGGAATATTGCAACTAACAAGGATCTCTGTTCTATCTGGTATACAAAGGTCAGAATTTTAAGGAGACAGGTACAGGCCCTCTACGGACAGACTGAACGAGCAAGCAAGAGGAAACATTAACAGTACTGGTAGCACTCCGTCCCTGAGCCATTTTTGGTGGGGGCCAGTCACTAACTGAGGAAGTAGAGGACTGTGGGCATGTTGGGGCGAACCCATGAGACCCTCCAAGAAAATAGTTACCATCCTCTGCATAGGATGTTTGCAACCCATTGGCAGTTAAGAAATCCCATCCAAGGACACACTGTAGGGGAGCAGTAAGTGTAGAGGAGACTCAGAAATAACCAACATAGGGAACTGAATTGTGGTGTGGAAATGACAATTCAAGTTGTATACCTCCAGCAATATGTAACGACTGACCAGTGATGCTCAAACAGTTAAAAGTCCCGGGGACAAGGGGGGCTGGGGCTTACTTTGGTCAAACACATGGTCGATCTCATTGACCCTGTATCAATTAACGCATGGACATCAACCCCACTTAAGGTACAAAGAACAAGACGCTGGGAACATCTAGAATGCGATGCTGAACCAACGGAAAAAATTTGGGGGTGAACTTCAGTCCAGCCCTTTAGCGAGGCACCTTTTTGAAGTTTAAAGAGTTTGTATGTATAGCATCATTTATATAAGGTTCACAAGTCCCAGTGTCCAGTTGAGCTGGCCCAGGCCTAGCAGCAGGAGAAAATTTCCTTCTTATCATGCGATTTGCGCGCTGACGATCCGTATACCCCCATCCACGGTAAAGTGAGAAGTGTGTATTCCATGGACAGGCGCGTGCGAAGTGGCCTAGCTGATTGAAGTTGAAACATCGATTTGTGACCAAGGGGCGTCGGCGGGTCATGCGGTAAGAGTGGGGTGGCTGGCAGTTGGATGGCCGCGAGAATGAAGGGCCTTGAACAGCAACGGCAGCTTGAAGTTCCTGGTGGGCGGTCATCTTTTCCACAGCAGCGGTGAGTTTTGCAATAGACGAACGGAGGTCCTCAGGTACAAGGGGCGGTGGGGCAGGATTTGAAGTGTGGCAACTGGGGTGGACTCAAAATGAATAGCACAAAAACGCTGGACAAAAAAATCATTTTTTCCCAGGTCGGTGTGGGGTCAGAGTCTAACAGCCGTAAGCGGAGGTTAACCGGCAACCCTAACCTGTCGGCTCAAGAGAGCTTCCTTGTCCTCTTTTGTCAACGTGGGATCAGCTCTTCCCAGTAATTCTGTTAAATTCCAGAGAAACAACAAAAGATCTTGGTCGTGGTGGAGAGCGCGTCTTTCAAAATCAGCAAAATGTTGTTCTCTAGCAATGGCGGGGCACAAAACTCGACGTAAGTTGTCCTTGAGATGATCGTACGTGTTGTTCTCAGTGGCGGTCAAGGAAAAATATAAGGACGATGCGCGCCCACGAAGAAAGGCAGGAAGGCGTTGTAGTTTCTCCTCAACAAACCAACTTTTTGCGTCGGCACAAACCAAAACACGAAATCGCCGTGCTCACTTTTCTGGCAAGTTGGATACATGAGTAGTAGCCATCGTGAATTTAAATCTATTTGTCTCAGCTCTGTCCACTGTCACCAATTGTAATGTGCGGAAATAGGTTCGTAGAGAGAGACCAGAGATCAAGCGATATTTGTGCTACTTTGAACTCATGAAAATAACAACTAACTTTAATACAATCCATTCTACCTTATAACTCCCTGACCCCAATTACACAAGGCTGACATTGATCTGAAGCTTGGGTCAATGTCTCATGACCACGTGCTTGCAATCATATGACTGTCGTGACACTTCTATCTGTCCTTCTCAATAAATTTTAAATATTGGCATTGATCCTGTTAATAAGTATTGATTTGTATGAACTTCAAAAAATATATGTAACATCTTATCTTGAAAGTAATTGAGTTTGTTGAGAAATGAAATGAAAATGAAAAAATGAAATGAAGTGACCTTTATTTTGTTTCCTTTCATGATGGGCAATTCAAATTCAGAGATGGTCACTTGATTTCAATTTTTAGTCAATAACATTGCGCATGCGCAGTTTATGCAAAAAGTTTTGTTCCGCCATTTCATCGTTTACGTAACGCCGTTCTGATTATAGCCAAATTCAGTACGAAACGTCCATCGCAGGAGCATAGACCATGCTTCGGTTGTCCTGATAAGGCTAGTTAAAAACTAGTTAATACTAACCATTTAAAAAGATTAAGTAACTTCTAAGTTACATCATAAAAAACTGATTACTTACATTATAAAAATCATAAATTATTTACAAAAATCTTACACAATCTAGAGTTGCGATCACTGAATTGATGTTTTTGTATTTTCCTCTTAATTCTGTCAAGGTATAAGACTCTTTAAATTCTAACGGCAACGATTGCTATAGTTTGTGCTCAGTCCAGTGTACCTACTTATCTCAATACCATACGCATTTGTACGTGAAATTGATACTGACAGGGAATTTTTACCCCTCAGGATATATGGGATGCTCTTCTCGATGAAGATGTCATCCATGAATTTAGGGTTAAGATATGGTTGGTCTTACAAATTTCTGTAGCTAGCAACTGTACATTTCTTTGGCGAATGGTGACCGAGGCTGCTTTTTTCAATAAATCTTCAATTTTTGATGACGTATACTTGAATGCAATTCTCAATGCTCTCTTGTTGATTTTATTTATTTTGTTGTTTACGTTTCTATCATGAAACTTCCAATTTAGACGACAATCGCTGAATTTAGACATTATAAAAGCATTCATTACTGTTTGCAACTTTTCTTGGTCCATGAATTTTGCAACTCGTCCAAGAGCGTGAAGTTTTTGGCCAGTGTTTTTGCATATTATGCTCAACGTGACAGTTGAAGTCCAAGTTTTCATCAAGAGTTATCTCAAGAAGCTTTTCTTTTTCAGATTGCTCAATATTCGATGTGCCGATATTCACTGAAATGCCAGGCGAATTATGTCCGAATAACATAAAACGACACTGTGTATCATTTAGCTTCATATGGTTATCAACAAACCACTTGGAAGGGCGGCTTGCATCTGACTTTAAAACATATATTTAACCTTATTTACATCAGAATCGCATACAAAGATAGTCGTATCATCTGCATAGTTGCAGACCCCACTATTATCCACAAAAAAGAATATATTATTTGTGAATATATTGAAAAGAAGGGGTCCCAAGACTGAGCCCTGCGGAACGCCTTTCGTTGATTCATTCCATTCACTGAATGTACCTGTTAACTGTCATAAAGGTAGTTAAGAATGGGTGTTAGCGCACTTGTGCTAAAACCGTATGCATGGAGCTTATCAATAAGTAAATCATGATCAAGGTAATCAAATGCGAGGTCCCCTGTACCCTGAGGCCCTTGGGCAAGCTGCCCCCTCTGCCTTTCCTCTCGGCGGTCCTGGCTGCTGTTCACTAACAGTGATTCATGACTGGGTGGTGCTGGTATGCTATTGCCTAACAGCCTGCTATGATAATGATTAAGAACATTTAGACTTTCTTAGTTACAACCAGTTTCTGAAACAAATTTTTAAGAGGGAGTCTCTCAGAACTGACTGCAGAATTGGAGAAGAAATTTCAAGTGTCCCTCTTGTTCGCATATTTGTTGAAGTGAATCGTCACTTATCATCATGAATGAATCGAAATCGAGGCATTGAAATGCGAAGAGCCATCGAAGTAAAATGGCCTTTTCGTCAAATGCGCCAATTTCCAGTAATAACAACCGTATCATTGCACTAGTTGATATGGATTGCTTTTATGTTCAAGTGGAACAGAGACGGAACCCGGAACTTAAAGGACGACCGTGTGTTGTTGTACAATATAAGAAATGGAGGGGCGGAGGGTAAGTTGGTGCTATATACGTGCACTGGAAAATATGCTTTATTTCGCCTAATCGTAGTTGTGACAAACAACAATTTTTTGCTGCGACTTGCGAGCAAAGCCAATTTTGCTCTGACATGCGACAAAAGGAAAAAAGTTGCGAACAAGACCAAGCTAACCCTTTCCTTTCTTTTTAGTACTTTATTCAAGTTGAACCAGACCCCATTTTTGCCGCCAAAAAGTTTGTTTCGAAAAAAGTTTAAAGCCCGTATTGTATTCTTCCATGTAAGAACAAGAAGGTGCGACATATAATGGTGGGTGTTGCGACTCCAGCCAGGCTGGCGCATACTCGGATTCTGGCTCACACCGCACCGCAGTAATTTTCGGCCGGGGTGAGCTACATTTTCGCTAGCACTGAATTTTTCGGTATTTTCTCTCTGTCTCTCTACAGAAATTTCCAAATAACAGATTTTGGCGGAGCTTTTGGCTGACGGAATTTGAGCGAATTTTTTTTGCATGACACATTAGGGAGCAAAACCGTACCAATGGTGTAGAGCAGGGAGGGCTCAGGGGGCTCAGCCCCTTAGTCATTTTTTGTGTGATTTTTTTGTGGGAGGGACTTTTGCCCCTCTAGTTCTTCCTAGGCATTTTCTCTATTTGTTTTCCATGACAAAAACAACAAATAAAAAAAGATTTATTTAGTTTTAGAAGAGATTCTGATCGTATGACTGGGGCACAGGCTGCCATTCCACTTCTCTCCGAACTGGCAAAGTGGATTAAGCAGCAAAATTACAATACCTAAAATAGGCCCTTTCGTCATTTGTTCTTGAAAGCAAGTTTGCAACCCATGTCTAAATGAGCAGGAAACCTTTTGCAATATTTTCGAAGCTGTAAGGTACCTTAGGTCACAGGTAGTAACGACCCAGAACCTGAGGAGGAGGAGATAGAGGAGGAGGATGAGAGACATTGGAACATTACCAAGTTGAAGGAGATCGGTAGTGAAGCGGGCAAAGACCCTTATGCCTCACTGAACCAAATTCTGCACGTGTCCAGTTACATCACCAATGCTGTTGGTCATGTAAGCAGACAGATTACTTTTTATCAACATATTAATGGATTGTGGTGCTGGGAAGATTGGTTGCAGTGTTTGCAAAATGATCAATAACATTGATATGTTTCGTGACCATGGTATGCATTTGAGCAAGGAATGAATCAACTGTCAAATATCTTCAGATGCAGAAAAGAGTGTGGCACGGAAGCAACTTAGAAAAAAGATAGTGAAACATGCAAACAGCAAAGCTCATTTGACCCTGACAAACGTTTCATGGAAAGAGAGAAACAAACAATTGAAAATGTCACTGTTTCTAACATTAATTACTAAAAAGAAAACATCGAGAGATGCATAAAAACAGTATACCACGTTGCCTGTGAAGACAGGCCTTATACTGAATAGTAAGCTCTTGTAAACCTACAATGCATTAATTGATTAGAAATGGGAAGAACATTGCATTCAAGATGGTTGTTTCCATAGCTTCCCCCCCCCCCAAAAAAAATTCTCAAATCAGAGGTTTTTTATAAGCAAGAAATCCTAGAAAGAGCAGGGGTTGGGAAAAAAACCAAAAAAAATAATTATTTTCCCGTTTATTAGGCACCTCAGAGTATTTCTACAAGGGTCTCAGCAATCTCAACGGTTTTTAGCGGGCCATTTCAACGCATCCCAGCATTCTTTGTCGGATTCACCCATGTCCAGCACCCCTCTCATGAGCCCCCCTAGATATTAATCCAGCTCTACACCACTGAAATGTACTGTTTACCAAACATAAAATTTTGTCGATATGAACTGGGGATTTTGTAGTTTCTGTTCTGTGAACCATATTGCAAGAAACAGAGGCGGAAATTATGGGGGGGGGGGGTTGGGGGCAATTGCCTCCCAAATCGATATGACTTGGAAAATTCTCATAAAAGTCAGATATTTTTTATCTGGGAAGTGGAGAAAGACATCTGAATCAATATCTGATATGGTTCCTATTTATGTAAAATTCTGCAACAAAGAACTCAAACAGGACATGGATTCTTCTAAAATGAATAGAAAAACAATTAGTTCAGTTCAGTTCAGTTCAGTTCAGTTCAGTTCAGTTCAGTTCAGTTCAGTTCAGTTCAGTTCAGTTCAGTTCAGTTCAGTTCAGTTCAGTTCAGTTCAGTTCAGTTCAGTTCAGTTCATATAATTATATAGTTATGGGTAGACTCATTAATTTCTAGAATTTCCTCAGCATTTAGTTTTGTATGTAGGATAATTGTTTACAATATCTTCTAAGGGTTAAAGCATGGAAATTTTTCAAAAGGGTTTATAGGTTTTTAAGAAGATTGCTTCTTTTTGAGCCAATTCTAAGATGGCTAATTTATGCTGAGAACCATCTGTAGCATGTATGGGATGAAATCAACTGTTTTATTTAGCTTTTGTTTTTCTCATAAGCACAGTAATTCTATAACCAGTTTTCATGGAGCTCATTTTCTATGTGAGCATTTTCAAAACAACAGTGCATCTAAGAAACTGATTCGTCATCCTGAAACAGTACTGAATTTTCATTAGAAGAGTGTCTTTTGAAAAGCTTTTGTAAATACAAGTGATATTAAATGAAAAATCTGGAAAAACTATTTTGATTGCCATTAGACAGGCTAGGATTCAATTTTTTTTATACCAAGGCAATCCCATAGACAGTTTATGTTTAATTGTTTAACTGTTTTGATTATTTTGTATCATTTCTCTAGTCAAGCAATTACAATGATAAAGGAAAACCTTAATAGTTCCCAAATATCTAATGATCTGACTAACGTAGATACTTTGTTGTTGTATGATTTGGTACCAAGATTTAATGGAATGCATTTTTATGATGAGAAATTTTTCGTGATGAAAAGCTGAGTTAAATTTTGAATCACGTCGCTCAGATATACAACTTGGAAGCAGTATAGTTCATTTTTACAGCACATGCTTCAAAACTACTCCATGGAAATGAATCTAATAGATCGAAAAATCATGAGTTTTTCTTTTCTTGTGGGAGTTGAAGCACAAATTGCTTACCCAAAGACATCCTCTTGGAGATCTGTGTAGACACAGGCATCAGACATCTTGTGAGACTTACAGCTGGATTCAATCATTTAAAGGGGCTTCAATTTAGTTATGGCTTGCATTGTTTAAAGAGCCCAATGTATCTGAAGTATTGATAATAAATTCTTACCAGTTGTATAATCTGCTTAAGGAAACTCAAATCTAATTAATTGTTAATTGTAGAATAATTGCTGTTGGCTATGAAGCTCGTAAATTTGGCGTAACAAGACAAATGAGAGGGGATGATGCCAAAGAGAAGTGCCCTGATGTCAATCTCATTTATGTGCAGGAAAACAGAGGCAAAGCTGATCTTACAGTTTATCGGGAAGCTGGTGCTGAAGTCATAAGGGTACTTTCAACATTTTCTGATGCGCTAGAAAGAGCAAGCATTGATGAAGCATACATTGATTTGACTGAAACCATCAAAAGGTTAGTATTTATATTTTTTTAAAGCAAATCTCATGTAAATACAGAGAATATTTAATCTGATTGGTAGATAATATCTTTCTGTAAAACTGATTACTAAGCAAAATATTATGAGTAACACAGGAATAGGTGTTTGAAAGGCCAGTGACATAGTAAATTAAAAAAATGTGAAATAAAAATAAATAAAAATTTGATTTTATTCACTAGAGTTAGCAATTTTTAACTGCTCATTATGGCAACAGGTGGGCATAGGAGTGGGGAAGGGGGGAGGCTCCTCCACATTTTCATTGAAGTTGATAGGAAGCACCATTTGCACATGCTTAAAGGTCTGTTTCGATTGCATGATACTTGAATTGTAAAAACATTCATAAAGCAGAGACAGCTCATCACGCTATGATGGTGGTAATTTTCTTGCACCGAAGTATGACCACACCACTTTTCAAGTTCAGAGGCCCTGTTAGGGACAAAATCTGAATACTAAAACTGAATAAAAAATGTTGGAAGTGTTTCATCAAGAATGGGGGGTAGCCAGGATAGTTACCAGGGGGCATGGTCTTGAGGGGCCCGCAAGAAAGATTTTTGTTAAGAGAATGTTTGTATACTCTAACCCTGGAGCTCAACCAGAACATTTTATCAACTTGGAATCGAGAAAAAAATATTGTGGGATATTGTCTTCTGGGCTATTTTTTGTCTTCATAATGCAGCTATATTTAGTCATCTCTTTTTTCGTCCTCCCGTTTAATTCTGATCAAAGTACAACTCATTTAAAAAGATACAAAATTGAATTGATAATCATTGAAAAATATAAAATTAATGCTCATTTGAGTGACAATAAATCTTATGACGTAATTAATAGAGCAGGAAATCCATAGCAATAGGATGTATTTCATGGAAACACGATGATTAGGATGGTTTAAAAAACAATAATTTACAGCAAAAAAATAGTTCCAAAATGCAAGAATCGAATTTCTGATTTTCATGTAATTCTTTCTGTCGCGTGTTTTCAGAAGAGAACCAGCAAATGTCAGCACTGTTTCATTTATTGGAGCAAGAAAGTGTGCGTGATTTGTTATACAATTAATTTTTATAGCTGCTCCCTTCAAAGCCAATTTGCCGATCGTCTGCGGAACTCGCTAGCAGCATCAAACTGTGTGCAATCCTACCAACATTTCAATCTTACATTTTCCACACTTAAGCCTACAAACACAGGATAGGTTTTAACAGAAGCTTTATGACATTTTAAACATTTTAAAAAGGCGTTATATACATGAAAATTTATCAACAAGAATAAACTGTGTACAATGCAGGTAATAAATTGACTTACACCGATTTTACAATAAGTTTGCTTAAAGCAATAAATTTAATGATGAATGTCAATTTTCACCTTACATCTTTCCATTCTCTTTGTTCAAAACTTGCTGTGACTGTGGCGGAAGAAATGCCATCGATATAACTGTCAGTCCCGATTTCGTTGTTGTCATCATCCGATAAAAAGACTAAAGGATCGCCTAGGTATGGCTCAAAATCAACAGATACGTCGTCAAATTTTTGCAGATCTTCTCCATGAGACTTTAAAAGTGCTGCATGCTATGAATTGCTGATGATGGTTCAAAAGGTGTTTAATAATTTTTGAGCACTGTTTGTGTGGCTAGTGTACGAATTTTACGCGTTGAACACCACACCAAAATACGTCACTCGCCCCATACTCTTTTCTCCGTAAAATCCCTCTAGTGATAGAAATTGCAAAGCCCAGATCGAAAAAAGGATGCCATTTTCGAAAAAGAGATGGTAAAATATTCAAATTTGCAAATAAAAAAAATCGTTTTTTCTTTTAAGTGGCAAATATGTACTGTAAATTTTCTTCTACGATTTACAACAATGTCTGAAGGATATTCAATCTTGTTTAAGAGTTTGCCCAAAATTCATTCACAGAATTCATGTAATTTTACATTGGTATCCTATCATCTCTCCAAAGAAGTTATAGCAACCCTGTTGAGCAACCCTTATGGTTCATTTTGAAACTTTGCGCTCTTCTTTTCTAAATGTAATTTTTTCGTTGGGTATGAAACAATTTTGTGTCACTACTTTGCTTTTTTTATTATTGAAAAAGGTATTTGAGTGGTGTACTCCTGATTTTTATTATTTGGCTAATTCATGCAAATCATAGTCAAAAAATTTTAGAACTTTATTTATGTGTAGGCCAACTTGTGTGAATTTGATAGCACCTTTTAAAGGAAAGCACAAAAAAACTGTACATCGCATCGATTTGTAAATGATGTTTATTTGTTTTTTGTAAAATTTAAAGGGATTCTGATATTCGCTTTATCAAAATGAACCTTAGTAAACATTCATCAAAATGGCTGAGTTAATTAAGTCCCTTTGAAAATCGCCTTAATGATTACCACACCTTGACTAATACAATAACTTGCAAACGATATTTACATATTTTCCACTTACTCCCTACATCATAAAGAACTTTGATAAGCACATATAGTCGCTTTAAATGGGCCTTAATAATTATCCAACATTAAGAAATCAAACTGTCAGTGATGTTTACTTCATCATGAATTATGAATATTTTAAAAACATACATCAATATTATTAAATCAATTTAGTAGTTTTGAAAAAAAACCTTGATAATAACCGAAAATTTTTAAACGGCAATCATTTGTCAATAATATTTTCAAATTTTAGAACGAGATTTTAAGTTTCCGAAAGGAATCGGGTTAATGCTCTTATCAAAGAAATCTCTTCAGATCGCAGATCTTACAAATAAATAATGCTTAATCAATTAAATCCTTTAAAAATACCTTAGTAATTACGCCGTACGTTTATATTTATTATTCATCTACCATTCATAGATCCAAACGTAGGAGTAAATTATTGCTGCTTTGGTGTGCTGCTTGTTCATCTCATTAAAATTGTGCACTGCCTCATGGTCATCACTTGTTATGCATTTTTTTCTCCCATATTTCCTGGTGCAATCTTTTTGGTATATTTTGAAGCACTTATTGTCTGCCAATTCGCCGCACCTCCATACTAAGCTAAAGGCTTGATTAAATAATACTGGGTCATCTTCAAAGAATTTGTATGCGCAAAGTCGACCTGGGTCGTCTTTGTATGACAGCCCTGATTGATCGTTATGGTAAATGCCTCCATTAAAATAGTAAGCGGATAAAAAAAGATCTTCTGTACCTGATGAAAGGTACTGAATGTCTTCTTCATTGTCAATTATTGCTCTGAAACACGCTTCTTGATGATAGAAGTTTTTGCTTTCTGTGTTAAGTGTAACCATATACAAAAGGCCTGATTTGTTGAAGCTACTAGCAAGGAAAATGTACTCAAAGGGCAAAACAGTTATGTTTTCTTGTTTGTAGACTCTTAACTTTGCCGTTTTGGGTAGTTCAAGATCACCAATGATAAGAGGATAATTTTGCACTCCTCGTACATTGTACCAATAATGGCCATGTCTTGTCGCGATCAAACTCACGTATATTGATTTCTGAAACGGTATTCTTATTGTACTGTATATTGCTCCATTGCTCGCCAAGTGGCCCATGCGTCGTGTTCCCCATGGTACTCCTGGATCAGACTCTGTTTCTGTCGGCTCCGTTCTGCTCTCAGCTTGGCTGTCGACATCGTCATCTGGTATGAGACTATCATCATAGCCACTTTCATTACTTTGCACGAAATTGTGTGCATTGCTTCCAGTCTTGTCATGAAAAAGATCCTTCAAGGGATTTGGAAGATTGCTATCGTCAATTTGAGCTTGTGCATCGATCTGTGTCCTTCGTGAGGCATTTGATTCTTCCTCTAATTCAGTATGCTGTCCTTTAATTTTCATAAGCAATCTTTTCAAGACAACAGTTTCATCTGAAATTTCATTAGTGGGCGCTGTGTTGTGATCATTCAGTATCTGGTTTTTGAAAGTATTTCGATTTAATTTATCTCTTTTCCTTAGAGACATCAAACTTTCATGCTCCGCCTTTGCTTTTCTTTGCTTAGTCTCTGATGGTGTGTGACTGTTTCTTCGTTTGTTTCCCTTACCTGGAAATCCAATTCCTTGTGACAAGTAGAGGTTAACCTCGATGCTAGGGTCCTCCTCCCCATCTATATAATATCGCACGATAGTTGTTTCATCAATGCATCCTTTTCCTGTAAACCACTGCTCAGTGACAACTCCCGGCCCTTTTGTGTACTCAAATAACGATATTTCCTGGTCAGCTGTGCATCCGCCTTGTTTTATTGAATGGGTGAATGACTTCATTCCAGGATTCCATTTTACTGTGGAATTTGCCGATTTCAAAACGACGAATAATAGAAATTTCTTTAATAATGCTAGGATGTTCATTATGTTCACTACATTCACGGACTTATTTTACTCAACAATATGGCTTTGCCTGTCATCTACAGGTTCTGCCACTATGATCGTTGATCAGATGGTTTTTTTTTGTCCCACGTGTTTCTTAAACAATTGTCCACCGGCTTGATTAGTAGAATGGTGTCACGATATCTAATTGATTCTTTTGAAGATTCTATGAAACAGGTTGTGCAAAAAGCGTTAACTTGATTGCCCGATATGCATAATGTAATCAAATGCGCTGGTTGATTGAACTTCCCGCCGCTCTTCTTTTGGTATACCAACAGATGCAAGGCATATTTTATGGACTTTTCAGCGGTTGCAAAGGGTAAGAGAAGTGCCGCAAAGGGCGTGGCCTAGAAAATTTTCAACGTCTTTGGCTCGTTACGTCCTACTTTTTACGCAGTTTCCAAAAATTTCATTTAGGAAGGGGCGGACTTCTTATAACACAATACGTACACTAGAAATCGAAATAAAGGTGACTATCATCACTATAATCGAAAGAACTAGATAGCATAATTTCTTTTTTGTGCTACAGAATGGACTCATTTTAACACCCTTTGATATTTTTGGACAGGGTCCGTACGAAAACGGTGGATACTGGTCGCCATTATTGATATCTTTTGCCAAGTAATGTCGAGGGGAAAAAGAACAGCAATCTAGACATCTCAATTTTCACGGACAATAAGAAATTCTAGAAAACTGTAAAAACTTTGTCCTCTACAAAATCAAAATCGAAGAATTAAGTAGTTTTGATTGTAGATGAAACAAATATTTCCACGATATCGTGGTAGCGAAAACTATGAATGAATTTTTCTGTAGTGTAAAGGATTCCCCGGGCATAAATAAAACTCAAATTACGGCAACCCACCAGATGAAATCCTAGTATTCTAAAAATTAAAGGTCGCTTTCAAAATGATGATTAATTTCTACACTTTATGCTCAAGAATCTAGGCAATATGACTCATAGGCTTGAAAACGGTTGTAATGTAGCTTTAGAATGGTTTGCCGACAACTTTATCAAATCAAATGCAGATAAGTGCCACCTTTTTGTTCTTGGGGTAAATAGAAATCTGCAGTTGCTTTTACAGAAAAATATGAAACTATACATAATTTCAACCCAAGTTTCATGAATGATATCTTCAGTGAAAGAAATTCATGCTAAATCTTAAAAGCATATGATGAATTTTGCTATCAAAACCAAAAACCAATTCTTATGGGATAGAAAGTGCAACCAACATGGAAGCAAAGCCCTGGCAAGAGCTCACAAATGGCATTAAAACTTCTTTTAGCCTCCCAATCTTTAAGAAAGAGTTTAAAGCTTGGAAAGATGAAAAATGCTTTTGCAGATTATGCAAACCCTAAGCTGCGCAGATTGGTTTCTTGAAAAAGTGATTTCAAACTTCTAAGTCATCCTTTTAGTTTTAATTTTATACTATTTATATTTCATTGTAATTAATCTCAGTATTTGATGGAATTCATTTTAATTTTTTGTAAATAGTAGGCTTCAATGAGCTGTTATACTAGCTATATTATAGTTTTTTAACTCGCCTAATGTAAATAATTTTATAAGAAGTAAACGATTACTCCTTATGAGCTGGGCCCTAAATCCGCATTGTCCTATCGACTAGCGTTCTTCTACCACAAATTTAATAGGAGAGCTGCTTTTTAGCTACTGCCTGCAAAAGACTTGGTCCTCTTCCTTAAGAAAGCTATCTTTACGTTCTTAGCTTGAAAGTTTGGCTTGAAAATCCAGTTATTATATTTGTTGTTACCGTCAGCGTTTGTAGCAAGTTTCTTCTTTTAATAAGTTAATTAGATTTTCAATAGTCTTTCCTTAAGCATCCATCTATAGGCATCCTGTTAGTAAGTGATGAAACTTGTAGTCAAATATAAGGGAAAATTTGAAGTGGCCCGAGCGCGGGTCCGTAAGGGGAAATATGGCATGAATGCGTTGGAGCAACTGCGGTTTTAAATTTCTAGGAGCATTTTTCTTTTATCCCTTTTTCATTTCACTTTACGCATTGTTTCCTTTTAGATATCGAACCAAATACACTATCGACGAAATAGCATCAAAACTGTTGCAATCCACGCATGTCATAAATATCCCAGCACCTGATACAAATGATGGCGAGAAGGTATTGCATTCAGAGGCGTTCGAACTTGTCTGTCAAAGGCTGAGACTAGATTCAAATCTAAACCTGGCAATTGGAACTATAGTGGCCTCCGAAATGAGAGACGCTGTTCATGAGAAGACTGGCTTTACATGCTCCGCGGGAATTGCGCATAATAAGGTAATCGATTCACAGGATTTCATGTCATAATAATACCCAGTATATTTGATTTCCGCAGATAGAATTACGAAGAAGGCGTCAAAACAAAAGTTTTAAGTTTAAAGTGATGGTTTCTAGTCTACTATTGGTTAAGACCATCCTCCGACTTTGCACTCTCACCCGGTCGCTATGTGTTATCGCTTACAGCAGGATGCAGCTACAGGCGGCACTCATAACTACGGACCTTTTACCCATTTATACTCCAGGTAGACAGATTTTTGAGATACAAAATTTTGAGTTAAGATGGAAATCCAACAACCCTTGCTCAAGGTTGCTTTCCTCATAAATGGTAAGGTGGGATTCGAACTGGCGATGTTTAGATTGGTAAACTTTAACCACTGCAAAACGCAGACCAGATGTACCCATAAACATATGATATATAATAATCTTATGCAAGACGGAAGTAACAGAAATGGCAGTACGACAAGCAAGTTATTAATATTTCTGTTCTTCCAGGGAGTCCTGGAATAGCAAATTATGTACGGAGTTTCTCATCCGTTCGAACGATTCAGGTGTTTTTGCCCCCATTATAATAATGCAAACCTTTTTTTTCAATGGAGGAATGCTTATTGTGTTCATATAATAAGATCTGCTTTCAGCCACATCCGGGCTACGTATGATATTACGACTTAGTCAAACAGTGAGATGGTTTTGTATTGACCTCGAGAGAAGCCATGTTTTTTAACAACTTTAGGCGTATAATTTGCTGGTATGCAATGCGTTCTCTGCATTGTCTCCTGCTTCACTGTTAGTTACTTTTGCTTTTCAGATGCTTGCTAAACTCGTTGGTGGTATGCACAAACCTAATCAGCAAACAGTGATCTTTACCGAAGACGTACCTGAATTATACGAGCAAGTGAAACTTAAAAAAGTGTAAGTCTCTGATTCATCGAATTCTTCGTGCCTTTATATATTATACTATATTACAATATATCATATTATATTATATTATATTATATTATATTATATTATATTATATTATATTATATTATATTATATTATATTATATTGTACTATATTATATTATATTATATTATATTATATTATATTATATTATATTATATTAAATTATATTATATTATATTATATTATATTATATTATATTATATTATATTATATTATATTATATTATATTATATTATATTATATTATATCCTATCCTATTATGCTATTTTATATTAAGTTATATCCTATCATTTAATATCATACTGTATCATATTATTTTATCATTCATTTTAGTTTTTTTCTATAAATTATCATAGCATCATCGGTTTATAATGATAATGGTGCAGCAGAAATATTCCTATTTTAAGTTGCTCTGGTTTATTTCAGAAGTGTTATGACTGTAGAAAATTTCTTCATGTATCACAAGGGCACATAACTGAAAAATTTACGTCAAATGCTAAAACTATTTATGAATTACATGAAGACTCAGCAAGATACCTATTACGTGACCTCCCTCCCTAGCACAAAAAAATCGCGGTTATTTGAGATCCATTCAGCTTTTGAGTTTTGTTATTGATTTGGCTTAGTTTTATACCATCATTTACTGTTTACGTAAGGGTCATGATTTCCATTGCAATTTCTAATTTAGACACTGCGTGCTTTTTACTGCACAAAGACTAACGGCTAACTTTAAGTATCGACAAAAGCAAACTTTGTTTTACTTGAGTCTACAAAAGATATTTTGTTTTAATGACTTCAATTGAAGATAATTGATGTACATTGTGAATTGACGTCATCCAAAGGCTACACTGTACATGGCCACTTAAAAGCAGGTCTTGCCTCAAATACACTGCGCATGCGTATGATGACGTCAACGGATTACGTTGAATTTTGGTCTCCCTAGTCCTTACCCAAGAAGCCCCTTTATTTTACCAATCATCTTTGTTCTTTTTGTAGGCGCCATCTTGGTGGCAAACTAGGAAATCTTTTAAAAGAAACTTTCAGCATTGAAACGATGAAAGAACTAGCGACACTAAGTCTTAGTCAACTGAAGGAAAGATTTGGTGACAAAACGGGGTAAGTTGTTTTGCGCATAGACAGCCAGTAAAATAAGTCCATATGATGAAACGAGGCTTTAAAACTTGGTGTACTCAAAGCGTTCTGTTTATACTTGAAATTTGTGCGAGGAAGGATTATTTGAAAGAAAGTGTCTATTTATCGGAACGCGTTTCTTTCGTTCATTCGATTTTTTCAGCCATAGCAAATCTTTCTAATTATGGTTACGATATATATTTGTTGATATCAATTCTGCATTTTTCAAGTGATTTGGTATTACGTTACTAACAAGTTATTTATTGCATAAGGTGGATTTCTAGATGATCGTGGGGAATATTTACATTAGTTAGCAATAAAGCGTATTGAAAAGATAAGGTAACGTCTGTTCACATGCACACCAAAATTATTGATGAACGTTTGCTTGTTTATGAAAAGGTATACCCTCCCTCAAACATGTTGCACTGACTTGATTAAAAAGGCTTGCGAGACCAAATTTTTAACTCTAGCTAAACCAAACACAATTATAGATTTTTATGAAATCTTATAAAACAGATCGGGTAGAGTCGGAATTTTTGATAAGCTGTTTCAAGCTACCAGCTATATCCAACTACTGTTCTATACCAGCTCTCATTCTTTTAAACTTTATTGTCAGTGTACAAAAGCAAAACCAGGCTTTTCATAATCTCCCCCTTTTTGATACAGGGAGAAAATTTTATTTGCCGGACTAATTACATATTTTAATCTATATTTGAGCAATTATCTCTTATCTTATAACACCGATTGCTCATCATGTTAACTTGAGCTCTTCCATTCTTCAGTCATTGGATATATTCACTGGGGAAAGGAATCGATAATGAACCAATAAGGATTCGACAACTACCAAAGTCTGTTGGCTGTTGTAAAAATTTCAGAGGACCAGACAAACTTGACAAAATTTCGAAGGTAAGTTAATAATTTAGTATTTAGCATATGTTGCTATAATATAATTGACAATTACTGACGAAAGCCATGTACCGTTACCAGCTGATTGTATTTTGAAAATCGCATGTTTTTATTCGTTTTTGATCCATTTTCGCCCAAGGTGAGCTATGAGTTTGTTTTTAGTTGAAGTTCCTTTCTTAGTAGAAGTAATTTACGACTGTGACAACAAGTTATTCAACCATGTTTTTATCAATATTTTTGTATTGTTGCTTACTACTGGATTTAAGTTAAAACACAGTCATTATCTTTTATCAGGTCTCGTATTGGCTGGATCAATTGGCTTCGGAAATTTGTGAAAGGCTGGATCACGAACTAGAAGTTGTATGTTTTAAGAATGCTATTGTTTGTCAACATAGATTTTTGGTATTCTACTTTGAACCGCAACCTATTCTTTAAGAAGACCATTGTATTATACTGCATTTCAACGCTATGACTCTGAACAAGACAAACCTTCTAATGATCAGTTTATGGGAGGCAGTGGCTAAATATATGTTTATGAATACTACTTAGATTTGATAGAATGTTGCCATTGAGCTAGCTTATTATGATTTCGGTGAGAAACATGTACGTTCAGATCACAAAGGTATGTCCGTCTTTTTACGTACAATTTTAAGGAATTTTCAGTAGACTGTTTCAATCTGTGAATTTTTTAGGCACTCGGCCGACCTTGTGTCAACCCTTCTTTAATTGTGGGAATGGACGCTAGCAAAAGATCGAGTGAAGAACATACTGAAAACATTGCCAATTAGATGCAAATTTAGAATTTTGCACTCAAGTAAATTCTGACCTACCTAAAACTGTTTAGATAGTGCCTTCTTGTATGAATATAAGTTTGGGATCTTAGTGCATATTTGGGCAAAAAGGTTCGAAGTAGCGATTCGCCTGTAAGAAAATTTTCTTCTTAACGTATGATATTTTTTGCTCTTTTCATTGTGTTTTATTTTGGTTCGGTAGCTTATAATTTATTAAGTTGGTATCTTGTTCAAATTTTTTCATTCAAGACGCTAACCTGCCTGCAATAATTTCGATTGGACAGAATATACTTCACAATGTTTCACTTGAAAGTATTTCTTTTGCTTTTGATTTTCAATTTATTGCAACGACTTTGTTTCAGAACAACAGAGTAGCAACACATATGTCAGTTAGTTTTTCTAATGTGGACAAGACATCTTGTGCTCGATCATGCAAAATAGGAAGAATCGATGCAGAGCAAATAAAACTGGACGCTTTGCGAGTTTTACATGAATTCAACAACGGAACGTTACCTGACCAATGGTTAGAAAACAACATTATTTTCCAGTTGGATACCCTTTATTAATGCAGTTATGATAGATGTTTCAATCGATAATTTTTTTAATTTGCTTTCTTTATCAATCAATCATTCATTTCTTCTTTCTTTTCTTTCTTGCTTTTCTCATTTAATCGTTTTTTCAACCAGTAGTTCATATCTCCTTCTCATTGGTTATCTCTGCCCTTGTTTATCTAGTTATGTTCCTAGTTTATTTATTCAGTTATTTTTGTGTACTTTTTCCTTAATCACTCATTTTTCGTTTATTTCTTCATTCACTTATTCATTAACCTCGTTTATTGATCAATCACACAGTGTCAGCTAAGTATTTTACCAGCCACCAAGCCATTTTTAATTTTACTAAGCGGTTGTCACGTTGTTATTTATTTCTTTACTTTCCTTTAAATACCATTCGTTCTAGAATTCACTCATTTAATCAATCATTCAATCTTATAATGTTACAATTGTCAACATATATTCCTCCAGGGACCCGCCTGTTGTGTATCTCGGACTTTCTACATGTAAGTTTGAAGAGAGCAATACCAGTTGTAGCAAGTCGATTAAAGACTTTTTTGTTGATAGTGCTTCAAAATCAAAGCAATTTCAAGGCTCACGTAACCTCTTGAAAAATGCACAAGGCAAGAATGATGCAACGCGGTTAGCAACATTTTCATCGTCATCGTCGTCAAAGGCCAATGTCAATCGCGAAACCAAGAAAACAGTTGGTTTGGAAAGGTTCTTTTTACACGATCATAAAAATGCAGAATTAGGTGAAGCTCCTCTCCAATACCAATGTGATTCCAATAAATCTGAGAATGCGGCAACAATAGCAAGTGAAGTGAATAATGAACCCAGCGGTAAAGTGTCAGATGCTTTGCACGCAAATGTGATTGAAAATAACTTAAATGAGCCAAATAACGGATGTGTGCCTGAATCGAAGCAGAGAGGAAATCCTGCAAAATATTTTGATAATTGTGACATAAGTACCAAGGAGAATTCCGATATTACTGGATTACCTGTTGCAGCTAAATCGAATCTAATGAAAGAGTCGTATACTGAACCGGATATGTTAGCGACGAGCCGTCCCAAAGAGGTCCCTTTTCCTCGCCCGCATACACCAGATGATTTTGCCGTTTGCTGCAAATGTGGCCAGCACATTTTACAATGGGAGCTACCAGAGCACAACGACTTCCATTTTGCTCAAGACTTACAAAATCAGTTGAGAAAAGAATCCAACTCTGCGATTCCTGCTTCATCGTCTATCAAAACTAATAATTCTCCTCCAAGAAAAAAAGTAAAACCAAACACAATTTATAGCTTTTTTAAGACTAAATAGGATTCTTCCCTTAGCAATTACTTTTGAAGTCTTTATTTTTGATATTCATGCAAATTGAAGTAGCCTAAATTATATGTGATTTTTTTAAAACTTAAACTATTTTCTCAAGTCGAGATCAATTAGACACCAGAGATCAATCAATTAGAGTTTGTTGAGTTAAAAATTTTGATCAATGTGTCCAAATAGAAAAAATAGATAAAAAGGCGAATAACTTTGCCAATTTGGTTTATGTAGACTTTAGGTTACTATTTTATGCTATACCTCAGTATTCATAGAATATAACACATATTGGTTTCTTTTTATTTCGGGTTTTTGCAAATTTGACAACATGGAGTATCATACAAAAGGCTATGAAACCAAGCTCTTGATTTTGCTCTTGGGTGTGCAGTATGGGCACTCTATCATCTTTGCCTCCCCCCTGTGCATATGGATACAGCATTTAAAGAATATCATGTGGCTCTGTAACTTTGAGGCGTGTTTGCAAACTCTGCAAATGTACTCAATCTTATACATCAATTTTACAATGCCTATAGCAATGTCTATGAAATCATGAGGAAGAGAGAGGTAGACATGATTAATACTTTAAGTTATGTATGTATTTAGAGGGGTGTGCGTTCAAAGGATCGGTTTTGCTACAAGGAACCGGTTTTTGCAAAGTAGCCGCTATTGCCGGTTAATAAATGGCCAGGTTTTCTCAGTTGTTTAGGGCAAGACTGAAATTTTTCCCCAACAAGTACTATTAATATGACCCAATGCTATATTGCACGATGGTACCGCTCTTCAGGCTGTAATACAGATATTATATACAAGGTCTAGAGGAAGAACAAGAGCTCGAAAAAGCACTTTCCTGATTTTAAAAGCAGGAAGAAAAATCAATGTAATTTGTTCCTCCGCATGTCTGTAATAATAAAAGAATTCTTTTTTTGGAATTTCATCATTTTGAGACCTAGTTTCTATTTCTGCTATTTAATGAGCTCTGAATTCGCTGTGCATTCAATGATTTTAATTTGCAGAATGGAAGGCTCTACTG
This sequence comes from Catostylus mosaicus, assembly GCA_964019065.1. Taxonomy (NCBI): domain Eukaryota; kingdom Metazoa; phylum Cnidaria; class Scyphozoa; order Rhizostomeae; family Catostylidae; genus Catostylus; species Catostylus mosaicus. The sequence goes on along the minus strand of OZ025188.1, from coordinate 7,950,719 downwards.
TAATGAGACTTGCTAGAACACTAAATTTTCTTCTGTTTACATTTAAAATTTGCAATTATAGAAAAGTTATTTTTCGCGTTTTTATGAATTAGAGTAAACACAGTACTGTGTTTTTGAAAATCGATTGAAAAAAGCGCTTTTAATTAAAATGTGCAAGATGGCTGAAAGGAAGCCGGAAATGCTAACAGGCCGACTTGCTGTTACTCATTTCCAAACTCCAGACAGGAACGGCCTGAAGAATGTGGGAAAAAGAACAACAAATATGAAATAAAAGCCGTTTGGAAAAACTGCAGCGAAAAGGCTGATAAAATGATATTAAGTATGAAATGTATCAAAAGTTGTGGCATGGAAAAATATTATAAGGCAATCGATATATAGAGTTATTAAGTTTAAATATTAAAACAAGTGCGAAATAAATTATCTTTTATAAAACGAACAAGAAACTTAAAATATCAATTCAAAAATACCTCAAGCAGAAACAATAACTGGCTATTATTATATTCAGAAAAAGTACGTTTTGTCATGAAGCTGTGCTAAAATAACTACCTTAATCAAGAAAATAGGGCTAGTATCAAATCATCAAATTTTTCCCATTAACATTGTATCCTTTATAATAAGCTATTCTAAATTTCACCCAATATGCTCCATTTTCTGAAATACCTATAATCAATCTCAAAAGAAAAGTGGGTAACAAAAGTTCTGTGTTATCTAGCCCGTGACACGTCAAGAATGGTTTGAATCTTGGCCTTCTAAAACTAAACTCAATTTGGTAGCAACAACAACTGGAAGGAATATGTGCCAGCAATGCCTACATTATGCTTTCAAATTGAATTTGTCATAACTTCAGCCCAGCCACCACAAAATTTAGATTTGTAATTGATCCTAATACCGCTAGTTTATATTAATTTTTATCTGAAGACATTTGATCAAGACTAATATAAATTAAATCATTTAAAACTATTTCACAAAATGCATCAATTATTTCTCAGTATTTATAATAAATCATTTTCGATATGGAGTAATAAACTTAAAATCACTAGGCATCAGTATCGCAGTAGTCCATGTACATAAACCTGAATCGCAATAACCGCTTATGCGCAATCGCCTGTGCACAATCACAGCTTGCGAAAATTCAGTATTTCTCTTCATTCGGTGCACAAAATTAACATTTTAAATTTAAATTGCCCACCGACTGGACACAAAGGACTTACCTACAGGGAAACTGTGGAGTCTACAATAGGAATATATTTGAGGAGGAGCAACTTCTGAAATTAAAGAATAATTGAAGAAAAAATAACTATGGCAACGCCTATTCAAGAGTCTTCAACAACAACATCTCGGTGAGAAAGACAACAGGTGAAATTTTAATAATCTTTACTGCACCCCAAGAACGTAACACTGATGCCTATTGATACTATGTGAGAAATTAACAGGCATTCTACTACGACTAAAATAAGCATTTAGTTGAATTTTAATTTATCAACAATTACCACATCATTCATTTTCACGCCCTAAACCTGTTGCTTCCTTTCTGCTCCTTTGTGCCGTCTTCTGCCCGGTCGCGATTTTTCACGCGAACATCCACCAAAGTGATCTTGCTTATATTTCTACAATGAATTGATTCAAATCTTGAAAACCAATACAGACAAATATTATTGCTCAGTATTCGTCTTTATTAATTACCTTCGTTTTAATAGATACATACTGAACATGAGCAAACATGGTGAACATACAGGAAAAATTAACAATATAAATTTAACTCGAGCCTTTCATGTCCTCTTATTGTTCTTCCTTTTGCCCTTTCAATGCATTCTTCTCCAAATATTCGTGTATTTAGACTCTCATTTCACCGTTTCAGGTTAGAAAAAGTCGGCATACAACCTCTACATCAATCTGCAATCCATGGCAAAGTGCAGAATCTTCTCTGAGCAAGTCGGTAACCAAAACTAGGTGCATAACCATGAGTCTATTAAAACTCTTTTTAAATTCCAGAGCTCCCTTTTATTTGTGACATCTGATTACCCTCCCTAAGCAAATAATCAAAACGAATAATGGCCACAAATTTAACAGAAAAATTACGTACTCATCCAGATATTTGATTTTGAACCTGTCTTTGTGTTTAACCGCGATTTTCAGCCATTCAGCACTCAAGCTATGCTTCCAAGAGTGCACTTCTACGTTCCAGCCATGTTCAATAGCTGCGGAGACGCATTCAGGGAAACTAGTGCCTCCATTGCTTTTACCTTTATTGCCGTCACCTGAAGCAAGGACCAATGTCTGCGGTGGCATTTCAATGATTGCCTCAAAATTAAAAATAAAAAGTATTAAATAGGTATGAGCCTTTATGGCTTGCCTTTAGCGAGGGGCCTCGTTACTGACATCACTACCTCCCCGTTCTATGGGTGAAGGTATATCGTAGGGGAGAGCCACATGGGGCGCTAATACCAGGTAACCATTTATACCCGTGGGTGAAGAGAGGCACAATTTTGCACAAGACCTCCCCCGACTTTCCTTGCTTTAAATTAAACATTAAACAATTAGACCACAGTTGTCAGCATGAAGATCTGCATAATATTAACTTTGGTGATTTAATGGATGCAAGGATGCAAGTATAATACAAATGAACACTTTCAGCACAAATTTTAAGAGTATTACTGAACTTCACTCTACGTTTAAAGGAAAAAGGAAAACCTCCGCAGATCTTTTGGAAATGTACGATCCCATCACGCGAAGGGAAGCAAACATCGAAAACGACATTTTCATAGAACAGCCGCAAGCCAAGGGATTCAAAAAGAACCTGCAAATTCCAGCAACGAGGCTCTTGCTAACAAGAGTGTCACATGGTGTAACAATTATAGACACATACCAACAGTGATAAAAAGTGTTTAACGGCGAACTTCAAAAAATGACATTATATTTCGAAATTACTTGGGAGCACACTGAAAATTATATAGCAGCAATCATTTTTCTTGTACTTCGATTATAATGCTTCGATTTTCTTGTACTTAGATTATAATGCAGGTTGAGAAAGCATGGTTTGGTGCTATTTGTAGAGGATTGGGAAATTGCTTAGAATTGCTAGGAATGAAAAAATGTTGGCTACCAAGTGCGGCACATTTATTTTAAATAAGTTAGAAGAACTGATTAACTTAAAAACTGCTTATTCACATCAAGTATTTAATATAAATGAGCAATTTTACAAGAACCAGAAGCTACCAGAGGCAAGTTAGAATACTTCAGAGTGGACCAAAACCTGAGTGGGCAGACTCCCGAGTGGACTGAAATCGTTAAATTAGCCTTTGAAAAAATAAGAACCTTCATCACTCAGATTCCTCAGTGGCCAGTAGTCCGGGTTTTCGTTGGCAAAACTTAAATTTCGTTGAGTTGCGTACGAAATAGGCATAGGCAAAAAATACCTTGTAAATGCACAAATGCAGCTGCTCGTCAACTCTTTGCTCATCTTTTCCGCGTCGATCTTCCAGATCGATAGTGTATCCCAAACGTCTGCAAAGCAAAAGATTGGTAATTTATCAGCAGCACTTTCACTAAAGCACTTCATGGCAAATTGATGGCAAACGCTCTGATTTTAAAGGCTTCCTCGTACCATTTGATATTCTCACAAGAGATTGTTAGTACTTTATGAATTTTTGATGATGTGCTAAAAGAGACGCACTTATGCTTCTTCTTGGGGGAGAAGGTTGAGCTGGAGTTATTCTAGGCGTATCTGGATTGCTTAGTAGCTGTACCTCTAATTTCATTCCTAAGAACAAGCGTTCCAGAACAACTGTTCATTTTCCTGAGAGACTTGGACATCAGATTTATTTTTTAGACCCATTTCCAGAACACAGACAATAACTTGAATTTTAACATCTTATTGTTCATCTGCTTTATCTTATTTACAGTCTAGAGGGAGCTATGTAATGCCTTTTCGCTTTTTTCCTTTAATCCATTCAATCACCAACTTTTTTTCCTTTCTTCCATAATTCCTCGTGATTTTCCCCATTTCCTATTCACGCGCATCGCGCATTCCTCTCACCATTATTAGGCCTACCCCATTTCCTTTCATTGTCATAACCACTTGTTCCAGCCTTCCTTTTCCCATATATTTAATCAAAAAACGTAGGATATAAAATACGATTGCAGAATGTAAAACTTTAGTTGTGTTTTTAAGAGTGAAAACGTGAAAACTCAAATCGTTCTTTTTTCTGCCTGGTGGCCTACACAAAACAAAAGAACAAGGACTTTACCATCGACGAAACAAAAAATCGAATTGCTAATGCGCTTGTTATAGTTATCTGGTTTTGTATAGGCTACGACGCAGAAAAAATGAATCTGCGACCAAAGATTCAACCATTCTACAGTTAATATATAATAACAATGAAACCATACGGAGTTCATCACATTAATCTAAATGCAGAGCACTATAAATTGCATTTTCATAAAATCGTATTAATAAACCATCCAATTACCTGTACACATCCCACACATGCTCGTTTGCAGGAGGTGATGAGCCACAAGCGAATCGTTTTGTTACATTTCTTCCGTTTTCAAGCACTTGTGCTAAAGCTTGTAATCTAACTTTCACATGCCTTGGACGTAGTTTTGCATTCAAGGCACAAGCTGCCTCGCGGGCACCGATGAAAACATTGCTATTATCAATAACAATGACTGCATCATTACTTTCTGGATTCTCGAGCGGTTGCTCCATGGCAACGAGTGGTTCATCCGCGGTTCTCTTGGACATTATCTCTCCTTCTGATACAGACCGCACTCTTTTCTCTTTCGGCCCTTGCAGCGTTTCCTTTATCCCTAAGCTTGATGCACGGATACGAGGCGACTTGGGTGAAGCGGGTCGTGTTCTTGCGTGATTTGATTTACTGCCTTTGAAACTAGAAGCCTGACGATACAAAAAAGGTTTCAAGATATACACAATTCTAATGATCTTTTTTTACCTGCAAAATGTATATCCCACTTTAAGGAGCTTATTACGGGAGCAGTTCCTGTACCAATCAGTCCATAGTGAGATTAAGGTAGACAATCGCAATTTTGAGTGATTTCAATGAAAAATAAAACACTTTTCAGTAACAAATATGATCATTCCCATCCAAAGTTGAAAACCTAACGATTCTAATTATGGAAATTTTGTGAAACGTGATTTGATTTAAGGGGAATTCGAAGAGCAGCACATTGGATTATGTGTGCTTGATCAATTTTTAATGCCAGAGCCTTAAGGCCTGGTTCCCATCTGTCGTAAATTGCGTAAGAATCATGGAGGCCGGCGACTATCCTGCCTCTAAGTGGCAGTAGAGTCGGGGACTATCATGCACAGCGTTCACACTGGTCGTAATGACATCTATACCTTTGTTAAAAAATATCTGAGGAATTGATGAAGGGAAAGGGGTGCTGGAGTCAATCAAATATTTTCCGTAAATTGTCATCTAAGAGGTTCGGTGCAGGTATCATTGGATCATTGTCGATTACGGAACCACTGATCAAAGTTTTAAGAGTATGATGCAGTTATATGATACCGAAATATGATTATATCTTCACAGGCAAGGCGATTAGTCTAAACAATACTGCCATAAAGGCTAATAAATGTATCCTATAACATTGCGTGCAGCCATATGACAGCATATTTAGAGCAGAGAGATGGTGGATATTGTTCTCAAGATTCTCTTTGCTGTACTCCTGATATTATGGCACCAACTATACCGTTTTTCGTGGACAGTAACATTCGCACAAAACCAGACAACTTAGCAAGTAGCAGAGTTGTTGCACCAATTAAGCTAGCTCCAAGCAACGGCCCTGTGTGACCAAAGATTCCTTCTTGCGATCAATAAGTAAATAGTACTTCAAAAGGCTGGTAGCCTGATGAAGTGCTAATATTTTTTATAATCATTCTATTTTCTAAGAATGGCATTTATTGTTGGGTGATCCCTTCTTCCAACATCATTCAATAAAAAAACACATTACCTCGAGCAAATCGTAATCGGTTCCATTCCTTATTGAAGATGATTGGAAACTCAGCATCCCCTTATTCGGAGCAATTTCAAGCAGACTGGAAGTGCATTGAACATATGCATCATCTGCTTGGCCTTGCTGACACTGTTGATCACCCATTTCCAAATCGGGAAAATTTTCAGGAAAAAAGATTTTGTTTGGAGTGTATGTCTTGTAAAATGACGCATCGAAGGATATCGAAGAATACTGCCATAAATAATAGCGTAACAACCTAAAAAAAACAATTCGATCTAATAACAAAGCCTTTTGAAACCAAGGCATGTTTGAGCTTAACAGAAATAGGTCCGGTCTAAACCTTTTCAAAATAAATATCTTTTTCTAGAAGCAATGTCAGAAAATATGATTATTTTTGCGGATCACGACAAGTTGAAGGCACACAGGAACAGGCCTAGTCAAAAAATGATACACGATAGCACCTGTGTTACATAATCGCATTTGTTTATATCGAATCCACAACAAAATATTTTAGTTTGCCCAGCAGATCTAAGCCTGTTACTCGAGCAAAAATTGATCCTTCACCAAACCAAGATGAAACCTTCTTTTGACAATTGTGATTGAGCTGAAGTAAAAAACACTGTCATAGAAACACCACAAAATAATGGATTTACTTGGGTTAGGTAGCACAAGGATGGATTCAAAAGATTTCCGCGAATTAACCTTGAACTAAAAATTCAAGTTAAAACCCAGCTCGAGATAAAACGATTTAGGCAACAGTATTTTACATTGAAAATGCATAGAATTTTGAAGAAACTCTAGTCGATCTTAACCCAGAGAACTTTCCTACCCTCTTTCCTATTCTAGGTTGCTTAGTCTCTTTTTGTTGGTTTCCCATTTTGACAATTATCTGTTTCAATATGAAAGTGCCATCTGCAGTGGGGACTGCGTGACCATCTGTCTTTCTCCGCCGAAGATGGAACCTGTATTGTATTGTTGATGGAGATTTTCTTGATAGAAAAAAGGCCGTTTTGAATGTTAATACCCCTGGTTTCACCAGTTGTTCTTCAAGTAGTTTTTACAAAGGATGTCAGGCATGTTCTTAGCCTTCTAAGATCGTCTTTAATAAATACTGGAATTAAAGGTGGATTACGGATCCAATCTTCAGTGTAATGTGATACACAAAGATACATCAGAAAGATCAGTTGTGCGCTGCATTAATTAGCAAAAGAGAAATTAGAGACAAGCTAAGTGTAGATGTTTTTCAATAGAAAACCAGTACAAACGCCAGCGATACTCAGACTTCATCTTCTGACGAAGAAGCAAGAAGACTAGAACCAACCTGATCTCTCAACGTTTCAAATTTTAAATATGATGATGATGATGATGATGATGATGATGATGATGATGATGATGATGATGATGATGATGATGTGATGATGATGATTATGATGATGATGATGATGATGATGATGATGATGATGATGATGATGATGGTGGTGGTGATAATAATGATGATGATCATGATAATCATGAGAATCATTCTGAATTCACACAATCAGATGCTTCGACACAACTAAATAAAGACTAGCATCTCATTACTCAAAAATCTTGCATCATTTGTGACTTATTTTTAATCTAGTAGCGCCCAATGCTCGCTGAAAAAACGTTGATGAGCAACACAAAAAATTGTAATATAATATAAGGCTTTGGGCAATCGCTACAGGACATTTTGGAAGAAAAGGAAGCGTAAAAATAGAACGCATTTGGAAATACCAGTGGCATGCTGTGCACAACCAAACTGGCATTTGTAATGGCAACTGTCATTACTTTTGATGAAACAAACTCTGCCAAATAAATGCCTCATTTTAGTAAAAAAAGTTTGGTTTTTGTGTTTCGTGCCTATCAAATTTTGCACATCTTATGTTGTGCAGATAGGTGCCTCAATCCCTTAAGACAAAGTCTTAATGAAAAACATGTCTTTTATGAATATTTGAAAAGCCTTAGAGGCAATGAGGCTCTAAAAGTAGGGATTAAAAGACCTTCCCTCCCATGACTGTGACCACATATAACCTTGCTGTGCTTTTGTGTGGCACCGCGCGTGAAGTTTTTCTTGGGTTTAAATAAAAAGCTAAATTCATTCAACACAGTAAGTATATTGTCAATGGAGTTCAGATGTTCACAATGCATAAAATTACAAGATCGATGTTCAGAACACAATGCATAACAACAGGTTCTGTCCAAAACGTTATAGGATACATTTTACACAGAATGAGGGCATTTTTGCAAATAATGACATTTTCGTAATTGGACTTCCACTGATAGCCTTTCTTTACGTCCGATGTCAATCTACTTCAAATATTAGGTCATATGAGCTGATGGATTGCACAAAAATTTAACACTTGTAAAGAAATGAATGTGAAGTGTCGATTCATAATATTAAGCAGAAGTGTTTTTTGCCTTAGGGACCTTCAACTTCCGCGCTGGTGCGTTAACTAGACTTTGCTTCAAACTACCCAACATCTGACGTAAAATTGGTCAGAAGTTGGCAAAACTTATGTTATCTGCTAACCTAATTAATCACTTAAAGATCAATGAGAGTTAATCCATCACTTATTATCTTCTCCAATAATCTCATTGAGCTGACAATAGTTTTTGTACACAATGTTTTTTACGATTACCAGACTAAGTGGATCTCTCTCAAAATACTGTCTTCTTCTTATTCATATCATATATCATTACTGCTTTCATAATAACCAACCCGGCTGAGTTTAGAAGCTTTGCTTTCTCACTAAAGGTGTAACAGTGCCCTTTATTTTCTATACATAGGAATCATGGAAAATATCTGATTGAGTGATAGCACCAACATTAAAAGGATTCGTGATTGAGACCTCACCTCCAAAAGTAAATCATGAAGACAATCAACGTTGTTAAGAATGTTATCACGGCCAAGGGTGGCAATAACAATAGGAAAATCCTCCGCTTGCCAAAAAGAGGCTTCTTAGAATTTCCACTGAGTTCATGAATACCTGCAAAAAAACAAATAGTACAAGTTTCAACACCTTAGAAAATTTACATTTATGTTCATCAGTGGCAGACACTTGGGGAGCGAGGGGGGTGGTGGCCCCCCAATATTTTGGAAGACGTTTGGAAGATCCAATATTTTGGAAGACTATTGTCTTTTTTCTAAAATAATAGAAATGTGTGATGTCATCTTTTCAAAACAATAAGCTTGCCCCCCTCCCAATATTTGGCCAAGTGTCTGCCACTGATGTTTACGTACATCTTACCTACTCCAATTTCTACAGAAATGAGGAATATGTAATGCTGCCAGCACCCTCCCCATATGATAACAAATTAAGTTCTTAAAAATTCTAAAGGTGGCAACCCACAGAGAAATGAGAATCTGGTATGTGTGGCATGAAAAAATGACATCTTACCATCATATCTATTGGAGCTTAAAATTTTGGTATATTTAGTAAAGTAAGGATTTTGGGGATGTGATTGCTGCCATATTACAAAGTAACTATAAACATGTATTCCTTGAGTAAAACAAGTCAAAACTAAATAAATCATTTTAGAATAGATAGTTTTTTCACCCAAGTGACTTGCACTGAAAAGTTGGTTTGAAAGACATGTTCACAATTACCCACCTGTTTTTAACTTTTATAACCAAGAGAATATGTAAAGCCTCAAAGATCTTGAATAAAGTGGAGTAAATTCAATATTCTAACTTTTGAAAATATAACTTTGCAGCTTGATGTGTTTGATACTGTATAAAATTCATAAGGCTTGCTTGCTGGTAATTGTATTTAGTCATGTTTGCCTTGTAAAAACAAAAACAATTGCAGCTGCATTACCATTTATAGATGTTTGACACAATCTTGTTAAGGAGAAGTCAGAGCAGCCTGTTAGACTGCATGCTCGAACTTTGAACTTGTATTCGGTTCCAGGTTTGAGACGCTTGGCAACATAAACTAAATCATATCCAACATATTCAAGGTCATCACCACTGAACAGTTCATATCGAACTGCTTGCTTGTTAGAAACCAGGACTGGCAGCCATGAAACTCTTATTTCTGAAGCGCTCTGAAGCTTTACATGTGGTGCAAATGGTCTGTGTGGTATTTGCAGTAGTTCAATTCCTCCTTTAAAAAAAGAACATTCAATATGACAAGGATATCCAGTTGGATTTGACAACTATTTAACTTCCTAAATCAACTACATAACATCCAAAAGCAGGACAACTATATTTTAAAAGAAACCATGTCTAAGGAATATACCATATGGATGCTACCCAGTACTGCCACATTCAAAGTCACATGACCAATCCACTGCACCACACAGGCACTAATGAAAAATAGTCATGAAATTCCAATGTGGTCTTACTGCAATTCTCACCATGGGATACTGTTTTTATGTATTTGACGTTAATGCCTTCATCAGTAACAGTGCCTACTTTAGGGTGCAGTACTACACACTTTGTACATTATTTTTTTATCAAAATGTGCAGTATTGATTTTTAAAATGAGAAGCAGTTGCAATAGTGTAGTATGACTACTAGGGGCTACCCCAGATTCCTGTTTTTTTTTTCAAAAAATATGAATTTTCCTCAATTGTTTGAAAGTTATTGTTGATTGTGCATATTATTTTCTGTCTGTTTGTGATTCTGCTTCAGGGCCTTTATGTGTGTGTTCAAAATTCTGGGCATTTCCTGCTATGATTGCATGGCTAAGATCCCTGGGATTGGCAGGGGTTGACCAATCCAGTGCACCACACAGGCACAATGAAATAGCAGTGAAATTCCTGTGGCAGAACCCTTATTGTTAGGATATATACTCCATGACAGCCAATGCCAAATAAATATTGGATATATATATATATATATATATTAGCCATTGCCTATTTGAATATATGAATAAAGCTTGGCTCTGATGAAGGCATTAAGCCGAAACAAAGAAAAAACAAGTCTCCCGGGAGTGGTCGAACTGCGTAAAACTACATTGGAGTTTCACGACTATTTCATTGTGCCTGTTTGGCGCAGTGGATTGGTTGTGTGACTCCGAATGTAGCGAGCGCAGGTTCGACCCCTCCTTAGGTCGAGACTAAAAATTACAATTGGGTAGCACCCTCATGGACAGTATATTAACTCCATGTCAGCCATTGCCAATTTGAATATATATATATATAGGTTTCACCTGTTCTCTGTTTTTATTGTTTTCTCCTAATTGTATATTGTTCTTTTGTATTATTGATTATATATGCGCTCTATGTATCTGGAATAGTTATTACTAATGAAGACGAAAGTCGAAACGTTTACAAGTGAAGTTTTTTTCTTGAATACTTATTTAATATTTTTAAAAAATTCTATGTGGTTGAGCTTTTAATGTCTTATATATATATATATAAATCTGTTATATACTAACCATAAGGGTGCTACCCAATTGTATATTTGTAACGAAAAATACTGTTTACCGGTCTGCTAAAAATAGTGCTCGGTGCCAAAGAAGCAGGGCTACACTAAACTTAATAACAGAACATGATGGTTTGAGTTGTAACTTTAAGTTTCATGCTTGATTCCATCTTCAGACAACATATACATGTGCATGGATACATGGATTCATGCTTGAATGAGGATTCAAATTACAAAATTGTTTTAATCAAAATCGTGATGATCTTGAACACTGTATTTACAATGTTGTCTGAAGATTGCATGAAGTGTAAAACTCTAAGTTACAACTTAAACAGTTGTGTTCTGTTATTAAGTTTTATATGTGCTCAAATGTATCCATTAGATACTCAGAACAATATAAACCAAGTAAAATAGATAACACATATAATTAAAAGGAAATGAAAAGTAGGGTAATGTGTGAGAAAAGGGTGTTGGAGAAGATGATATCATCTGTCTTATCAGAGTCAAGAGAAAAGAATTGAGGTGCTTTCATTGGAACGGAGTGTGAATACCTGCTGCTCTCCAGTTGTGCAAAATATCACATACCCACTTATTTACTATTACTCAATGCCACTCCCATAAAGCTTAACACTTTATGAAGGATTAAGAATAAAATATCAAATACTAGAATGATCTTATGACTTATTCATTTTTTACTTTAAATATGATTTTTTAAACATCATTTGCCCATGTGAAGGAATTTAGAATTTAAGAGTCAAATCAAACTATAAACAGGTGGTCTCTGAAAAAAAAGCAAGGTCGTGCTTTGCACTTTTGCAATAGCCCCAAAATAGGCATATCAAAAGAGCTTGCAACTTTTCTAAAATGTGGAAAAAGGAATGTCATTGGACATTTTGTTGATGGATTTGACGGAAAAATATCTTTGCAAAGAAATAGTCACACACCACTGCATGCCTGGTTGATTTCAGGTGTGTGGTTGTTAGCACAGCTGCTATGCTTTTCCCATGAAAGCCTGAAGTAAAACAGTGAAGCAAAATGCAAAAAGTGAGAATATTCATATTTATAGATCATAAAATTACAAAGCCATTTGAAATTCATGGCTTGAAATTAAAATTTTGCAGAGAACAATGTTCTTCAGGGAAGATAAATGATCTTCTTCCACAGCTTATATCTAGCTATCAATTGGTCTTTATCAATGCAATGCAAAAGAATTCCTGGGAGCATAGCAAGGATAAATTCTCATAAATAGGACACATTCAGTCCTGATAATAGCAAAAGAAGCAGTTGATGAATATCAAATTGACTCTAACAGGTGAAGATACCAATCAATTGACATACCTATACAAAACCTATGGACCATTCATGAAATGGTACCAGCAACCGATTCATTTGGGAGAATCATCATTAAAATACAACAGAAGTTGCATGTATAACTAATAGCCCAAGCAATTCTTGTGCAATTATCCTCAAGTAAGATGTGTTCATGCTTGAATAATGATTCAAATAACAAATTTGTTTTAATCGAAATCATGATCATCTTCAACACTGCATTTACAATGTGCCCAACCCACTTTCAGCAACATTAAATGTTAAATAGTGCCTTAAGAAACCATTAAATTTGGACTGATGTTTACATGAAAAGAACTCAAGGCAAGCTATTGAGCCATGTGTCCAGTTCAATTTGTTTTTAATAACAATGTTAAGTTTGGAGAAAAACAGAAATGAGATAGAGGAAAAAGAAATAATAATCATAACAAAAAAGAATACTAATAATAGCTAAATAAGAATTTTAAAAATCAGAAACATTCATCTCAGCTTAAAACGATTTTTCATTTTTTGAGCCAGTATAGGGAATTGTTTATTTCTCGTAAGCCTAATTGTCAAGTCGTGTTACAACGATTCTTCAAAAAATGGCATTTCGTGAATCATGCTTCCCACCCATTTATTTCAGCTCTAAGCAAAAATATCGAAATAGCCAAGAATAACGATGTAAAAACAAAAAAACATTCAATTCCATTCAACGCCCAACAAAATAAATGAAAGTACTCATTCATTGAATGGCTACTATTGACAACAGCTTGAGGAAATGAGACGAGATATCAAAGTCATCTATCTCCTTGATGCACGCTTCGTTTTGCGATTAACCAATTACAGAAAAAAAAATATGAAAACATCAAATTACTGGTCTAGTACTTTGCTCATGTTTGATTCGAATCCCAAGCTATTTTTCGGTTTAATAAGTTTGTCTTGGATAAGTAAATATGCTGGAGAAGTATGATATTTTATCAAATAAGAGAGATGACATCAACTCAGTCACCTTGAGTCAAAAACCCTGGCCTTGACATTTTATCAAATCCATTTCTGTCCTCCACAGCATTTAAAAAAGCAATGCACCAAAGCCATGTAAATAATGCGGTACGCCTGTAAAATCTTCTTCTTAGTTTCTGCGACAATTCTCCGTCTATACCAAACATTTTTAGGCTAAGTCTCCACTCAACCGTCTTGATCGCTTACATTATACACACAGACTGATGCAACTGCAACAACTTTAAACTGGGTCCAAAAGGTCAACTAGTCAGACATTCCGCATACCTTTTGACATGCCGACATATTGGGTCCAAATTCCAAGTTCCAATTTCAGAGCGGCATCTTATGATCCTCGAAGTGTAAAATCACCACGAAATGCAACGTGGCAGTGTACTCGAAGAAAATTCTTTTGCAAAAGTTCTTTTGTCTTGTATTGGTGTGAGTGAGATTATCAATCAACTGTTAAATCATCAACTTCTACAGCAGAAGTGGATGGTCTGAACACAGGGTAGTTGCAGTGCAGGGACATCATGATGTAAATTGGTCTGTTGACACTTTTCACACTTTCTCTTTTCCAAGACGCTGAAAATTGCCAAAACCGACCAAGAAGTTTCGAGACAGCTTCCCTATGTTGATCATTTCAAGATAATTTAAAATAAAAAGAAGAAAAGGTGAGTAGTTCTTTTTTCTTGGGAAAAAAGAAGTACGCATTTTTTACAAGAATACCTCATTTTGCTGAGCCCCAACATTCCCATAATTTATGCAAGGTGTGAACTAGCCAAAAGGTCAGAGACAGACACCAGTATATGCAGGACGGACTTAACGGGCGTGTTGGTGGTGCTTTGATTACGTAAAAGCCTTCTTGGTACTCAGTAGTGATCACCATCATATTCATCACCGATAGAGAGAAATAAGGCGATTAGCCAAAACTGTAAATTTTGGCGAAATAGAATATCCAAGGGCGCCGGATACATGGGGGCAGGGGGGCAGCTGCCCCCGTTGCCCTAGCGGTACGGGGGCAGCGCGGGGGCAGCACAGTGCCTTATCAGTATCTAAATGCTAATAAATCTCGTTTTCGGAGGTGAAATTGAAATGAAATTGAAATCAACAGCAACACTTACATGGAAATTATACACAGAGACAGTGCAAACCAGGAGAAACTGTTTGCTATGAAAGGACATAATTAAATTTTTTTTTGTGAAAGGACATTTGAAAATCTGTTGAAAATTTATCATAAAGATTTCTATAAGCAATAACAAAATTTAACAATTCGACTTTTTTCAATATTGCACCACACATATTCAGAAAGATTAATTCAAGCCCACACTGTGCTGTGAGAAATTTTCCGAACTACATGCTAAACAGCAATTCCTGATTAGTTTTAACGACAAATTTTTCCTTCCGACCAGAGTATCTTTGTAGGAACGATAAAAATTATTTTCATTTTATCGACCGAAGAAATGTTGCCGTAACTGATCGTATTTATTTCATTTTGACCGACCAAATGTCTTTTTCAAAACTGGTAATAATTGTTTCCATTTTACCGACCAATATATTTTTTTGAAACTGATAAAAATTATTTCAGTTTTACTACCGACCACAGCATCTTTGTCAAAACTGATAATAATTACTGCAACTTTACCGACCAAAGAAACTGTGTCGAATCTGACAATGATTATTTCCATCTTACCAACCAAAGTGTTTTTGTTAAAACTGGTAAAAATTAATTTAGTTTTACTACCGACCAAAGTATTTTTCTTAACTGTTTATAATAACTGTAATTTTACCGACCAACGTATCATTTTACCGACCATCTTCATTTTTACCGACGGCATTTTACTTTAAAGAAAAAAGATAAAGGTGAAGACTCTTTTTATGTATCAAACTCATTCATTAATGTAGCGCATACTGAAGGTAAGAAGCTGGTTTCTGAAAAACTGGATTATGACGAGAATGATATCGGAGATCAATAAAACGATTCATTTCTATGTTTTCTGGGCGATGTTAAAACACCAATTAAAGAACTGTCACGACATTTTACAACAAATTTAGCAAACTTTCCTGATAATGATAAACGTTATATGAAGTATAACGAAATAGAAAATATAAACGGAGAAGATACAGAGCCAAATGACATCCCTAAGTTTAAGAAGCACATCTGGAATGCAGTCACAATTCTAAATGTGCAAATACAAGGACTGAAGGATTCTGCAAATACAAGGACTGAAGGATTCTTATTCTGAGAGGAAGGGCCCTCCCAGGACCAACGTAGAGCGCATATCTTGTATGAAAGGTTAATCTGCTGTTTAGAGGAAAGAGTAAGAAATTTAGAAAAGGGCTAGATTCAAAGCAAAGGATCATCGAAACAATACTAGGGCAGCAAGATGCTGAATGTCATACACAAGAGGTAGAATCAATGAGCGATCTCAGAACCATACAACGCAATGTGATAATAACATAATGTTATACTAAACCCTGGAGCAAACACGCAGGATATTGTTGATCATATGAAGCCTTCCATTCGTCGTAAACCAGACATAATCATCATACACACGGTCACAAACGACATTACAAGTGGTACCGACACACAGGAATTCCTAGATCATGCTGTTAATTTAATAAAAACAGAATCACCTGAGACTGCAATAGTGACATCATTACCAAGCCTCAGGAAAGATCGAGGGGGCCAGCACACAAAGAAACTACGTGAGCTGAATGCAAGGATAAAGAAATATTGCTCACAGAAAAGAATCGAGACCATCGAGAATGACAATATTACTGAAAAGAGTCTTGGCATGATAGGTCTCCATCAGCTAAAGCAGAGTTGCTAAACTTGCTAACAATCTTTAAAACTTTTTAAATGATAATTGATGCGAACACCATCCAAAAATAAAATAAAGTATGGCATGTGGTTGTGATATTGATGACCAAAATCCTTAACATTTGCTTTATCCAATTGAGTGAAGCACATTGAAGATTTACGGGACAAGCATCTAAGAAATAGTATCATTAGCTTTCTTAACATAAATCCAATTAGAAACAAATTTAAGAACATCTTGACTTGATACATAACAAAATAAGTGTAGTAATTTTGGAGAAACAAAGCTTGATAACTCGGTTCCAAACGACCATTTTAAGATATCTGGTTATAAAACTCCATACCGCCTGGATGTGACTGCTCCCTCAGGCGGCTTGATGCCACTCGTTAGTGTGAATATTACTACCTATCTATAGGCCTCCCCACCAAAACCCTGTGTATTTCACGGAAAACCTACAACGAGCGATTTTTTCGCAACGACCTATGACAACATACTAGCTCGTGGTAATTTCAATATGGACATGAAAGAGGCTAGTATACGCTCTATAATGGAAGATAACGGGATGGTTAACATTTATTAAAATCCATCTTCCTTTAAATCTGCAAATGGCAGATGCATAGCTTTGATAATGACAAATATGAAAAAATAGCTGCTTCTGCAGCAAAACGTTTGAGACAGAATTCAGTGACTTCCATCATATGGTGTATACCATCCTCAAAACTACTATTGATAGATAACCGCCAACAGCTATAAAATATCGGCACTGTTGCAATAATCTACAACAACAGTCTTTCGCTGTTACAAAAATTTCTCTGTACCCCACTTCTGAGAGGAGCTAGTTCATGATAATCAACTAAAAAGATATACTGAATTTGAAAATTGATATGTTGCTACCTTAAATAGTTTTGCACCCAAGCAATCTGTTTCAATACGAGGAAATAACAAGCCCCACATGTCTAAAAAGCCACGCAACGCCATAATGAAACGGTTACGATGAAAAAACCGAGCAAATCTATCTCGGAAGGAAGTGGACTTACGTAAGTATAAGCTTCAGAGAAATTTAGTTGTCAGTATGAATAGGGAAGCAAAAAGAAATTCCTACAGGAATCTTGAGCCTGAGAAAGTAGGAAATTAGAAGGAACTCAGGAAGACTTTTTAACCTCTTGTGTCCGTGAAACAAACAGGCTCTTTGTTGCATTTGTCTTATTCAAATCTCATTTTTCATCGTGTGAAATGATTATTCGGTGAATTTTTTTACCGTAAACACTAAAATTTTCCGTTCAAAATTAAGTCACAAACCCAGCAACAGTATCTCATTTTAGAACTAACTTTTACATATACAGTATATCATTAAACAAGCTCAAGAGAACAATCAAAATAAATAAACTTAAGCATGTGTTATACCCCTGGGACCTACATACACAATACATCAAATAATAAGACGAATAAACAATTTCAACGCTTGATTACCATTTGACAAACAATGACAGCCGCAAACAAGTAAAGATTAGGCCAAATACATATAATCACAATAACTTAAAAATTGTAAAACGACACAAACATTCCACATTAAATAATAAAATAAAGATAACACTTTACAAGCACATGAAACATCACGTAACAGTCCGATAAAGTAAAGAACACAAATGCTAACATACAACTTTTGAAAACAGACACATAATAACAAATAGTGTTGAAATAGCTGAATGCTTCAATTCTTACTTTACAACTATAACAGAAACACTGGACATTGAGAAAGCTCCTACAAGTAACATTACCCAGTCATCCTCTCACCTGGTAGTCGATGCCATAGAGAAATTTAGATTACACCCAAGTATTATAAAAATCGGACAAATGACTCGGAAAAGTAATACTTTCGAGTTTCGCCCTTTCGAACCTTCATAGGTCTGGGATGAAATCAATCGCTTTGAAACTACTTAGAAGACAAGTGTGGATTTACCTACACAAATCCTTAAGTTGACATCTGACCTTTCCTTTTAGTGCTTTAACTAAATTAGCTAATGAAATGGTTCAGCAGAGCGTGTTTCCAGATAAACTCAAACTCGCAGATGTTACACCATTTTTAAAAGTAGTGACACCACAGTAAAAAAAGCAATATCAAAAGTCTTTGAACGCCTACTGTTAAAACAATTCTTTCCATTTATAGAAGAGAGACTCTCGGCGATTCGTTGTGCTTTTGAAAAAGGACATAGTACTCAACATGCTCTATTTCGGTTTGTTGAAATGATTCGTCGTTGCATTGACAAGGGGAATATCACTGGCATGGTACTAATGGACCTTTCAAAAGCACACGACTGTCTACCACATGATTGAGTATTTGCGAAGCTTAACGCCTATGGCGTTGGCAGTCTAAAACTTATTTACAGTTTCCTCATTGATAGAAAGCAGAGGGTCAAGATAGTTACTAGCTTTAGTACTTGGAAGTATTTGCCAAAAGGAGTTCCAAAGGGGACTGTACTTGGTCCCTTACTTTTCAATATATCTATAAATGATTTTCTTTATGCCGTAGGGCATTCTCAGGTTTGCAACTTTGCTGATGACAACACAATCTTTGCATGTTATGAAAACTTATGAAAAGTAACCACAAGTATTGGAAGTAACATACGAAAGGCAATGAACTGGTATAAATTGAATAAGATGGTTGCCAACTCATGTCCTGGGTAAGACAATAAACTGCACCCTGGGGTTCCCTTGAGCAAGGATAGCACCCTATTAGCTCCCCGTGCCAGGGTTACGGTGAAGCTGTCGGCAGCAGGGCAGTGGATCTCTGGTGAAAACACATTCGGTTCTACTGATTACTGGTTTCACAGACAATATGTCTGGCGTATTGCAGTGCAACTGCTCCAAAGCGGCGGAGATAACCCCTCCTATTTAGCTGGAGACTGCGAGTTGAGAAGGAGCTTGGGGGATTCCACTCAACTTTTCATTTCTCCATACAGACCTCGACACCAATGATTATGGTGGAGAGGTTCACGGCCACTCAATTATGAGCCTACCGTTATCGATGATGGTTGCCAACCCGAAAAAACTTCAATTGATCTTTTTTGGGCTAAAGAACACCATGAGTTAAGCATTGAAATTAATGGCGATATCATAAAAATGTCAGATACGGTAAAACTCTTAGGTGTCACCATTGACTCAAAGCGTATGTTTAACGAGTATGTCAAGAGTAACTGCCAAAACATTAAGAATAAGGTAAAAAATTGTCCAAGGGTTGAATGAAACTTAGAACCCCAAAAGGCTGGCATACTATATAACTAGTTTATTCTGATAAGCCTCAAATACTGCCCGCTTATTTGGATGTTTTATGGAAAAACCACAAACGATATGATTAACAGGGTCCATAAGCGTGCCCTGAGAGTGATACTAAGTGATAATGACTCTAGTTGTCATTGTTGAAAGGGTTGAGGAGTAGGCTAAGCAGACAGCCTTGTTTTATTGACTTTTCAACAGATATGAGGTTGGTATTGCCATTAGTCCGTTTTACACAGTAACTTATTAAGTTACACATATACCCTCAGCTATTCAGAAAAGTGTTGCCTATTTCTGCATGGCCCAGTTTAAAGAAGCGTTCCTGCTGATTTATGTTTTTTTGAAGTCGACTAACGCAGTATAAATTCATTTCCAATTGTACTTAGCAGTTTTACCATTTAGAATTTAAGTTCAAACATGTGATCTGTTGATTGGCGATTCTTCATAAATTTTATTTGGTTATTTTTAATGAGGTTATGCTATTTAGTAGGCAGTTATGCTCCGCAATATATAAAAAAGAACATAGCTTCTTCTATATCCCTTCTTGCGTAAAGGTCTCAAGAAGTAAATTCACCACTTTGATGGGTTAAGGGCCTGCGGTAAAGAAAGCAGTGATAAATCTACGCCAAGTTTCTACCTAGTATATCTTCTTGTCACTTAAGTTGCATTTTGTCTTCCAACGAAATAAATTCTTTCAAATGTAATGGCTTTTGGATGTTCTTCGATCGGGAACAAACCCTTACACCTAGCCTCGTCTGCGTACATAGACCCATGGTGTGACTATTTTCTAGACATTATTCAAGATCTTAATAGAGAGAGTGTGGCACTATAAGGGTATGACCAGTGGCGAACTGGTTTAGAATTGCTCACCGGCCTGGGATAACTTAGTTGGGCTCTTTTGGGTGTAACTTTAAGTTAGAGCGTGGTCACAAGAATCACTAAGCTTCCTGATTTATTTCCAATATACCATAAGAGGTCAACAAAATGACAAACTAATCTTTCATTTACTTCTCATTTTAGATGTAACTATCTGTCCAAGCCTGTCCCTCCAAACCTTTCCAATTTCAATTTCTTGCAAGAATGTTTTATTTATTTTCTCTAAATGTGGAAAGCGATTTCCAGTTGTCCCATTTTTGTCAAAAAGGGGCCCTTTTGGGAGAATTTTCAAGAATTTTAAAACACTGCTCTGTTGAATACATTTGAACCCAGACTTTCTCATTTCATTTAGTGTTTTTTCACACACCAAGGCCCATTTCACATGTTAACTGGATGGGCAGTCAACCCCGATCAATTCCACAAGACTTTTATTTCATCATTTTAAAATAATAGACCTATTTGTTCCTTTTGACCAAGGAAACAATAGACTGCCCGCAAGCCCTCATCCGTTTAAAGAGGTCCAGCATATTAACCTTATATCATGCCGCTACCTTTTAAGCTCACTGCCTCATAACAGTTCAATTGCATTCAATGTATGACAGGGGGGGGGGTTGCGCTTTGAAAAATCATGATGGATTTTGATTTGACGAATTTCTTCTGTGGGCATAATTGCCAAAAGGTCTGTATAAACAATAAATGCTAGGTCAACCCAGGGGGATTGAATAAATTATGGATAGAACTGAGAATTGAAAATTAATCGTTATCTTCAACCCCTTCCCCTTGCTGTGGCTTAATTATAGCATTGTGCATTGATTTCTCATTTCATCAAAAGATTATGTGTGGGGGCGGGGGGGGGGGGGGATTGGGGGAAATTGCCCGCCCTCCAATTTGACATGACTCTGAAAAAGTCAGATATTTTCATCTGGGAAGTGTACAAAAAATGGACAAAAAGCAACAGATTGTGGGTAGAGCCACTAATTACTTACGATTTTCTTAGCGTTTAAGTTTTGGATGTAGGTAATTGACGATAATTTCCTGTAAGGCATTGGAATTTTTCACGAAAGGCCGTTTTTTCAGTATTACAAAAAGGGCCTGGTCAAAAATTGGGCGTGGTCACTCAAGGGAGTGTCAGTAAAAAGGAATAGCCGAAAATTTTTAGGAGGACCACGCCCCTGATTCTCGGATGATTTTCCTTTAACCCCCCTCCATGCAAAATTTCAATTTGCGCCACTGCATTCCACTACCACTAACGTTTGGTAAACAGACTTTTTCATGAGATTATCTACAAATGTGGTTCATCAAATTGCTATCATTGAATTAGTTTCCCAAAGGCATTAAGCAAAAACCAAAGATGTAGCTGCGAGGTAAAATGCTGTTATCAAATCATAAAGTAGATAACTGAAGGATCCTTCAATATCGACTACAAATGAACTATTGCCACTTATACTAAAAGTCTGAAGTTCTTGGAGTGTTTAAGTTGTTAATTCTCGAACTCCATCAATGTGTTTGATAATATCAATTGATTCTTCTTGTTCATTGATCCAATGACAACATAGTAGCCTTCATCGAATGATGTCAAACATGGACATTCGGACATCTCAGCTTGTATTGTGAATGTCTGACCTGCAGTAATGGTTTGAACAGGACTCTTGACAACTTCAACCACTTCAAACTTGATTTTTGCATCAAGTTTAAGCAAAGAAACATTTTCGTCAATCAACTTGACAACCATGACAAAATCGTTGTTGGCAATGGTTGTGTTCTCTACTTTCGCGTCCTTAATGTTAAATGGTTGTATGTCCAGGCAATCTTCACATTTGTCCACTTCGTCTGATTTCTTATCAGCTGATTCTTTGAGAAGCAGTGAATCTGGAATTGCAGTCAACTTTGTCTGGTCGGTCAATTTATCTTGCCTATCTGGATCCTCATCTGTTGCATGCAAAGGTTTTGGGGTTGATAAGTCAGTCTCGATTTCTTTTCCGTTTGAAATGTCTTGCTTTGGCTCATCACCGGCTGACCTACGTTTCCTACCTAATGGTATCGTATACCGAATGCCAAAAGAACCACCATTGGCAGTGCTACCATAACCTGTAAGTGTTTGTCCATTCCGAAATGGTATCCTATACTTCGCACCAATAGAACCACCATTGCTTAAGCTGCCATAACCAGTGAGTGAATGTCCATTTCGAAAGGTGTAAGTTACTCCACCATTACTGACACTCCATGGTCCTTGAAGAATAAAAATCTTGACATAAGGCAAGAAAATCTAGGCAAAGGGAAGTAAATTGATGGATAATTGATTGGTTGATCAGGAGCTCAAAATTCCCAACTGATCAAGTTCAATTTGCATGTTGGATGAAGGCCTAAACTCTAGCAGTTAAAAATTGGTTAACATTAAAAACTAATGGTTTATGTCCAGCCAAGAAAAATGGTATAATACTGACACACTTTAACCCATGCTAGGCGCTTTCTGGCATGCAGTTGTGATGATGCTGATTACAATGAATATTTTGATTAAGCTGGAGATGGTAATGATTATAGATGAAGAGGTTTGGGTATGGGAAATGTTCTTGTAGAGATGGTGGCATAGATCATCTTTAATCAAAATCTCCATCACATTGAAAAGATCATTTAAACTTAAAACATATAAATTAAAAAACCTTTAATAGATACCAGACTACTTAAGTTGATGGGTAGTTGCATTGTTCTCAGTATTGCTATAGCTCAGCATATTTTACATTTTCAGTAAAATATCGTATATTTTGCTTTATGTTTGAGAACCAATTTTGATGGAGCAATAACCATTTTATCCCCAAAACGATCAATTTAATTAAAATCAGCCTTGCAGAAGCCCTACATCAGTGAAAAGTATTTGCAAATTCGTTTCCAAATTCTTATCTCTCTATCAAGTTGCTCCTTGCCGTTCCTACACCACTTTAATATCGTACAGCCATTTTCTAGATACAAGCCATAGTTTTTTATATTCAGCATTTTGAGTTCCATTGTATTCTTAACTTAGAAGTGCTTTGAAATGCAGATGATGCATCTGTGGCTTATACTTTGAGAAGAGATATTTTAGATTTTCAATATCAGTGGGTAATTTAGAACTTCTAAGAGTTTCATCCATGCAAAAATACTGGCACAACATGATTTGGCTTGAAGAACAATATCTTGACTTTTGGTAGTAGACAGACAGAACAAAAAATAACTACAGTATCAACAGCAGCTATTGTGTCTTTTTGTTGAAATACTTAATTTACAGCACGCCTTTCGCCAGTGTCAGGAAGATTACAAAACAATGCTATGAAAGTATGAAGTGCCCAGGGCCGAAGCCAATAGGGGGCTGGGGCGGAGCGTCTCCCCCCCCCCCCCCCCCAGAGACCACAAATTACCATTTCATCGGAAATGTGACCTGATTAATACAATAGATTTAACAATAAGCTTTAAACAATGGATCTATTGTCTTGCAGTCAATTGTCGGAAATTTTGCCGGAAATTGTCTGAAATTTTGTTCTCTCTTGCCCCCCCTCCTGTTCGGATAATTTCACGGAGAATTTGAGGGGAGCACAAACAAAGAATTTGCCGATCAAAATTTTGGGCACTTCAGAACCAAAATTTCTCATACAGGCATAACTAAGCTAACGAAGATCAAGAGCGGAGATGCAGAAATCAGAATAGCAAAGATCAGAGGGCGCAGTCATCAAAAATGTGGCTTCTCGAAAAACCTTTGGAGTTTAAATGACGATAATTAGAACAAATACCTTACCCGATGCTGATATAGATAAACAATTGCTGTAACTTTGTAGTGTTTTGAGTGTTTTTAGTACTGCCATGCCTATTGTTGGTAGTGTTTGATGATGCAAAAAACGAGAAAATTCATCAAAGAATGATAAACCCACTCCGAAATTATTTACCAGTTGAAAGGTTTTGGCAGCTTTTGTGATTAGCCAAATATTGAAGAAATCTATAGATTTCCATCAAGAAATCAAGCAGTGAAAACATAGTTTTATGTCTTATGATGTAAGTAACAGAACACAATATCATCATATCTCGCGGTAATGTAGAAATACCTGTACTTCTGTTTATCATAAAATGTTATTTTAGTTTGAGTTTTTGTTCTGACATGTATGCAAGAGTTTCAAACACTTCACATCACAGGACATTTTTGAAGCACTTTAATTTTCAATTGAAAGCAGAGCAAGTCCCGACAGACGGTTCTTAAGATTTTAAGCTTCAAGAATGATCGCTCGGAAATGGCTTATTAAAAATTGCACCGAGAGCCAAATCGATTATCAATGAATTCAGTTTTGGTTTTGAGTTTACAATTGCAGTTAAACTTCGTGGTTTGACAATGAACGAACATGTTACACCCCCCCCCCCTAAAACCACCTTTGCTGGCATTTCTCCCTTGCCACAAGAGTTATAAAATGGCTGTCTAGGTGCTCACAACAAAAGACAAGAAATTCCATATTCAAGACTAGACCCATATTTTCTGATGTTGATTGGAGAATGCTGGAAAATAAAATATGAAATACATAAAATCTCCCAATATACCCATTGGTCCTGGATTCCTTATATGTATCCAATTCAAATTTAGATGAATCACTAATATAATTCTTGGTAAATCTCTCCATTGTAGGACTACTGAAGTAACTTTGATTTACAATCGGGTATCGTTTTTCTTTATTATTCTAATGATTCTTAAATAATTATAACTTTGCAGTTCTTCCTTTTCACTGCAACGAGGACAGACCCTGCGATTTGCAATCACATTCGCACAAAATGTTAAGCTTGCAGTTTTCTTGATTGCCTGTGATTCTCTCCGTGTAGCACTAGGCGCAGTTGAGGTCCGGTAGAACTTGGCACAAAAAAGATACTCATTCGATAGGCAAACTCATAGTTTCCTTTGGCGCATGATTAGGCTTGCAATTTTCTTGTTGATTTGTAGACGCGCGCAGCCATAATTTTATGATAAATTTCAGGGCCTCCGAAGAAGCTTAAGAAGAGAAAATTATCAAGTCAAAGCATAATGAACTGCCTTTAACAGAAAAAATTGAGCTGAATTGAATAAGAGGCAAAACGCTACCTGATCTTCGTCTTCTGCGTCTTCTTCTTCTTCCCCAAAAGCAGTTGCCCTCATCAACAAGTAACGCAATCGCCAAGACTGCGGCCAAAATTAAAGATAACTTCATCTCTATCTTTCTTCTTATTGTGAAACAGTGAATTGCTCTGTGTTGATTCTGTTTACTTCTCCCCTCTTTCTGGCTGAGAGCAAGTAAGTGCTTTTCTTTGATGTCAATTGAATTCAAGTGGTTTGGAATAGGAACCATTTCATTAAAACTTCCGCCACGAGATCTATACATAACTTCCAGACACTACTTCCAAGACAGACTCTGTCCAAGAATTACTTCCATTGAGGAATTTCGATGAAACGCAGTGTATACCAAAATGTTCCTGTTTTCTGTGGATTGATCGTCTTTCAGAAAGGTTCCGAATAAACAAAATATTTTCAGAAATGTTCCGAACAAATAAAGTAGTCTCCATTGTGGGTTCTATTTGGGTTCTGACTGCGTCCCCTTCAATGGAGATCAATATTAAGAAATTGAAGATAAAGTTTAAAAAGATTCTTCATGTTCAGCATACGAACATTTTTCTTATAGTGCTGCATTATGGTTATTGTATGTTGGGGCAAACATTGAAATATGTGAAATATGAAATGATATGAAACACGATTTTTTTCAACTCTTGAATCCTGATCCTGATAGAAAACAAGCAACAGTTATCAAGGGATATAATAATTCATCGTTGTTCTATTGATTTTTTACTTATTTTTTAATATATTGGTATAAATCAGTACAATGACCATATTACTTTCTACTCTACAATTATTAACTACTACTCTACTACACTACAGGGATTAAACCATGGGGAGCAAAGAGATAATGATTGCCCCATGGCCAATAAAAAGACACGCAAGCATTAAATTCTCAAACAACTACACTAAACACGATTCAACAACAAGTGGATACTATATGAGATTTTGTCTGATAATAGATGTCTGATCAGGGTTTTAAGGAACTAAATATAAATGAGCAGCACAACTCGCTCATGAAAATGAAAGATGGTTAAAGGCCTGACATCTATTGTGAAACAGAATCTCATTAGAATGGACGGAACATTTACGTTAAGGGGCTTGGTGGTTACCTGTTAATTATGTTAAAAAAGATTTTAATCAAAGCGACCAAATTGTATCGTTGGCTGCGGTATTTAAATCTTCAACCACTGTGAACAGCGATGTGTCATCGGCAAATAACTTAACTTTACATTTCAAGCCTACGGCTAGATCAATTGAATCTATTGACTTGATACATTACGAAACTTAAAGTGAGCATTTGCAAGGGAAAGCTTTATTCAAGGCCATAGAGGACAGTTGCTTTGTGGGTGGTTCATATCTGAGGGTATTTTCCGGCTGTTGGATATAGAGTTTTTTTAAAGTTTATGGTAAATTTCGAGAATTTGATCTTTTAGATTAAATGATTGTATATTAAATGCAGTGGCTTTAGAAAAACCTATATTTTCAACACAATGGCAGCTGGTAAAACTGGGCTGGACGTCCGAGTGACATTTCCCTCTCCCAAGTTCCCCACAGCCCTGAGCACAACCGGCAACATTTTTTGGTGTACAGTACTCCTAAGGTTGATAAATATAGATAAGCAGAGAGATAAAAATCTTTGAGCGGATTATGAGGGAACAAATAAACTATCATTTCATAGCAATATTGATGTTTTTGCTTTCTCGATTTTGACATAAATATATGGTCTGCAAAATGCACTATTGAGAGTTTAACAGGTGAAGAATTACCTAGACAAATCAGGTTATATGGAAGCAATCGTACGATTGCATTGGATGTATCAAAAGCCTACGATTGCATACATTATGATGTACTAATCATTTAATTACATTATGAGTACAGGGGTGGAAGAAGTTTTGGAGGTGTATCAAATTTTTGGTCTTATTTTATTAGGGTATCAAATATTCTGGCAAAATTGCACAGTAGCTAATGGGCTGTGAAATTTCTGGAATGTACTTCAGACTCTTATCACTAATTTTACAACGAAAGTAACATCTGTTACTGCTATATCCATCAAGCAGAGAAGAATTTACTTGCAATTGCTGGCGACGATCCCTTATAACCTATTGAATCACTGCAATTTGACTCTTCTTATGTCCAGATTTCTTAACTTAGTGTTGAAGTTGATATGTTAATTCACAGTGATATAAATCAATGTTTGGGTATAAAATTTTTTGCTATATGATGCGAATCCGCCAATATCTCAGAGTTGAATTTCATGCTTCGTGGGCAAAAGGTCGAAAGCAGTAACGCCTAACGATGAGTGAGCAGCTTATCCAATCGAGTGAAGATGTAAAACTCCATGGTTTTCACATCAATAACACACTTAAATTGTAGATGCTAAAAAAAATTAAAAGGTAATGCTCAACTCTATTGTGTTGTCGACCCGTTCATTTTGCCCTTTGACCTGGATGTTCTCATGAAAGTTGCAAGTAAAGAAATTGACAAGGAAACCATTACCGAGAAACTTCTACCGCGATAACGCTACTACATTTCAACTACTACTGAGGGGCGGATCAAGACGTTCGCACCGTTCTTGCGTAAGGCAGTCAAGTTTAAAAAATCAATCATAATAAAAAATAAAGTTAGATTTGTGAAATTTGTTTATTGTGCTTTTCTTATTAAATGTTAACGTATTTCACTACCTTTGAAATACGTACTCACATTTTCCTTCTCATAACTGACTTAAATGATGACTATCCACGATTTTCTGACCCATCATATTTGTAAGGCACGAATTGTAGGTCGTAAGAATGTTTGCATAAATTTTAAGGAGTTGTAAGAACATCTGATAATTTAGTAGCAAAATTTTTAGGACCCATTTAAGGTACACCCACTGGAAAGCAAGCAAAATAGTTGAGCACTTACATTTCCTTTTTGCCTGTTTGTCACTTATTTGACATTATTTGAAGCTGGATGCTAGGATCCTATGCTAATATATGTAGATACGAAATATGCCATTTGTGAGAAGTGGATATTAGATCATGATTACGGATTATCATTTTCCTCTGAAAAGAACCAGCATGAATTCAACTAAGGTTTTGAAAAACCAGATATGCTTGAAGAATTGAACACAAGTCTCAAGTTAACACCAGCCTCTCATTGCCAAAATATAGATGCACACGGTTTTGTATTATCATGTCATGACAGCAAGTTTTATTTTTTTTTAATTTTTTCCACCAATGATAGGATCTTTTTTCTGTGAATTGATAAAACAATGTTGTCTCCTTTAGGATTATGCTGACAAGTACAATACATTTGCCCTTGCTGTTTCTGGTGGTGAACACCTTTCTCCTCTTCATAGCACTTACCTCTGCTGAGCTGGTTTTAGGTACACATCATTATGCAACCCTCATGCATTAGATGAACTTCATATCAAACAAAAATTGTTCAGGGTTGCTTGAAACATTTTTTTCCTTTTTTTCCAACTTTTGAAAGCAGTGATGTTCAATGAAATATCTCAAAACTGTGATGAGTGTCAACACAGTGTCAAATCAAAACAAACAAAACTAGCATTTCATCCAGTTTTTCCAGAGCATCCATATTAACCAATGTGCTGTACAATAATGTCAGTCATTTATATGCAGGGACCTAGCCATGTGTTTTAAAATGGGGGGAGGTGGGTTGCAAATTTTGGCAATTCATGCGGAGCCAGTTTCACGTTAAAATAGCTCTGTCTCTAATGACCAAACGAAAAAGTAGTGAGGTCTGAATATGGTTTAATAATAGTACAGTGGGGTTAGAGCATGTGTTTTAGCTATTTGGCTGTTGTTTGTGCTTTTAGTGTTTTATATTTTTGAAGCCCTGGATCTTATCTTAATTGGGCGTGACCATCGTAAGAAAAGGGCGTGGCATCTTCTCAGTTAGTTGATTGTAAGGCAGTCCGTATTTTGTCTGGATCCGCCCCTGTACTGCATATAGATTGAGCGACAAAATTGAATAAAAATACTCTCTTGGTACCATACCATGATCATCATGGGAGTAGAGGGATTGCCTTCTCACAACTTATCAACCAATCAACAATTTTAATCCGCTATATATGTAGGAATATTTCTAATGAGGGGATAGTCCATATGATTTCAGAACCAACAAACTGTGCCAATTCCCCTCAACAAAAATTCAGCGTTATGTCATAAAATCCCTATCATTTAGAAGTAGTTTAAGGTGGAATATTACGGAGGATCAATCTCCCTGACAATCTTTAGAACTGAAAAAGCACTTGGGATGGAAATGGATGTATGTGCTACAGCTACATTTACAATTACCTTGATTCGCATTTTTTGTAAGTAGTTAGTCTAAGTTAATCTATCAATTGCTCATGAAACAACGACAAATAAGTATTTGTGGCAATATCATTAGTCAGGGTTGGTAGGAAGTCGCAAAGGCTCAAAGCCAAATCCGCTTAGAAAAAAAAACCAAATCAAATAAGCCAAACTGGAATCGAGACAATAGCACAATAGAATACCTCGAATTGTATATAATATAATATGATATATGTATGATATATAATGTATAATGTATAAGTATGTATAAATGAATAATACCCTATCAGCTATGAGAGTAAATTAAAACAAAAGTAATAAAGCTGCCCTTCCTAGGGAGTCGTGCTTGATTGTTACTACCGATCTCAGCTTCTCAGAAGCTGCTTCACTTCTTTTTTAATGCGATTTAAGCCCTTCGGCACCCGGATTTGTTTTCATTAAACTGATAAAACCCATATAATTCTACGCCTTTCAGGGGGTAGAATAGTCAAATAACTATATAGAAGGCGTAAACTGTTATAGAAAACAGATTTCCCTTGTAAGTTTTCTGGACATTTGTCGTTGAGGATTTTGTCTATCATGACTAACCTATCATATTTTATCAATTTTTTGACAGGCAACCAGTCACAGACCCATCCATCCCTTTGTTTCCCATTTTCGATTAGTTTTTCGGCCCTGGACTGTAATTTTTGGAGATTATCTACAATGGTATCTGAAATTCAGCCCCAAATTATGTTGCCATACCTTAGGTGGTTCTCAGTCAGTGCGCGGTATACAGCACCTTGCTTTGACTGGGGTAGAATGTCCTTCAGTCTCTGAAGTGCAGAGAGACCACTTTTAACCTTAGCTTTGACCTTTTTATATTGACCATTCCAGCTCAGGTTCTCGTCTGTATGCAGACCAAGATATTTGGTTTTGGTAACCCTATCTATTTTTTCCCGGTTGACTTCAATTTCATTAAGTTCATTAAGGCTATTTGGTTGTCTAGATTGTCTTATGACCATGAATTCACATTTATTTGCGTTTAAACTAAGCCTATTTTGCCTCATCCATTTCACGACGTTTGTCATCTCAAGATTTATATTTCTTTGTAGAGTAGCCCTATTAGACAAGAGGCTGGACGGGGAGCATGGTCACCAAGAGTGGGAATTTATAGAGTTCAATTCTTTGCGTAGATTACGAATCTGGATGTTGATTTGGCATTTGAGGGGGCTTTTTGGAGATATAGGGGGTCAAAGGCTAGAAATAGGCCACATAGGCTAATTTCAAGAATATGAACGCCCGGGAGAAGCTTAGTTCACACAGTAGCCTTTTTAGGTAAAAGTTGTTAGTATATTGCGAATGTTAATGTTTATTGGGTGGTTGAATTGGTTTTTAAGAGAAAACGGGGGGCAAAGGCCAAAAAACGCTCGGAAACTAACAGGCTATGGAAATGCAACTAAGTTTATATTTCATAGGGCCATCTGTTTTAAAGATGTTCAATGCTTAAACTACGAATTTAAGCGATTCGTTGGAAGTTAGGGGCTTTTTGAGATACAGGGGGCAAAAACCTAAACAGTCCAAGACGTTGAATATTTACATTATGGAAATGCAAGGTTTTTCAATCGGTTGAAGCATCTGATTCACAAATGTTATTCATTTAGAAAATGGATCTGAATATAAATTGGGAGATTAAGGGGATTTTCCAGAGATACAGGGTGGTAACAGATCAAGATTTCACTAAGGGAGTGACTCCCCTGTAAGTTAGTTTGAGGTGCAGTTTGAGAAAAATTGCGGGAAAGATAACTTTTTAATCATGCAAAGTTTAACTTATGTGAAAAACAGACCATATCTCATTTAGCTCAAGGATTCTGTTTGATGCACCATGCGTTGCTGAAGGGGCAATTTATACAAATGTACAATACATTCACTTCACAGCACATTGTCCCAGAAATCCGCCCCATTAGCTTCCCCGGGTCTAAAATTTCATTTTTACTTGAATTATTCTCTCTATCGGTCAAGAGCTCTACCATGTTTCTAGGATAAGGATAAGGAAATTGCGGAAAAGATAACTTTTTAATCATGCAAAGTTTAACTTATGTGAAAGACAGAACATATCATGGCTGCATAAATTTAGCTCAAATTACTTCTGTACATCTTTTCCGTGATCTGTGCTTAGAGCTTCAAGTCGCACAGCACCCCTTAGATCCCTCGCCAGCCCATCAAACCTGCTTGTATCCTCCTTGCCACCTCTTCTGCACAGCTACCATCAGCATTGACCATGGAACCCAAGTACTTGAAGTGCTCCACCTTCTTCACAATCTCTCTCTGCAGTCTCACCTCTTCATCGAGATCTTCTCCTGCTTTCAGATTCGTAATCTACGCAAAAAAATTGTTCTAGAAAAACTGTGTCCTATAAAATCCCTCTCTTGGTGACCATGCTCCCCCTCCAGCCTCTGATTTATATCAGTAGAGGAACAGGTTATAATTGTATCATCAGCGTACATGTTGGGAGTTCCGCTCTGAAGACAACGTTCAACATCATTCATGTATATAATGAATAGTAAGGGCCCCAAGCACGACCCCTGGGGAATACCACAAGTGATCCTATTTAAAGGTGATTTTCCGCCCTCAACATAGCAGAATTACTTTCTATTTTTTAGGTATGTTTCGAACCAGCAATGTGTTTTCCCATAGATACCAAATGATATCAATTGCATCCTTCAATAGTTTTGTTGAAATATTATCGGGCTCTGACGATTTTGAATTTTTTAAAGTCGTGATGGCCTTCCTGATATAGTTAGCATCAACCTGTATGAATTGGAATTTTGGCATATTTTCATCAGTCCCTTTTAAATATTTCAAAGGGTCATCGTCAGCTTTTTTATCTATATTGCTTGCTTAACTATTCCGTTTGGACGGTCCAGTACTCGTCCTTGGTAATTAACAATGGTAATGGGAGACGATGCAGAGTCCTTGTTCAATGCTTTATTGACTGTCCTCCACATGACTTTGGGGTAGTTGCAGATTTCATTAATGATTGTATCATAGTATTGCTGAGTACATTTGCGTAATTCATTAGTTACTTTAGCTAGGCCATAAGGTGCTATCCATGGTAGATCTGTTTTTGAGTCGGTCGCGCTCCCGCATCAGCTGCTTCACTTTAGGCGTGATCCAAGGGGTAGATTTTTTTGAAATCCTTCTGCACTTTGAGGGAGCGTGAACATCAAGAATAGAGCTGCAAACACTAGAAAACAATTCTGCCATTCGAGCGGGGTCGTTATCACAGCCATCCAAAATATCTAGCTGAGTCGTTATCGCAGCCATCCAACATTGTGAAAACGAGACTTGTTTTTAATCTTTAGCAAACTATCAACCAAAATGTCAATCCTTATATCATGCAAAATAATGTCCTAATATCGGATATTTCGTGGTTTATGATGTTTATAATGTCTTGTAAAAAGCATATTCTGTTTCAACAGTGTCTCTTTTTCGCCCAAAATACTTCACCTGGACGCTTTTCACCGACAGCAACTGAGACAGTTAATAGGAAAAAAATATCATAACAAGATTTACAATCAAAACTTGTATAAAAGATGTGAAGAACGACCAATTTTACTTGATACCCTGAAAGGTAGATGAAAGTTGTTTGGTCATATTTTACGTTTATCTGACAACTCACCAGCAGTAAAGGCCATGAAACTCTACTTTGAAAGATCAGAAAAAGGGTTCAGAGGCAGACCTCGTGGAACTATCTTTACAATATTAATCAAGGATATTGCAAGAGCGAGATCAATGGAAAGGTCGTTTCCAATACCAACAATGAGGAACTAGGGAGACCTTGAGCAAATAAGATTAAGAGCACCAAACCGTGGAGCATGGAAAAACATTTCTCAATTTTAACAAGGATGTGTCCTTTTTTGTGCCCCTGTTAACAATTGTGGTCTTGGTAGCATTCGTCAGAAAGAATACAAATTGAAGCAGAACAATAGCGCTTGTCGGTTTCTCTTGGTTCTATGTATGAGCTGACTCCTTTGCCGTCAAACAAGCAGAGTATGGAAAACATTACCGTCGCACGGTCACTAGCTGGAGGAGGGTCCACACAATAATAGAGACTCCTATGGCACACCCATGCCATGCCTGTTTTCTATTGTTTTGTGAAGAAGGTTTGCGTTCCGGAATGTTTTTGTCAGGAGGAAGCAGTGGCGCCGTGGCCGGGGGGGCCAGGGGGGGCCATGGCCCCCCCTGAAAAAAATTTGTCGGATGATTTCGATGCTTGTCGGAAATTTTGAAATTTATATTTGTTGAATTACAAAATGTTTTTTTCACAAATAATCAGTGCTTTAGGATTTTCATCTCTGGTTATAAGTGTAAAACTAGAAGTAACATTTTGCAACATCAAAGCCAGTGGTGTCGTGGCTGAAGGAAGAACCACAGTTAAAATGTTGTCGGAAATTTTCGTCATTTTCTCCCCTTTTTCGGAAAAGCAATGAATTAGTTAATCTAATTTTTTTCATCTTTCGTGTTCAATTTTCTGTCATATGACATAAAAAATCAAATGCGGAAACAGTACGGCATTCTTCCAAATCTAGAAGGCCGAGAAGTGACGTCCTTGAAAAGGTGCAAGAAGGGTTTCAGTCACTAGATGATGTCGCATCAAAAAGCACTTGAGAATATGTGTTTTGCAAGCTCATGGATTTGTTTAACTGCTTGTTATATACGTAACAGCAGTGCCAGTATTCAAACGAGAGCGGCGAAACGGTCTTTGACGCTGATGCTTTTGAGAACAAGTTTACATCTTTTGAAACTAGGATGGCAGCCTGTGTTTTCCGGAAGATTTTCGCCATCACCGACCCTACTTCAAATATTCTTCAGTCACAGCTTATCCCGATTTGCACTTTTTAAATAGGATACTTGTCACTTTTCCTACAGGCTCAAATTCAGTAGTGTAGAGCTGGGGGGCTCAGGGGGGCTCAGCCCCCTAGTAATTTTCTTGTGTGATTTTTGGGGCTTTAGCCCCCCCTTGTTCTTCCCAAGAAATTTTGACATTCTCCATTTCTTTTCTATGACAAATACGACAACTATAAAAAATTATTCATTTTAAGAAGAGATTCTGGTAGCATATCCAAAGCACAGGCTGCTATTTCATTTCTCTCCGATCTGTCAAAGTGAATCAAAGCAGCAACATCGCAGCAACTCAAAGGACCTTTGCTCTTTGTTCTTGTAAGCAAATTTTCAAGCCTTGTCTAAACTGGCAGGAAACCTGCTGCAGTACTTTCGAAGCGGTGAGGTTCCTGAGGTCACAGGTAATAATGACCCAGAACCAGAAAAGGAGGAAGAGGAGGAGGATGAGAAACAAGCACTACTGTCAATGGATCATGACCAAGTTGAAGGAGAACGGTAAAGACCCTTTTGCCCAACTGAACCAAATTCTGCACATGTCACGTTACGTCACCTTTGCCATTGGTCATCCAAGCAGGTAGGTAACTTTTTATCGACATATTCATGGGTTGTATTGCTTGATTGGAAGATTGATTGCAGAGTTTGCAAAACAATCAATGACATTGATACGTTTCGTGACCATGGTATGCATTTGAGCAAGGATTGGATCAACTGCTAAATATCTTCAGATGCAGGAAAGAGTGCACGGAAGCAAGATTGTGAAACGTGCAGCTAGCAAAGCTCAATTGACCCTGACAATTTTTTCCTGGAAAGAGAGTGACAGACAAATGAAAATACCACTGTTTCTAATATTAATCACCAGAGAAAACATTGAGAGAAGCATAAGAACAGCATATCACGTTGCCTGCGACGAATGGCCTTATTCTAATTATTTAGCTTTTGTAAACCTACAAAAATGTGATTAGAAATGGGTAGAATATTGTATTCAAGGTGGTTGGCTCTATAATTTTTCCCTCAATATGCTCAAGTCCGAGGGTTTTTATAAGCAAAAGTCCTAAAAAGAGCGAGGGATGGGAAAAAGAATAAAAAAATCATAATTTGGGGCCTGTTGAATAGGCACCTTAGAGTAATTTCTACGAGGGTCTCAGCAATCTAAATGGCCTTTAGTTGGTCATTCCAACGTATCCCAGCATTCTTTGTAGGCTTCACCCATGTGCAGCAGCCCCTAGTTATCAATCCAGCTCTACACCACTGGGCTCAATTAAATTTGAAAGGACATTCTCAAAATTCAGAGTTGTTAAAAATTGTTTGTGGTCAACCATGGGACAGGATCGTTTGAATCCCCTTATTCTGTTAAACGTTGAGCATAGTTTGTCGAAATCATGAAATTTTGATGAGACGATTGATGTTTTTGCAAATACAATGCTAAGAAAGTTGTTAGTACCCTGAATTCAAATGTTACAATACTTAAATTCCCTATCGTGTCGACAATCTTCAGTTTGTAATTAGGTTTTCTGGCTGCCCCATTTTCTCCTGCCTTCAGTACATCTCAAAATTGTTCACTGACTATTATGATACCTTGAAAAACATGAAATTAAAAGGGGGGTCACTGCTGTTGGTCTTGAAAAATTGTCTCGTTGTCGGAAAATTCAAACCTTTGGCCCCCCAAAAACTGTACTCCCACGGCGCCACTGGGAGGAAGGTAAACAACTATTCTGGACTTTGCAAAATGTGAAAAAGCCAAAATAGAGCCAGATTTTTTTTTACAGCCAAATAATTCTTTTGCAGCTAAACAACTTCGAATAAAGCCGAAATTCTGAAATTAAAAAGCCAAAATACTAACTCAGATATTGATTATGTAAGTTATGTCTACTGGGCCGCTGCGGAGGACAAGGACGGAAGATGTATGACTTGGCGGCTGCTTCTGTGGCTTAACAAAAAAATGGAGGCAAAGAATGTTGGATTATTGCACAACAAGATCTGTCACAAAGTGTATGTATTACCACTTTGTAAATACTAAACTGGTAAATTCTGATTAGTTCAGGTTATAAAAGGATGATTTTCCAGTAAGTGGTTTCCTGTATTTGTGGCCTTTTTAAGGATGTTAAGTGCTTTGAGTGCGATGGTGTCATGTAGATTGGGCCTAACCCACAGAGATCTATCAATCTATCTATCTATCTATAAATTTACTGCACATCAATCTACAATTAGGTTATAACGCACAAGTCCAGGTTAGTATATTAGTGTGTCCAATTGTCATTAAATATCAAATAACTACATTTACAAGAAAAGAAAGGAAATTATTGTTTCAAAATTATATTTGCATTTAAAATGTTGTTTTAAACTGAAATCTTCTTATTTTTAATATCATCAGTAATATCTTTACACCAACTTAATTGCTTCAAGTGAACTTCTAAAGCTTTTTATTGTTGGTTGCTAACTAACAAGATTTAAATTAAATAAGGTTAGGGTTAGGGTTAGGGTTAGGGTTAGGGTTAGGGTTAGGGTTAGGCACATGAATCCACAGTCTTGCTGTGGTCGTAAAGAAGGAATATTTATACACATTAAATCTACAGGTATTAGAAATTGTGCTTGGCCTCTAGTGTTGGTACAGGTTGACTCAGTAAACTTTATCTTTGGAATGACCACTAAACCATTCATAATTTTATATTACTCATAGTGGCATAAAACAACAGGACAAAACGATAAGACAATAGAAACTGGTGTCATGTATGTGGCAGCCAGCATACACCAATAAATAAGCCACATAAAGGTCTAGCCACACCAAAGTGAATTTTAGTCTTTTTTTTGCCATGGACCAGGTTTGCTTGCATGGAACGTAGACATCAGAAGCGATACCAAAAGCAAAGATCAAATTTGATACTTTTTCTTTTTATTGTGGTTTTTTGAAACTGGAGTTATCTGCCATAAAAACAGTATGCATTTTAAGACTTGAGTATCATGTTTCTTGGCATGAAAACAGATAAAAAAGTTTGTACAGTGTGCATGTATGCAGTCTATTGCCTCTTTAACAATAGGTCTATTGTTATGATATTCTTCTTCATAAACCTCCACCCAATGCATATAAAATGTGAACATATCATCAGCTTCACTAGTGTTTAGAATAAGGAATATGATGATTAAGAAATTCATTAAGTGGCCTAAGAAGTAGAAGCCAATTTGGCTATTGTAGCAAAGGGAAAGTGCATGCCTACCATACCAGGCCCTCCTGACTCTAAGTTTAATTGTTTTCATTCAAAACCATTTGTCATCCTGTACTAAAGGAAACTAAAATATTAGCTGGTTTTCTTTCAGCAGTCTTTGTAAAGAGTTTGAGGAAAGGCACATCTTGCAACTAGTTCGGTTAGACATGTCTTTAGAAGAATTAAAAGTGCTTTAAAAAGCATATGAACTGTTTGTATTCAAAACAAAATTTGTGATGAATATAAAATGAACTGCTTCTGCTTTCGTTTCCAAATGATAAAGCAATTTTGATCTCAATTTCTTTAAATTTTTACTTTTCTGTTGGAGTGCTTTTATATAAATGGCAATTTTTGTTTTGTACTGGATTGATTTATAGAGTCTTAAATAGTTAAAATCCACTAAATGTCAAAAAGGTTGGTTGACAATAAAGAGATTTCAGATTCATTTTGAAGCTGCTATGATTATTTAAATTTACAGTTTTTAAACACTATTTTCTTTAATGGTTTTTCATATAAACTAACAATTATCACTCAATAGCAAAAAATGTAAGCTTTCCATGTTGATAATATGTAGAACAGGTAAATTTTTTGTGATAGATTGATAACACTATTAATCAAAATAAAATGGTTTATATAAAGATGTTTTAAAAGCATATAAATGTATTTGGTATGCATAAACTGAATCTGTCCATTACAACTAAGAACTTTTGTGGTTAACATGAAAAATTGAATCAGATGGGAAAATGCTAATTGTTAAATTAAGCTTTTGATTTACTTGAAATTAACATTCCTTATTGTATAAAACCTATTCTACCCTCAGTGTTTGTTGGTAGGTGTATATAATATATAGGTAGGTTTTTCCCCTCCCAATTGCCTATTAATTAAAGATAATTTTATAGTTCTTTTCTCCATAATGTAATGAAATCTTCTTCTAACTTCTTATATTGAATCACTAGATCTACTCATTTTGTATTTTGGATAAAAATGGTTTTGTTTCTATTTTAGATCATAATGTCTTGCAGGTGATGGTGATAAACTGACTCCATCATCAAATATCAATTGAAACTTCGAAAAAGGTTTCATAAACATGTCATTCTGCACCAAGGAACTAACAGAAGCTCCCCCAAGCAATGAGGATGATGATTACAGCTGTGCTGTGTTTGAAGAGGTAAATAAAAGCCAACTGACAGATTTACAGAATGACAGGGCTGATGCAGAAAGTGGAGTTGAGCCAGATTCAAATGAGTGGATTTTTCAAGATATTGGGGAATCAGTTGAGTTTGATATTACAGCAGAACAAGCAATGGCAACTCTCAGATACTTTAGTAAGTTGGTTTTTTCACATGAAACTTTTTAGGCTTGGTAACTTATTACATCACTATGTATTACATCACTTATTACATCACTTTGTATCATTCTATGGCACAATGGTTTTAAAGCAATATTACTGTAGAAGCAAATGGAAAATATTGTGCACTATTTTGTGGAGACTAGGCATGTTCAGATGAGTTTAAGCTTTGATAAAATGGAAATGTATAATGGTTGATTAGTCTGAGACGGGCAATAAGAAGCTACAAAAAAGAACCCTACAGATATATGCCTAAAGGTAAGTTTAAACCTAAGAGTCGGCAAAAGAGTTGTTAAAAATCTGCCTGTTTTTGAGTTATTGATGGGTTTAAATTTAGAGCTTCACAATTGGTTAAAAACTAGGGATATGTTAATGTGATTGTCTTGCCAGTGTCAATTGTTTTTATTACCTCCTATGTATAGCTTCTTCCCATCAGACGGTCTTTTATGGAAAAAATGTTAAAAGTGAAATGCTTTTCTAAACCATACCACTATGTGAAAGCAACTTTCTTCATGATTTTCAAAAATTATTAGCAACCACTTTGATATTTAATTAAATGCACTATCATATGTGTCCAAATGGCCTCCTTGTTCAATTGAATTAATTAAACAAAAAGCATTGTACAAGAGTCTTAGATGAGTCACTGGAAACATTTAACCAGTTTCTCAATGACTCAGAAAAAAGTGTTATAAAGGTTTGAAAACTACAGTCAGTTGAATGTCGTTTCATAATTATTTACATATATGGATAAGGAGAAACTTACATGCAGGCTAGGTATCCTTGAAGGCTGGATTCCTAGGGAATGGGCCATTAACAGTAGGAGATTTACTGTTCACTTCTCCTTTGGTGTCAAGGCACATTATGCAGATTGAGAATGGTTCCCACTGCATGGTTTGATATTGTGAAATAGCCCTTTGCTATGAAGATTTTTACAAAATTTACCATTGTTAGCCTATTGGAAGCTGCTAGACTCATTCAGATGACTCTTGTGCAGGAGGATGTCACTTGAATTATTTCTGTCTCATTTGTCTGGTTGTATTTCTATGATTTTTCAACCTTTTTCAAATTGATAGGCTTAATCTGACAGAAATTATTTACTCTCTGCTCAATCATTCACTTTTTTAAAACTATAGATATGGAGTTCTGTGAATGCAAGGAGCAGGCAAATAAGCACAATTAATTTGATACAAATGTAAATTTTATAGAATGCATTCACTGAAGCCATTCTCTTATCCATGCAAAACTTTGCAAAGAAGATAGAGTGGTTTGTCATACTTTTAAAGCTGATAGAAGTTTTATATATCGGATATGTAGCTGGAAACTATAGTTTGTTGTATCTTTAAAATAATTAGATTTGAAATGAGTTACAAAGCTGCTCTTTGTGATCAGATCTTTTCCTGTATTGCATTTCCATTGATATTTGCAGGCCATTTAAAGACCAACCATTGTAATTTAGTATTATCTACTCTTTATTTATTTTCCAGATCATGTATGCGTTATCGCCGTAATTTAATATCATTAAATCAGCTTCGCTAAAAACTTTTAAACCATCTGCGCACCCGTATTTGTCTGTCTTGTTACCATGGGGAGTATGGGTTTCTTCGTTATAATTGTACTTTTCCTTGTTAAGGACAGTTTCCCTTGTTTTATGTTCAAATAAAAGGCTTCCATAGAACCTGGTTTTTTTAATTTTGCACTTTTCTTAAACAAAATCATTGCTACGATTTCAGTTCCTTTCACTTCTCTTTGAATAATTTTCTTTGTGTTCGTTTGTGTACTTGCTAAGTAGTCTTTTAATATTTAATGAACTTTTCTTTTCTGCTCATTCTGTATGCACTATATTACTGTCCACAATCGTATTGCTGCATTAAGATTATTGAAACGATAGCTAGGCCAGTCTTTTTGGGATGGTTTTGAACATGGTGTCTCGGTACATGCGAATATATGTAGCTGGCATTGATGCTTGCTTAAACCTGCTCTAATAAGCAGCAGGTTTGAAAAATCAGTCTGCTAAGGATGTCTACCGACTGGAGTTTTTGTCAGGATATATTTACTGGCATTGGCCTAAACATTGAAAGTTTCTCGTCGCTGCTCGATAGCATGGATGAACACGAAGTTATGCAGGTCATGGAAATGCTTTCCTTGGGTAAGATTGTAAAGGGGATCGTTAGAATTTCATTTCTGTGGCTTATAATGTGATCAATATCATTAATTAGATCACAGATTTTAGAAGGTCGTAAGAGGAAGCAAAGCAACAAGTGGTCAGTTGATTGACGTAAAGCTGATGCGTCGGAATCCAAACCATGTTTGATATACATTTTCCAAATGATTATTGTGCGTTATAAACGTTGAAAAAATGCATTGCTAAGTGGAAACATGATGTATTAGCCTGAGAAGTACATTTTTCGTCCGAGAAACCTGAGAGTATAAAGATGCCGTACTGAAAACATCAACAACTCAACAGAAGTAAACACTCAGTCGCGAATCGTAAAACACGTGAGGCGATGAATTAAAACGCATGCTAAGTTACTTGATATGACCAAACGGAACAACTTAAACCATTATTGGTTGAAGAGAACTTCTCCTGCCTATGAAAAATCAAGGCTTTGGGTTTTCTTGTAGAGATTGCCAAACGGCAAAGCGTGATCCTTCCTAAAGATCCAGTGGTCTGTTTCATCTAATAGCCTGTATACACCGCACTCGTATGTGCGTCGAATCACCATAGATCATTTGCCACCTTTTATGAGCCTACATCTCGCCGAAGATTTGAATTATAAATTGAGGATTCGGTTCTTTCTTCGTTTGTAACGTGTTGCAGTTCACAACAGCAGATTTCTTTGGTGACTTTTGACTGAGTCTGCTTTGCTTCCTTAAAATTTGTCGACCTTTGCTTTTTTGAATGCTGTTTAATTGACATTGTTCGTTTTGGTGTTAATCTTACCATTGGCAATCATGTAAATTAAAGGAGAATAGCAAAATTCAGGTCAAATGCGTTCATTAATAACTTCTTTAGTTCGTGATTGTCAATGAAATTCACCTTGAACTGATGAAGAGCTGTGCTCTAATCAGTGTTTTTTCAATACTCTAAATTGCAGTATCAAATATTTTTGTTAATTTGCTTCTATATGCATTGAGGATATACAGCCCGCTAAATGAATTACTATTCATTTCAATGAATTATTTTTCATTTCTATGCGACGACACGCGCTGAATTTGACCAATCACATACATGCTGAGCAAGATTATGACCTAATTTTTGTTGATTGACCTGATTATAAAGAATGCTTTATGATCTCATATATGAAGTTTAGATATGTCGTTCTTATGATAACAACCCCTAATCTTTCTTATACTAATTTTTTTTCAACTTGAAAAGTGTTTACAGCTCATGGATGCGTTTAGAATTGTCATAAAGCCACTGCTTTGACTGACACACCAATTCCTTAAGCCATCACAGTCTTCATTAGTTTTCAGAATTATTTTAAAACTTCAAAATATGCAATCATTAAATTTTTGTTTCAATTTAAAGTTCCGGAAAGGCCTACAGCTTATGTTTATTTATTCTATACCAATACATTTAAATTTATGATAGTAAAATATACGATGTAAAATTGCCATAAAATTCTTAGTGAATTTAAATTTGATGGTTTAGAGAAAAAAGAACCTACGTTACAGAACGAGCTTTAACCAAACCTAGTAATTTCAACAAAAGATTGCAACGAGATAAAAGCGATTGATTTTACCCAATA
The DNA here is from genome assembly GCA_964019065.1 of Catostylus mosaicus. Classification (NCBI taxonomy): domain Eukaryota; kingdom Metazoa; phylum Cnidaria; class Scyphozoa; order Rhizostomeae; family Catostylidae; genus Catostylus; species Catostylus mosaicus. The sequence continues at coordinate 7,907,502 of OZ025188.1, read as the reverse complement.
AGCTGCCTTTTGGTGTGGTGAAGGGGAGGAAGGGGGTAGGTACCATGCCACCAAAACCATCCGTTTCTTTAACAAAAGAACCATAAATTAACTGACATAGAATGAATAATTGTCTCCTTTTTTGTAGCCTCAACAGCAGATAGAACAAACATATTGACGAAGACGCATCATGATGATCTGGATGTCATATCTAGTCTCCTCCAAGAGGTAACGTTCCCAGGAGTCTCTTCGCTATTGTGTTGTAACTGTAAATTGATATTCCAGCATGCATACAATACTCTGCAGGAGGTGTTGCAAGAGAGACCTGCTGTAAAACCTTGTCGTCATTGAGAGTCGTTGGTAGTTATTTGCGGTCGCAAGTTTATGAGAAATACTTTTAAAACTACATTGAAAATATTAAGTAAAGACTGTCAAAGACATCATTCCAATCTTTTACCCCAGCTACTCAGACCAAGTAGCAAAAATCCATGAGCATTCAAAACCAGAATAGAAATGCTACCCCAAAGTTTGCCAACTTCTGCTAACAGTTCTGAACCATGATGATCTTGATATTGGAAAACACTTGCAATTGCGAACGAAAATCTAACGAAGTTTGTCAAATCTGACAATGTTAAGTTAATTACCATGAAATTATCAACTCTGACAAACCTTTGTTAAAACGTAGAGCGAACGGGCCCATAAAGATATGATCGTATGCAGTTTGTCATGTTAGTAGGAGAGAAATTCAGGATTTGTCCATGTTTGTCATGCATGCAATAATGGCTTTAGTAGTGAGTTTCCAGTTATAAGTTTGATTAAAATTATAACGATAAATCTTTAGTTAAAAGTTAGCTCTTTTTGATAGCTAAAAAGAGAGCTAAAGTAAAATCTAAAATTAAAATACATAACAATTTCAGATATAATAATTAAATATATACTTGATGATTATAAAATCCCCATCCCATATAGATTTTTGCAGATTCTACACAGTTGCAATACTTACATTCTGTCAATTTCAATTTTCTTCAAAGCTTCAGATATGCCGAAGTTTCAATTTCTGTTGGCAGTTTTATTCATGCCCTTATTTGCAAAGAAGTGTTGTTACAATATGGGATTCGGGATTTTCTATTTAGGTTCATGATAAACCCACAATGATAAAGGTTCTAGCGCCCCTTTAAATAGTTTGATAACCTCCCACTGATGATTCTAAACTATCTAGCTGTGCATTGATTTGCTTCAAAAACTTGAAGAAGTAGACTATAGAGGTGCGCTGTTTTTTTAATATGCCTTATATGTAGTAATTTTTTCACATCTAGAAGGAGAAAGATCTTGAAATGGCTGCAAGAATTGGTCAGGTAAGCAGCTTTCCATTTCTAAGCCATATAAATTTATATATTATTTGACAGAAAAAAAGAACAGCACAACGGCAGGAATGCGATGCAAATACAAGCAGATTAGATTATATGTAAAGCAATAAAATATGTATGAATATGTAATCTTATTTTTAATTTTCTGTAATTGAAATCATTTTGTGGGCTTTTGCAGTCACTCCTACAGCGAAACAAAAATTTGTTGTTGAAAATTGAAGCTATGGAAGACTTCGTCTCACAAGTTGCCGAACAGGTATTTCTTTTTAACAGTTATCAGAACTTTGCACATCTTTTAGATGTAAGTACGGATCATTTTATTACACAAACATACAGTTCAAGAGACAATATATAAGTTAGATGCAAGGGTGTCCTTGCAAAAAGTTTTTTAAGATGAAGATGATCAGAAAGTTACAAGTTTTGCTAAATAATGATATGTTGTCGTATTATCCATTTTTGCCTAACCACTGGAAAGGATAACTTCTTACACTGCTTCAAAGAGGAGTTTTTTCGGGATCAAATGTTTTCTTAAAACGATTTCGCAAAAGTGATTTTTTAGTTAAATGCTTTTGAGGGTTTTTTGTCAGTGTTTTTCGCTCTCATCAGGACTTAGATGTGCGATTGATCTATTTCTATCTTTTATTGAAATGGGACCTCTATCTTTCCAAAGGAAAATCAAATGAGACATGAAGTAACCATGAAGAATGAACTAATAAAAAGTATTCTTCGTGAAGAAGAAGCTGTGAATTACGAAGGGGAATATTCAAGGGCTGAATCAGATTCAGGAAACTCTGGTTTCAGGTAGCTACAGTTTCCCATGATTTAAAAAAATTTCATTTTTAGTTGGATTTCTTTGCTGTTTACTATGATCCCGTCAGATTGTGACTATACTATTGTATACTATGACCTTAAATGTTTTAATTTTTTAATTACAATAGAAGCGTGAATTTTTCAAATGACCACCATTTTCCGGTTGGCCTAGATATGTCTACAAAGCAACGCATTCTTGCACTTGTTTGAATTTAAATCACATTTCTCAACATGTGTTGAGATCAAATTACGCAGTTAATAGCTTCAACTAGAATAGCGTTATCCCACAAATTAATGCTTTTAGCTTTATAAATCTCAGTACGATTGAACCTTGTAAGGCTTTAAAGTTTTGAAAATGGCCTCACAATCTTCTATTCGATTCAATTCTTTGCCTAAATTCAATTGATACCCGTTTCAAGCCAACCTCAAATTTATTTCAGAAGAAGTGAAGTAGTAATATTCTTTAGTAATGTTGACTTTGTCGACTTTCCAATTAAACTTTCTTTGTTACCGTGTTTTTAAGATCTTTTATATAATTCGTACCAATGTATTTATCAGTTTCAGTGATTCTGGGTGTAAAGATGAATCGATACTGCTTTTAGAAGAGAAATGCAAAGAGCTCGAAAAGAATAATTTTGAACTTTTGAATGAGGTATTATATTGATTTATTTAAATATTGATTTAAGTCAGATTGGATGGAAGATTCAATAAACAGAAGGCTGCGTTTAGCAATATGTGACCAATATAACCTAACTGTAAGTTGTAAGGACTTGTAGATAGGGCAAAAGTCACTAAAGTTGCTGGATACATAATTGTTGTTGCTAACGAGAAAACGTGATTAGGTTAAATCGTTAGGTAATGGCTAAAGAAATATAGGAAATTTATGTTTCATTACAGTTTATGAATGATTTGCAAGGATATTGGTCTTTTATTGTCTTTTATTGGTCCCAGATCCGCGCCCGTTGAACCTTTGTTAGGACTAAGAAATCTTTGTCATCAAGCAAACTTTTTCTGTAACTGCAGACCTTTGTTTACTGCTTCGTCTAAGGTTCAGCTGGTGTTGCTAGGAATGATGTGAAAGGACTCCCTAACCTGCCCAGTTATTCGACAATTGGCATCACTGTACGAATTTGAACAATTTTGAATTTTGGATACTGTCCAGAGGCCAAGTTAGTTTTTCTACATGCTTGGCAAAATTTCTGTCCTGTTGGTGCACATAACGTTCATGCCTGCACTGGACCTGGAATTCATACAAGATATAAACTTTGTAGAATTTCCTCGAAGTTCGAGCTCCACGATAACGTTTCACCTTATCACCAAATGTTTCAGCATGTAATCTATTCATTGCTTTTCAGTAAATTATTTTTTTTAAACTGAGCCTTTGCAATTACTCTTTAAAGGCGTTAATGTTAAAAGAGATGGCGCAATCGGCGGAAGAGAAAGAACAAGATTTGGTTGTAGACTGTGTAAAGCATCTTGGTAAGCTTTCTTTATTGTGTAATGATAGCAGATTTTGAGTTGCATCAATGCTTTTTAACGGTATTGCCATATTCATATTTTATATTCATACTGATTTCTTCACAGAAGATGCCCTCAGCATGTAAAAGAAAAACACACTTAATAAGATTTACAGCTATAATGCATAAAAAAATCTTTAGAATGTGTACTTTTTTAGGTCATTTGCACTCTTCCAGGGGTTCATGTTTTAATTCTACTTCAGCTATTGAAGTATGATTTTAATTTCCTTTTGAACTGCAGGGTGGAGGAAGGGGGATTGGGCAGTTCCCTTATAGGGATGTGGACGCTGTTCTACACTATAAGAACTGAATTGTGGACACTCTTCTTCGCGTTTCCAAGACTTTGTCGTGGATTTTTGATGTCCCAGTTGTCTCTTGGTCTATAGGGCTAGGCTTTAACTAGCGACAGTACCCGTTGGTATTGATGCCACGTGATACATGCCACAGGCTGCTTCCAAAAAGGCATTTTCCTTTAGCATTGTTACTGAGAATGAACAAATCTTGCAGTACAATTTGGAGTTTTTTCATGACTTTGGTCTAAATGCAGTTACTACTAGGTTTTGGAATGCTGTAAATGACGACAAAAGTTTTATTAACGCTTCGTAGCTTTCAGCTATTTATTATTTTGCTTATGTTACCCATCTTCTTAATTATATCTTTGTTAATTGCTTTGTACTATTTTAAGTCGTTATTTGACGCATGTATGCCAGCAGCTATCGCAGGCTATCTGATTGCGAAATTATGGTCGAAAGCACTCAAATGATCAATGCTTGAATGGGGTCTTGTGCTATAAAAGAAGAATAATGAATTACTATAAGCAGTGTGCTTTCCTGTACTTTAAAGTATGCTGATGGCTCCAATAAATTTTGAGCAATGTTCTGTATATTATCTAGTAACGCGAGCTACCACTATCGCCGTCTTAAGGAACTGTCAACCAATGTAAAAAAGTATTTGCCTGTAGCGTATCATTGCACCTGTAATATGGCCTTCAATCGAAGGGAGGCTTGCATCTCGGTCAAGGTAGAGGGAAAGGTTACGTCCCACAGGTTCGTTTGCTTCCTTCTAAACTCGATAAAATCTTCGGTTAGTTCAATACTTTGGGATTCAGCAGCATTTATGTAGCGTTTAGGAGGGTTCTTCTTGCGATGGTGGATAGTTCTTAGGGGGCCTAGCCCTAAGCGGATACTCTTATATAAGAAGTTTATGATGTTTGTGGTAATCCTTCAACAGCAAGTCTGAATTATCATTTACTCTGCATTTATATATAAAGTTCTAATAATCAGGACATCAATTCAATACATTACAACATTACAATGACAATAATGCTTCCTGACAGGGAGTTGCGTTAACATATGACTTGAACATGCAACTAAACAAAATATGGACGACTTAGCAGAATATGTGCAACAAGCTACAAATAAGAAGATCCTTAACCTTAGTCTAAATATCGTAATCAATCCAAGCATAAGTGAAATAATGAGGTTGAAAGACAGGCAGAATTGCAATAAGGAGAGCCCCGTAACAAATTTACGCAATTCAAAACAAAACTGCTGCAAAATGAATTTTAAAAATTGTAGTTTGAAGACAGCGAACATTGCTATTCGTTTTATATTTTTGGTCTCATTCATGCATTCGTCTAAATCGTTTGTTACTCAATGTAACAGATGATTCGCACATAGCCACTGGGTGCCTTTGATTTTTGTATGTACGAAGTAGAACAAGCAGGGCCGTCGAGGGCCAGTGCGGGCCACGGGGTATTTCATTGTACCGGGCCCAAGTGTGAATTCAATTTTTTCATTGAATAGAACTTTTGCGGGCCCCCGACCTTCAACCCCACCTACCCCCTCCCCCCCTTTCGACGGTCCTGAGAACAAGTACATATAGGAAAAGTGTGGAAAACAACAGAAGCTTATGCTTTTTTATTAGCTGGCATTAGCTCCAGCCTCCTCCGTCGAGAACAACAGCATTGTTATTCTTGCGTCAGTGAATAGCTTCATTTTTCAAAGAGTTACATTTTTTAGACAGCCACACTTTTCTGTTTGATCTTCAAGTTTACATATGTAGTATTGGACCCTCGTTATGTTGTTGATTATCTTTTAGCTGTTGCGAAAGAACAAATAACGCACCTAACAGATGAAATAGCTCTAAAATTTGAGGACAATGTCGCACAACAGGTGATCATTTTTATTTCGCTTATTTATCACTTTGAAACATCGAGAAGCGCTGTAAAAATTTTTCTATGGCTTGAATTCCATAATCAATGCCTGTGCCTGCGTTCTAATAAATGAGCCATAAATTGTAGCAAAGTGCCTTTTTAGTTAAGATGACGACCTGCATGTTGAATATAAACATCATCTCCCATCTACCGAATGCTTTACAACCAAGTGCAAAGTAGTTTCCAATGATATATCAACTAAAATGAATCACTGCCATGACATGTGCCGGAAAAACTATTATACTAGTTGGTCCAGTGAAACCGCGCTCTAAATAGTTGCCACACATAAACGACTTTTTCGCTGTATACTTTCGCCCACGAGAATTGGTATATTTAAACTTATTACACACAAATATGAAGCCAAATCATAGTTTGTTTCTATTGCTTTTATGGAACCAATTTACATAGAACAAACAAATCAATTACAAATCAAGGTGCTCTTTGCGACACAAATGCCAAATTGTTTTTGTTATTCAGACAATCCATCATGATTTGGTGTAACTTTCTTTTGTCACTTAATTGGCAACATGAATCATCTGCATAGATCATTTATCTTATTGTCTTGTTGTTTTGCCAAGCTTTTACGTGCATAATGATTTACATTTGTATATATCTACATAATAGAACTTTTGTTTGGCTCCAAATTCCATCCATCATTACATTATTTTCCATTCACTCTTAATCTTGACAATCCCTCCGCACTATCTGTAACCGTTGAAAGCTGGGAATGTGAAAATTAAAATTTATTGTGTTCAATTTTATAGGAAGAAATCACTGAACTCATAAATATAGTCGTTGAATTGCAAAAGAAGCATAAACAGGTGAGATGGTGTACTTCAGAAATTTTTGGCTAAATTTTGTATCAATGTAAGAAGCACGTCGATGTAATATGATGTAGAAGCTAGCATATGGTTTGAGGAATTGCTCTTCCATTCATCTAGGAAGAGCATTCTCTGCATTTCCTTTCTTTTTGAGGAATAGCTATCAGTCCCTATGTTCATCCAATGCCAATTCCACAGATTTTATTGTAAATGAGCCCAACCTATTGTTTCTACAACATTTTCTCGCCACTGTGTTGCATTCATATTAATGTAAACTAGTGACTTTATAGAATGCAATAACTTTGCAGTTGTATGCTCCTTGCAATATCTCATTTTCATTTTTAATTTTTGATTTAAAATTTTTTAAGCATGGGTAGGATAAATCCCTTTCCCTCAGACTCAAAGAATCTAGATACTGCTTCCAATTTGTTGAAGTTCAAACAAATGTCAACGATTTCCTAGAAACCCCAACATGAATATGTTTTGCCGTTCAGTAGACTCCTTGTAAATTTCTGAGTTTTATATATCTAGTTATCCTATGAGAATGATGAGTTGCAGTATCAACTTGAAGAGTCTCATCAAAGCCAAGAATGCTTGCGTTCACAGGTGAGCCAACTTTTTTTTTCTTTCTTTTTTTTTATCACCATAAAATCACCTACAAAGAAATTATTACATTACTATGTATCATTTGCAACGGGAGAAAACTCAGAGTTATCGTACCCCCATTGCAAATGGTACTTACAATTCAACAATGATTTCTAACAACAAAAAAACACTATAACAAAATAGAAAAATCTAAGGCCTAATATGAACTGTTCATACCCTGCACACATCTGCAAGTCAAACCAGCCCTGTCTAAAACCAATTGTACAGTATGAGTTAGAATTTAAATCGCGAATGAGCGAGCTTGTATGATCAATCAACTGTTCCCGACCTTATTCTGAGCTATGGCATACATCATCGACCGATTTTGTGACGACGACATTAAAAGGCTTGGAAGATGGCGTATGCATACTCCCCGACATCCATTGGCCTTGGATTGGATACTCTCTTGCAGTTTAGCATCCCTGTTCATTCCCTATAGGGAAGGTGGGGAAGGGGGGTTAATATGATGCATTTGTTTTGGCAAGGTTTGAATGTATGGTGCCTTTCTGCGCAACGTACTCCCGTGGTGTATTTTTCTTGCCATATATTGTCATGTATGTAAAGACGAGAGAATACTAAATGACTAGACCAATGATAAATTGGCTTCAAATGACTATATTTAACGATGCTAGAAGTTGAATATATTCATACTAAACATTAATATTTAAAATTTTATTTCAGCTCATTGACATGCAACGACGATTTGAAGAGTGTGCAGAATTACTCAAAGAAAATCAGGTCGATTTAATTTTTTCTTTTGTTTTCTTTTTGATCCAGTGAGCCAATGACAATATGAAAATTAGAAGGCAAAATCGGTGGGAGGGGGGCTTGCTGGTGATTAAGTAAAGCATAGTTGTATTTAACTGAATATGTATTTCTTATATCTTGTAGGATGAAGTGAAGTGTTTAAGGGAAAGAGTGGAGTAAGTCGTTTTTCTCTGAATTAATTTATGTTCTACAATCAGTTCAAAATATTTTTGTCTCCAAGCAAATTTTGGGAGCTGAAAATCTTGTTTATTCTAAGATCCACCAATTTTGCAACTGATTTTATGTTGTAAATGCATATTGCAATTTAAAGCAATAATCATGTAAATGAAATGATTTTGAAAGTGGTGGCGTGATCATTCCCAAACTGGCTGATCTCCCAAAGCAAGGTCAGCACAGCTTCAGAATCACTCAAATTACAAAAGTGCTTTTTCATGCCAAAGGTATTTTATAGAAAGTCGGACTTACGATTGGAAGGTTTTCTTGCTACCCTGAATGTCACTATAAAAATGATATGACCCGCAAGTGTCTGAAAGGCAATCAAATATAGAAATAATTAATGAAAGGAGTTCCACAGCATGTATGCATAGTAGATTTAGTTGTATTTGATGTTATATTAAACTTCAAAGGTACTGTCCAGTTAAATTTTTCTATAATTGATTGTTTAGATCGACAGAGCGGGATTCTTGGAAAATGGAACACGCCCCAAGTATGCCAATGCAGGTTTGTCATTTTTGCTAATTTACTCTCAAATTTACTCTAATTTACTCTAATTTACTCACTGCTTCATTTTATTCAGACTTGACTTTACTTCATTATTAAAGTTTAAGATTAATCACCCAAAGTTTTGCTTTTTGTGTACTTAATTGTAATAACTTCAAAGTGTTAGGCGAACCATTTTACCCTTGATTTTGTTTGCAAGATATGATGTGTAATTATTATCTTTTCATTTGTAGCACGACTCTCTTGCTCTAGAAATTGAAGAGACAGTGAAGCGGGAGCTAACTTCTCACGAACGCAAGTATGTATAGGTCTTTCTAATTGGCTTAATCACTTAAGTTGTATTTAGATTTAGAGCTTCAAGTATCCAACAGCATTGATTTAAACATTTTGATATCTGATTGCATAAATCTCTTACGTTGTTATGTTCATACAATCAATATGTTTGTTGACACAATCAACTCTGTCAAATCTCAACTCTCGCATTGCAGGAAAGTTCGAATTATAGAGGTTTACTGTACTAGTATGATATTGCATGTTTTCTCGGGTTGTAGTTTCAAGAGGGCAGGGAATTTTGTCTGACTTTAAAATGATTCGAATTAAACGTGTTTGACTTGTGTGTACAATGCTTTGTGTGTACAAGGCTTTGTGTTGGTATTTTAACACCCTCTGAATTCTTTTGATGTGTTTTCTTCTCATTCTAGTCGAGAGAGAACAAACAGAATTTTAGAACAAGTTAGAAATGCAAATAAACACCTAAAACCTGGAAGCAATTACTCGATATCAAATCCTGGGAATTTTTCATCGTCCGCGTCGATAAAATCAGATATCAGCATTGATTCAGATGATCGATCCGTGACATCCTTTAGATCAACAGGTGGAAGCCAGGATTTTGATGGTACGTGCATTATAACCCAGACTTCTAGCTTCTTGCTGAATTCACTTTGTCACAGGCAGAGGTGGCTAGAAAGTGATATAAAATGGTACTAGTGAATTGACTATGATACTGGGTGTTCAGGACAGGGTGTAAGCCCCTACATGTAACCCCATAGCACAGCATGTAAAAGTTTAAAATACATTATCGCCTATCAGGGGGCAGTTTGCAAACTTTTACATTTTCTATTAGAAGTCCTAAGATTGGCGTATTCCCCCAAAATCACACCTCACAAGTGCTAAAAAATCGGCTTTACGCCCCCGCAACTCCTTTAGAAGCACTGCTTGAAAATGCGCAAATTGTACAGATATAGGTCACGAACTCAACAAACAAATGCCATCATGATAATGATTTGATAATGGCATAAAATACCTAGAAAATGATTTAAGTGAATAGAGGAACTCACCATTTTTAACAAAACCTTTCAAAACGCTTTGCATTTACCCCTTTAAATCTAGAAACAACATACTCTCGAAATCCTCGCTGTTTACAAAGCCACCAAAGCAAGCTCTGTTCCACTTTTAACTGTATTGGTTGCTCTTTCCTTGGCTTAAGCATGCGATGTCTCGAAGCAGATATCACTCTTTAATTGTTTTTCACGTTTTGTATGAGATGTTCAAAGGTTTGAAACGCCTCAGAAAGGTGGCACGTAAGAGGTAGGCTGCCGATGACGAGATATGAGTTTTTCATCAAGAGCCCTATGTTATTTCATTTCTCAAAAGCAGTAACAGGTGTGAGAGATGAGGCTATGAATGGGAACTGTAAACAAAGCAACTCAGACCAAGATGAATTGCTATTTTCACCTTTGGTAAATCTCTCATAACCAGACCTGGCCAATAAAAAAAATATGCATTTAACACTTCATCGTGACAAATCCAAGGAAAAACTCTGATATATGGATTCAGATGATCAATTTTTTATAACTACATCACGGCATGGTCGTCCATCATCTTTTTATTATACGAAGAAGATTTACGGGAAATTTCCCTTGGGTCGATGAAATGGAGAAAACATTCAAAACATTCCCACGAGCACTGCCAGTAAATATTCGATTTAGTTGTATTTAAATGATACTAAAAATGAGTCAAGGAGAGAATGGCATTTTATGGAATGCCGGGAGAGTGCAACAACGAGACTGTTGTATAGATATAGTACAAGAATAGGCAGTGTGCTTATATCTTTATAATTTTCTTTTTGTCCTGGCTTTGTAAGGCTTTTTTCAGTGGGCACTAAGCAATACATTCTCTGTTTCCATTTTAGAGAGAAGAAAAAGAGGATTTTTAACTGCTGAAAAGTTGCAAATTGTGAAACCTATGGAAGGTAATTTGACGTTTCTTTCATTATTTTTATTCACATTTTGAAGCCACTGCACAATTTTGACATCGCGTCGCCATTTCCTCGAAGTGTGGGTATTAGCTATTAAAAAAAGCTCAGCCCAGTTGATAATATGTCTAAGACGTGCAGCAGGAGATTGAATTAAATCCTATGGGATCCTAAAATTGCATGATATTATGCATAGTTTATATCATACTACGATGCATCGAACAAACAAGACTTCTGAGTTTATCAATGACACATTCAATAATATTCTCAAACGTAGCCTTCTTTATACAATGTTTCTGATAGCGCAATTTTATAAGCATGTACTTCTTGCAGAGTAATGCTGACCAATGTTATTTCTTTAAGGTTTATCAACTTACAAAATTATGTTATAAAAATGAATTCTTGTGCTCAATTTTTAGGCTCGGTCACACTTCATAAATGGCACCATCTCGCATCAGAAAATGTTGTAGCTGGTTTGAATTTCGGGAATGTTTTGCCGGGAAATCACAATCAAATAGATAATCTCGAATTGAGTCCCATTGATCCAACTCACTGTTCATCGACTCTTAGCAATTCAGATTTAGTTGTAGATGTCAAACTTAATGACTTGGAAAATGACATATTTGAAGACGGCGATGACGATGAGGACGACGGTGACTATGGGCTTACGCTGAAAGCTGACAGAACGGGAGCCAAAGCTAAGAATGTTGTAAGCCAAAACAGCGGCAAGTCCAAGCAATCGACACCCGTTCAAACCAATCCAAGATCGATGGAAAGTATTTTTGCAAACGAACAACCACCAGAAAGCAGGTACAACAGTTCAGGTTTAGAATCGGCTGGGTTGCAATCTCTTAAAGCAATTTTCCCATCATCGCGTCAAGACCGCACTATAATTACGCGAAATTCTTCGATTTTGGACTCAATGCGAAAGGCAAGGTCTATGTTAAATAAGGATAACGGTAGTGCAAAATCAAAGGCGAATGCAATAGATATTCTTGCTAATGCAATGAATAAAGCAAATGTCGAAGCAAAAACAGGGCAGAGAATATTAGAAAGTGTTGCTAATAGAAATATGCAAGACCGCGCTGCTACGTCACCATCAAAGACAGATTATCAAGATATGCCTAAGGTGAACAAAGTATTGGAACGACTGGCATCAAATAAAGACAGCCAAAAAGTAAGTCTTAACGATGTTAAAACTCCCCTAAAATTGCTAGTAGAAAAGGCTGCCGAGAAGAAGAGCGAGCCTGCCACAAAAACTGAATTAGCTGCAGAAAAGACAAATCTTTTTAAGGAAACTTCATCTTCAAATCCAACCGTTTTGCCTGCATTAATGGCAGGCCCAGCTGGAATGAGGGCTGCAACAGGAATGTTTGGAAACATTTTTCAAAAAGGTGCTGCAAGCTCAGGCCAAACAAGCCTTTTATCAACTGTTTTCTCCTCAAATATAACAGCCGTTGGATCTGAAGCCACAAAGTCAAAGCCAGCTTTGTCAAGATCGTGGAGCAGTGGTGATATTAAACGTTTGAACAATGAAGACATAAATGCTTTAGGCCAATTTGATACAAACGTCGCGACCGATGGCGTTGGTCGAGCCCGTCGTAATAGCATAGGCGCTGAGGCCCCACCTTCTTTATCTAATGTGACAAAGAGTGCTTTCTCTGGGCTAGGAATGATTAAGCGTTCTAACAGCAGTGGCAGCCTCTCAGATTTAGCAAAGCAAGATGAAACCAATGCCACTTCAGGTAGCCCTCCGAAGGTAGCACCTTTTATCAGTTTCGATAACTATGGGGTTGAAGACTATTCATTTGGCTATGGTAGCTCTGCAGCGACTGATACATCAAAATCTGTAACAACAACAACAGCTTCCGTTAGCCAGTCTACAACAACAACTACAGTTACAACAGGTAGTAAACCAACGGGGTTTTTGCGTGGTTTGTTTCTTAGTTCCTCGAGTGCAAATAACACGAGTGAAGTAAAACGGCCTTCGAGCGTGTATGAAGGAGATTCAGGATCGTCATTAGGAGCATTAGGCCGAGGCTCTGCATCGTCAGTTGAAAGTGGAATGAATCGTTTCGGCAAAGCATTAGCCCAGGAAGATTTTGGTGGATTTGGCTTTGGATTTATGTCGTATTTTAGTGGCTCTAAAAATTCAAAATCTTGATATCTGTTATTAGAACAGCAATGGTTTAATTTTAGAAAAATGAAAGTTTGATCCTTGAGATACATAACGTGTCTCTAGAAAACCTACAAAAACATGATTGACTTTTAAACCGTGACCTTAATGTTAATTTAGCAATGGTGAATGTTTTTTTGTAGTCGGTGTGGTTATTATGCAATCATCAATTGGTGTTTATTTATTTTAATTCAATCTATGCAAGGAATCTACGCGCAGTTTTTCGAGAACCTTGTAGTAGTATGTTGCTTATATTTCTTACACTTAAAGCCTCATAGACTGAAGACTTAAGTAATCCAATAGACATTTTAGTCTTTTGTCTTGTTAATTCACCCTAAATGTCGTATAGTCCAATCAGTGGTTTATCTATGTATAGCCAGATTATTTCCGCTTCGTAAGGGTACCAAGAACTCATCGTGACTTTCATAACTTTTCGTTTGTATTTTTATTAAATTCTGGAAATTAAGTTGCAAGCGAAGGCAATTTTAAGTGAATATCTATACAATTCTATTTTTACAATCGTTCGACATGTTTTTGTCTATACATATTCATTTCTAGAAAGTATCGATGATTTTACATTGTTGCTATGGTAACTAACCAAAAATACCACAATAACTACTCCCCCAACAAACAAATGAAGCCACCGGAGTCAAGATCTCAGTCTTTCAGTTTTTTTGGTTTTTCGGTTGTCATTATTGCCGATATCTCATTAACCTCATGCTTTATTAAAGCATTTTTGCCAGTTAGTTGGATGGATTTGAAGCCGTAAACCTGTAGAAAATTAATAACCAACAATACGAGTATTTATATTCATAAATTTGTGTTAATATATTGTGTTATGTAATAAAAATCTGGTATCAATTAGTTGTTTCTATTTTATTTTGTATTCGGTGTAACGTGATTTATAGCTTCAAGGGACTAGAGACAGGGTTCATTTAGACAGTTGGAATATACTTATTAGCCACAAAATACTTGTCTCTCAACATGAAATGTTATATGATGCTAGATATCATTGCTATTTATTAGTTTTACTATGTACAATGCATCAAAATGTTTAAACCCGTTCCCTGATTGGTTAAACAGATGTTTCCTTTCCTCCGCCTTCATCCCCAATCGAACTCGGACAGAGATTTTGCGTAAAGCTTTAACTCATTGTTATGTATGAAATGTAGAATGGCGGTATCTATAATTGTGTGAATGTAAACGCATTAAACGTAACACAGCTAGAATTATCAGAGTATGACTGTTTGTCTTTAGGTTGGGTTCGTGGGCATAAAGACGCCCTAGGTCTACTTAAATTGACTTGAAGTTTGTTGGGAGAGTGTCCTCCTGTCTCCTGCCCTGCAGCAAACGCACATTCCGACAAGCACATTCTTTATTGTAGTTACGATGTTAGAGGTGTGTTGTCAATGTTGTCATTGAGTTTTTTCTCACGATAATATTGATTCATAATGATTTATGTAATAAACATTATGATTGTGTTTTATCCATGCCTATATTAGTGGATTCCTATCTCTATGCCTTTTTTGTCATTATGGTTTGATTTCACTTTTTCATATTTGTTTATACGGTCCTGCTCATAAAAACCCTCTCATCACCAAACCTTAAAAATATATCAATAGCGATATCTCATGCTAGCATAGCTTTCTTTCATTATTCAGAAAACTGAGTATGCCTTGATGTGTTTTTACGACATAGAGATAGATTTGAATGACTGCCGTGTTGCGTGTAATTTTGTAGTATATTAGAATAATTCTGCAACTACTATTTGTTTCAGATTCTGACGTTTCCTTTTTTTCTGCACTGAAACAATCTACAGAAAGTAACATAGAAAGCCCAAGGCCCAGGCAAGAGTTTCTCCCTAATTTTAGAAAAACGGCTCCCCTTTTACTAGAAAGGAACAATGGTACAAGACCAATGTTTCTCATTATTATTGATGAAAATAGGGAGGTATCCTAGCAATCAATTATCCCCATTAAGATACAGGATCCGCCAACATTTCTTAACAGGCAAGTCCTTTCGAAAAGCTCTGCATTAGTGCAATTGTAGCTCCGCCGCTGACAGTTGACCAAATCCACATCTTTTAAAGGACTAGTCAAAGGGTTTGTTTATTTTCACCCATCACTCACAAACCCTCTCGGATACCATTTGAACGGAATGATTGGAGGAAGTGGTAAAAAGGCGTTCCCGTGATTTTAGCATGCCATAAAAATGTACTTTCATTAATAGCGGATAATTTTTGGAATTGGGCTTGCCAATTAAAAATAGCAAAGAGGAAAGTAGAAAATGCCGCTAATTTTAGTGGATTCAAAAAAAGAACAATCCATATTGAAGCAGCGACGACTTCATTCCACTTCTCCCACGAGAACCGTTTTTAAGAGCTTTGCAATAGAACATTTGGGTGATCAGTAATAGCCATTGGGAGATAGGAAAATGAAAATACCGTATTTTCTGGGAAGAGCGCCCGAGGTTTCAAAAGTCATCCTTTGAGGGGAGCGTTCATTAACAAATCTGCTTTTTTCGGGGAGTGGTGGGGGGGGGGGGAGGGGGGCTCTGGATTTTGTTAGCATTTTTTGTTGTTGTATATTCTTTGGACCCCTGTGGTCAGTGGAGTCGAGAGTCGAGTTTACGCAAGGCGGTCATGGATTCGTTGTGTCCGCATTCGAACGGTTATTTTTTCGATAAAAAATTGATTGTTAACAAGTTATCATTACAAAACACATTCATATCGAACGTCGACCTTGTTTTTCTTGCTTCAAACGTCTCACAGTCATATCACGCCCGATCCCCGTTTGCTTGTTGTTGTTTATTAAGCTTCTACAGTTGAGCCTTATAGAAGTGACCGTAATACAGCCAATATTCAACAGGGGGCGATCGGTTCATTACGAAGACGTACAGACACTATCTTTCCTAGCCTGTGTTGGGTCTGAACGCTGGCTAAATTCAAGAGACTACTTTTCATAATAATACCGAGTCACCAGGTAGAATGATAATATTAGCAGGACTAAGCAGAGAAAAGCAAGAAAATTGAACACAATAAATAACAATTATAAGAAATGAGTCAGGTAACGAAAAATCGTACCGAGGGCCAAGTCGATTATCAATGACCTTTAGTTTTAGTTCACACTCTTTTTTTATAAGAATTAATTTTATAAGAATAATGAGGCTCAAAATTGGTCAAATTTAAGAATATTTTAAGAATATTGCCAGGCTCAAGATCTTGTGAAACAATTATTTTTAGCGGCTGTTTTTTTACTTCTGAATTTTTTATGACATTCAAATACTCGTACTTCTGTATTCCTTCCTCTTTGATATTCTGTGAGTCAATTTTTTAGATTTTAAAATGATGACTTGTTCTGTTAGCCACCATACTTGTAAAAGGTGTGCGTTTTTGGCATTGATGATGATAATAACAATTTATTGCCATATCCGTATTTTCTGCTGCGCTAAGAATAATTTAAGAATATCCCGAGGCTCGCCGGGGGAAGAGGGTGGACCGCTGCCCCCTTGCCCCCCTCCCCGTGAAACTGCTACTGTGATTGACCCTGTTTAAGGCAATGATTAGTAAATAAGGAATTATTTGAAAAATTTTTGTTCCTTCCTTTCAGCATTTTTAGAGATGTTTATTTCGAATCCAACTGTTAATTCCGGCATGCAGGGGCGTACCTTGATCTTCTTGAGTGGGGGAGGGGGTGTGGAGGTTAGAACCGACAACACCAAATAGTTTTTCCATTTTATCAATTCCTTGTCCTGGACTCCTTTTTAGTGCAACATCAACAAAAATCGGTATATGCAAAGCTTTCATATTCTTCGCCAATTATGCTTGTAACAATATTACATTCCGTGGTTTTCGAAACTATGTTTGAATTTAAATCCAGTTTTGATAATTATACCGATCTTAGCAAACTTGCTTGAAGCCTCCTCCCCACCATATGAGTTTCTCGTCCCAGGGTGGGGGGGGGGGGCACATGCTATTTTTCTGGATTGGCAAGTTTTTGAGCTATTTTTAGATGTTTTGCGAAATCTCCGCTATTTTCCTGGGTCTGACAAATATGTATCATACACTTGAGCCCTTTGAATTGAGAATACACAGCACCGAAAAACAAACTATCAATGTATGAACTACATGATATAGCATAGACATGATACGATAATTGAGAAATTAATCCTTAAAATCAATTTCTTGGCAATTTACATCTTGAGTAATTCTATTCTTATGGGTTTGAATTTGGATCATTCTATTTTTTTGGGTAGTTCAAATTTGTTCTTGGACGAGCATCTCTGTAAAAGAAATGTTCGTGTGCCCCGCCCCCTGGGTTTCTTGCATAAGCTTCTCGTTTGGTCTGTGAATCAGACTACCACTATTTATACAACACATGAACAGGCACTGATCAAAAGGTTTCGTCTAAATTATAGTTTTGCTTTCCGTGTTTTTAATTTGGACCACGAATCAGCTATGTTGCTTAGAAAGTCTAGAATAGCATTGCTAATTACTACAATATAACGAACCAACTAATTTTTGCAGAAATTGATAATAAGTATTTCCATTTAACCGACCGAAGAAGTGTTGCCGAAACCATTATCAGAATATTGCCGAATAGATTTTAACGACCAACGAAACTTTGTAGAAACTGAGACTATCTTTTTAAGAACTGAAAAAAATTAGTTTCATTTCATCGACCGAAGAAATGTTGCCGAAACTGATAGTATTCTTTCCATTTGACCAGTGTCTTTTTCAAAACTGGTAATCTTTTTCAAAACTGGTAATATGTGTTTCCATTTTGCCGACTAAAGTTTTTTTTTGCTAAAACTGATAAAAATTATTTCAGTTTTGCTACCGAACAAAGCATCTTTGTCAAAACTGATAATAATTACTGCAATTTTACCGACCAAAGAAACTGTGTCGAATCTGACAATAATTATTTCCATCTTACCAACCAAAGTGCTTCTGTTTAAACTGATAAGAATTATTTTAGAATTACTACTGACAAAAGTATCTTTGTCGAAACTGATAATAATTACTGCAATTTTACCGACCAACGTATAATTGTTAAAAATTTTACACGATTTTGACGTTTTTACAGATCATCTTTATTTTTACCGACGGCTTATCAAAAAAGTGCGCCCCTACAAGGTACGCCCCTTGCCGGCATGTATAGCGAATTCCCATCATTCATGTGATGACGATCCACTCAACAACAGCTTGTCGCATCAGCGATATGATGGGGGAGGCTTAGTTAAAAATCTTTACTTTTGGTGACGTGTTCTTTGATGGGGCTGCTCTATAGAGATGAGGCGCTCTTTCGCCAAAATAAGTGTGCGCGAAACCTCTTGTTGATATCGAGGCTATAATTGCAAAACAGTAAATGAATGTTTTCCAAAATTTATAGGTTGATTGAAAGCCTAATGTTTCACTAAGACATGAATAAGTCCATGAAAACTCTTTTATTTATTCCAAATATAATTGGCTATATAAGATTTACTGCAATGCTCTATTCTTGGAAGAACTGGGATCAGCCAAATACTTTTCTGACGTTTTTCATGCTGTCGGCCAGCCTAGATTTTGTGGACGGAATTATTGCAAGACAGCTCAACCAGACATCGGAGTTTGGGGCTTGGCTTGACGTTGTTATTGACAATATTACACGAACGATGATTTGGACAGGACTGATGCCTTCTTTTGGTTTTTTCATTTCATCACTTGAATGGCTAACGTTTGTCTGCACACACCAACTTGGAAAACAGTGGAAAGTGCCATCACAAAGACAACCACTATTTGTAACCAAGATAATGGCAAATAATTTCAACACCCCATTAGGTTTATGGGTTATACTTAGTATCTGGTTTCTTCCAGCCTGGCTCTATGCTTTTAAATATTATAAGATGACATTCTCCCTGTTAAATATGACCATTTCTATTATTTTCTCATCTGGCAGGTTTTTAGCTTTTCTTGTCGAGTGCTGGTTCATTGGGCAACACATGAGGCAACTGCTAGAAACGAAATGACGAATTAATCAACGTTTATCTTCTTTGGGGATTTTAGAAACATTTTTAAGATTAACTATGAAAAGATGTTTTTCATTGAATATGAAAAGTTGCAAGTGAAATTATATGACAATCCATTCTTGTTGGAGAGTTGGTATCAAAGTATGTGCTACGATTACACTCCTGTTGCAAAATACTCTTTTATGCCTAATAAACTTTCCTGCTAATTTAGTTTTTAATTTTCTTCAACCCAGGAAATTCTTATTAAATTTTGAAAATACTATCCTCTCAAGACAAAGATCTAGAAATATATTATTCCATAATTATATTTCTCACTAGAATTGTATTTCAGCTTTCCTTTTTATTGACCGCCATACCATACATTTCATGCAAAACATAGCATAGAAACATGGCTATTTTCCAATTGAGAATTTTGCAAACCCCCTGGCTTTTCCACCCATGCTAATAAAGTTTTGGAGATTTTCCAAGTCTCCCCTTCTATTAGGCACCAAAGAGTACTGGTAAACCCATGCAGAAATCCTAATAGAATGACAAGTTCAGTTGGGAATACAACATAAATGACCAGCTATGGAAAGGTTTAATGTGGGAAGAACCAATTACATTTCAAATCATGAGCACTTATGAAAACATATTTTGAAAAACATCTTGTGCAGATTTTGAGACTGTTATTTTGTAGAGAAAAGATGAAATTTTTGTGAATGTAAATGGGGAATATAGTAATACACAGTCAAATACAATAGAATGGAAACCTTTTTCGTGTTTGAGTTGCAAACTTTTAGGTATTCAAAAAAACCAAATACCACAAGCTATGTACTATGATGATCTACCATACCCTCTAAAAAAAATTCTGTTTCATTTACTAACATCTGCTTAGTTAAATTACCATCTAGCAGTAGATTTTTGTTTTTTGAAAACTTTTAATTGAAAATGTTCAAAGTTTGCTTGGCTGATTTATTAGTCTCATCATTGGCATTCAATCGCTGTACAATCAAATCTGCAACTTACCTAAAGTGCAATTTGTCTTCATTGATCTTATTATTGCCATTGTACTATCTTGACCATCTTGTATTCCACTTATCATTTTTTCTGCATTTTTCTGCAATTACTCTTGCCTATTACGTCCGCTTACAGTGATTGGCAGTAATTTAGATTTACTTCCTTAATTTTACTTTATTATAATTCATTTATTTATTTGCTTTGTTATCTTAGATGTACTAACCACAAACCAAACTTGTGCGTAATACCTAATTCTTAGGTCTTGCACAGTAAATTATAGATACCAGTTATAACAGGAGCTAGGGGCTGGGGTATGGGAAAAGATGGCTAGTTTAGCTGATGTTTGCGGAAACATTTGAGAGTTTTGCCAAGAACCAGCTTTTAGGCCTCACTGAAGAACTTTATTATTATTGTTTTCACAATGATAACAATTATAATAAAGATGAAAATGTTTCATTTTATATTCAAATACTAGAACACAAACCTCACTATCTAAAGCACACAAAGAATTTGCATTGACTGCATTGTTTGGTAATTTGTTCCAAATTTTGGTATCATGGACCTAAGAAGCATCGTACAAGAGAGGGGGGCACATTTTTGAGGGGCACCCTAAAAAATTTTCTAAAAAACTTCAGAGACTGCATTAGAGAGCCCAGGATGGTGGTGAATAAGTGAGAGACTTGTTATTGTTATTGTTTTTCTCATTTCATGCAGCAACTGAGTATTTGAAGGTACATTTTACTTATATGGGAAAATCTACTCCACTCTACCCAAATTTTTCAAAAGTGGAGGGGGCATGTGCCCCCTGTGCCCCCCCTGTTCCTACATCTATGGTTGGGATTCCTCAAACAGAAAAGCTTTATGGTCACCCCTTTGACATCCCTTGTTTTTTAACTCTTGTTCCATCATCTTCTTTTACCTCAAATAATCCCCTAGTATTGTAACAGTTGTGTGTGTACTTGTAAACTTCAGTAGGGTTTTCCCTTATTCTTTTGTAAACAAGGAAAGGTAACTTTAGTTCTTTTAATCGCTCCTAGTATTCAATGTTTTTCAGACTACCTGCAACTTTGCAAGCACTTTTATGAACATTCTCAATTTTTGTACATCTGCTTTGTACCACTGAGACCATACTACATTTCTGTATTCAAGGTGCTGTCTTTCCAGGCTTTTGAATATATAATTGAACATTTCATTGTCAATGCAAGTAAATGAGCGTTTATCATGCCCATTATTCTGTTAGCTTTGTTTATAGCTACCTCAGCATGCTTTCCTAAATTTCCTCGATGCGTTATTTTGCATCAGGTTGCAATAAATCTTAGCTGCCATTTTTCCGCTTAACATTAAAGACTCTCTCAGGCACCATGGAACAGAGGGGGCTATAGGCACCAAGTTATAAAAAGTTTTTTCAAAGATATAAGAAAATGTCTTCGTCTTTTGTCAAATGAGCCAAAGCACCTGTCGCTAGAGAAAACAGGCACCTCAGTTTTGGACGATTCGTTATCAGAACAGCCATAAACTGGAAGCTTGCGTCTTTTTTTCAACTTTCTTCACATATTTCATGTGGTCTGCTTCGTTTTAAACGTGTATTTTTAACTACTTACATAGGATGACCATGAGATTAAGGCTTCAAAAATAGCCTTTCCTTGACTCGTGCGTGACTCGAAAATTTCTCTGGGGAGAAGCCCCCAGATCCCCATTTTTCTCCCTTCACCCGAATTTACCCTCCCCACTTTCAGGTCGTTCCGCGGTCCCTGTCTTTGAGTTACATTATTTTTACAAATTGAACATTTTGTTGTTGGTTTCAAACAATAATGTTTTGAGCAATATCTACCTTGATGTATTACGCTATTGTTTACATGTAAAAGTGTTACTAATGAATTTATTTCTCAAAATAATAATTAATTTGATAATTTAAATAATAAAGGTGTGTTCCTTTCTACCTTTGTGTGTAAAACATAAACATGTTTTATACCTACCTAGCTCTTTCTTATATCTATCTTTACTTTTCATTTGGTAACCTTGTAGATTTATTAAAAATTTTTTTAACTTGATATTTTCATCTATTCTTTTTTATTTTGTTCCATACCCATCATATACAATGCCATATACTATCATAATTTATTTCTCTAAAAAAATCAACTAACCATTTTCTATTTTAAAATAGCGTTCATTTACTTATTTCGAATCATTTTAATGTTTATAAGATTTGTAAACGTGCTTTTATCCCCCACAAATCTATACTTTTGTGATTAGACCTAGTTTGATACATTCAGTGATGTGAACAATGCAGAGAAACAAGTGGAAAAAGTCAATGAGAATAAACGAAACTGCATGCAAATAGATATCATTTTGTGAAATAATATGAAGTTTATAATTATCCCTCTCAAAATCAATATGCCAAGGCTTAACCATCAGGGAAATTTTGTACTATCTTTTTTATATAGGTTTCTTTACATTTTGCCGGAATTTCGCACAAAATATTTCTAACGTTAAGTTCCCCTTTCTCTAATATTCTCTAATTCATATTTTAAACAAAACTGGTTTACAGTGATGCTTTGGAGGAATCGCACAAATAGATATAGAATAATCCTGTTGTGTTATGAGACTCAGCTATTTCCTACAAGATTGCATACAGCACAGCCGTTATATTCTGATGAAGCAAATGGAAAATTTGATAACCCAGCATTAAAATTTCTGAATTCTTCCAACTGAGAAAGAGTAATGTACTTATGTCTCTTGGAATTTTTTGATATGACATTGCAGGTTACAAATTCTATTAAATTTTATAAAATTGGTTTTGTCTAGAGCACAAAAAAAAATTAACATAAAATAAGAAATTTAACAAATGTCCGCCCCTTTCTACTATCACGCTACCTTTTATTTAAGAACTGGCCGACATGGATACCCCCTTCTATTAAGATACCATTCTATTTTCTCCCTCCATTCTATTAGAGAGACAAGAGTAATATTGTTAGGACGTTTAGGTGACGTGAACAATAGAATACAATGCTCTGCAGAATAGATCGAAGAAAACTACTTCACATTCAATCTAAATTCAAATTAAGCAAAGGTTCATTGCAATAGTTATTTTTGGAAGTTAAATAGGGAAGACATTATCATTCTCCTGATCTTATTGCCCTGGCCAAGTTGTCTCGCCATAAGTTGGAAATGTTGCAATTGAAGATACATGATCTCCGCAATTAGTCAAGGAAGATCATTCCTATTGAATCCAAGCTAATTTTAAACAGTTCTTATTGCCCATTATAACAACCCCTATTTGTCACATCATTAGCAATTGTGCAAAATAAATCTACTTTTTTTATCTGAATATTTCTAAAAGCATTGGAAACTGTAATATTCCACCTTAAAATCCCCCCTTTCTTGAGCTGATTAAAATTTAGTTTTCAGACCTGAGAAGAGCTGATCATAATACATAGCTCAAATAAACCGTATACTGACCTAAAATTGACTTTTTTATGAAACAAAACAATCCATTCGAAGGATTGGCCATTAAAAGCATTATTCTTATTATTATTATTATTATTATTACCACTTATCTTCGCATGGTATTCCATCTGTTTAGTAAAACAGCATAAAAATGACAAAGTATAGATAAGTAAGAACTGTTCTTTCAGAAAGAGTTGCTTGGTTCATCGTGTTTTTTTTCCTTGCCTAGAAGGAATCTTGAATTAAATTTCTTTTAAAATGATTATTCAGGAACATTTTTCTTAGGCCTATCGGAATATTGTTCCAGGCATTAACATTATTCCAGATTGATTGATTTTCACCTCCTAAGCTGCCGAGAGAGGTAACATTTGATAATGTTGTAAAAAGTTATTTTAAAAAGATAAAAGAATTGTAAAAAGACCTTAGATAATGTAGGGGCATTGACAAAACTAAGACTAATGGAAAAGATCGGTCGTTTTGAGGCGCTCTCCGGGAAAATTTGGCATCACCGAGCCCTTTAAGCTCTCGGAAAACAGAGAAAATGCCCTTTTAGCTAAATTTAAAGAAGGTTTTTGTTTTGGACATTCATTAGGTCGACTATTCACATGAGAAGAGCGCTAGATCTGGCGTATCCCTCCTGAGAGACCAATGTTTTGCATTTTTACGCACCTTCTCGAAAAGAAGGGGTGCGAGCCCGTCCCCCCTGTCACATCTGTGAGATTTACGAAAAATCTTAAATGTTTTAGAACAGTGTTTACAGGAAAAAGTAAAAAGAAAGTAAAAAGTAGCTATTGTGTTTCTGTCAAGTACAAAATTATTTGTTTGGGCAATCAAGATGGATTTATTTAAAATGAGGAAATTAACCTTTGGCTGGCAGCTCTCAAGCTATTTCAAGCTATCCTAAGTCGCCTGTAAGACAGGAATTCTTTATCGATGAAAGAATTGAATGTCTCTTGTTTTTCATATGATGCCTCTGGCTGTCAAAAATTCTTCAATGTAGTCTTACAAAGCGCATGCCCCCCTGCCCCCTCCAAAACTCGACTTGAAGATCATGCCTGTCATTTGCGCTCCTTTTTAAAACATATTGTTCTTCTCACTTACGACTAGGGTTAGAAAGGGTTAGAAAGGGTTAGAAAGCAACATATATATCGGTGCTATTCTAACGGATTTATCAAAAGCCTCTGACTGTCTGCCTTAACATCTTCTTTTGGCAAAATTACATGCTTACGGAGTAGAAATAAACTCTTTCTTACTTTTACAAGATTATCCTTCTGACAGAAAGCTAAGGGTCAAAGTTAAGGGACATCACAGCACCTGGGTAAGATAGAACAAGAGGTATCACAGGGATCAATACTCGGTCCTCTGCTATTTAATATCTTCATTAATGATATTTGTTATTATCTTAGTAATGGGCCCCTATGCAATTTTGCTGATGACAACACACTTTCTGTCACTGCAACCAACACTGATGAATTATTTTTACTACTAAAAACAAACACAAATAAATACCTACACTGGATTAAACTAAATGAAATTACTGCAAATCCATCTAAATTCTAAGCTATTGCCATTTGGAATATGGTTAAGCATCAAGAAGAAAAAGAAATAAGCAATGAATTTAAGATAACAGTAGATACTAATGTAACTTTACTTGGTGTTGAAATCGACGAGAATTTTAAGTTTGATATTCACATTGATAAAATTTGCAACAAAGCAGCCAACAGTTAAATCCCTCGAGGCGTATGGGAAAAAGAAAAAAATATAATTATAAATTCTTTTATATCATATCACTTTTAACTATAGCCTATTAATATGGATGTTTTGTAGCAAAGGAAGCCAAGATAAACTGGAGAAAATAAATGAGAGCGCACTACGGCTAGCGTACTCTGACTATTAATCTTCCTATTAAGATCTACTTGCCAACTCGAAAGAATCTACCATCCATATTACATCAATTTAAGTCTTAGCATTTGAAGTTTATAAAACTATCAACAATCTAAATCCTATTTTCATTAAGGGCTATATTTTACAATAATAATGTGTCATAATCTACGTATTCAAAATCCATTTTATTCCAAAGATTAAAACAGCAACTTATGGTATCAGTTTCTAACGGCCGAAATTCTGGAATTCGCTTCCTGATGAAATAAAAACAGCCAAAAATACAATGCAATGCAACCGAATACAATACAATACAATACACTACAATACAATACAATACAATGCAATACAATACATACAATAAAATGCAATAAAAAGCAATGCAATGCAATGCGATGCAATTCAATATAATACAAAACAAAACAATACAATATAATACAATAGAAAAAAATACATAATAGTACATTACAATACAATGCAATTCAATACAATACAATGAAATACAATACAATACAATACAATACAATACAATACAATGCAATGCAATAGAATACAACCCATTTCACTAATGAAAAGGCATCAAAAGGTAAGCACTCAAATTAGGATGAGGCAGTGTTTCAGTTAACTAGCTTCACTTCGCGAGCATTAAACGCATCATCACGGATTTCACCATTTTAACAATGACAAATTGCTGCATATGTTACAGCGTATTCACATTAATGTTGACAATACATGCTCAAGCTTTGCGATGAGAATGATGGCCAATAGAAAGCAAATACAATAAGCACAGGTCAACAATTCTTACAACCGTTCAAATTCTCTTTACTATTGTAGATTGATTAGAAATGTATGCCTTAAACATAACAAATCTTCATATAAATTGGAGGCTACACCACCCAGCCCCCTCTCTCCCTGACAAAATTTCTGTCTTTTTTTTCTTGGTAACATCAGAAATAGGCAAAGAATGCGATGAAAATTTGTGCGAAGAAGATAGGCTCAGAATGAGACGATATTTTGAAAAAATACAATTCATTAGAATTAAGGCGAAGAAGATAGGCATAGAATGCGATGACATTAACCATAATAGTAAGACAAGCCCTTCATTTTAGGAAAAAAGAGTGGTAAAGTGAGATGGTAAAGTGAAAAAATAGTTTACCAAGAAAAACGACCAACCCATAACTTTTCGGATATAAGATAGGCATAGAAATAGACGATATGTAGCTAAAAACGGAAGACAAATTCTATACAATTATCATAACAAAGATAGGGTTAGAATGAATTGATATGTTACTCAAACGTAAGACTGAACCCAAAAATTTTCGCCACTAAATATAATCTTTAGAAGATGGACCTAGAATGAGAAATTATAAAGGCAAAAAGTTTGACTAAGTCGATACGTATTTAGTTAAGAAGGGAGACCAAGACTGACACGATATATAGCAAAAAGTTGAGATCGATTCCATACAAATTTTGCAAAGAACATAGGCTTAGAATAACATTGCATTCTCGACAAGGAAAATATATAAAGAATAAGACTATATTTTGCCAAAAAGTAGGAGTACTTATAATTAAAAAAACGAATATTTACATACAATTTAACAGAAAAGATAGGCTTAGAATAAGACAATATGTAGCTGAAAAGAAAATTAAATCTATTCAATTTTGGCAACAAAGATAAGCTTCGAATGAGTCAATATGTAACTTTGGTTGTGATGAAATTTACCATAAAAATAGGACCAACCCCTTATATTTTAGGCAAAGATAACAAGTATAGAATGAGACTGTATTTAGTCAAAAAGTAATACTCATTCTATTCAATTTTGGCAACAAAGATAAGGTTAGAATGGGTCGATATGTAGCTAAAAAGTAAGTCTGATCCCACACAATTCTCGCCAAGAAGATAAGCTTCGAATTAGACGATATTAAGCCCAAATGTAAATCTAAATTTATAAAATTTTAGCCAAGGACGTAGACCAAGACAGTAAGCTATTGAGCAAAAAGTAAGACTAAGTCCATATAATTTGTGCGAAGAATATAGACTTAGAATACACAATATTTAGGACAAAACGTACGACTGATTCCATACAATTTTGATGAAGAAGATAGGCTAGGATTATGATGAAATTTACCATGAAAGTAAGACCCTTGAATTCTAGACAAACAGGAAAGATTTAGAATGAGACGATATTTGCCAAAAGTAACACTAATTCCATGCAATTTTTTCGAAGAAGTTAGGTGTAGAACGAAACCATACTAGGAAAAAGATAAAATTTATTCCTTACAATTCTGGAGAGGAAGATAGCCTTAGAGTGTGACTATAGGTAGATAAAAGTACCACTGTTACCATAAAACTTTGGCAAAAAAGGTAGGCTTTGAATACGGCAATATCTTGAAAAACCTAACACTAATTGGCCAAGAAGATAGGCTTTAAATAAAGCGACATTTTGCAAAAAGTAAGACAATTTATACAATTTGGGAGAGAGAATAAGTCTAGAATGAAAGGATATGGAGCAAAAGAAGCAAAGAAGATAGATTTTGAATACGGCGATGTATAGCTGAAACAGAAAGAACTAATGCTTTACAATTCAACACGAAAGATGAGAGTGAGACAATATTAAGCTGAAGAGAAAGACTAAGTCCACATCAATTTGGCAAGAAAAATAGAAGAATAAGTCGATGCATAGCTTAAAAGAGAATAATTCCAAAGTAAGGCTTCGAATAAGGCGAAATGAGCTGACATGCGAGAGGTACTCTATGCAATTTTCCCCAAGAAGATGGGAATACCACGAGGCAATATTGGTCCAAAAAGTAAGACTAGTTCAGTAAAAGATTAGTCAAGAGCGTAGTCCAAGACTGCCATGATATTGAATGAAATGGAAGTGTGATTCAAGCATAAATTGTGATGAATTTACCATAATACTAAGACCAACAATTTTACAAGGGGAAGGATTTAGAGTGAAACAATATTTGGCAAAATAATGAAACTAATTCCCTACAGTTTTGGCAAATACGATAAGCTCAGAATGAGAGGAAATGAAGGCAAAAAGAAAGACAAATGCTATAAAATTTTGGTGAAAAAGTAGGCTCAAAATAACAGGATATTTGGCAAAAAGGAAGACTAATTCCATGGAATTTTTGCGAAGAAAATAGGCTTAGATTGTGACAACATGTAGCTTTAAGGAACAATACATTCTATTCAATTTTGGCAAGAAAGATAGTCTTCAAATTCGCCAATATAGAGCGAAAAATTGAGACTCATCCCATACCCCTCTTGCCAAGAGATAGTTTCGAATGAGACGATATTGAGCCTATAAGTAAAACTAACTCTATACAATTTTAGCCAAGGGCGTGAACAAGACAGGAATATATTTAGCAAAATGTTAAACTAATTCCATATAATTTTTGCGAAGAAGATAGGATTGTGATGAAATTTACCATTAAAGGAAAACTAACCTCTGGCTTTCTTAGCAGAGAAGATATTTATAGAATGAGACTATATTAAGCCAAAAAGAAATACTAACCCCTTGGTATTCCAGGCAAAGAGAAATAGTTTAGAATGAGACGATATTTGCCAAAAGATTAAACTAATTCCACAAAAAAAATTGAACAAAAGCTTACACCAAGACTGATACGAGATTTAGCAGAATAAGACTTATTCCAAATAAGTTTTACGAAGAAGATATGCTTAGAATAAGACGATATTTAGCATAAAAGTATAACTGATACCATACAATTTTGCAGAAGAGGATAGGCTGATACTGAGAATGTATATCGGTAAAAAGTAAGAGTGGTCCTGTAAAATTTTTGGCAAAAAGGTACGAAGAAAGAAAGAATCAAGCAAAAATGTAAGATTAATTCTCTTTAATTCTGTGTGAGAAACTAGGCTAAACAATGCGAGGATACTTTTGCAAAATATAAGACATATCCCTAAATGATTTGGCAAAGAAAATGAGACGATATTTAACTTAAAAAAAGAATAATTCAAAACAATCTTAAAAAGAACGATAGGTTTAGAATGAGACAATATTGAGCTAAAAAGAAAGACTAATTCTATTTAATATTGGCAACAAGGATGAGCTTCAAATACGAAAACATTTGGCGAAAAATGGAGGCTAGTCCAATAGAAGTATCGGCAAGAATATAGGCTTAGAAAGAGACGAAATGAAGCCAAAAAAGTATGACTGATTCTATAGAATTTTTACTAAGGAGAAAGGCTTTGAATATGGCGATACTTAACAAAAGTAAGACTGATTCTATACAGATTTTGCGAAGAAGACTAACCTCTTGCATTCTAGGCAAAATAGATACGTATAGAGTGAGATAATATATTTAGCGAAAATGTAAGACTAACCCCTTGAATTCTCGGCAGAGGGAAATGTTTAGGTTGAGAAGATATTTGGCAAAAGCTCAAGACAGATGCGATACACTTTCGGCGAAGAAGATATGCTTAGAATGTAAGAATATGGAAGTAAAACTTAAGACTGATTCCCTAAATTTTGGCAAACAAGTAAGGTTAATTCTCTATGATATTAGTTAATAAGCTAAGCTTAGAATAAAAACATTGTTTGCATATATGGAAGTGAAATTTTTGGCAAGGAAGATAGGCTTAGAATGAGCTTAATAAGCAAATTCTAGTCAAGTTTAGCTACAAAGATAAGCGTCGAAAAAATCAATATGTAACGAAAAGTAAGACTGATCCCATACAATTCTCGCAAGGAAGATACAATTGTGTCCAAGAAGATAGGACTAGAAAGAAAGGATAGGCAACAAAAAAGTGAATCTTATTCTATACCATTTTTGGAAAGAAGATAAGCTTTATAAAAAGCGATATTTAGCAAAAAGTTAAACTAAATCCATAGAAAGTTGACAAAGAAGATAGGCTTTGAATAAGATGGTGTTTAGAAGAGGTAAGACCAATTCATAGAATTTGGCGAAGTAGATAAATTTATAGTCAATGCGGAAAAAATTTGCAAAAGGTAAGACTGATTCCATGTAATTTTAGCGACAAGATAGGACTAGGAGTAAAGGAAGTGCAGCAAAAAGTTGGGACTCATTCTATACAACTTTTGAGACGACAATAGACCAAGGTAACAGGGACAGTTTACAAAAAACTAAAACAAATCTCTTCATGTTCTGCCAAAGAAGATAGGCTTCGAATGACACGATAATAAGCTAACAAGGAAGAATACTTCATGAAACTTTTGCCACGAAAAATGAGCTTAGAATCCAGCAAAATGTTGCTTAAAAGAAAGACTGATTCTACTACATTTTGACAACAAACATAGGTAGGGCTAGAATCAATAGATACGTAGCTACCAGGTAAGGCAGTACCAAAACAATATTTGTCAAGAGGGTTGGCTTAGAATGAGACGATGGCAAGACAAACAAACTAATTTTATTCAATGTTACAAAAGTAGATCGACCAAGACTAACTAGATATTAAGAAAAAAACGTAGGAGTAATTCAACACAATTTTTGACAAGGAACAAATAATGAGATATTTAGCAACAAGCGCGATAGCCGTTGACTAAGGCGGTAGTTAGGAAAAGTAACAACAATTGTATACAATTTTGGAATAGAGGATCGCAATTGAATAAAGCAATAGTTAGCAAAAAGTAAGACTTATTCCAAAAAATTTTGCCAACGAAGATAGCTATTGAAAAAAGCAATGTTTAGCAAAACATAAAACTTATGCCATACAATATTTGATAAGAAGATAGCCTTTAAGTAGAAAGATATTTTGCAAATAGGAAGACTAATTCAATATATTTTTACCCTTACACGTCGCCAGGACTAAACAGTCATTAAGCAAAAAAAAATTAAGACTAACTCAACACAATTTTTGACAAAAAACATAGGTTTAGAATAATGAGATATCTAACAACAAGTGACAAAAGGCGTTGAGTGAGGCGATAGTTAGAAAAAAGTAAGGACAATTCTATACACTTTTAGAAAGATGGATCGCATTGAAAAAGGAAATAGTTAGCAAAATGCAGAACTTATTCAATACAATTGTGTCTAAGAAGATAGGTATAAAAAAGTGATGTTTAGCCAAACATATAACTAACGCTATAAAATTTTCAAAAAGGAAATAGCCTATGAAGAGGGAGATAATTAGCAAAAAGGAAAGCATATTCCATACAATTTGGGCAAAGAAGATAAGATTTAAACAAAGCGATTATTAGCAGAAAGTAAAATGTATTCCATACAATTGTGACCAAGAAGAGAGCTATAGAAAAAGCGATTTTACGCAAAGATAAGACTAATGCCATATTGGATAAGGATATAGCCTTTGATTAGAGAGATATTTAGCAAAAAGAAAGATTTAATCCATACAATTTTGCCAACGAAGATATCCATTGGAAAAGGCCATGTTTAGCAAAAGATAAGACTTATGCCATACAATATTGGAAAAAAAGATAGCCTTTGATTAGAGAGTTACTTAGCAAATAGGAAGACTAATTCAATACATTTTTACCCTCACACATCGCTAGGACTAAAAAGTCATTAAGCAAAGAAATTAAGACTAACTCCACGCAATTTTTGACAAAGAAGAAGCCTTTAGAATAATGAGGTATCTAGCAACAAGTGACAATAGGCGTTGACTAAGGCGATCGTTTGTAAAAAGTAACACCAATTCTTTACAATGACGGAAAAGAGGACCGCAAGTGAATCAAGTAATGGTTACCAAAGTTAAGACTTATTCAGTCAACTTGTGTCAAAGAAGGTAAGTATAGAAAAAACCGATGTTTAGCAAAACATAAAACTAATGCCATACAACTTTAAATGAGATAGCTTTTCAAAAAACCCATGTTTTCTAAGAGACTGATGATATGAGGCTGATGACATACAATTTTGGAAAAGAAAATAGCCCTTGAGTAGGGCGATATCTAGCAAAAAATAAGACTTGTTCTATACAATTTAACCCGTGAAAATCGAGAAAATCTAACAAGATATTAAGCAAAAGAGTAAAACTAATTCCACACAATTTTTGACAAGGAAGATAGGTTAAAAGTATTGAGATATTCTGCAAAAAGTGGCGAAAGGCGTTGACTAAAGCCATAGTTAGGAAAAAGAAACACTAATTCTATCCAATTTTGTACAAGAGGGACCAATTGAGTAAAGCAATAGATAGCAAAAAAAGGTTTTGAAAAAGCCATCTTTAAAAAAACATAAGACTAATGCTGTACGATTTCTATACACTATTGGCAAAGCAGATAGCAATTTAATAAAGCAATCATTAGAAAAAAACCAGGCCTTGCTCAATACAATTGTGGCTAAGAAGATAGGTAGCAAAAGCCATCTTTAGCAAAACATAAGACTAATGCCGTACATTTTTGTATAAGAAGATAGCCTTTGAACAGGGCGATATCCAGAAAAATTAAGACTTGTTCTATACAATTTTAGCAAAGAAGATAGGAATTGAAAAAAGGCGAAGGCCAGGCAAAACATACGACTAAAGCCATACATTTTGGGATAAAGAAATTGCCTTGGAATGGGGCAATATTTTGCAGAAAGGAAAGCTAATTGTATACAATTTTAGAAAATTACATAGACCAAGACTAAGAAGATATTTAGAAAAAAAGGAAAACTAAGTACGCACAATTTTTGCCAAGGAAGATATGTTTAGAATACAGAGAAATCTAGCAACAAGTGACGATAGACGTTGATTAAGGCGATAGTTAGGAAAAATTAGCACCAATTCTATACAAATTTGGCAAAGCAGATAGCAATTGAATAAAGCAATAGTTAGCAGAAGGTAAGAGTTCTTCCATCAAAAATTTGTCAAAGAAGATGGGTTTTGGAATAGCAATGTCCAGCCAAACATTTTGATACAATTTACACACTAATGCCATACAATTTTGATAAGGAAATAGCCTCTGAAGACGGAGATATTTAGCAAAATGGAAGTCTCATTCTATACAATCTTGGTCAAGAAGATGGGCTTTAAACAATGCGATATTTAGCATAAACTAAAACACCATATAAATTTGTTGTGAAAGATAGGCTCTGGACAAGGCGACGTTTAGCAGAAGTAAGACCACTTCGATACAATTTGGCAAAGAAGATAAATTTACTTTTAATGAGGCGATATTTTGCAAAAAGTAACAGTGATTCCATGTGATTTTGGCGACAAGATAGGACTAGGAGTAAAGGAAATGCAGCAAAAGGTAAGACACTAGACCAAGGTAACTGTAATAGTTTGCAAAAAATCAAAAACAAACCTTTTAAGGTTTTGCCAAAGAAGATAGGCTTCGAATGAGACGATATTTAGCTAACAAGGAAGACAATTTCCAGACAATTTTGCCACGAAAAAATGGGCTTAGAATCCAGAAATATGTAGCTAGAATAAAAGACTGATTCTACTACATTTTGGCAACAAAGATAGAGTTGGAATCAATAGATATGTAGCTAACAGTAAGGCAGTACCAAAACAATATTTGTTAAGAGGGTAGGCTTAGAATGAGACGATATCAAGCCAAAAAATTAATTTTATTCAATATTACCAAAGAAGATCGACCAATACGTAGTAAATAATAAGGAAAAAAAGTAAGACTAAGTCCATCCAAATTTTTACAAGGTGTATAGGTTTAGAATACAGAGAAATCTAGCAACAAGTGGCGATAGACGTTGATTAAGGCGATAGTTAGGAAAAAGTAACACCAATTCTATACAAATTTGGCAAAGCAGATAGCAATAGAATAAAGCAATAGTTAGCAAAAGGTAAGACTAATTCCATAAAATTGTGGCAGAGAAGATAGCTATTGAAAAAGCCATGTTTAGGAAAACAAAAGACTAATGCCGTAAAATTTTAGATAGGAAAATAGCCTTTGAATAGGGCGATATCTAGCAAAAACTAAGACTCTTTCTATCCAAGTTTCGCAATGAAGACAGGAATTGAAAGAGCGATGTCACGCAAAACATACAACTAATGGCATAAAATTTTGGATCAGGAGACTGTCTTGGAATGGGGCAATACTTTGCAGAGAGGAAGACTAATAATTGTATATAATTTTAGAAAAGTACATCGACCAAGACTAAGAAGATATTAAGAAAAAAAAGTTAAACGAAGGTAACACAATTTTTGACAAGGAACATAGGTTTAGAATAAGCCATGTTTAGCAAAACATAAGGCTAATGTCGTACATATTTGGATATGAAGATAGCCTTTGATATGGGGCGATATCTAGCAAAAGTAAGACGTATTCTATACAATCTTGCCAAAGAATATCGACCAAGACTAACCAGATATCCAGCAAAAAGATGTAAGACGAAATCCACACAATTTTTGGTAAGAATGATAGGCTTAGAATACTGAGATATTTAGCAAAAAGTGACGATAGGCGTCAAATAAACCGATAGTTAGGAAAAAGTAACACCCATTCTATACAATCCTGGCAAAGAAGATGGCAATTCAATAAAGCAATGGTTAGCAAAAATTAAGATTTATTCCATACAATTATGGGAAAGAAGAAAGCTTTAGAGAAAAGCGATATTTACCCAAAGATGAGACTATTGTCATACAATTCTGGATAAGGAGATAGCCTATGAATTGAGGGATATTTAGCAAAAAGTATGACTTAATCCATACAATTTTCCCAACGTGGATAGCTATTGTAAAAAGCAATGTTTAGCAGAACAAGAACTGATTAAACAGAATTTTGGATAATGAGATACCCTTAGAGTGGGGCTATATTTAGCAAAAAGGAGGATTAATTCTATACAATTTTATAAAAGGAACATAGGTTTAGAATAATGGGATATCTAACAACAAGTGACGAAAGGCGCTGACTAAGGCGATGGATAGGAAAAAAACACCAATTATATACAATTTTGAAAAAGAGGATCGCAATTGAAAAAAACAATAGTTTTCAAAAAGTAAGACTGTTCTATACAATTTAACCCAAGAGCAACGACAAAGGATAACAACATATTAAGCAAAACAAGTAAAACTAAGTCCACACGTTCGTTAAAAAGGACGATAGGATTAGAATAAGCTATGAATAGCAAAATATAAGACTAATGTCGTACAATGTTTGATAAGAAGATAGCCTTTGAAAAGGGCGATATTTTGCAAAAAGTAAGACCTATTCGATACAATCTTACCCAAGAACATCGACCAAAACTTGCAAGATATTAAGCAAAAAACGTAAGAGTAAGTCTATACAATTTTTGACAAAGGAGATAGATTGAGAATAGTGGGATATCTAGCAACAAGTGACGATAGACGATGATTTCGGCGATAGTTAGGAAAAAGTAAGACCAATTTTATACAATTTTGGCCTAGAAGATAATGCCGTACAATTTTGGATAAGAAAATAGCCTTTAAATAAAGCGATGTTTAGCAAAAACTAAGACTTTTTCAAGACAATTCTGGCAAATAAGATAAGAATTGCATACAGCGATGTCAAGCAATAAAAATTAAACCAACTCCATATAAATCTAGCAAAGAAGAAAAACCTTCAATGTTTAGCAAAAAGTAAAACTGATTCTATGTAAGATAGGCTTCGAATGAGACAATAATTAGCTAACAAACAAGAATATTTCCAAACAATTTTGGCTCGATAAATGAGCTTAGAATCCGACAGTATATAGCCAAAAAGAAAGAATAATTCTACAACATTTTGACAGCAAAAAAAGGGTTAGACTCAATAGATATGTAGCTAACAGGTAAGACGAAACCAAAACAATATTTGTCAAGAAGGTAGGCTTAAAACGAGACGATATTAAGCCAAAAGGACTACCTATTTTACCAAAGAAGATCGACCAAGACTAAATAGATATTAAGCAAAAAAAGTAAGACCAAGTCAACATCAATTTGGCAAGGGAGATAGGGTTAAAATACTGAGAAATCTAGCAACAAGTAACGACAGGCGTTGATTAAGGAGATAATTAGGAAAAAGTAGCACCAATTCTATAAAATTTTGGAAAAAAGAGAAGCTTTCAATGAAGCGATATTTAGCAAAATGTAAGACGACTCCATGTAATTTTGGCTACAAGATGGGACTAGGAGTAAAGGAAATGCAGGAAAAAGTTGAGACTCATTCTTTAAAACTTTTGAGAAGATGGTAGACCAAGGTAACAGGTATAGTTTGCAAAAAACTAAAACAAACCTCTTAAAGTTCTGCCAAAGAAGATAGGCTTCGAATGAGATGATAATTAGCTAACAAGGAAAAATATTTCTAGACAATTTTGGCTCGATGAATGAGCTTAGAATCCGACAGTATATAGCCAAAAAGAAAGACTAATTCTACTACATTTTGCCAGCAAAGATAGGGCTAGATTAAATAAATTTATAGATAACAGGTAAGAAAGAACCAAA
The DNA here is from genome assembly GCA_964019065.1 of Catostylus mosaicus. Lineage (NCBI taxonomy): Eukaryota > Metazoa > Cnidaria > Scyphozoa > Rhizostomeae > Catostylidae > Catostylus > Catostylus mosaicus. Next base: position 7,870,577 of record OZ025188.1, on the reverse strand, counting down.
ACAATATTCGTCGAGAAGGTAGGCTTAGAATGAGACGATATCAAGCCAAAAAACTAATTTTTTTCACTTTTATCAAAAAGATCGACAAAGACTAACTAGATGTTAAGAAAAAAAGTAAGACTAGGTTCAACCAAATTTTGACAAGAAATATAGATCTGAAATACTAAGAAATCTAGCAACAAGGGACGATAGGCGTTGATTGAGGCGATAGTTAGGAAAAAGTAGCGCCAATTCATAAAATTTGACAGATGATAACATTGAACAAAGCAATAGTTAGCAAAACATAAGACTAATGTCATACAACTTTGGATAAGAAGATAGCCTTTGAATAGGGAGATAATTAGCAAAAAGTAAGACTTAATCTATACAATTTCTCAAACTTAGATAGCTATTGGAAAAAGCAATGTTTAGCAAAAATAAGGCTGTTTGAACTGTTTGGAATGGGGTTATATAGTACATCGACCAAGACTTCCAATATATTAGACAAAGAAACTAAAGCTAAGTCCATACAATTTTTGACAAGAAAGGTAGGTGTAGAATACCGAGATATCTAGCAACAAGTGACGATAGGCGTTGATTAAGGCGATAGTTAGGAAAATGTAACACTAAGTCTATACAATTTTGGCAAAGAAGATCGCAATTGAACAAACCAAGAGTGACCAAAAAGTAAGACTTATTTCATCAAATTGTGTCAAACAAGATAGATTGAGAAAAAGCCCATGTTTAGCTAAACAGAAAACTAATGCCATACAAGTTTGGATAAGGAAAAAGCCTATAAAGAGGGAGATATTTAGCAAAAAGGTTGACTCATTCTTTACAATTCTGGCCAAGAAGATAGACTTTAAACAAAGCGATATTTAGCAAAAATTAAACCAACCCCAGATAAATTTGGCAAAGAAGATAGACTTTTAATGAGGCGATATTTAGCAAAAGATAAGACTAATTCCAAAAAGTTTTGTCAAAAATAATTGGCTCTCAATAAGGCATTGCATAGCAAAATGTACGACGAATTCCATATAAGTTCGGCGAAGAAGATAGGCGTTAGATAAATCGATATTCAGGAAAAAATTAGACTGATTCCATACATTCTTCTAAAAAATTGGGTCTAATTACAGATAATTTTTGCAAAGAAGAAAGACTATGAATGAGGAAAAAGTAGGATTAATTCTGTACAATTGAGGCAGAGAGGTTAGGTTTCGACTATAGCGATATTTAAGAAAGCGCAAGACTAATTCCACACATTTTTAGCAAAGAAGAGAGGAATTCAGTAAAGCGATTTATAGCAAAAAGTAAGACTAATTCCATACACTTTTGGAGACAGGATGGACTAGGATGAAAGGATGTCCAGCAAAAAAGGTATTCTTATCCTAGACAATTTATTTCAAAGAAGATTGGCGTCAAAACAGGCGATATTTAGCAAAACATTAGACTGATTCCAGACAATCTTGAGGAGAAGTTAGGACTAAAATGCAAGGACATGAAAAGGGTGGGAGCGATTCTACACAATTTATGCAAAAGAGCTGGGCTAAGGTAACAGGAATAGTTTGCAAAAAAGTAAAACAAACTCCTTAAAGATGTATCAAAGAGGAAAGGCTTCGAATGAGACGTTATTTAGCTAACAACAAAGAATATATCGAGAAAATTTTAGCAAGAGAAATGGACTCAGAATAACAAAATATGTAGCAAAAAAGAAAGACTAATTATACTACATTTGACAACAAAAAAAGAGTAGATATGTAGCTAACAGGTGCGAAGACAGAATCAAAACAATATTCGTTAAGAACGTTGGCTTAGAATGAGACAATATAAAGCTAAAAAGTAAGACTAATTGAGCAAAATGTAAGACCGAGATAATACAATATTAGCAAAAAGGAGAGGCTTTGAATAAAGCGATACTTGGCAAAAAGTTGGACTTATTCCATACAAAGAAGATAGACTCTTAATACGGCAATATTTAGCATAAAGTATCACCAATTCTATAGATTTTCAGGAAAAAATAGTCTTTGAAAGATCGGGATAGTATCATTCTAAAGGTATTCAATGAAAATCAGCTATATTTGTATATAAATATTGCCCTTGAAATATATCTTGAAATGTAGCTATTTGAACATCGTTATAAGAAAACTTCGCAACTTATATTGATTGATTGGTACAGATACAAAAATAATAAAGTTAATGAAAATATGTTTTATTTTCAGCGAACATTTGAAATCTATCGCATCTTCGTTATAGGACTGAAATATGACGATCATGTCAATTTGGGGGGTATTTAATCACAATGATCTTTATTTTTACGTTTTCATATACGGTGATTAACTTGTAAACTCAAACTAAATGATTGTTAAATATAACAAGGTTGAAAATATTCAAAAATATATTTCATTTTGATCGAACTATTGAAAATTGTTCCAACTTCATCATAAGAATAAAATATGAGGATTATGTCATTTTGGGAGCGTTCAATCAAAACGAGCTATATTTTTACGTTTTCATATAGGGTGATTAAATAACTTCTAAACTGATACTAAATGATTGTTACCAAGACAATAAGGTTGAAACTATTGAGAAATATATTTCATTTTGATTAAACATTGGACAATTATTGCATCTTTATCATGATGAGGCTGAAATATGATGATCATGTCATCTTGAGGGCGCTCAATCAAAATGAGATATATATATATATATATAGGTTTTCATATACGGTGATCAAATGACTTGTAAACGGATACTAAATGATTGTTAAAAATACAAGAAGGCTAAAGATATTGGAAAATATATTTCATTTTGATAGAACATTGGAAAATTATTGCATTTTCATTATAAGACTGAAATATGAGGATCATGTAATTTTGGGGGCGTTCAGTCAGAATAAGCTATATTTTCACGTTTTCATATACGGTGATTAAATAATTTGTAAACTGATACTGAATAATTGTTACAAACACAACAAGGTTGAAAATATTGAAAAATATTTTTACTTTCCATAAAAATTTGAAAATTCTTCCATTTTCATCATCGACTCAAATATGGGGATTATGTCATTGTGGGGCGTTCAATCAAAACGATCTATATTTTACTTTTTCAAATTCAGTGATTTAATAAGTTGTAATCTGATACTAAATGATTCTTAGAAATGCAAATTGGTTAAAGATATTAAAAAATATATTTCATTTTGAGTGAACATTTCATAATTATTGCATCTACATGGTAACACTGTATTTTTACATTTTGATATACGTTGATTAAATTACTTGTGAACTGATACTAAATCATTACAACAATACAAAAACAACAAGGTTATTAATATTTAAAAACATATTTCATTTTGATTCAACATTTGAAAATTGGTGCATCTCCACCATAAGACTGAAATATGAGAATCATGTCATTTGGGGGGTGTTCAATCAAAATGATCTATATTTTTACGTTTTCATATAGGGTGATTAAATAACTTCTAAACTGATACTAAATGATTTAAGCAAATACAACAAGGTTAATAATATTCAAAAATATGACTCATTTTGAGTGAACATTTCATAGTTATTGCATCTTCATCATAAAACTGTATTTTCACCCTTTGATATACGGTGATTAGACAAATTGTAAACTGATACTAAATGATTGTTACAAAAGATCAAGCTCAAAAATATTGAAAAATATATTTTTTGTTCAGAGAACATTTGAAAATTATTGCATCTTCATTAAAAGACTGAAAGATGAGGATGATCTAATTTTGGGAGTGTTCAATCAAAATGAGCTACATGTTTACGTTTTGATATAGGGCGATTAGGTAACTTGTAAACTTATACAAAATGATTGTAAAAAATACAACAAGGTTAAAGATATTGAAAATTATATTTCATTTTGATAGAACATTGGAAAATTATTGCATTTTCACTATAAGACCGAAATATGAGGATCATGTTATTTTGGGGGCGTTCAGTCAGAATAAGCTATATTTTCACGTTTTCATATATGGTGATTAAATAATTTGTAAACTGATACTGAATAATTGTTACAAATACAACAAGGTTGAAAATATTGAAAAATATTTTTACTTTCCATAAAAATTTGAAAATTCTTCCATTTTCATCATCGACTCAAATATGGGGATTATGTCATTGTGGGGCGTTCAATCAAAATGATCTATATTTTACTTTTTCAAATACAGTGATTTAATAAGTTGTAATCTGATACTAAATGATTCTTAGAAATGCAGATTGGTTAAAGATATTAAAAATATATTTCATTTTGAGTGAACATTTCATAATTATTGTATGTTCATGGTAAGACTGTATTTTTACATTTTGATATACGTTGATTAAATAACTTTTGAACTAATACTAAATCATGACAACAATACAAAAACAACAAGGTCATTAATATTTAAAAACATATTTCATTTTGATTCAACATTTGAAAATTGGTGCATCTTCACCATAAGACTGAAATATGAGAATCATGTTATTTTGGGGGCGTTCAATCAAAATGATCTGTGTTTTTACGTTTTCCTATGGGGTGATTAAATAACTTGTAAACTCATACTAAATGATTTTAGCAAATACAACAAGGTTAAAAATATTCAAAATATGTCTCATTTTGAGTGAACATTTCATAGTTATTGCATCTTTATCATAAAACTGTATTTTCACCCTTTGATATACGGTGATTAGACAAATTATAAACTGATACTAAATGATTGTTCCAAAAACATGAAGCTCAAAAATATTGAAAAATAAATTTTTTGTTCAGGGAACATTAGAAAACTATTGCATCTTCATTAAAAGACTGAACGATAAGGATGATCTAATTTTGGGAGCGTTCATTCACAATGAGCTATATGTTTACATTTTGATATAGGGTGATTAGGTAACTTGTAAACTTATACTAAAGGATGGTTACAAATACAACAAGGATAAACAGATTCAGAAATATATTTCATTTTGAGTGAACATTGAAAAATTATTGCATCTTTATCATGATGAGGCTCAAATATGATGATCATGTCATCTTGAGGGCGTTTAATCAAAATGAGATATATATATATATACGTTTTCATATACGCTGATCAAATGACTTGTAAACGGATACTAAATGATTGTAAAAAATACAACAAGGTTAAAGATATTGAAAAATATATTTCATTTTGATAGAACATTGGAAAATTATTGCATTTTCATTATAAGACTGAAATATGAGGATCATGTAACTTTGGGGGCTTTTAGTCAGAATAAGCTATATTTTCACGTTTTCATAAACGGTGATTAAATAATTTGTAAACTGATACTGAATAATTGTTACAAACACAACAAGGTTGAAAATATTGAAAAATATTTTTACTTTCCATAAAAATTTGAAAATTCTTCCATTTACATCATCGACTCAAATATGGGGATTATGTCATTGTGGGGCGTTCAATCAAAACGATCTATATTTTACTTTTTCAAATTCAGTGATTTAATAAGTTGTAATCTGATACTAAATGATTCTTAGAAATGCAAATTGGTTAAAGATATTAAAAAATATATTTCATTTTGAGTGAACATTTCATAATTATTGCATCTACATGGTAACACTGTATTTTTACATTTTGATATACGTTGATTAAATTACTTGTGAACTGATACTAACTCATTACAACAATACAAAAACAACAAGGTTATTAATATTTAAAAACATATTTCATTTTGATTCAACATTTGAAAATTGGTGCATCTCCACCATAAGACTGAAATATGAGAATCATGTTATTTTGGGGGCGTTCAATCAAAATGATCTATATTTTTACGTTTTCATATAGGGTGATTAAATAACTTGTAAACTTATACTAAATGATTGTTAAATATAACAAGGATTAATAAATACAACAAGGTTGAAAATATTCAAAAATATATTTCATTTTGATCGAACTTTTAAAAATTGTGCCAACTTCATCATAAGATTCAAAGATGAGGGTCATGTCATTTGGGGGGTGTTCAATCAAAATGATCTATATTTTTACGTTTTCATATAGGGTGATTAAATAACTTCTTAACTGATACTAAATGATTTTAGCGAATAAAACAAGGTTAATAATATTCAAAAATATGATTCATTTTGAGTGAACATTTCATAGTTATTGCATCTTCATCATAAAACTGTATTTTCACCCTTTGATATACGGTGATTAGACAAATTGTAAACTGATACTAAATGATTGTTACAAAAGATCAAGCTCAAAAATATTGAAAAATATATTTTTTGTTCAGAGAACATTTGAAAATTATTGTATCTTCACTATAAGACCGAAATATGAGGATCATGTTATTTTGGGGGCGTTCAGTCAGAATAAGCTATATTTTCACGTTTTCATATACGGTGATTAAATAATTTGTAAACTGATACTGAATAATTGTTACAAATACAACAAGGTTGAAAATATTGAAAAATATTTTTACTTTCCATAAAAATTTGAAAATTCTTCCATTTTCATCATCGACTCAAATATGGGGATTATGTCATTGTGGGGCGTTCAATCAAAATGATCTATATTTTACTTTTTCAAATACAGTGATTTAATAAGTTGTAATCTGATACTAAATGGTTCTTAGAAATGCAGATTGGTTAAAGATATTAAAAATATATTTCATTTTGAGTGAACATTTCATAATTATTGTATGTTCATGGTAAGACTGTATTTTTACATTTTGATATACGTTGATTAAATAACTTTTGAACTAATACTAAATCATGACAACAATACAAAAACAACAAGGTCATTAATATTTAAAAACATATTTCATTTTGATTCAACATTTGAAAATTGGTGCATCTTCACCATAAGACTGAAATATGAGAATCATGTTATTTTGGGGGCGTTCAATCAAAATGATCTGTGTTTTTACGTTTTCCTATAGGGTGATTAAATAACTTGTAAACTCATACTAAATGATTTTAGCAAATACAACAAGGTTAAAAATATTCAAAATATGTCTCATTTTGAGTGAACATTTCATAGTTATTGCATCTTCATCATAAAACTGTATTTTCACCCTTTGATATACGGTGATTAGACAAATTGTAAACTGATACTAAATGATTGTTCCAAAAACATGAAGCTCAAAAATATTGAAAAATAAATTTTTTGTTCAGGGAACATTAGAAAACTATTGCATCTTCATTAAAAGACTGAAAGATGAGGATGATCTAATTTTGGGAGCGTTCATTCACAATGAGCTATATGTTTACATGTTGATATAGGGTGATTAGGTAACTTGTAAACTTATACTAAAGGATGGTTACAAATACAACAAGGATAAACAGATTCAGAACTTTATTTCATTTTGAGTGAACATTGAAAAATTATTGCATCTTTAACATGATGAGGCTCAAATATGATGATCATGTCATCTTGAGGGCGTTTAATCAAAATGAGATATATATATATATACGTTTTCATATACGCTGATCAAATGACTTGTAAACGGATACTAAATGATTGTAAAAAATACAACAAGGTTAAAGATATTGAAAAATATATTTCATTTTGATAGAACATTGGAAAATTATTGCATTTTCACTATAAGACCGAAATATGAGGATCATGTTATTTTGGGGGCGTTGAATCAGAATGAGCTATATTTTTACGTTTTCATATACGGTGATTAAATAAGTTGTAAACTGATAATGAAAAACTGTTACAAATACAACAAGGTTAAAAATATTCAAAAATATTTTTACTTTGCATGAAAATTTGAAAATTCTTCCATTATCATCATTGATTAAAATATGAGGATTATGTCAATTTGGGGTGTTCAATCAAAACGAGCTATATTTTTACCTTTTGATATACCGTGATTAGATCACTTTTAAACTGATACTAAATGATTGTTACAAATACAACAAGGTTGAAACTATTGAGAAATATATTTCACTTTGATTGAACATTGGAAAATTATTGCATTTTCATTATAAGACTGAAATATGAGGATCATGTAATTTTTGGGGCGTTCAATCAAAATGAGCTATATTTTTACGTTTTCATATAGGGTGATTTAATAAGTTGTAAACTTATACTAAATGATTGTAACAAATACAACAAGGTTAAAAATTTTCAAAAATATGTCTAATTTTGAGTGAACATTTCATAATTATTGCAACTTCACCATAAGACTGAAATGTGAGGATGATGTGAGCGTTCATTCAAAATGAGCTATATTTTTCGCTTCAATATAAGGTGTTTAAATAAGTTGTAAACTGATACTAAATGATTGTTACAAATACAAAAAGGTTTACGATATTTAAAAACATATTTCATTTTGATTGAGCACTTGAAAATTTCTGCATCTTCAGACTTAAATGTGAGGATGGTGTCATTTTTGAAGCGTTCTTTCAAATCAGCTATATATTTATGTTTTCAAATACGGTGATTAAATAACTTGAAATCTGATACTAAATGATTGTTACAAATTGAAAATGGTTAAAAATATTGAACAATATATTTCATTTTGAGTGACCATTTCATAACTTTTACATCTTAATCATAAGACTGAAATATGAGGATCGTGTCATTTTTGGGGCGTTCATTCGAAATGAGCTATATATTTACGTTTTCAAATACGGTGATTCAATAACTTGTAAACTTAAACTAAATGATTGTTACAAAAGCAACGAGGTAAAACATATTCAGGAAAATATGAAATTTTGAGTGAACATTTGAAAAAGATTGGATTTTCATCATAAGATTGAAAGATGAGGGTCATGTCATTTGGGGGGTGTTCAATCAAAATGAGCTATATTTTTACGTTTTCATATAGGGTGATTAAATATCTTGTAAACTTATACTAAATGATTGTAACAAATACAACAAGGTTAAAAATTTTCGAAAATATGTCTAATTTTGAGTGGACATTTCATAATTATTGCAACTTCACCATAGACTTAAATATGAGATTCATTTCATTTTGGCAGTGTTCAATCGAAATGAGTCATATTACACCTTTTGATATGATGTGATTAGATAACTCATACATATACTGAATAATTTTTAAAAATTCAACAAAGTTAGAAATATTTTGAAATATATTTCATTGTGAGTGAACCTTTGAAAATTATTGCATGTTAATAAGAAGCCTGAAGGATGTGGATCATTTAATTTGAGGGGTGTTCAATCAATGCCGAAGATAGGCTAAGAACGAGATGATATGTAGCTAAAAGAATTACCTAATTGTATACAATTTCGGCAAAAAAATAGGCTGAGATGATACTTAGCCAAGAAGTAAGATTTAATTCGTAAAATTTGGGCAAAGAAGATAAGCTTAAAAGGAGACGATATTTAGCCAAAAAGTAAGACTAATTGCATGCAATTTAACAAGAAATATAAGCTAAAATGAAATAATATGTATCTAAAAGAAATGATATTGCCATACAAATTTGGCAAGGAATGACACGATATTTAGGAAAAAGAGTACGACTGTTACCATGTGTTTTTGGCTACGGACGTGATGAAATTTACTATAAAAGGAAGACTAACACCTTGAATTCCAGGCAAAGAAGATGAATATAGAATGAGACTATATTTAGCCAAAAAGTTAGACTAAAACATTACATCTTTGCGAAGAAGATAGTTTTAGAATGAGTTGAATGAGAAAGAATAATTCCAAAGATAGACTTCGAATAAGACAACATGTAGCTTAAAATTAAGACTGATCCCGTGCAGTTGTCGCAAGGAAGATCGGCTAAGAATGTGACGATATTTAGCACAAAAGAAAGACTGATTCCGTAGAAATTTGGCAAAAGCAATAGGCATAGAATGGGAGGATACTTTGCAAAAAAGAAAGATAGGCTTAGAGTGAGAGGATATTAAACCAAGAAGCAGTGGCGGACACTTGGGGGGGGGGGGGGCGAGGGGAGGCGATGGCCCCCCTATATTTTAGAAGACAATAGTCTTTTGTTCTAAAACAATGGAAATGTGTGATATCATCCTACCAAAACAATAGGCTTGCCCCCCCAATATTTGCCCAAGTGTCCGCCACTGCCAAGAAGTAACAACTGTTCTATACAATTTTGACGAAGAATCTAGACTTAAAATTAAGCGATGTGTAAATGTGTAATGTAGCTAAAACGTAAGACTTATCCTATACAATCTTGCAAAGAGAATAGGCTGAGAATGTGATGATGATTACTAAAAAAGTAAGACTGATTCCTAAGAATTTTGGTGAGGACAATAGGTTTAGGTTGTGATAATATTAACCCAAAAGGTATGATTGATTCCATACAGTTTTGGTGTAGAAGATGGGCTTACAATGTGATGTCCAAAACGTAAGCAAGGAAGTGTGTACTTACATTTTCTGACATCTTGACTTCTTTTTATTGTTGTGAAATGACATCAACCTGGTCTGGAAATATTCTGGTCTCCATCTTGGGGCTACTAAAGCTTGTACCAGCATTCCTCTTTTTAACCAACCCAAAGCAAGCATCAATAATCTCAATCAGAAGGACCATATCACCAGGCTGAAGAAAGAGACGGAAAAAATGGTGATTAAATCATTTAACTTATAGATACAGTGATAAAGGGTGTTCTGCAGGTAGATAAAGGTCAATGAAAAGTTGAATGTTTTTCTTAAATGAACTACAAATGAAACAATGAAGAGGATATAACAGTGCACAATGTTCTTTAACCTTTGGTGTTTAGAAATAAACAAGAAAAGTTCAGTTGAATATGCTGTAATCTTAGCATTTACTTACAATTAGATATATATCCAATAGAATGAGCTTCATCTGAAATAAAAAAAAAATAAAACTCTATAGCATATGAACATTCAATAAAAGTATTTATCTTAAGATGAAATTAAATAAAATATCAGTTTATAATCACATCTGGTTGTTGTGAAATCACATTAAGAGAAAAGAAATATAATAGGCTGAATGGTCACCATATGAAACTGTTGTGGCATTTAAGTTTGATTTGATGACCAGGTCAGGCTTGATATTACTCATTAATCAATATTCATATGAAGAATTGATATACATGATTTAACTTAATTCACTAAATGCAGATGAGTTAAGGATCAGATATATATGATGCACCAAAACAATATAGGCAATACACAGGCTAATTAGATTACTTAAAGCATACAATTTTAATTGCCACTTTCTAAAAAGTAAAACTTTTATGAATATGTGCATCCATCTTAAAAACCTTGCACTTGCCTATACAAGTAGAAGAGGTTGTTTCCACAATGAGATCATTGAACACAACTTGTCTAATGAGCAATGACGTTCAAAAATACCTTGGCTGGAAAGATCCATTAGTCTGAAATCTGAACAACTTCTTAGTCTTTCTAGTGTTCCAGGCCGGAATCCCATGGAAACCAGTGCCTCTGCATTTGACTGGCATTCACAAAAATTTACTCTCTTAATAATGTAACATCCTAAAAAAAATTATAAATATGGTACCATAAAAACAAATAGTACAACAATAATATAGTGAAAATAATGGTAATTATAATAGAAATTATTGAATTAAAAAATAATCATGATTATAATGATGATAATTATTATAAAGTCATAGGAGCTTTAGGATCTTTTAGAAAAGATTTTGAAACTGTTGTTGGATGTTGGACTAAAAGTAGAAATGCTGCAAAAACCTTGTTTGCTTGGAATAGGAAGGATTATTTGAAAAGTGTTGGGCAGAAAATGGAGAGATTAGGGAAACTTGAATACATTTGCTGCTATCATTTGAATACCATTCACCTCCATGTCACTGCCACAATATAACATGTGTGGGGATCTTGACATGCCTTCCCTAGGGGTGCCTGTTGCTCTGAAGGACACATTATAAAGATCATTAAGAAAGAAAAGCATGTACTGTCTTTACAATCTGAGACCCTAAGGCTTACCTTGAGAATCTAAAAACACAATTTCACTCATTTGATAAGTCCTGCCACATGTACCATGACCTGATGGTGTCAACATTGAAGAATTTGGAAAAATAGATGACTGCACCATCCTATGGAGACAAAAAAATAGCAAATGCTTAATATCAAATTTAAGCATGACATAATTTGACAATGGGACCTTACCACAATTCATTGCTGATTTTGAAAATTGATTGTTTGTGCAAGAGAGTTTTCTATTTTAACATTGCTTTTTTTGATACTATCTTACATTACAATATGATGAGCTAGGCATACATAAAAAAGGCAAATAACTAAAGTATAATATAATAAAATGCATATGTAACAAATGCTATTTTCAGGCAATCCCTGGCTGCCTTTCGCCAAACGCACTTTCAAAAATCAGTTAAGATCAAAAATAAAAACATTAAGTAAATTGTCTTTTGGAAAAGAAACAAAACATAACACAAATAGAGATTAAAATTATGTCTACTAGTTTGATCAGCACCAAAATGTACATTCAAATTTTTTAGCTTAGAGACAATTTTAACATTCACGACAATTTTTTTAACAGACTTGTGTAAATAAGCTAGGCTAGTTTTTAATTTTATAATTAGCCAGTTCACATCAGCTTTTTCCTGCCAAATTCTTACCTGGTTAAAATGAATTACGTATATATTAATGTATGCCTCTCACAGGTAGATTCCTCGTTTCTTCTTCTTACACTACATTTAGGTAGGCCTACTTTCATAACCGACAACCTACAGCCATAATCCTTCGAATCAAAATGGTAGAGAAAGTTGCAATCGCGTAACTTTTTCTCCTCATCACATGGATCGAAGTATCTTTGATGGTTGGGAGTGTACCTTAACTTCCTTGAGTTGATTTAAGTGATTGGAAGGATCAATTTGAAGGTTAGTGTGTCTTCAATATTCGAGTAACCCAAGAACTCCGATTTTAATTCCTCTGGGCATGAGGCAATCAAAGAGTTGTCAACTCTGTTTTCATGCTTTGAAAACAGGCGGGAAATTGGAAGCAAAGCATCATTGGAGACAACTGGCAAATCTTAATTGGCTGTTGGCGACGTCCCCTTGACGGGAATCCTCTTTTCACTACCCTTTGTTTACAATAGAAGGTGCAAAATCTGTCAGGGCCTCCGATTGAGGAGAGGGGGGCAGGGCTATTTTAGAATCATAATATCTTTTGCTAGTACTTATTAATCCATATAAATTCTGCATATAATTAACGGTATTTATATTAAGGACAATGTTCTACACTCTCCTAAATGTGTTAACTCTCATTGATTTATTGAAAGATGGTAAATGACGCCAACAGGTGGATTTAGTTCAAAAAGTGGCGGGATAATGTCACAGGTTGTGAATGGCGGCGAAATTTTAAGTAATTGTGTCCTGTTGGATATTTCTATGAATGGAAACAAGGATTTTTATTCCTTCAAGAAACGATTTAAAATTTCTTGAAACGCCTGTCGTGATAAATGGGGTTGTACAATTGTTGATGGCCTTTAAAGCGCTGTTCCCTCACGCAAGTTTGCAGAGCATGGCAGAACTTGACGAGATCTCGTGCGTCCAAGGAAAAATCTTGAGGTTGCACGGCATGCAGAGTAACTTAAATTTTTGACCAACGTAGTACTAGTTTCTTTTAAACCAGTTTTTTTATAATGGTGATAAAATGAAATTTTATCAGAGTTAATTTAACGAAGAAAACCTGTTATATGCGCATCTCTCGAGTATTGAATGTAATGAAGTGATTGGTGTACTGCCTCTTGGTACGTTTATTCCCGCCTTCTTGCTTATAAAGATGTTTGTTAAGATTGAATGTGGATCTCGTTTGGTTTAACCAAATGATTCAGGGCCTAAACAGCTGGCTTGCCTAGTTTTTTGCGTCCCTTGGGACAAGAGTACTATTTATATTCCCAGGCATGGGAGGGGCATCACTTGCTAATTTAAACGTGTTACGTTTTGCTTCCAATTTTTCATTTTTGAAATGGCTGAACAGCGCGATAATTTGTCTGCTTCGGATGGGTCGTCAAACTCTGGTGTTCCACCTGTTCGAAGTGTTGATGTTTCTGAGCGAGTTTCTGTTCTTGAGATTTCGCTGTCCAGCATTCAAAGTAATTTACAACGTTTGGTTGGCATGCAAACGCATTCTGTCACTGCAGATTATTCAGGAGTTTTTTTCAAATCAGTGGATCATCCAATGTCAGAAATGAAAGTGTCGTCCAGCATGCTGCTTTATCTGGTGTTTCCTCCTTGGATCAGAGTGGCAGTACCTTGTACCCAAAAGACTTACTGCTCTGCGCAGAAATGCTTTGTTGAGTTTTGCATTCAATTCAGTTTGTTTAATCGGAATGGATCTGTACTTCCGGCGTCCGAGTTGACTATACTTCGTTTTATTGGTGTTTTGAGTGAAAGGCGTCAACCGTCCACGATACGCACTTATTTGTCCGCAGTTAGATCGCTTCATATTATACATGGATTTTCAGATCCCCTGATTGGTTCTTGCCGCATTCCGATGGCTCTGAAAGGCGCAAAACGGGTTAATGCTAAGCCTGGGGCCAACAAATTGCCTATTACTCCGCTCATTTTGGCTGCGATTAAGTCATGCCTTTTTCTCTCGCTCTTTGATGATAAAATGTTTTGGGCTGCGTGCTGTACGGCCTTTTTCGGGTTTTTAAGGGCGGCGGATTTTACGGCTAGTAAGGATGATCTTTTGAGCGGTAAATTCTTGGCTTTATCTGATTTAAGTGTGGATAGGACATCTGTTCCGGAATTTGTTTTTGTAAGGCTGCGTTTCTCTAAGACGGACCAGTTTGGTAAAGGGTGCACCATTGTGTTAGCGCGTGCAAATTCTGCCATCTGTCCCGTTTCGGCGATAACGTCTTATCTCTGGTCTCGTGGTGACAAGGAAGGGCCTCTTTGTGTGGATGGTGAGTTCTCCCCTCTTTCTAAAAGTAAGCTTACTTCCAAACTTAAGTCTTCTTTAATGAAATGTGGAATTGGGGGTAATTACACCTTGCACAGCTTTCGTGTTGGGGCTGCTTCAACGGCTGCTGCTCTTGGTTTTCCTGAGTACCTCCTCAAAGCTTTGGGACGATGGTCTAGTGACGCCTATAAAGTTTACATAAAGTTACCAGTTGATTGTCTGGCTTCAGCTTCGAGGTCCTTTGGACATTATGGGAAGTGATGTGATGCATTTTGTTTTAACGGTATAATGAAATAGTTTGTGGCATTTGTTGTCATTCTTTTTATCAGCTCTTTGCTGTACATCCAAGTCTCCTGGTTATTGGTGTAATTTGTCAACAAACAAACATTTAAAAAAAAAAGAAAGAAAAAAAAAATAAATAAAAAAAAAATAAAAATAAAACATTAAAAAAGATATGCTAAATGATTTATAAAATAAAATATATATATAATGGTGTGAAGAGTGTCAACTGACTGTGCGAGTTTAGCTCATCTATTTGAGCGCCTGAAAAAGTTCCATGTTTTCAAGAAGATTTGTGTATGCTCTAGTTGAGCAAAGTGTGTGCTCATGTTGAGCCACGATAACTGAGTGTGTGAGTCTCGCTCCATTATTTGAGCGACTGAATAACTTCCATATGTTCAAGAAGATATGTGTATGCTCTAGTTGAGCAATGTGTATGCTCTAGTTGAGCAATGTGTGTGCTCTTGTTGAGCCACAAAAACTGAGTGTGTGAGTCTCGCTCCATTATTTGAGCGACTGAATAACTCCCATATGTTCAAGAAGATATGTGTATGCTCTAGTTGAGCAATGTGTATGCTCTAGTTGAGCTTTGTGTATGCTCTAGTTGAGCAATGTGTGTGCCCTTGTTGAGCCACAACAACTGAGTGTGCGAGTCTCGCTCCATTATTTGAGCGACTGAATAACTTCCATATGTTCAAGAAGATATGTGTATGCTCTAGTTGAGCAATGTGTATGCTCTAGTTGCGCAATGTGTATGCTCTAGTTGAGCAATGTGTATGCTCTAGTTGCGCAATGTGTATGCTCTAGTTGCGCAATGTGTATGCTCTAGTTGAGCAATGTGTGTGCTCTTGTTGAGCCACAACAACTGAGTGTGTGAGTCTCGCTCCATTATTTGAGCGACTGAATAACTCCCATATGTTCAAGAAGATATGTGTTTGCTATAGTTGAGCAATGTGTATGCTCTAGTTGAGCATTGTGCATGCTCTAGTTGAGCAATGTGTGGGCTCTTGTTGAGCCAGTTTTATTGCGTGCTCTTGCTGAGGGGTCTGGTACTCGGGAGGGGGCTTATAAATTATTTTATATAAAAAAGAAAAAATTATTTTATATTATTTGTACACTGTCTTTAGTTGGCCTATAGCGTAATTGCTAATTGATATGATAGTCATTACAAATATGCTAGTTCGATATGTATGAGCTCAAGCCATATTGATTGTAACTTTGAATACTGATTGACCAGCAAGCTGGTGCTGCAATTAAGTATTTTGTTTTCTTTTCTGGTAGTCTCAATTGTTTAATGTAGCATGGTTTAATATTAAGAATTTGTCTAGCTTATAGTTTGTCCCCCCTCCGGGCAGGCCCCTGTTCAGCGTTTGAGCAAAGTTTAAGTTTGTGCTCTTGTTGTTGAGCCAAGCTAATCGTGTGCTCTTGTTGAGCAAAGTTCAGTTCGTGCTCTTGTTGAGCACAGTTTGATGTTTCTGCTTCGACCATCGATTCAGTCTTTGGTATGTATCAGGTTCAATGGTAAATAGTTTTCATTATTCATTTGTTGTTTTCTGAAATGGTGTTGAGGCTGCACTTCCTCTTTCCCCTTTTTGAGTTTTCTGGTGGGGAATGGGGGGATCCCTTCGGGCTCTATGGTGAGAAAAGAAAGCTTTTCTTGTCCATTCCCTGCCCAGAAATCAACTTTGCTTGTATTTTGGTTTATAAAATTCATTTGTTTGTAAGTTTTTTGGGGAAAAAAGTGAGCGTATTGAGCCGATGCACCAACGGCCATTCGCGCTCCCTATGATGAGGAAAGTGCAGCCTCGAGACCTGATTTTGTGAGGGTTATGGCTAACAATTCTGAGGGAGATTTTCTTATCTGG
The DNA here is from genome assembly GCA_964019065.1 of Catostylus mosaicus. Lineage (NCBI taxonomy): Eukaryota > Metazoa > Cnidaria > Scyphozoa > Rhizostomeae > Catostylidae > Catostylus > Catostylus mosaicus. The sequence goes on along the minus strand of OZ025188.1, from coordinate 7,853,611 downwards.
TTGCAGTTGCCCTTCATAGTATTTTCTGAGTAAAAATTAAATGGTGATAAAATGAAATTTTATCAGAGTTAATTTAACGAAGAAAACCTGTTATATGCGCATCTCTCGAGTATTGAATGTAATGAAGTGGTTGGTGTACTGCCTCTTGGTACGTTTATTCCCGCCTTCTTGCTTATAAAGGTGTTTGTTAAGATTGAATGTGGATCTCGTTTGGTTTAACCAAATGATTCAGGGCCTAAACAGCTGGCTTGCCTAGTTTTTTTGCGTCCCGTGGGACAAGAGTACTATTTATATTCCCAGGCATGGGAGGGGCATCACTTGCTAATTTAAATGTGTTACGTTTTGCTTCCAATTGTTGCTTTTTAGGTATTAACAAACCTAGGCATGAAAGAACAGTCTGATGACCAAAAGGCTATAAAATAATGGTGCATAAATTCTGGAACTCCCAACGATACCCTTCAAAGGACTTGGTATTCATTATCATTTATCTCCACTTTGATATAGTCCATTCCAAGCCGGGTGTGAACTACAATGCATATCCTATAGCCAAAAGAAGACCTAATGTAGAAACACCAAACTTAATGAAACTGCAATTGAAAAACAAAGGAGAATATAGAGAACTTTGCAGTTTAAAGCAAATGAAAAATTTGGAGAGCAGGTTGGTATTTTGCAAATTTCCTGACGACACAAAGTGACAAAAAAGAAAACAATTGTAAGGAAGATAAAGCAACTGAAGGGATCCTCATGAATTCATTGGTCAATCTGTTAGTATCAATATTATTATTTACAGTCTGGCAAGCTATGTCCGCATTTAAATATCCATCTATATATCCTCATGAATATCTTACATATCCATCTTCATATGTACATGTATATAAAAGTGAATCTATTTTTTTCTGCAAAGATTTTCATGTAATATCATTAGTTCAAAATGCATTGAATTCGAATATCTCAGTGTAAAGCATTCTTCAATCCGTAACACCTGCTCTGTTTTGCTAATAGAATCATTTGCATGACAACGATATTCAATTCAACAGCAAAATTTAAAGTTGAGAAGAATTGTTTCAAAATAAGCAATAAGCAGTTCAAACATAATCTTCTATGCAGACCTGGCAATCTTATACCATTTGACATGTTTAGAAGGCTTTTTAAGCGTTCTAGAAGACGTAAAGCATCATTATGGTGCAATATCAAACTTTCTCAGGGCGCTTAGATGTTTGACTGCCGCTTGCAAGGGCTTAAATATTCATTTAGATAAAACAACAGAGATAACACCCATTTCATGTGCATTTTAAAATAAAACTCTGAATACTAATTACTATTACATAGATGTTAAAGCAAACAAAACATCATTAAATCTAATCATGAATCTAAGCGATACTTAAACCTAAGATTTTCTTCTATTATAACACAGTTGAAGTCCAATTAAAAAGACAAACACTGGTTACATGTTCAGTCAACTGCTTAGTGTATTCATTTGCCTTTTGATAATTATCCCATGGTAATATTGTTTGAGAAGCATCCAACCAAAATAGTAATCTTTCTTATGATAAAATGTGGTTGCACTTGTTTGGGTAATTTCCCAGTTTTTTAATTGCGAAGCAGTTATTCATTTTCATTTTTGTGCCCAAGGCAGGGGGCAGTTTGTTATGAAAATTCGGTATGATGAATGACGAAATCAGATAGCTGTGCCTACTTACGTCAAGCGGCAGGCATCCTTAGTTTTGGCGCTGTTGTTATTCTTAATCATATCATTCTAAACATCTAAGTTAAGATTATTGGAAAAGGGAGCAACAACACCATAGAAATACCAGTGCTCTACTTGACGACCAAAAAGTAACTGCATTTTAAATCCTTTTCCTGTAGCTCTTTGTTACAGTACCAAAAATATTTTGATAGTTTAAAAGACGCATGACATTTTGCCTCAAAGAAGATTTATTTCTTTCACTTTTAAAAAGGCATCAAAAAGTGCACTCTTTGAAAATGATATGGTTTCAATAACATTTAAAAGCTGTTATCTCGGGCCTAGTTATTTTCTGTTTATATGAAAAGTTAATCCTGAGAAAATCATTTGCCATAAAATAAAGCTTATTTTCAAATCTATTTGAGACTATTTGAAAAAGAGTACAACAACTGCAACTTCAATCCTTTGTAAGCCTTATTCTCATTCAAAAAGTAAAGCGACTTGTTATCTGTACAACGCAAATGATGTACTAAATATGAATACAATGGAAGAGAAAACGAATGCCGTGCCATCTTTGCCAAGAACTGCAGCGTTCTTTACACCAGATGTGCCATTCACCAACGTAACGTTTGCTGCAAATGGATCATCTACGTACAGAGGACCATTGCAGTTTGGGCAGGCTCCATTGATCTCACAAGTTTTCCCCTTAGCACAAATGAAAGTGCATTCGCCACCGGTGCAAGATAATTTGCCACTGGTCATGTTACTGAAACGAACTGTGCATGACCCTTTTTCACATTGAGCGTCACCAGTAGTTGAGTGAACAGCAATGTTACAGCCTTTACCCCGACAAATTGGTTGACAATTTGAAGAACCTCCTTTTCCATGACAATTCATGTTGCAATTATCATAGAAGCATTCCAGGTAACATGATTTTGATTTGCAAGTCATATCGTTGCAATCTCTGAAGCATTGTTGCAGGCAAGAAGCACTCTAATAACACAAAAAATTGGAAATGAAATTTAAGCAGTTGAAAAGTAGCGGCCTTTTTTTGACTTTCAACATATATCCCAAGACCCAAGCACTGTAGGATAAACAATAATTGGCAATAATATTAGGTCATTAAGATGTTGTAAAAGTTAAATGGCTCTAGCCCCACTTCTGAAATCTTATTTGCAATTTTAGACATACAATTAATTCAAATTGGCAACTAGACGGGATTCATGAGTAAAAAACTTCATAATGATTGTTGTAAACTAAATAATTCGCTTGTAAACACAATTATTATGAATAAATTTAGCAGTTTGTTTCTCGTTATTATTTACAATAGTAGAACGGGATGGAAAAGCATGATCACTAACGCCCTGGCTAAGTGCCTAGAAGAAATGACATTATGATACCTTGGCTTGCTCTCCTTAACAGAGACTTTTCTTACCAAAAACATCAGTAGTTTGCTATTCCCAAAGCTAACTTCTCAATTAATAATTTAAGTTAGGCATTCATGAAAATATTTAATAAAAATCATATATAATTTCGTCATGAAAATATGGCATTTAGCCTGTTTTAAAAACTGTGAAACTCAAAATTTAGCGCCCCTTTGTAACTCATGCTGCGAGGACGTAGTATTTAACTTACCGGATCGGTCGTAGGCACATCACAGAGCATTTTGGAGCAGCCGCCATTTTTACATTCATTATAGCATCCCGCTGGGGAACTGCACGACATTTTGCACGGTGTATAGGTACATAGCTGGCGACAGCTTGAACTCGTATCCGTGCATGTTTTAAGGTCACAAACATTTGTTGTACAATTATTAAGAACAGTAGATGACACTGCATGAAACGACAATGCAAAGATGCATACCAAGCTAAGTTTTGACGCCATTTGCCTATATGAGAATATGATAATGTAAATAGAATTATTAATACGTACCAGATAAACAACAGGTGCTTTTTCACTACCTAAATCAGCAACCGCATCCCAGCAGTTGTAAAATCAGTTAGGCGCAAAGCGATAGTTATCAAAGCGAAAGTTAGGCAGTTCTTTAATTATTGTGAACTTTCTGATGTTAGCAAAGATACGAGGATGTGTGTGCAAGCTCTTGATTAGCGTGCATAATATCGTAAAGGATTTACAAAACTGTTTCAACCATTACAAAGTAAACAAAGAACATTTGCAAGCTATTTTTTCGAGCAGAGCTACAAAAGTAGGAAATATGCTTTAAAAGAATATAACAAGAACATTAATATATTTAAAAAATCTTTATAGAACTCAAAATTTTATGATTCTGAGATTTTAAAAGAGAGCAAGAAATCGAATCGAGAGGAAGCCCTTTCAGTTGGTCATGCTGGTTAACTGCCACTCTGAATTACATATGATATAAGTCTATCTTCAAATGATTACTATTTGAAAAAATCATTTAGCTATCCTCAGCATGATTCACTCAAAATACTGAGTTAGCGCAGTTGTCGGAATGCCTCAAAGATCTGAACATTAAGAAGAAGAATTTCTAACGTAGATACCTTTATGTCTGGAAGTGTTGCCCTCTGTACCATGCGTCTAACTAAAATCTTAGTTAATCATGCAAAACGCTAAATCTTGAAACACACTTGCGGCCGTCCATTACGGACCCTAAACCCCTAAGACGCACCTAGCGCTCAACCGCTGGTACTAGTTTAAGGCTTTGTAACGACGACCGCAATAGGTCTGATTTTAAAAGTTAATTTTCAGACACGACCTTAACTAGGTTAAATGATTTTATATTTTCCTAAACTGTTATATGAATGTTTTCATTGGTCATAATTTCATTTTAAAATTTGATTTGAAAAGCGAAAATCCTCAATTATTATGTATTAAGATTAAAAAACTGTTTTCTTCGACTTGATAAAAATTTCGGGAACAATTTAAAGCGCTATAAATTTTTGCCTTTCTGCTATGATTCCCATACAATAAAATTGCAGAGAAATGCAATAAATGCGTATGGTTCGCTCATAGTGCAGTTCCTTGCAACCATAAAGATTGCTGCAATTAGATAATAATTTTAGGACCACAGGGCAAGTAGGATCGTCTTTTCTCATGAATTGATCCACGCTGAAAATAACTGTTATCAGATTAAGTGGATTATATTGCAATGAAATGGAATGACATGAAGAATAATGGAACGAGTCTCAGGCTGCATCAACTGTTTCTGGTATTATGTTGTAATCCACAGTTTCTGGTTCTATTGTCATGCAGTTCTGTTATCTTGAGCTACTTTTCATTGCGGTTTCAAAGGCAAAGGCATGAATGATTTACAGATAGATGTATAGTATAGAGTCTGTGAAACAATGTTACAGTTTATGAATAAAATAAAAGGCCAGGTCGAAAACGAGGAAAACGCGTAACACACGGAACATGCGGAAATTTCTGAAACCTGAGAAACGTTTTTTGATTTGAGGAAAAAATTTGATTGGTTGCTTATCCTCACAAAACGCTGCTGTCTTTCGAACACATACGTCGTTGTGTCTTTTTCATAAATCACAGTAATTTCCGCGTTTTCCAAGAGTAGAAAACTATGTAGAAGAGGAACAGGAATTTACGTAAAATTACATTTCTACACCAGGTCGATTAAACACTTTTGAAACATAAAATGCTTTTGCAATAAACAACAAGAATCAGCTCTTAAATAAAATTATGAATTGTTATAATTTTTGGGGTCATAACTTTGGATACACAAAAATCTAAACTCTTGCATTAAAACTGTTGGCTACTAACTATGATAGCAGTTTGTTGTCTGCCTAGATGAAGACCCAAGGATAGTTTGATGAAGCCTGTAATTGACCTATGTCTATGATAACAGTTATGTAAACATCGTATTTTGCTATTTTTATTCCATTGCATGAAAGCGAAGTTTAAGTGAAAAAAGTTTTTTAAATCAGTTTTGTCAATAAAAACATAGCAAAGTTAAAAATTTCAATAGGATTTATTCAACGCATATTCAATGATATTCGGATATGATAGTGTATTTTCATATATTTGCAACAAACTTTGTATTAGGGGGAGGGGCACTGTAACCTCCCTAGTCCACGTTCCCTCTTTTTATCAATTTCGAAAATCGGCCTTGCTTTTGGATATTGAGTTTTTGCATCCCCTTCATGTGAGGGGAGGGTCTTCAAATCACAATCAATGGAAAGGGATGGGTCTGAAAGCTTTCTTCTATGGAGAAGTTATTTCATTGTTCTCGATTTCTTATGTCACGTAACAACGAACCGGGAAGAAAGCTGGCCTAGCCAGGTCACGAAAGTCATGATATTGTTGATACGCGAGAAATGCCATATGAAACCGGAAAATTTTGCTTTTATGGATGTACAAACAACCGAGCAACCGGTTTAAATGGAACAGAAAAAGAACCATCGATCTCGAAACTCCATTCTTTCGTCGCAAAACGACAGAGACAGCGAAGAAACGAAAGGGAAAAAAGTTACTGCCAAAAATAAACGGATACGAATTGTTTGTCAAGCATGTGTAAGGGATAGCGTTCTCTACGGATAGACAGGAGAAAAAAGTTTTGTGTGAGTAGCATTTCAATCTGAATGATATTGAGCAATTTGTCACGCGCAAAGTACTCCCCACTGGATCAGCCCCTTGACAAACTTTCTTTGTTCAGATAGCCTAGTAACAGGACACAGTTGCCTTTGCGTTGCTAAGCAGACAAGTGACACGTACAAATATATATATATAGTTCTATGCCCCCTCAATATTTATGAGTTAAGTAAAAACATCTAATGGCCGCTCGAGGGAATTTTGACCGGTGGGGCTGGAAACGAAACTTAATGAAATGACGTCATAATTCAGAAACTTTTCTTGGGATTGCCAACATAAGTTCAGAATTTAAATGTTATAAAAAGCTGTCCACGGTTATTTTTCACTTTTAAAGTTTATTCAGTTTTCGAAAGGATTATGTTTGAAGGAGCATTAAAGCAACAGAAATTTCATTCTCGTAAGCATTCCCATTACTTAATATCGCTTTGATGATATGGGCCTAACCTCTTCACTCAAAGTTCTTGAATGAAGTGCCCTGAAAAAGAATTTTTTTTAAACGATCAATTTCGTTCATTTTGGTGCAAGGAATATTCTTAAATGTTCAACATTGCTTTACTATATAAATTTATTCGTCCTTTGGCCATTTTGACAAGCCCACGCAACATATAATGAATACTTAAAGGGATACAGTATTGTAATGGGATTGACCACATTTTTTTCATGCGAAAAAGAATGCATTTTGAATGATACAACTCAAATCATCGAGCAAAGCATGCTTGAATAGGCACAGGTAGGATTGGTTGTTCTTGGTGAAGACATGGGGCTTGAAGGCAATGTGCCGATAGATTGTTGGCCTGATCAGGTGGTTGAAAACTCATTGGTGGTGAAGAATAAGATAGGCAGAAATAAAACGGTTTTGGAAAATGAGACATGCTGCCTAAGGAAAACTCTTATTGCGAATTCTCTGCGGGGCTAACCCCAACCTACCCCAAAAAACAACCAGGAACTGCCCCCACCCTCTATTCCAACCTTGAAACACATATTCTCTCCTCGCGATTTTTTGCGCATATTCAATTAAAGTGACTACCAATTGCAATGACGAGAATCTCTAAATCAGATCAGGCGTATGGCCTTGGGTAGCGAGTAGTCCCTAAGCATTTCCTAACTCATCGTTGATAATGATATCGTGAAATATAAAAAACATTCAAATTGTTGTTCTGATGTCATCGTGAAGATCACTAATGCTTAGAAGATGTTTTTGACAGCAAAATATCAATGAAAATGCTGTTCTATAACTAGTTTTGTTACTAGTAAAAGGGAAAAACCTTTAATTGCATTTTGTTTCTCCTTATTTTGAAAAATCGCAATTAAACAGTTTTCTTGTGTTATTTGCATATGACTGGGTCCTGGTGGTCAAAACATTATTTTAAGCAGCATTCCTTCATAATACCGGCAATTGAGATAACGATAACTTCCATGGAGACACCGGAGCATAAATGTGAGCAGAATGAGATAAATATCTTTTTAAAAAGTTATTAAAAGCAATTATTCCACCTTGATCAACTTTATACTACCATTACCCGATATCCAGATCGTGGCTAGTTGAAGGGAGAATGAATATAGCCAGAGAGCAAAACTGTGACTCGTGCAGTGAATAAGAGATCATGCCTGGTTTGGCAATTCTAAGCCCAAAATGAACTAATGCATAGATTGCTTCAATGCTCCTTTAATAACATTCTAAACTATGATGTTACATGATATTCCTCTAAACTGTAGAAGACCAGTCTTGATTAAACATGAGTATGAACACATGATTTGTGTGTTATATCGGTCTTCCTCCCTAGATGGTACTAAAATTGATTCTCTTGCATAAGACAATATCTCCTGCTTTGAAACGCAAGAGATGTATATGTTAGAACAATAAAAACATTATTGTTTATTTAAAAACTTAGAGATGGAGGAGGGTAAGATATATCTGCAAGATGCAGTACCCTTTTAAGTAAAGTAGCTCGAGAAATGACCAAAACAGTAAAAGACGCCGTATTACTAAAACATTCTATTGTATTGGATGATAACTATATCTTGACTGCGAGAATAAAAACATACCTTATCAGATATCATGATAACACTGTCTCAGTAGGTAGCTTGTGGTGGTAGACAACACGGAGGAAAAAAAAGGTGCTAAAGCCTGGTTTCCATATAACTTTTTTCCACCGGCGACCTACCGGTGACCCACCGGCGACACTAAAATGTTTAATGGAAACACTTCACTCTAACTGCCGTTGACCCTTCGGCGACCCAACGCATTCATTAAAAAAAATGTAACTCAAGTTCAACTTTTTTTCATTGCGGCACCGGCGGCCTTGAGAGTAATTTATATGTAAACATGACTGCGGTAGGTTGGCGGTGCCGCAACAACTGCAACAACCTGCTTTAGATGTTCAAGTTCTGCATTTTTGATTCCCTGTGAACAGCTGACCTGGAGAAGCCCATCAATTCTTTTTAAAAACTCGCCATCTTTACTGCTGAATAATGACAGAGCTGTTTTGTTCTTCAGTTTGAAAAAAGTTTTGGTTTATTGTTTGTTTGGTTGGTAGCATTTTGAAATTCGTTACATGACATGATTGAAAACAAAGTAGACGCAGTATGATATTGCCCACGCTGTTGACGCCGACGAAATATTTCCCGCACCCAGAATTTGTGCTTTCTTTTCATTGCATTACATCGTTTTCGTCTCCGAATGTAAATCGTAAGAAAAGCGAGTTGAAGATTGAGTAAAAGATGTCGATTCATCGCTGCCATATTTGTTGTATGGAAGAAACTCGCGCGCCAAATTTTTACGCAAGGCACACTGGGATTAAGTTGCCGGTGAGGCACCGCCGTTGGGTAACGCCAGCAACTCTGTTTCCATTAAATTTATGAGTGTCGGCGGTACCGTAAGCATGGTATCGCCGGCAGTTTAAGGTATATGGAAACCAGGCTTAAGATCTAATTTAGCACCATTTACATTTTATCAATCTTCTCAAGAAATTTAAACGGAAATTGGAACGTCTTTCGCATCCTGCGAGACGGACCAATGTAATCCTTTACTTCTTGTCTTATTTTCTCATATTTTTGAATCAATGAAGGGATGCAATCTCCTTCTTCTTTCAGTCAATTAGACATCCTCTCCCAGATTGGGCATTTTATTGAGCAGCTATATACTGGGATAAAGATACATAGGCATATACTCCATGGGAGGGTCTCATCGCAATTAGGGAAGCTATGAGTAGGATGGTTAACTCGATCGTAGCTAATGATAACCTTGTTGGGTTGGCATCCCTGGTACTTGACAACAATTACTATGAATGATAATAAGATATAAAGGCAGAAATTAGGGACAGCAATAAGCACGAAGTTTGCTCCGGCCAATGCTGATCTTTTTATGAGTGGGCTGGAAGAGAGTTTGTTGGAGGCTTCGGTAGACAAGCCCCTTGTCTGGATGCAATTCATCGATGATTTTTCCCTTCTTTGGACGCATGGGGAGGAGAACATGAAGCTTTCCATCAACTTTCTCAAAAGTAGCTGCGATACTATTTATCGAGTATTCCGGCGAAACGATAGGTTTCTTAGATGTTGAAGTTAATTTTGGTGAGGTAGGAGTCCCTTGAAGTTTTTCTTGTGCATCTATACATAAATATAACCACATTGGAGTTTCGCGACTATTCCATTGTGCCTGTGTGGCATAGTGGATTGGTCGCTTGACTCTGGTGACAGCGAACAGAGTTCGAATCCCAGGTAGAGAATTTTAATTTAATTAAATTATGGTTAGTATTTGTACTCCATGTCAGCCATTACCTAATTGATTGAATATACATAAATATAGATATTTAAAAACGACTTAATAAGTTAAAGGTTTTATGAGTAGTTATATTCTTAAAACGTTTCGACTTTCGTCTAAATCAGTAAACGAAATTTCAGAAACATACAGCGCATACATAATCAAAGGAGCATTTTAAATTTAGATAATAACAATGGACATTGAGAACAATATGAATCTAATACAATAGATAACACATGTGATTGAATGTATATATATATATATATATAAATATATATATATATATATATATAAAGATATCTATATATATATATATATATATATTGTGAACAAATTGACATTTTCATCAACAGATCAGTTCATAGATTTTATCCCTATTATGTACTTTAAAGCCTTGATTACTCCGTTCTAAATTCCATGACAGTATTATCAATGATGAGTAAATAAATGCTTAGAAAATACTCGCTATCCAAGCCGTCCTTTACTGATGAAAACGAAAGTCCAAACGTTTTAGCAAAATACAATGTGAAAAACTTATAGACAAAGGTCAAGTAACGGCTACATCAACTAATTCTTGTGTGTCTTCATCTAGTGTGATAAAAATTGCTTTCATAGTAAGTTAACAACAGTCTTTAAGCAAAAGTTGAGACTTTTGAGTATCCAAAGTTATTACAACAAATATTCAAAGTTTTATTTTAGAACTTGAATCTTGTTGATTATTGCAAAAGCATGAAATATTTTAACAACTGTTAACCGACAAGGTGCAGTGATGTCATTTTGAGAACTTTCTTGTTCCTCTGCTACAAAGCATTCTAAATTTATAAAACGCAATATTATTTCTAGTATTTGAAAAGTTTTACAAGATCATCGTTAATTGGTCGATTCATGTTTTGAGGGAATGCAATCATACTATTGGTCAGTAGGGCTTGGGTTGGTATTCCCCCTATTGTCTAAAAGACAAAGATCAATTTTCTAGCACAATTCTGGCAAATATTTGGTTTGAAACAAAATATTCCCTATCGTTATGCAAATCAGATAATTCGAATTAAGCCAATCATAACATGCGCAAATGGAAACGTTGAATTTACCCACCGAATAATTGTTTTTTGTGCCAATTCTCCTATGCAATAAGTTCTACCTGACCCTAACCGACTGCGGATTGTGCTTCGCAGAGAGAATCACAGGGAACCAAGAAAAAACCAGTGGACCCATCATTTCACGGTTGAGCGCTAAGTGCGTCATAGGGGTTTAGGGTCCGTACTGGACGGCCGCAAGAGCGTTGCACGATTTAGCGTTTTGCATGAATAACAAAGATATTAGTTAGACACAAGACACTGAAGGCAACACTTCCAACTATAAAGGTAAATATTTTATGAATGCTCTTTTTTAATGCTCAGATCATTCGGGCATTCAAACTACTTCGCCAATTCAGTATTGTTAGTTCATTATGTTGGGAACAGCTAAATAATCATTTTCAAATGTAAATGTAACTAATCTTTGAAAGGTAGGCTGCCACCATACAGGGTCTCCCTAAAAAATGAAGAAAGACTGATATTTTATGCACTTTCGAGTGGCAGTTAATCAAAATGAACAACTTAAATGGCGCTCACTGATTTAATTTTTGTCTCCTTTTAAATCCCAAAGTCTTAAAATTTTGAGGTGTTTAAAAATCTAGTTAATGTAAAAATCTGTAACTAACAAAAGCATATTTCCTACTTTTGTGACTCTGCTCGAAAAAAGTTCTTGCAAATGCTCTTTGTTTACTTTGTAATGGTTGAAACAGTTTTGTAAATCCTTTACGATATTATGCACTCTAATCAAGAGCTTGCACACACATCCTTGTATCTTTGCTAACATCAGAAAGTTCACAATAATTAGAGAACTGCCTAACTTTCGCTTTGGTAACTAGCTGTAGCTTTGGGCCTAAATGGTTTTTCTTTGCACCTAAATGGGACGCAGGTGCTGGATTAGGCAGTGAAACAGTACTTGTTGTTTATGTAGCAATTCTTAACAATTTGATTTAAGTCATTATATTTGCGTATAGGCAATGGCTTCAAAACTCAGCTTTGTATGCATCTTTGCATTGTCGTTGCATGCAGTGACGTCTACTGTTCTTAATAATTGTACAACAAATGTTTGTGACCTTCAAACATGCACAGATACGAGTTCAAGGTGTCGTCAGTTGTGTACCTATACTCCATGTAAAATGTCATGCAGTTCTCCAGCGGGATGTTATAATGAATGTAAAAATGGCGGCTGCTCCAAAATGCTCTGCGATGTTCCTACAACCAATCCGGTAAGTTAAAAACTAAATTCTACCAGCCTAAATCACAAAGGGACGATAAATTTTGAGTTTCACAGTTTAATAGGCAGGCTAAATGCCATATTTTCATGACGCAATGATATATGATTTCTATTAAATATTTTGATAAATACTGTACTAAAATTATTGATTGAGAATTAAGCTTTGCGAAAAGCAAACCACTGATATTTTTGATGAGAATAGCCGAGGCCTCTGGTAAGGAGAACAATCCAAGGTATTTTAATTTCACTTCTTCTAAGCGCCTTGCCAGGAGTGTTGGGGATCATGGTTTTCCATTCCGTTCTATTATTTTAAATAATAACGAGAAAACAAACTAATAGATCTTTGTAAAATCATTATGTTTACAAGTGAATTATTGTGCTTACAATAATGATTATATGTTTGTTTACAAGTGAATCTTGTCTAGTTACACATATTGAACTTATGCCTGAAATTCTGTCATTGCTTTTATGACAGAAAAACGGTCTGCCTGTTAAATCTTTAAGTTAGTGCATCACCATCATTGCCAATAAGATTTTAGAAATGGGGCTGGAGTCAATTTACTTTAATAAGATCATTATGGCCTGATAATATTAAAAAGGATTGTCTCGCCTAAAGTGGTTGAGTCTTGGGATATATTTTTTTAAGTAAAAGAAGGCGGCAGCTTTTCAATTGCTTGATTTTCTTTTCCAATTTGTTGTGTTATTAGAGCGCTTCTTGCCTGCAACAATGCTTCAGAGATTGCAACGATATGACTTGCAAATCAAAATCATGTTACCTGGAATGCTTCTATGATAATTGCAACATGAGTTGTCACGGAAAAGGAGGTTCTTCAAATTGTCAACCAATTTGTCGGGGTAAAGGCTGTAGCATTGCTGTTCACTCAACTACTGGTGACGCTAAATGTGAAAAAGGGTCATGCACAGTGCGTTTCAGTAACATGACCAGTGGCAAATTATATTGTGGTGGTGGCGACTGCACTTTCATTTGTGCTAAAGGGAAAACATGTGAGATCAATGGAGCCTGCCCAAACTGCAAAGGTCCTCTATACGTAGATGATCCGATTGAAGCAAACGTTACAAATGCTGCAGTTCTTGGCAAAAATGGCACGGAATTCGTTTTCCATGCCATTTTATCAATATTTTTTATGTTATTTGCGTTGTACAGATAACAAGTCGCTTTACTTTTTAAATGAGAATAAGGCTTACATAAGATTGCAGTAACGGTTGTTCTTTACTTTTTCAAATAGTTTCAAACTTTATTGAAAATATAGATTTGAATATTAGTTTCAACTTTATGATGAAAGGACATTCCTTAACATTAAAATTTGTATGAACAAAAAAATTACTTATTGCCTGAGATAACAGCTGCTAAGTGTTATTGAAACTATATCATTTTCAAAGAGTGCATTTTTTGATGTCTTTTAAAAGTTGAAAGGAATAAATCTTCTTGGATCTTCTTCGCAAATGTCATGCGCCCTTTAAACCATAAACAGATTTTTAGCACTTCAACTTAGAACTGCAGGAAATTGATTGAAATTGCACTTGGTAATTACCTTTTGTCCTTCAAGAATAGCATTACATTTTCTTTGTATGGATTTGATACACCCTTTTCCTACTGATCTTAACTCAAGATGTTTGGATTGATCTTATTTGGAATGAAGACAAAATTGGATGTTTCTCCTGGTTAAAAGGCTCAACTTCGAGAAAAAACCTTAGGTTTAAGCATCACCTAGATTCATGATTAGATTTAATGATGTTTTGTTTGCATTCACTACTGTATGATAGTAATTTGTCCTAAGAGTATTATTTTGAAATGCACATGAAATGGGTGTTATCTCTGTTGTTATATCTTAATGAATATTTAAGCCCTTGCAAGCGGCAGTCAAACATCTAAGCGCCCTGAGAAAGTTTGATATTGCACCATAATGATGCTTTACGTCTTCTAGAGAGCCTTCTAAACATCTTAAATTGCAAAAGATTGCCAGGTCTGCATAGAAAATTATGCTATAGCCAAAGCAAGAGTTTAGATTGCTCATTTTGAAACAATTCAATATAGGTGTCCTGCAAGGGAGGTTATTAGCGAAACAGAATCTTATGGCATCAGTCTTTACAATTAGAAGGTTAAATTAACTTTGATTTCATAATTCTTTGATTTACAAGATATAACTCATAATGGAGAACACTTCGTCTGAAGGGTATGATTAAGAGCTCCAGCAAGAATTTATGCACCCTTTTTGTAGAGCCTTGTATTCATTAGGCTGTTTTATTATGCCTATGTTTGTTAATATCCAAAAAAGCAACAATTGCTCGCACGATTTGGAAATAATGCAGTCAAAACTTTATATTTTATACAATAACTTGAAACTTTATTTTATTAAGCAAACTTTTAGCAACTAAATAACGATCGGGTTATATGGAACGAAAGTAGGTGTGTGAGGGAGGAGCAGCCAAGATGGGACCCAATACTTATTTTTACGACGACTTTTAGTACCGAGCTCATAGCTCTCTTTACGTTTAGAGATAAATGTTATATAATACTGGCTACAAGGACGACGAAAAATAGAGACATAACCGGATTGCTTTTGCATTGTAGCCATCGACGTTAAAACTCAGAAATTAGCCTCGAAAACAACTTAAACGGTAGACTTATACTGAGACTAGAAAATAATCATTCGACTTAAAGCTCTAATGGTGACGGTGTGCGGTGGTTAGCTCTGGAATTATAGAAATCTGGAAATATGCTCGCTGTGGTAATCAATTTAATACATTACTCAAAAATGATTTTGCTTCGTCTCTCAAATGGAAAATCTAAACAGAAAAGCAGCTCCTTGCAATGTGAAGGATGTTTTTCTGTTGTTTTATGAAAATTGTTGTAAAATATATCTAAGAAACTAACACAAAACGCAAGACGATTTTTTTAACTTCTGCGGCCGAGATGGTTAGCAATTTACAGCCAAAATTCTTAATCAGCCATTATGTCTTCCTATTAATCAGCGGCTGAAAACGATGAGGCAGATGTTGCTCGGGTAGTGGGCCATCGAGGTTGTGTTTTATCAAAACCGCTCTTTAGATAAAAGGATAATGCTACATTATAATGCAAATTTTGCAAATTGAATAAAGATTTTAGTCTGTTTTTAAAAATAATGGAAAAGTTAAACAGAATCTCACCGTAAATCCTCGAATTAGCGACCCATCTGGGAGGATGTCATAACGACTGAAAGAGGAAGGAGTTTGCATCCGTTCATCAATTCAAATAAATGGGAAAATAAGACAAGAAAAGTTACAAAAATTAAAGGATTTTTAAATCTCCAAACTGTTGAGGCAGGTTCCGAGCTAAATGTTCGGTACAGTTTCAGGACGACATCAAAAACAAACACAAATATTGAGTTCTAAAAACGTTTATCATTAAACGACTTGTAGCACTGAGCCTTTCACAAGAGCAAAGTATACGTGTCCACAACTCCCACTCTACTACTCTTCTAGAAACAACAGTTAAAGGCGATATAAATATGTTTTGATTGTTTCTTGTTACGATAATTGTAATCTTTTATGTCTACTAGGGCGGAAAACGATGTTACGATGTCGATAGAAAAACGTGCGATGTATTAAAGTTAAGTTGAGTCACATAAGATGCGGCCGGCATGTCTAGAATAATACCAGAATAGAGGGTGTGGGGGTGCTTACGCGAAAGTGTTTCTTGCAAGCGCAACGTTGCCTATTGAATAATACGCAAGCGAAGCTGCTTGACGCAAAATAATGCACAAACAAGTATGAGTAAGCAAATGAATGGTGCAAAAGCAGAAATGGAAATAAGGTGCATGAAAATGAGGCTGTGCGAATAGCAGTATTACATACCTCCCGGGGTAGGGAAAAAGAATCGCCCTCGATTCTTCGAGGCTTTAGTTGATACCAATTTACAACTAAATTAACAATTAAACATGAGATAAGATATGTGTCAAAGTCATAATTTTCTGCAAACGTTTTTTGGAAGTACTAGATCTATTCTCGTCGATTGCAGTCACGATAAAAATACAGCAATACACACAACAAATCAACTCTAACGTCTATGTAGTCTTTCACAAGCACTAAATACAAAAACGGCAAACATCAGGTCCCAACCTGGTACACGAATAGTCAATAATCTCTATCTCAGCATGCAACCCATGGCATCTGAGTCTAATCAGGGCCACAAGAGCTTTCACAAGACACTTGCGCCTGCTTGTCGTGACCTAGACTTAACTTACATAATCTAAACTGAATGAGACTTTCATACATAACTTACATGTGCCCAATGGCAAGCGAATGCCATGGGCAAAACTGAAGGCTTGATGCCTATGACTGACGTGCTTAGACGAAGGCTATCCGAGAGAGAATAAAACATTTGCACTACTATATATACAAGTAAGGAGGGTAACCTGTTAATGGTTTACGTAGTCTCCTGGATGAGGTTCAACTATTGATTAATTTAGGGAAACATATCCTCGCCCTTAACGAGACTAAGGTAGACCCTAACTACCCAAAAGAATTGACTAATTTTGAAGGCTTCCAGCAAGGTCTTGTAGTTGGGGTGGTGTTTCTATTTATATCCGGGACTCTATTAGATACAAAACCCGGTCTTGTGCCCCTATTTATGACTTAGAAATCATCTGCATCGAAGTCGAGCCCCCTAAAAGCAAGTCCTTTCTCGTTCTTGCCTTGTACAGACCACCAAATGATTCTATTTCATCCTTTTTAAGCTGGAAAAGATTCTATCTTTTTTAGATGAAGAAAATAAAGAAATAATCTTACTAGGAGACACAAACTGCGATCTCATCCCAAAACAAGCTGGACTGCCCATAGATAATGACTCAAAGCATATGCTGGATCTCTACGAGTTGTTCAATTTCAAGCAGCGTATAATGGAACCGACTAGGGTGACACTAACAACTACATCCATCATTGATCAAATTGCTACAACATGTGCTGGGAACATTGTGGGGTCAGGGGTGCATACAATTTCCATGAGTAATCATTATATGATCTACTGCATCCGAAAATTCAACGAAGCAGTTGAAAAAGACCATAAAATGATCAAAACTAGGAAAATGAAAAATTTCAATGAAGATGCATTCTTGGCTGATGCTTCTGCCATATGTTGGGAGCAATTGGCTACAGAATCTGATAATATTAGCAGTGTGGTCAGCAATTGGTCAAATTTGTTCTCCCTGACGATTGATAAACATGCACCTATAACTGAAATGCATGTTTCAGAGAAATATTGTCCCTGGGTAAATAAAGACCTTAAGGACCTAATGCGAACTAGGGAGAGGTTGAAAAAAGCTGCAGTCAAAAGAAAATCCCGAATTCTCATGGTTTCCTATAGGCAGGTCAGAAACAAGGTCAATTCTTTGAACATTCAACTAAGGAAGCAATACTTCTCCAATAGGATCTCTGCATGTCAGGGTAATATGAAGGACTCCTGGCAAGCAATCAATGAACTTCTCCAAAAGAGATCTAAATCTAGCAATATAGACTGTCTCAGAATATAGAGAGTCCAGCTGCAAAACTGCTCGTAAAAAAGACATTTCTGAAACAATGAACAGTTTCTTCAGCTTTATTGGCAAGAAACTTGCTGATAAGATTGATCCTCTTCCTAATCCTCTACTAACAGGTGACTACGAGATCAACATAGATAAAACTATAGTTAAATTCAAGACCATTGAAGTCAAAGACATCAGTGTAGCATTTGCCAAAATTTAAAATTCAAAGGGTTTTGGGGCTGATAATATCTCCAGCTACTTTTTAAAGATAGTATTACCTTTAATTGAAAAATCCCTGGGTTTGATGTTTAATACATCTTTAGAAACTAGCCAGTTCCCCGATTCATGGAAAGTAGCTGGAGTTACCCCAATTTTCAAAGGAGGAGAAAAGACTGAAAAGTCAAACTATCGGCCAATATCAGTCTTGCCTGTCATATCCAAACTTTTTGATAAACTTGTCTTTGACCAGCTGTATCAATATATGACAAAAAATGATCTATTCTCTCATAACCAATCTGGGTTTAGGCGTCTTCATTCAACGCTAACCTGTCTGCTTAAAAATACCGATGACTGGTACAGTGGTATGGAGCTCGGCCAGCTTGTGGGACTAGTATTCATTGATTTTAAAAAAGCCTTTGACACTGTAGACCATGAAATTCTCTGTGAAAAACTCAAATTTATGGTGTTCAACAGAGAGAGCTGTCATACCTATCCATGCGAAAACAATTCTGCAGGGTAAATGGTGTTTGTTCAGGTCTAGAGAATGTAGAAGTAGGAGTGCCACAAGGTTCATGTCTTGGCCCTGCTTTTTCACATTTATATCAATGATCTACCACTGGCTGTCCGGGGTTCTACTGTGTCCATGTATGCTGACGACACCAGTTTGTGCCATCAGGCAATGAATATGACTCAGCTGAATGAGGCTATTAACAAGATCTTGCAATATTGGACACTTGGCTTCAAAGGAATAAACTTTACTTGAATGTCGCAAATACAAAATCAATGCATATTACAACAAAGCATAAAAAAAACACCCTGAAAAACACAAATCATAGTTTGGAGCTATTCATCCGCGACAATGCGCTTGATGTGGTTCAAAAACAAAATATCTTGGTATACAAATAGATTCAGCCTCAGATTGGGAGGAGCACATTAAGGCTACTTCTGCCAAGGATTCTAAGGCAGTTGGATTTATAAAGTATGCCAAGAAGTACCTACCAGAGAAAACCCTTAAAAACCTTTATAAAAGTATTGTGGAGCCTCATTTTCAATACTGCTGCTGTGTTTGGGGATGCTGTGGTATAACTCAAATCAACCAGCTGCAGAAACTTCAAAATCGTGCTGCTAGAATCATAACGAATAAGCAGCTTCGATACCCCAAGTAGACCGCTTATCGAACTGCTTGGGTGGAAGACCATTGAACAACTCATTGACAGCCAGTCAAAAACGATAGTTTTCAAGTAGCTTAATGGGCAGGCTCCACAATACATGGAAAGCCTTTTCAAAAGGAATCCACAATGTTCCACCCACAGCCTCAGAAACACAGAGGCAGACCTAAGGCTACCAAAGAAAACATCTGCAAATGGACAAAAATGTTTTTCAATTAGGGATGCAAGGTTGTGGAATAGCCTTTCAGCTGAGTCAAAAAGGCACCCTCCCTTAATATTTTTAAGAGATCTATTGAGGGATCTAATTTTCTTTTATAAACTTAGTTTTTCTCTTCTCTCTTTTTATTGCAAATATTCAGTTATACATTTTATATATTCTAATTTTAATGAACCTTTTCTTTTGTAATTTTAGTATTTTGTAATTTAGGGCTTTTAGGGGGGTTTCTAGCAGTTTTTATTAGGGTTTTTGGCGGGGGTTTTGATAGTAATGTATGTTTCATTTTAATTAGGTTTATTTAGTCTATTTATAAATGATATTTGTTTGTAAGTTTTGTAAATGGAGGGCCCCTTGTAAAACAGCTTCTGCTGAAGGGCAACCCTCCTTAAGAAATGAAATAATAAATAATGATAATAATAATAATAATACCCTACATAATTATGACACTGCAGAAATAATGCTTAGAGACGCAAGTTTCTTCTTCGGGACCGTGGGCTGTAGGAGCTAAAATAGGTCTGTTTGCTGTTGAGATAAAATGCTTTAAACAATTAACATGTACTGTTTGCATACAGTTACGTTCATCATTTGAATCTAACAGATAATTTACTGCTGACTTTTAGCTTAAATACGGTACGGACCGTGTCAGTTGTGTGTGTTTAGAAGAAAGACCCTTCCTGTTGTTGGGGGTGTATAACCATACTTTTTGTCCTATGTCATACGAGACTTCCTTAGCTGTTTTATCATATTGCGTTTTCTGTCTTTGTTGGGCGAGTTCAATGTTGTCATGCGGCAACTTAATTGCTTCTAGAAAACTGTTGGCAATAACACCTCTGTAATCGTCAGTGTTACTATACGTCTCTTGTGCCTTCAGGAGAGAAACGTCAATCGGAAGTCTTGGATCTCTTCCATGCATAAGGTAGAATGGTGTTTCGTTTGTGCTAGATTGTACGAATGTCCTGTAGGCGAATAAAGCGTAAGGAATGAACAGGTCCCAATCTCCTTGGTGTTCAGAAACGTACATAGAAATAATGGTCGTGAAGGTATGATTAAAACGTTCAACAAGTCCGTCACATTCGGGGTGGTAGCTTGTTGTATTTACCTTGGATGTACAACCATTTGACAAAAACCCTTTACCACTTTAGCTAGAAAGTTCTTACCGCGGTCAGAAAGTAACTTTCTAGGAGCTGAATGACGACACAGAATTTCGTCAACAAATATTTTGGCAGTTGTTGCAGCATCGGCGCATTTGACGGCGAAGGCTTCAGGTCATTTAGTAAAATAATCGGTAAAAACGACAACACATTTGTTACCCCGTTCAGATGTTGGAAGTGGGCCTAAAACATCCACAGCTACTCGGTCAAAAGGTCTATCTACTGGAATAGGTTGCAATGGTGCACAATCTACACAAGAGGCGCACCATTTTTCTATTTCCGTATACATACCTGTCCAAAAATAACGTTCTCCTCTATCTTCAGGTATGTCTTCATGAACGACATGTGACCAGAAGTCAATTCCTCATGCAAGGATAACATAACTTCGTCCTTAAGAGACCTAAGAACAACAAGTTGTTTACGGACAATTTGTCTAGAGCGAGCTCGATCTTTATCTAAATGATAAAGTATACCACCCTCGAACAAATAATCTTCAACCGTAGCCATTAAACGTGCTATTTACCTGGCCTATGCCTAGGCTTAAGGACCAACGAGATAATCTAGAATGTGGTTCCCTAGCATTGTCTAAACATTTAAGGGAGTTATGGTCTGTTATAACTTCAAAACCCCTACCATAAAGATATGGGCGAAAGTGTTTGATACCCCAGACCACTACGGCTGGCATACGCAATAGTCTTCTCACATCCATCTATGTGCTGAGCAAGTATCGCCCCGATGCCAGTATTACTAGCATCTGTATACAAGCTAAACTTTTCTTGGAAGTTTGGATATGATAGGATAGGGGCGGTAACTAAAGAATCTCTCAATCTTTCAAAAGCTGTTTGACACTCATCATTCCATTCATATTTCACTCCCTCTTTAAGCCGATTATTTATAGGGCTAGCAACAGATGCAAAACCTTTGACGAACCTTCTATAATATGAGACTAAGGCTACAAAACTACGGACTTCGTCGCAATTCTTTGGCACTGAATATGTCCGAATAACTTCAACTTTCTCTGGATTAGGCTTAATTCCGTTTCTTCCCACAACACGGCCTAAATATAATACCTCCGTCTTACAAAAATGGCATTCCATTGGCTTCAACTTAAGACATTCGCTTCTAAATCGATCAAATACAGAGCGAAGATTATCAAGATGAGCATCGAATGATTTAGTATAGACTATGACGTCACCCAAATAAACCATGCATATTTGCCATTGTAATCCGCTCAAGACCAATTGCATCATCTTTTGGAGCGTGTAACTGGCATGGTGCTCAATTCCTGCGTTTAACTTGTTAAACATCACTTAGTAGAGAATATATTGGTCTTAGCACATCTCTTTTTCTCTGTGTTGTTTACCGCCACAAGCTACCTACTGAGACACTGTTATCATAATTGCTGATAAGGTACGTTTTTAATCTCGCAGTCAAAATATGGTTATCATCAATACAAGAGACTGTTTTAGTACTACGGTGATTTTTATTGTTTCGACAGGCTCGAAGAGAGAGGACAATTGACATAAATATACTTGAGAACGCATTTAAAAAGTTTCCCGGTTATGAAAAAATAAAATAAAAATTAAACAAACTAGAATAAACTTTTTTGGTTTTTCTATTCATTTTGACTAACTACATTGCCCGTTCATGTAGAACTTAAACTGTGTCCCAAAAACTCTTTTTGGCTAAAATTTAAAAAGGGCCTGTTTCTTAAGATGAAGGTGGCGAGCCATTATTTCAGGATGAGCGCTTATTTGAAGCGTTGCTAATTCGAGGATTTACGGTAAGGTTCTGCTCAACTGTTCAATTATTTTTAAAAACAAACTTAAATCTTCATTCAATTTGCAAAATTTGCATTATAATGTAGCATTATCCTTTTATCTAAAGAGCGGTTTTGATAAAACACAACCTCGATGGCCCACTACCCGAGCAACATCTGCCTCATCGTTTTCAGCCGCTGATTAATAGGAAGACATAATGGCTGATTAAGAATTTTGGCTGTAATTTGTTAACCATCTCGGCCACAGAAGTTAAGAAAATCGTCTAGCGTTTTGTTTCTTAGATCTATTTCACAACCATTTTCATAGAGCAAGTTATGCAAAGGAAAACATCCTACAGATTCCAAGGATCAGCTCTTCTGTTTAGTTTTTCCATTTGAGAGACAAAGCCAAATCATTTTACATAATGTATCAAGTTGATTGTATTTCTGTGCGATGAAAAGCAGCCACAGCGAATCAATTAAAATGCGAAGCAGCTTGATTCCGACAGCGAATCACTTTGCCTTTGTTATTATGCACACTCAGTTGAGGTCAGTTGAGTAGGACTTCTTGCATATAAGAATTTGCACAAAAGAGACACCCATTAAGTGGGTAAATTTAATGTTTCCTGTTGCACATGGTAGATAAAATTGTTTAACGTGCAATCACACCGGCTCAAAAGAGAATAACTACGCAACGCATAGGTCGCTCTGAACTGATTTTTCCAACGTTGTAATCGTCCCAGGCGTGTGGCCGAAGATTTCATGTGGCCATATACACCAGATAAAAGGAGACATATTTGAATGAAGGCTAACGATGACATTAAACCATAGTAAACACAATTACGCTACACAAAGGCAATCTAACACTTTCATGATTTACCCACCGCACTTTTAATAACGATAGATGCTTCAAGTCTTTTACGACATAAGAAGTTTCAAGGTCATTATAATACTACGGCTGTAATCAAGCTTTGCATCAGAAGGGACGATAGCCAAAAAAACTTACTAAAATTTTAGATCCAATAAAAGATATCAACTTGATTTCAAGGAATGGGTGATTCGAATTGTATGAATTCCATTCATTCTCCTGAAAATTTTTGGCTACTTATCAATGCGTTGTCAAATTATATTTGATTTTCCTGTGCGCAAAATGCAAGGGTTGGGATTTAAAGAGTTTATTTTTGCCCACAGTTTTAAATAACAGATTTTTATACAAGAGCTACAAACGTAAGAGACTATGATCATTAAATTCCCGGCTTCACCGATTCATTCATAGATGTACAACAACCTGAAACATCGGTCAACAACTGGCTTTAAAAACATTTTCAATCATCAGCATCTTCAATTTTAGTAGCACTTACAATCTGACCAAATGCAAGTGCTACTGTACTCCTATATTATGATCGAGAGTGAAAGAGTGAATGAACAGTACCAATTACATCAATGTAAAACTTGTAATGGAAACAATTTCAGAGACTGCATAACTTTATTTGGACTTATAAACTAGGAGATTGATGATTGGTCAAAGCATGCAGCTTGTTAATGCAAAGCAGTTTTTATATAAAAATTTATCGCTATTTTGAGGGTACCATCAAATGTTCTCTGATTTGAGAGTTTTCCTTTCTATAGCTCTACCTTTTTGTAAGTTTTGAAGCTTTAACTATCCACTGGGCATTAGTCGCATTTTTGGTTGTCGTAAACTTGTCATCTTAAGTATGATTTAAAGCCACTTGAGCAGATTAAATGTTATAAAACTCAGCAAAGGAAATTAGAATTTATAAAGAAATATGGAAGAAAAAAAGCTTTAAGTGAAAAAATTCTATAATGGATTTGAATTTGACGCCTCTTTACAGAAAAGTTCATGCAAAAATGTGTAACAGAGCAACGAGATGCAAATATCAAGTGACAACATATAGCAAAAAATTCACCATGGTTATAATTCAAAATTAAATTGTTTATAGCTCATGTGAAATTTGCTCTAGTCAAATCAGCGAATCCTTTTACGCGCTTACATTAGTCTTTGTGAAACTTTGATATTGCAAAGAAAGCATGAAGATTACGTTGAGCAAGCAGCACAAGATGTGGACAAAACCGACCTGTCCTTTTGATGGTTCCAAATATAACAATGTGAGACACAAATTTTTTCAGTTATCCAAAAAAGTTGAAAACAATTAGGAGACTTAAAAAAAATATAAAAAACTTTAATGTCGAATAAAAAAAATTTTGGCGCTGCCGCTTGATCTAAATTTATTGATAAAAATTGTGATTAATTTGATCATTTATATTACTTTAAGCGAAATTTTGTAAAATTATGCTCATGCTGTAAGACAGAGTTTCTCACTTCGCGTGAATAAAGGCCTTCATCACTTGTTTTATTTGTACCCTGGATCTAGCACAGTTGTTCTCGTGGCTGGATCCATGGATAACATGCATGGATGAATAAAAATATAATGTACCTTACAAACTAGTGCAA
Organism: Catostylus mosaicus; assembly: GCA_964019065.1. Lineage (NCBI taxonomy): Eukaryota > Metazoa > Cnidaria > Scyphozoa > Rhizostomeae > Catostylidae > Catostylus > Catostylus mosaicus. The sequence continues at coordinate 7,828,775 of OZ025188.1, read as the reverse complement.
ACAACCTTATAGTCATAATACATACATTATTCTGGACATAACTTATGATAAATGCCAATGTTTACAATCATATATACTAAGCGGTCCAGTGTCTTTCAAAGGTTAAGTCAACAATTTGTGTCCACCGGGGTGGCGGGTCCGCGCTAGCAGCTCACCTGTCATATAAACTAATGGCAATCCAGTGGTAATTTCCATCGTGTAGTTTCTGCACAAAGGGTTTGGTGCGATAAATGCCTAATGAAAGGCTTTGACCAAAACTTTTATCCTGCAACCCAGCTGTTTCTGGATATTGGCGCTTGATTTTTCCTCAGGAAACATGACGGACAGTATCGTTTGCAATATGGTCTCAGTACGATTGGGCTTCAATTCAGCTTTTGTCGAATGCTGTCACAGCAATTTCAATTATTTCATGAAAGGCTACATTAGTACTGAATTCTTAAGCACCAAGCTGCCCTTGTTCATTATGGATCAGCACTTTATCGGTACTATTCTGCACGTTTTTGTTTTTGGAACATATAACAATTTTTGAAGCCTTTTGGTATTTTCCCTCTTCTCCCCAACCCTTTTGCCAAAGGGGAATTTTCTTCTTCTTGAAAGAAGACCTTTTGTTTTGATGTTTTTTATATTGGTAATAAACTAGGTGGCAAAAGAATGCCTTTGTCGTTTGGTACCCAGCTGTATAACAGATCTCTAATTGGTGAAATTTTCACACCAGGTTCGTTTATTAAGTCAGGCTTGTCTTGAATTGGGATTGTCAATCTTCTTACGTCCGTCAAGATATCACGAATTTTGGGACCAGACGAGTGGCTTCTAGACTCCCGGCTGTCCGTTTCCAATTCTTCTCCCTCTGTATTTCTTCCGTCTCCATCTGGTGACATTAAATAGCCGTTCTGAGGTGACAGTGAGCATTCTTCGTCTCTCACTTCAGGAAGATCAAATGTTTCATTCAAATCCAGGAAAACTGACTTTGTATACGATATTAGCAACCCTTCCCAAGACCAGGATGGATAATTTTCAAAAATAGCACAGAAATGCTTGCATGGGTAAGCTGACGTTCACTAGTGGTAGCAGCTGCAACGGAGCATGTTACTGTCATCTCCAGAAAACAAATGCTATGGTACTAATGCAACTGGATTGGTGCTCTTTAGCTAGAACCCTCTATTCCCTACTAAGTTTCTAGACGCTTTGCTGATTGACATAGCTGCAGAAAGTCGTTTCATGCAATGCCGAACCATGGTATGCGGACGTTTTTGTAAGTAGAACGGAATATCATCGGCAAACCGTCTATAATTGGAATGAAACTTTAAGTTCATTTCACGATACGAAAAAAAGTACAATAAGTCAATATTCTATTCGATTATTAAATTAACTGGCATTACTTAACTAATACTACTTTTCATCATAGTTACAATGTGATTTGAAAAGAAGGTGAAAATATTCTTCTATACCGGGAACATCCCCCTAGTTTCAAATAATTTTCCTATCATTTATGCTGGTTGTTCTGTGGTTTCCAAAAAAACAGCCAAAGAAGCAAAGAAGTTATGTAAGGATATGCGAGGTATTAGGTGTTTTGTGTAATATGTGGCAAGTAACACAGTATTCAGGTAAAATCTTCATCACTTGTTCTATGTCTACCCAGGGTACCAAAGCTACAAAACATCGCTTCCTGCAATTGCTGGACTCTAGCTTTGGCTCTGTTTATCTTATTTCCTATCTATGATTTCTAATTGGCTCTGGTACCTAAGGTTGTATTTACTAAAAGCTACTTTGCGTTACTCTTTTTTGGTCACCTGGTTTTACTACACCTGTCATTAGGCAGATATTTATAAAAGAAGCTATATCAATACTTATTTTTCTTATTGTTCCACAAAGAACACTTCGACAAGAATTGATAGCACTCCTGTTATGGTTGTGCGACTATGCATTTGGAAATACTGATTCGTTTTGTCACTCCGTTCCATTATTCCTGTTGCACTTCAGCAAAATCCTTTCTGGTGATATTTTCAAATCCATCTTTTAAAAGAACAGAAAGGAATTTTATGGCGGCATATTGAACTCTACGAATCTGATTGATGGTTTTCCCCTCATTGTAAGAAATAAAAGATTCTCATATTCTCTGTGTCAAGTGAAATGAAGGCTTTTGCTAAGTTTTTAGACCTTTTCATTGAACTAAAGCTCTCTTATAAATCAATGCTAAAATTTTTTACTGAAAACTAAGAAAATTCTCATTGAAATGATCATCTATGACTCTGCAACCATTCGCAAATTTCGATAACCATCTTTCCTAGGGTTCACGATGGAAGTCGCACATATGAACACAAAAACTTCTAATGAGCAACAACTTGATTGATTATCATACATTTCCTTTGAACTCCTTCATACACCATGGCACTTCAAAGGGTCTTTTATAAATTGCCTTGTTGTAGGCTTTGATTCTCTAGTTGCTGTTTAATGCGTAAGAAAGTCGCAGGACAGATGGAAACACAAACTACGCCAATTCCTGATTTTCTCTTTATCTTCTTAAAACATTTTTACCAACACTTCTCATAACCACTATCAATCTCCAACTCTCAATTACCGAACTCAACTCACAGCTAAGACATGCCCCCTTATATTCATCACTTGACGCTCGATCCAGTCTCTAAATATACTACGTCATTGCAAATGTTCCGAAGTATCCACATACCAGTCAAATAATTATCTCAAACGTTACTTTATTTCTTGAAGACTTTTGCTATTTGTGTCAATTCCATGTGCTTTTATTTTGGTAATGATTTCGAAACATAACAATTTAGATTTGATTAATTGCACACTATAATCGGAATTTTCAGATTTCAACTGTGCCCATTTGCGACATATTTCTATATTGCTCATCTGCTCATTCATCTACCTCAAAAAAGATGATGGGCCTGCCAAAAGTACTTGGAACTATGGAAAATTCGTTACACGGATAGCAATATAATGCGAAGTGAGTGAGCAAATGGCTAGAGCGTATTTTGTGGTTTTTGCTACTTTTCTGCGCACTGGAAACATCAACAAGGCTGATGATAACTTCGTTGCTTCGGAACGCGCTAAAATGTGCCTGAAACCATTGATAAAAATTATCGGAAAGAGACAGAGAAAGAAAACTTTAAGTGAAAATCATACCTTTAGAAATGCTTTTAATTGTGTGTATCTCTTCATTTCTGTAGTCAGTCATAAAAACTTTTGGCTTTAATTCGGGGTTCCATCTCTTGAATATAACAGGCGCCACCGGTTGCTTTCGGTGTTTTCGTTCTCGGTGACAAAAGTCCCTGCTACTTGGTGGTCAACATTTGTTTTGACAACTAGGAAGAACAGTGATAGTTCTTCAGGTATATACATAATTTGCACCGGTTCCGCTCGTTCTAAATGGGTATAGCCTTCCGTTTTAAAATTTAGAATACGGGTTCTACCAATATCTAGATCATCATCTCTGCCATCCAAAAAACTAGCAGGCTGATATACCACAAGGAAGATTCCTCCATTTTCTGCCCACAGTTTTACACCTGTTTCATCATCGGCACCTTCATCAACATCCACGGCAATTTTAGTTTGTGCAGAATCTGCAACTGCGATGGTTGTTGCCCAATAAATACTCATGAATTTGGCTGCTCCTCTTGTCAATGCTTCACTTTTTCTATCCAGCATTCCTAGTCGATCACTAACCGTCGATGTTTTCTTTTTCAGTGCAAAATATGAAATCAAATGACTCTATGATTAGGAAAACTCCTGTTGCTATCGGGAGGCACATTTCCACCACCAAAGAGCTCGCTTTTCACTGCGATTTTAAGCTGCCACTTCATCTAATTCACTGTTAATACCCCCTCCTTGACAAAAATTTCAATTTTTCGACCCAGGAATCGATCGATTCCTTGTAAAATCCCAGAATTCTGCAAAAAGAACGTTATGTTTGCATAAAGATTTTTCTATATATTTCCTTTCAGCTAACAAAAGAAAAACAAATGCCTTCTGGTAAATGGCTTCTTTTGAGGAATTTTTACTACGTACTACTGCACTAAATCTTGTCCTAATATGGAAACTATTTACGGGTTTATGAAAACTTTAAATAAGGTTGGATTTATAGGTTACGTAACCACGACGAACCCAAGAAAGTACATGTCCAGTAATATTCGTGACATTTGGGGTATTTCTTATGCGAAAAGTCACTTTAAAGTGTCTGTGCGGGGCCATCTGCTCTAATTTTAACCGTAAGCTTATTCGAGATGATGAGGAAACTCTGGAATATATTTAAAGCTTGGTTTCCACCTGGGGTTTAATCGCGTTTATTCGGTTTAATTCTTCCGTGTCTATTGGGTTTTGATAGTTTTTATCGTGTTTAAAATTCAAATACCGACATATAAATATGGCTTGTTGCTTCTATCAAATTAAATAAAACTTATCATTAACTAACTTTTTGCTGTGGATAACATTCCACAACAGGAAAGAAAATTCATGGGACAATCATCCTTGCACATGGCTCACAGTAAAACGTACGATCACTTTAAATTTCAAGCTCCACTCACCTTCAAACATTTTCAAGCTGACCAAAAAATAAACCAAACATTTAAGTGATATTCATTCAGGGTCCGTATTCAAGACGTCCAAAATTTAATTCGTCTAGGATGCATTCTCACAAATTTATCTATTATCTTCTCTCTGTTAATGTTGATGCCTCTGTGAACATGCAGATGGACCAGTGCATTCAACCTATCTCCTTTCACCGTACACCGCAAATACGTTTTAAGACGACAAAGAACGGATATAGATCGTTCGCACGAATATGACGTGACGGGAAGCGTAGCCAATATTTGTAACGCAACATTAATATTTGGGAATGTCAATTTGTCAATCAAAGGGAGGAGAGACTGCAAGTTTGAAGAACGTGTGGTTTGAAAGCCTTTCCATGTCATTTTTCACATGTTCAATTCTTTTTGCAGAAAGCGAGGGTCAAGCAGATCATCAAGAGGAAAATATATTCCTCGAATTTCTTCTTCCATCAAGCGTTTGCGAGCAAATACGATGGAATAAAGAAAAATCCATTGAACATCGCCGTATTTCTTTTGGAGCAACGAACTGAGTTTGACCTGCGAGATAATCCAGAAATGGAACAGTTACAAAAGTACGATGATAATGTGAAACAGAAGTTGAAGAGAGATTGGTAGGATACACTTGTGTAGCAACAACTCGCAGCTTTGTTCGAGCAGTACCTACTGGTTTTGCTATTTTCTCAGCCTCCTTAAACCAATTCAAATGAGGATCTTCAATTTCGCATTTTTCTGAGCATCGTGTAAATGAGTGTGACTTTTCATAGCACTTCACTATATCCATTGTTGGAGCTTGCAGTTGCTTTGTTAAGGGCCTTGTTATCTCCAAAGAGCGTGAAACTACTACTAATGTCAGAATAAATTGAAAAAATGTGATTGAGAGAAACAAAGATGAAGCACCGCGAATCGAATCATGGTTCTACGAGTTATTAACATTGCCGTCTTGAAGAGCAGCAGCAACTGCATTAAAAATTTGAATAAAAATCTCTTATTCGTCAACTGCGTTACCCGACTCGTTCTACAAACATCAACCAACTGGTCACGAGAAACATTTGTGAGCTCTTAATGTATTTTTGCTTGCAAAACTGCAAATCGCTTAGCATTGGCACTGAAAAACCCAGAAGCTACACGAACTTTGCTCACCTGACGCACCTAAACATATATCGGCTATGTTCCCCGCACCGTCATAGGCTTGATCACGACAAAGACGCATGTCAAGTAAAGCTAGCAAAGCTTGGAGCCTGTGTCAAAGCAATTGTTTGGATTCTAATGAAATTGTTAGTGGGACAGGGTTGGTCTAGTTTCAGGCTTTGTAGATATCAGTGCAGACCTCACATTGTTGCAGAAACAAATTCCCAATCCGGTAGAGAAAAAACAATGCAAATAAAACCAAAAATTATCGGATGAAGTGCATTACACTGCAAATCTATACCAAGGTTTTATGAATATTTGGAACGGCTAAACTAGAAATAAGCGAATGGAAGGCTCGTTTCTTCGTACTTTTTGTTAACTGTATGTCGATTGACACAGTTGGCCAGATAGTAACTGAATGTAACTTTATATGGCATAGAAAGGTGATAGTTTCATCACTCTTTTAATGAATCTAGTTGAATTGTCACAGGTCCATCGTTTTCTATATTTACTTGCATATAAGCAGCAAATTTTCCATCTAAAACATTAAAAGACCCAATGTTAGTTATGACGTATGAAAATAATTTAGTATTAAAAAGAGATCATGGAATGTTTCGGTAATATTCACTATGACGTGTCAAGTTCCCTACAAAGTCGCCCCTCACTGACTTGAACATTCAAATACGGCCGCACAAGCGTAAAGTAAAGTAAGGTTACTAGAAGTTAAACTTTTCTGTTATGCTCTCGCATTATTTCCATTAGCCTGCTACACCTTTGCGAAGTGGCCAACTTGATGTTGTACCACAAAAGGGCGCTACTAACTATGTCTGATGCGAGAATTTAAAAATGGAATTTTCAATAATGAAGAACTAAATACAAATACCCTTGATTTTAGAGGAATCATAACTAGTTCTCAGCCTATCCAATATATCTTCATACATGAGTTTTGACTTTTCACCATCCATTGCATTGTGAAAGTCAAGCTTGTTGCCTTTGAGCACACTGTATAAGGTAAACTGCAAATTAGACAAAATATAGCGTGAGGTATATTAAAACAACAAAACTTTATCATAAGTGGAAGTTCTCCAAGAATATTTCGAAAACTCTTCTTCTGAGAATAAGTTCAATAAAATAGAATAAACTATTTTTCTTCTAAAGAAAAATTCCTGTTCATAGGGTTTTTTCGCCGTGTGGTCCCGACCATTGTACGATGTACGCTTTGTAAAGTTATTAAGAAGTATAGTTGGATGAAGAGGTAAAAATGTACTATAAAATTTTTATATTATATATTTATATATAATAAAATAATTCGCCTTGAACTCAATCCAGTTATGGCTGAAAATATGCGCAAGGATGGTAATGGCCCAGAAAAATCTATTTTGATATTTGCAAAGAAGTTTTCCGTAAATTCATAGTAAGAATCTCGTTATTTGCTATAAAAAATGCATTCTTAACATATCCAGTTTACAGCAGCTTACCTGGCTTATACATAAAACCTCCAGGCCTTCGTCTTTCACAGACCTCTGCCATCGTTTTGAGTATGCTTCAAAAACCCTCAAGTTCAATATCTTCCTTACTCTAAAAACAATGTTTATAATCACATCAAAAGGCCATAAGGAATGATTGATTTTGCAGGCTTATTATTATCATATTTAGCACACAAATAGCATAAAACAATGCTTAAAAAGAGCAACATGATGTATTCTTGACCCGAGTGTCCCAGGCACTTTTTCACCATTCGTTTTTAACTCCCTTAGATTAATTCAGAAGAAAATTGCTATTTTTAAATCCAATGATTTCTTCATTAAACAGTTTTCCAATCGTAAATGGGGCGGATATCCCTAAAAGGTACTGCAACTATTTTTACAGTTAGTTGCTCTTCCTTGAAAAATTGCGAGGATATATAAAGCATACATGGAGTGTTCGCTTCTTGATCATTGAGATAATCCACAGTCCCTTGTTAACATTCATTATTTTTCCATCAGCATAGCCAAACATCTTCAACCGCAAAATTTACAAAAAATAGTTTCACTGATGGATTTTTGAATAACAATTAGACAATTAAAGATAAAATCAATTCAAGACCTGGCAACGTTAAAAAATTTTCTGTTTTTGTCAAGCAGCCAAATTAAATCCGCAAATTGGCCTGCAACTGTATAGCGAGCATGTACGACGGACAAAGACCTGCACAGAAGGGTCACAACAAATCAGTAGTTGAGGACTTCAAGCACAGTAATTGTGTTGCAAGAACCAAAATATCCAAATATGACAATGCGCCATGCAGTTACCATTATCTAAACCGACACAAGTTGAGAATTAATATTACTAAATTAATATACTAGACCCAACGCCCGCGTTAATGATATTCCAATTGTCTATATAGATTTTCGTATTCATATTTGTATCAGTTAGCCGCTGACCAATTGCACTGCCATCTTAACTAAGCCAAGCACCTGATATTTCTGGCTTTTCGCCACTATAAATGCAAGAACAGGCCCCCAAATCTTCCTGAACAAGCAGAGGAATGAAATTTGGCACATGTGGGTGTCACAAAAATAAAGATAGCATTGAAACTAAGGAGTTATTCATAATCTGCTTGCTTTATCATATACTGTAATAAATTTCGCATAAAATATATTTTTTTCGATTTTTTGCAAAAATTTCAAAATTTTGGGGTTAGTTGGCCCTTAAGGGCAATTTTATTATATAAAGTAAGTAAAACCCACATAAATTCGATGTCTTTAGCTGTGTCATCTCTTGAAATCCCTATAAGAACACAAAGGCCCTTTCCAATGGCACTGATCACTTCTCCATCAACTGCAAAAAAGTTTAGTTGAACAAAATTCAGCATAGAAAATACAAAATTAAATAAATAAGGGATGGGAAAAATACATAAATACTACTGCTGTCACCCTCGCCCGATGTGTTGAATCTTTAATTGCTCGTAATGGTTTCATTGATGCTCGCAGTTTGTGTGTGGCATGACAGGAAAAGGAATTCTCGAGTTTTTATTTCAATTCAAATTGGAGCACTGTGTAAAAATCTAAAATCTGTTTATTCAGAAGTTTTTTTTTCTTTTTTCTACTGAGTATTCTGAATCAAGATAGCAAGCAACATGATATGAAGCTTCTTTTTATGCAGTTATTCTTTGCTGTTGATTCCACTTATATTTACTGCTTCAAATATTTGCAGACCTATGAAAAAAGTCACATCAAAGATATTCAAACGATGCCTGCGTTGAAGGAATATCAGCAAACTCTAAGGCAAAACTCTTTTGTTCTTAATAGACGTCCCCCCTGCTAAGTTATCTTTTTCATTTTTCTCCACCCAGGACCTTCTTATTCCAACCCCCTCGGCTATTACATTTCAATAAGCATATTTCGCACTAGAATTAACAGCCCCCGTATCGTAACCAGACATTCCGTGTCATAACCAGAATCAAAACACTTTGATAAAACTTTGATAATATTTTGCCTTTAATATTTGATAATACCTTTGAGAATGATTGATAATCAGCTGTAGCAAAACTAAGGGACCGAGGGCAAAATATTATCAAATAAGTCATAGAAAAACAAAAAGTGAAGAAAGAGTGACTCAACTAGTACATGAGAATGTCAGGATGTTATGTTGATGAGAAGTTGATTTGGGCATTGCAGTTTGAAGAAAATTTTCAATCTTCTAAACTTATCTTGACTAAAAACATTTCTTGGCACTTTATTTGTTTTTTAGTTATTGCGCATTTTTTTGGCCACAGCATGTTTCCACGCAGTTTCAGATGGCCTGCTGCCTAATATAAAAAAATATGAGATTAGCTAAGTTGTCATCGGGGATTAACACCTTCCGTAGCACGTTTTCGAATTTTGCTAAATACTTGATGCTGATTGGCTGAGATGCAATACATGGTGTATTTCTCCAGAAGCTGAATACCCAGGTTTGAAGTGGTGCATTGCGTGTTTTGATTCTGGTTATGACACAGAATGTCTGGTTACAATACGAAGGCTGTAAATTATATTTCAGTTTTTCATGGGCGACATAGCATAGCACCCTACCCCCCTATTACGTTTCTATTAAATTGGCAAACAGACCAATTTGAAAAGGAGGCAAATTCTAAAGCCACAGTACTGCTAATGGATTTTGCTATGGGATATGAATGTGAATGTCAAAATGAGATACAAAATGCTTTGTGGTCTGTATGATTTGTATGAACACTATTTGTTAAAAGATTCAAGCATGCAAGACCTAGCTGAAATCATTTGGACCAATGGACCATAATCAAAATTCAAGCACAAGTATATTGTGCACCTTATGCGACAATTGTTAGAAAAGCATCAGTTAAGCTTCACCTGGAAATGTTTGTCACTTCTCATGGTAAAGGTGTATTAGACGGCATTGGTGGAAACTGCATGGTAGTAATTTGCAAGAAATCCCATTGATGTAAACAAAAAGGTGAGACTCAAAGCAAATCAAGAATAGACATTCAAGACAGTAGCATCTGAATTTGAGATTTTACACAAGGTGGCTGTAAGATATGATGGGAAAGTGTATCCAGGTAAAGTGACAGATGTACTGCTGTGTGAAATTCTGGTTTCTACAATGCACCCCTCAGGAAAATATTTTGAGTGGCCAGAAAGGATGAAATAGTCTATACGTTTGAAAGTTTTATCTCAAAATAGATCCAACTGCACTAGCTGGTGGTCAAGATAGTTCAAATTCACATATTTTGTTTAAAGCCAAAAATACCATTGCATCAAAGGGAACATTAATTTATGAAATATATCATGGTTAGCTTTGAGTGTTGAATATGGCAAAGAAAAATCCAAGACTAATACATCTACTTATGGTAGTAAAATTGGTTATTTCTGTCCACTTGAAAATTAGTAGGTGTGAAATTTGCAGAATGCAACACACATAACTTTAATGTTACCTACATAATTTTATTAGCTCTTTCCCTCAACAGCAGAGATCATTTTATTTTTGAGTCAAAAATATATCACTTTCAAGGTCAATCTTTCAATATTCAATATGATATTATCCCTTCCAAATAGACTGCATTCTTCACAGGAACTATGAAATAACCATTTCAGAGAAAAAAAGTTTGTCCACTGTGTGTAACACTCTAACCAACATTACTTGCCTACATATAGCTGAATCTACTGAGCTAGAAAATTTTACAACATAACACGTCTTTAACGTTGTATTTTTCTTATATCTGGGGGTAAGAAACAGTGAAAGTTTTCAAAATATTTTGTATAAGCATGCTATGCTCTTTCACACCCATCCCAGAACCCTAAAAAAACTGGCATAAATTGTGGCTGCTGGCATACATCAATTCCACTATGGCTTTTAAATAACACCACTTTCATTGTTTATCACCAGTGAGCCTGGAGAACGTGTATACCAAGGCAAAGAAAGAACAAAATTATGAGGAAGAATGTAATCGGCCTTGTCCTGATAGTAAACATAAAGGCATGAGGCCAGAGGAGGGCTAGGGGGCTAAGTTCCCCAAACAGAATGTTAAAACAAAGGAAATTTGGAAAATGGCACCTTATTTTGTATCAATTTTCGAAATTAACCTCCCTAGAAATTTTTTTCTCGACACGGGCTTGTCAACATACTGGGGATTGGAGAAGAGGCAGAGAAGAAAGAAGACGTTTACCTGAAACACTTGCTTTTCGAACTCGTTGAATCACTGCTCGCATGATGTCTGAGCCCCTTGCAAACCCCAAACCACAGCCAGACAACAAAAAGTAAAAAAGTGATACCACTGATAAGAGTGAACCGGACCGGACCCTTATAAGTTTACATTTATCTGTTTGAAGTGAATGGCTTGACGCTCGAGCAGTCTCCGATCGGCATTCAAGGAATCAGACCTTTTCGCACAATAACTTTTTCAACTTTGAAGAGCAAGTGAGGTGTCTAATTGTTAAGGTAAATAGAATTGAATAAATCTTGCTTATTGCAATACAAAATCAATTTATTCCTAGTTCCGTCGTCCATAAAACATGTTTCGAAAAACAGTCAGATATGGCCTAAGCGACAATTCGTACTTCAACTCCGCGCTATTCTAGAATCCAACCTCTCAAAAAGTTTAAATTATATATTTATAATATAAACCAATCGATAGGTTTCAATCAGTGTGTTCGCACGAGATCCCTCACCTGACCCTAACCCTAAACCAACCATTAACCCAAATCCGACCGGGGCGGTATATTTGATTTCTTCAAAAAGAGGCTTAGCCATAATGATTTTTGTTTCACAAAGAAGTAACAAGTTCGAGGTTTAGGGTTAGGGTCTCATACAAACACACTTATCGAAAGCAATCGATTGGTATCTAATTTTTCTATGTAGACTCTTTTAATTACTGAGAGGTCCGATTCAAGGGCAGCGCCCTTCAACTCCAACATTGATTATTTGCATATTTTTTTTAATTGCAAGTAATGACATCAACATTTACAAAGATTATAAAGCATGTTTTCCATTAAATTGTGGAAAAGACAATTTCACCTACAGCCCTTGTGGTGATTGCCACGGTTATTTTGTTCATATTTATGAACATAATTAGATTTGTGGATGAAACACCATGAAGTTGTATCAGGAGCAGCAAGCAAAGATAAAGAAACAGAAAAAATTGGACAAAACTTCAATTAAAAAGAAAAAGGGAGGGAGAGATAGGGGAGTTTCATTGGCCACAACCAGATATTGTTCATATTGTGGATATTGTTCATTTTTGTCATCTACACAGTCGTAACCCTGTCAGACCAGCTGACTGAGTTCCAACCAGACCTTGTTCATGCTTCATAAGCAGACTTTGTGTTTGATTTGTTTTCTTTTTTGAAAAACAATATAATTGTTGTCAGTTAAGCATGTTGAACTTTGAGTGGGTTGTGAGAGGGTTGAGTTGTTACTTCTCTATCCAATGGAGATTATTTATGACAGCAGAGATGGCTAAAGGTTGTGGGAGAAAGAAGGCCCATCTCTTGATAATCCAGACTTAAGAAAAAGTAAAGGAAAGAGTAAAGGGTGAAGCAAAAAAGTGAAAAAAGTAAAAAAGTTAAAAAAGTAAGGAAGTGAAAAAAGTAGAGTGTGATGCAGAAAAGTGGAGACATTCTCTAGGACTGCTAGCTTAGCCTGGACATCTTTTTTTCTCCCCCATTATGTGGTCAAAAACCCCCTTTTTCTCTCTTTTCAACAACTTCAAACATTCAACGCAAGATAGCCTTTCTTCACCCTCCAAAAGGATCAAAGTTATCACCTATCATACAGCACAGTCAAGCAGTTATGAGCAGTGTTATAAGTATTGTGCAACTTAAACTGGTTTCCCACTTTTTCTGACTGATTTCCGACTTTTGAGACAGGTTTCAGATTCCCTTACGACACAGAGAACAATGAGGTGACTGGTTTCGGACTCATCGATGAGAGGTTTCAGACTTTTTCTGAAAAGATGTAATTGTCCAATCCAACAGATAATGACGCAAATAGATAAATTTTCCACTTTTCAAGAGAGAACTGATCTCATCCGACTCCTTTTGTGAGCGAAAGGGAAATCAAGCGAAAGGGCAAAACAATAGTTCGTTGGCAGTGAGTCATTCAGCAGGAAAACAAATATTTGCTTCCCCATAACGAAGAAATCGTTGGAGAGTAAAATGCTACATACATTTAAGGAAAGGGGGTCTACTTCCAAAATTATCTGACCGGGTTTTTGAAACCCTTAAACCCGGTCTAGATCCTCTCCTGGCCTGGGAGGAAATGGTACTCTATGGTAAAAAAGCTGAAATGTATTTTAGCTTCTGTTTCTTTCCCTTTGTCATTTGCTTTCCTTTTTGAAGCCTCTCCCATACTCTCCATTGTCTCCTCAACCATATTTCCATCTCTGCATCGAAAGCTGTCTTATCTGATTTTGCCGTTGATGCTGCATTAGCCTGTTCTAACGTGGCTCTGTGAAACAATTCAATAAGTTCATCCAAAGTTTATCGATATCTGTTATATCAGAAGCTATGCCACAGGCACTCTCCTACTCTCTTTTCTTTGATTTTCTTTTCTCAAACAGAACTTGAAGTCTCTCCCCAGTAGTTTGTATCAAATTTTAGAGCTTCATTCAAATGAAACATGCCAGGAATTCGTTTTCATTTTACCCCTCTCTCAGCAATCCCAGCTCTCGCCCTCCAGATTTCAGGATTTAATAATTCTCGCCATTATTATTTATCCACTTAAATTGTTTCCTTAAAGATATAATTGTCAAAAGTTCTTCTTAAATAGAATGCTTAGACTGAAAAAACAGAAGATTAGGCTGCGTAGTAGAAAAATTGATCAAATCCGACTTACATAACAAGTTAAAACTAGCAAGACGCTAATAACCAACCCACTGGGCTTAACGAACCAGTACTCGATAAAGCCATTTCTTATCAAAATCTTTCGACAAATGATTCGTAAACCTTTCAGTCGTCACAAGTAAACGGTAACGGAAGAGGAATCTGCAATGACCAATGAGGAATCAGCTTTCTAAGGTTACTGGTATCGGTACTGTCGTTCGTATTTAATCTCTCTATTTATGTGTATCTACCATGTTCAATTGTGTATTTTAGTACAGTGTTTACAAGTTATCATACTTTTTATTATCGTGCTATGTTCTTTTCCTTCCTTTAGATACTTCGGACCTGTTCCCTCGAGATTAGACAATCGTGGTCCCTACATTACGTGCTTCGTTCATCATTAAAAGAACTGCTGTAAATTCCATTCGGGAAGATCTATGACAAAGTTGAGCAAACTGTCGATTTTGGCATCCGTAGCTATTTCAGTAGCTGTCATAGGCATCGTCCATGGAAAGCAAGAGGAGGACCGTATCCGATTGCATCAAGGTGTCCTCCTTGATCAACAGAGGCAATCAAGAAAGCGTCAGCAGATGCAAGACTCCAATGAAACCACATGACTACGCCAGTGCTGTATCATATCATTCTTTTTCATCTGTCAAATTTTCTACCCTGGCCCCTGCGTAAAAGTCCTACTCTCATTTCTGCTACCCATTATGCTCTCATCAAAGACTTAGTGTGTTTTGTTTTCTTTATTTATCGATGCTGCTTATTGTCAGTTTAATTGCCGTTTAAAGTATAAAATATTCTTTAGCAATTTTGTTACCATGAGACATTTGTTTACTCTTTAATTGAGTGAGTGAAAATATCACCAACACATGATTGTCGCGAAAGATATTTTTCAAAAATGGAAAAACTAGAAAATTATCAATATTTGATTACTCCTGCAATCAAAGTTTCTACCTTGCCCGTCATATTGCACTACTTTAGGGCTTTTGTCCGAAAAATGAGCTAGGTCCATGCTATAAGAGAATAAATCGGTCTCGAATGCGGTTTTAGATGTTTAGTAAAGCTTTACAAGTATCCCAATTTTTCCAAATAATGAGTATTTTATGATCACTGAGAGACTTATTGATTTGTTTTAAAACTCTACAAAGGTAGTACTTCTTTGCGAACATAGAAATTACTGGAAATGACGTCTTCTTGTTTTCCCACTATCCTTCTAAAGGCCTCCCAGTCTTGTTTCTTATAACAGCATTATGATATTTCTACAGTACTAATGTCCCACCTTGTCTCAAAATTTCACAAGACAAAGGATGAAGTTGAATGATTCTTGTTGCATGTAAAACAACAATACAATTTATTTGCTAAATGATAAAAAAAGGAGACCGAAAACAAAAAATAAGCATAGTTCATTGTACCCTGTGATATACTAGATGGCCGCCGACTTAGAACGTAAAATTAACACCATGTGCTATTTACAGAAGGAGTTGACAATTAACACTGAGTGCTATTCTCACATTCGAGGCCATGTTGTTCATTGCTTCTTTCAAATCCACCAGAATAAATTCTAGTTAGTAAACTAGTACAACCTATTTGAACATTTTCAGCTAGATAATAGAAACAAAACAGGAAGATGTTTACATCTAAAAGCTTACTGCGGGACAATTGAACGTTATGGCAATGCCTTCATGCGAATGACACGTATTTGCAAAATTCATTTTCATTTTGTTGTGAGCAAGTTCGGGTACAGCATTGCTCGATTTGTCTTTGCAGCAATACAAAATATTTAAACACAGTAGTCCCTTGCTTTTGAAAACAGAGTTGAACACAGTAATCCCTTGCTCTTGTTGCAAAGCTATTTCATAAGTGTAGCATCTACTCTAACATGAGAAAAAGCGACTAGGTTTTCATTTACTAAAAATATAACGTGATATTCAAAATGTCAGAAAGAGCCATTTTTAAGATTTTGCTCTCATGCTGAAATTAAAGTAACAACATGTGCAATAATTAGGTTGTAGCTCTGTCTATAATGATCAGGTTGTACTCACACCCTTCATAAAAATTAAAGGAATGGCCTTTGTTACGTTGCAGCCTCTTAATAGTATCTAACTAAATGACTGAACACATTTTCTTCTTCCACATGATTTATCTATGGCTCCGAATTTAAAAATAATTGATTAGTGAGTAGATGCACAAAAAGCCCAATCTTATAAAAAGGGAAATCCCCTCCAAATATTATCACAGTTTTCTTTTATTCCAAGACAAAAGATACGCCCCAAAAAAACTTTTCTTACCATTTCTTTGCGTTTTCCCTAGTTTAACCTATAACTGTCAAAATTTACTCACATTTTTTTAAAATAGTAAAGCTCTGAAATGAAACGCCTCACTGCAAGATATCACACAAATAGCAATTTTATTCTTCGAGCCCTTGAATGATATGCATTTAGCTATCCACCAAATCAACCTACTATCCATATAGAAAGAAACATATCCAAAAAGCAAGTATTGTTTTCGATGTGCTCAGTTAGGCTCATTTAGTAACATGGATTCTCTTACATTCACTAAGTGGCAATATGCAAAAACATGAAGCAGGAAATAAGCAAAAGGTGTCATAAACACTTGTCATGAATTATCCAAGTTAATGCAGAATCTCAAAGCAAGATGATGTAAAAGCAAGGAACACGGATAACAATTCTCAAGTGAATGTTTACACCTACTGAAAGGTAGTAACGAAATGTCCGATACAAAATGACTCAAAATGAAATGCAACAGTATCAGTTTTCGACAAATAATGCCACCTACTGTCAAGTAGTGCAATATTACTTAGAATTGTAGAGACAATGAGTACGAGTGGTAATGTTTAATGAATTAATCAATCGACTGCATAGCAGCAACATGTATCCAATACAATAAAAATTTCAAGATATATTACAAGAGCTCAATACTTGTTCGATAACGGAAAGAATACATGGGTCGCTTAAGGCAAATTTCATTTTGGAAAATTTATTATATACAGGGTCGCCGAGAGATTTTTGAGGCCCAGTGGCAAAACTGCAAAATTAGACCCGCTGCACTAGACAAAAATTAGAATTTAAGAAATTTCTGCAACATTTAGGGAAAGCTCCTTAGTGGCCTAAGCAATCCCGAAGCTTCAGTCAGCACAGCTGTAAAGTTACAAATACAGAATATACTATAAATAGCAAAAACAAGCCAGCAAAAAATGCTGTTAACGACAATGCAGATTTGTATAATTTGATTCGATTTCAACTCTTTAACGACGACACAATTATAATGCTGCTACATACTACTCTTAGAGAAAAATTGATTGATTACAAATTACTCGTTTAGACCATTGCTTTCTGCTTTGATTTTATCATTTTATAGTTGGGTACATGCAAAAATATAGAATAATATAAAAAATTCAAAGTAACTAAGCAAAAATTAAGGGTCTGCATGATATTTTATTTCTCTGTATCTAAGTTATTTGCAAACTCGTAAAAATGCATTAAGATTATTGCTAGAAAATGTTCTTCTTTCTTCTTCTTCATTCTTTTTCTAAAACTTTTGATCCGCAAAAATTGCTTTTTATATATATAGCTAATGTTAATAGGATCACCACATTTACAAAAATTGTTTATGTCCCTTTAAAGTATCATATTACAGGACCGTGTTTTTTGGAGAGCTCTAGGATTTGGACCTGGGCTTTAATACTTCCACAAGACTTCTATTGTTCCATGCATGGAAAGGAAGCCTGACCATATTGTTTTACATACCGGTTGCAATGACATTAGATCAAGGAATACCCCAAGCGCCATTGCAAGTAAAATTGCCGAAGTAGCCAGTGATATACAAATATAAAATATGACAGTAACTTTTTCCACATTTATTCCAAGGAACGATTCCAATGAGCTTAACGAGAAAACAGGAGCAGTAAATAGAACATTTAAACAGATATGTTCGCAGCGCAAAATTAAGATCATTGAGCATTCGCATCTTAAACGAGTAGAAATGAATGCCCTCTCATGTAATACTACTTTATATTTAAAAAATTGACCCTAATGTGGGCAGCGTATTACCAACTACATACATACAAACACACATACATATATTAATGATTTGTTAATGCAGGAAATAATCGAGTTAGCTTAAGAAGCTTTAAAAGTTTAAATGTGATTTATTGCAAATACCGTTTTTGGAAACTGGTGTGTCACATTGCACAAAGAGCTCAATCTCATTGCATTCTTCCTATGAAGTAAGGGTACATTATGTTATAGACCAATGACAACGTGATTTAACGTTATAGAAAGTGACATAAATGAATTTATTCAACGATCTAATCTTTTAGATATAAACGACAAATTTCGCACAGGTTCTTCCAATCATGCACCTTTGAAGAGGAATGTGCTTCGGAAATCTTCATTTTTTTCCATTTTCTGGGCTGACCATTGTCGTTAACAGAAATTCTGCAGCCAGCTTCTTTCTATAAAAAATGTAACTGGTTATATTAATAGAAATAGATGTACTGTTTTCATATTAACACAAATTGGAAATTTTGAGCAATCTAAGTTGCTCATAATCTCCATAAAATTGGTTAATCAATTAAATTTGGGAAGGATTAAATGCTAGTATAAGAATCAGGAACCGCGCAGCGGTCTTAAAGTGGAGAGGCTGATCAAGCCGCAGTGGTGGACCGGGGAAACCTATGGAAAATTTATTTAGACCAACCCCTTAAAAGTTCCTTTTAAAACGCTACTTTCAAAACAGACTTTGCTTCTTGACATCCTTATCTAAATGCGCATTTAGTACTATCTTTGAAAAATGTGGAGGGACTATAGCCCCTGCTAGCCCAATGGCTGTGCGGTGCCTGATAAGAATCTGTGCTTACAACACGCTAGTTGTTCCCAATTTTCCTCTAAGACAACTGCACATTTTTAAATCTTATGCCCCTTGATGGGTCAATTCTTGGCTTTTGTCGGTCATTGCTTGCATAAGCTATGCTTTGTTAAACCACCCATTTTTGCAACAGGGTTAACTGTTTTTGATTCAATAATGACAAGATATATTTGAAAAGACTTACGACCTTTGAACTTGATTTTTCTGTAACACGCTACTTCTTTATTAATCGTCTGTAATCGTCTTTTCGGCAATAATCGCGTCGTCTCATTTTTCACGTCGACTTACTTTTCTAAAACTATTACTTCTTCTACTAATACTAACTACCTGAGAATGCGTTCATGCTAAAATTATAATAACGTGCATGACACACCTAAACACCGAATATGGTGAACATCAGAACGATATTTAATAATGCTCAATATGGTAAGTATAAAATTGTCACGCAAAGGTCAGTAAAATTCCCAAAGTATTTTTGGCTAACTTTGCATAACTGATCACGTGGACACCACATGGAAAAAGTCTAGTTTCTGATAAGTGTGTCCACAACAGCTTTCCCTTCTATTTCTGGTTGTCCCTAAAAGTGACGGATGTTGGTCGAATGATGTCGCTTTTCGTTTTTTGTTCAAATTCTGCAGACATCGCCTGAAATAAAGGAAAAATGGTGTTGTTGTGATCGTTTGATTTCCAAAATGAATGAATAGACCCTAAAGCGCAAGCCATACAGCTGAACGGAGTTATAACAATATATCCACCGTTGGTCTGGACCACTGCTAGGATGGAAACGGATATGTAGTTGAATGGCTGAGCTTAAGAAAGGGAGGGTTAATTGAAGGCAGAGTCAATTTCGAAAAGACTTTGGATCCCATATCCTATCCTCCATCAATTTACCGCGCTTTAAGCGAAAGCAAAACGCTCTGGACAATTTATTTGTTGGAAATCACCCAAATTACCTTTCGCTTTGGCTGCGGCTGATCTTTGGGGTTTTTGTTTTATTAGCTTTTTCCCTTCAATGGCTTTGTACGAGATTCCTGAAATTAAATTGATACCTAGAAAAATGAGCAAACGTTGCATAAATAGCCCACATAATTTTTGTTGGTGTCCTCTAAAAAGTGAAACTGATATTAATTGAAAATAAAAATCCACGCCTCTACTTGCCTCCTTTCCCATTGTTTTTACTCCCGTTTATGTGCCAGAGTCTTCCTTCTGCCCGCATTCTACGCAATGTGCATAAGTGATTAATTCAGTTTTTATGAATTTCACCCAAACAGGCAGCCCACAACCCTCACATATTTTAAGGCGACACAACACGTTAGAAAATAGGGAAAATTTTCCAAATTTTGAAAAAAACGCTGTTTTTGGTAGCTTTAACATCTTGGCAAATGGTCTCACTGGTATTCCACACAATTTTGAAAGTTTTTTGAGGAAAACACGATTTTGTTTCACTGACTAGAGTTTTTGAATCTCGTTTCCATGGCAACCCGGTAAAAGCATTAATTTTTGGGAAAATTCAGGGCTTTATTAGTGTGTCACCTCCATTCCCTCATCCGTTTCTCATTCTGCCTTTTACTTACAACTTCAAAAGGAGGCTGAAGTCGTTAGCGACAAACCTCGTGCTTTCGCGTTTCTCAGTTCAGCAAGAATGGAGGATTCCAGACCAAAAATTCGAAGTCTGCAAAGAAAGAAGAGAAAGTTTCATGGAAATAGATTCAAAAGTATCGAGAAGCAAGTAGCAGAAGTTGGGGCCGTGGGGGAAGCTGTAGAAGAAGAAACTGAAAGTGAAAGAAGGCCTTGTGATATAAATCCATCGACATCATCAACACCAACAAAGATGTCTGCCTCTGCCAGAAAACTTGGAGTTAGCAGCATTAGTCAACAAAAGGAAGCATCCTCAAGTTCAGATGAAAGTGATTATGAATTTTCAAAGTCTGCATTCAAAGTCGCAATATGCCTTCACCGATGAACCAGTCTGCATTCAAGCAAACTGAAACAAGAATAAAAAAAGCCGCTGAATTGGTTGCCGAAAAAAGCATGGTGCAAGCTGCCACAGAAGCAAAGAAGCATTATTATGAAAAAGATGATGGCATGGTTGACATTGCAGTGTCTGGTGATGGCACTTGGCGTAAAAGAGGTTACACATCTCTGTATGGGGTTGTTGCAGCCTTATCAGTTGTAACAGGAAAAGTTTTGGATGTTGAAGTCTTGAGTAAGAGTGCAGGGTTTGTGCAGGTAACAAAACAAAAGTGGGAACAACAGAATATGATATGTGGTGGTATGTACATCAGCATGAGTGCCAGACAAATTTTTCTGGTTCTTCTGGTGCAATGGATGCTGCTGGTTGTCTCGCAAAATTCATAAGATCAATGAAAAAACATAATGCAAGGTACATGGAGATGGAAACAGGAAAGCCCATGAGACCCTTGTTCAGGAGAAATTTAATGGGGAAGAAGACCTTGTAAAAAAGTTAGATTGTGTTGCTCACACCCAAAAAGGAATGGGGAGCCGTCTGCGATCTCTGAAGAGGCGGGCAGGAAAAAAGAAGTTGGCAGATGGCCGTACTATGGCTGGTGCTTGCAGGCTTACTAACAGCCTAATTGATAGCCACTAAGTTTACTATGGCAAAGCTATAAGGAATAATATTAGCAGGCGCGGATCCAGAAAGTATGGTGACCGGGTTTTTGGGGATCTGAAAAGATTTTGGACCACGCCCTTTTCCTGTTTGGGGGAAGCCCTTTTTCTTTAGGAGGTGCTCTTCGTCGCGTGGTCACAGCCTTATTCATCAGGGAATGTGGAATGATCTTAAAGTGGAGAGGGGGGCTAAAATTGGGCGAAGAGTAAAATTGGGGTCTGGGGGCTTCTGTCCAGAAAAATAATTGAGTCACGCTTCTTTTAAAAGCAAGGAAATGACTATTTCGGAAGCCATAGTAATGTTCATCCTATATTAGAGGCTAAAAATTCCAAGTTTTTTCCTACTCATGAAAAATATGGGGGGGCTATAGCCCCCAGCCCCCTGAAATTAGTGGGATATAATCAGCGTCAAGTCTGCGATGTTTCAGATCGTTCCCTTTCAACAAACTTTCCAAAGAACTTAGTCAATGTTTAGGATATCTCTCATCTCAATCCTCCTGGGGTATTGCAAAGCATACAAAATTGAATTTGTTTGCATTTAGCAATGTATAGAGACTGTCTAAAAATTTTATTGAGTTTTACTTTGCCCAGAAAGCTTATTGGACGGAGGGAGAGAGAGAAATTTGATAGGAAAGAATAAAACCCTTGGACTTAGGTTATAAACTATATTAGGTCCATACCTTTTAGCGGTAAGAGAGACTGGGTGAGATAATTCTCTAGGATTGCTAGCTTAGCCTGTACACCTTTTTGTCTCCCTTAAAAATTAGGTCAAAAACCCCCTGTTCCTCTTTTCAATAACTTCTAACGTCCGATGCAAGATAGCCTTTCTTTACCCTCCATTTTATTCTCTCCAAAAGAATAAAAGTTATCGCCTACCATACAGCACGGTCAAGCAGTTATGAGTAGTGTCATGTGTTATGAGTATTGTGCAACTTAAACAGGTTTCCGACTTTTTCTGACTGGTTTCCGACTTTTGCTAGAGGTTTCAGACTCCCCTACGACACGGAGAACAATAAAGTGACCGATTTCGGACTCGTCGATGAGAGGTTTCAGACTTTTTCTGAAAAGATTTAATTGTGCAATCCAACAGATAATGACGCACATAGATAAATTTTCCAATGTTCAAAAGAGAACTGATCTCATCCGACTCCTATTGTTTTCGCGTAACAAGCGAAAAGGGCAAAACAATAGTTCGTTGGCAGGGAGTCGCTCAACAGGAAAACAGATGTTTGCTTCCCCGTTGGCAGTATGTCCTTAACAAGGCGCGATCGAAATCATAAAGAAATCATTGGAGTGAAAAATGCTAAATACATTTAAGGAAAAGGGGGTCTACTTCTAAAATTATCTGACCGGGTTTTTGAAACCTTTAAACCCGGTCTGGATCCGCTCCTGATTAGTAATATTGAAAGATATGAAGAATGCTGTCGTGGCAATTTGCTACCATTCAACATCAAATGATGCTGAGCCGAAACATGACCTTTGTCCAAAAGGTAATAAAACAATTCTTCATACAAGGTAAAGGATGCAGATTCAATGAATATGATTTTTTCTATCCGCCCTTTTTCAATCTAAAACTAATCAAAATAAACGACATCCAGCATACAGCATACAGCATACAGCATACAGCATACAGCATACAGCATACAGCATACAGCATACAGCATACAGCATACAGCATACAGCATACAGCATACAGCATACAGCATATAGCATACAGCATACAGCATACAGCATACAGCATACAGCATACAGCATACAGCAAACAGCTTACAGAATAGGCAATGTAGACAACAAAAGCATGCGCCTACAAATTCAAGCCAAAGTAGAACTAGGGATGGATACCTAATAGAATAAGAGGAATTACGAAAATAAAATCCAAAGATGATGTTGTTGTAGTGGATTGGATGCTAACCCAACGGTGGCTGGATAAGCACCCTTTTGGCATCTAAAACAGGCATCTACAGTGTGTATGTTTCGAGGAGAGGAGGCGACTGACATTTCATTTGATGATAAAGTTGAAGGAAAAGATACAAAAGTGGGCGAAAAAATAGAAGCCTACAACACCAGGTGTTCCCAGGCGGTCACCCATCCAGGTACTGACCTGGCCCTACCATGCTTAACTTCGGTGATCGGACGAGAACCGGTGTATTCATGGTGGTATGGTCGTAGGCGAAAGCTAGACGCTAAATTGCTTTACAAGTTGCTTGTTGCCAGCGTCCACACAACCTCACTGCAATGTCAATGCAAGGGTTATAAAGAGTTTTCAAACAGCTATGCCACTGCCACTAACCAATCTCGATGCCCTGGTTACATGATTACATTTGTCTGTCCGCCTGCATGGTGCGGAGTTTTTTTAATGATGTCATCATTCTTATCGTCAATATCAACATGGTCATCATCATTCTCATCATCAGCATCATTTAGTTTGATTGAATTTGATTTGATTCAAATTATTTTGCTTTGATTTGATTTCATCTAACTAAATTCATTTCATTCATTCGAATATCTTCAATTTCATTATTAAATTCTTAATACAGGGTAAAGGTTGCAGATTAAATGAGTATGATTTTTTCCATCCGCCCTTTTTCAATCTAAAACTAATCAAAATAAACGACATCCAGCGTACAGCATAGAGCATACAGCATAGAGCATACAGCATACAGCATACAGCATGCAGCAAACAGCTTACAGAATAGGCAATGTAGACAACAAAAGCATGCGCCTACAAATTCAAGCCAAAGTAGAACTAGGGATGGATACCTAATAGAATAAGAGGAATTACGAAAATAAAATCCAAAGATGTTGTTGTTGTAGTGGATTGGATGCTAACCCAACGGTGGCTGGATAAGCACCCTTTTGGCATCTAAAACAGGCATCTACAGTGTGTATGTTTCGAGGAGAGGAGGCGACTGACATTTCATTTGATGATAAAGTTGAAGGAAAAGATACAAAAGTGGGCGAAAAAATAGAAGCCTACAACACCAGGTGTTCCCAGGCGGTCACCCATCCAGGTACTGACCTGGCCCTACCATGCTTAACTTCGGTGATCGGACGAGAACCGGTGTATTCATGGTGGTATGGTCGTAGGAGAAAGCTAGACGCTAAATTGCTTTACAAGTTGCTTGCTGCCAGCGTCCACACAACCTCACTGCAATGTCAATGCAAGGGTTATAAAGAGTTTTCAAACAGCTATGCCACTGCCACTAACCAATCTCGATGCCCTGGTTACATGATTACATTTGTCTGTCCGCCTGCATGGTGCGGAGTTTTTTTAATGATGTCATCATTCTTATCGTCAATATCAACATGGTCATCATCATTCTCATCATCACCATCATCAGCATCATTTAGTTTGATTGAATTTGATTTGATTTAAATTATTTTGCTTTGATTTGATTTCATCTAACTAAATTCATTTCATTCATTCGAATATCTTCAATTTCATTATTAAATTCTTAATACAGGGTAAAGGTTGCAGATTAAATAAGTATGATTTTTTCCATCCGCCCTTTTTCAATCTAAAACTAATCAAAATAAACGACATCCAGCGTACAGCATAGAGCATACAGCATACAGTATACAGCATAGAGCATACAGCATACAGCATACAGCATACAGCATACAGCAAACAGCTTACAGAATAGGCAATGTAGACAACAAAAGCATGCGCCTACAAATTCAAGCCAAAGTAGAACTAGGGATGGATACCTAATAGAATAAGAGGAATTACGAAAATAAAATCCAAAGATGATGTTGTTGTAGTGGATTGGATGCTAACCCAACGGTGGCTGGATAAGCACCCTTTTGGCATCTAAAACAGGCATCTACAGTGTGTATGTTTCGAGGAGAGGAGGCGACTGACATTTCATTTGATGATAAAGTTGAAGGAAAAGATACAAAAGTGGGCGAAAAAATAGAAGCCTACAACACCAGGTGTTCCCAGGCGGTCACCCATCCAGGTACTGACCTGGCCCTACCATGCTTAACTTCGGTGATCGGACGAGAACCGGTGTATTCATGGTGGTATGGTCGTAGGCGAAAGCTAGACGCTAAATTGCTTTACAAGTTGCTTGTTGCCAGCGTCCACACAACCTCACTGCAATGTCAATGCAAGCGTTATAAAGAGTTTTCAAACAGCTATGCCACTGCCACTAACCAATCTCGATGCCCTGGTTACATGATTACATTTGTCTGTCCGCCTGCATGGTGCGGAGTTTTTTTAATGATGTCATCATTCTTATCGTCAATATCAACATGGTCATCATCATTCTCATCATCACCATCATCAGCATCATTTAGTTTGATTGAATTTGATTTGATTTAAATTATTTTGCTTTGATTTGATTTCATCTAACTAAATTCATTTCATTCATTCGAATATCTTCAATTTCATTATTAAATTCTTAATACAGGGTAAAGGTTGCAGATTAAATGAGTATGATTTTTTCCATCCGCCCTTTTTCAATCTAAAACTAATCAAAATAAACGACATCCAGCGTACAGCATAGAGCATACAGCATACAGTATACAGCATAGAGCATACAGCATACAGCATACAGCATACAGCATACAGCATACAGCATACAGCATACAGCATACAGCAAACAGCTTACAGAATAGGCAATGTAGACAACAAAAGCATGCGCCTACAAATTCAAGCCAAAGTAGAACTAGGGATGGATACCTAATAGAATAAGAGGAATTACGAAAATAAAATCCAAAGATGATGTTGTTGTAGTGGATTGGATGCTAACCCAACGGTGGCTGGATAAGCACCCTTTTGGCATCTAAAACAGGCATCTACAGTGTGTATGTTTCGAGGAGAGGAGGCGACTGACATTTCATTTGATGATAAAGTTGAAGGAAAAGATACAAAAGTGGGCGAAAAAATAGAAGCCTACAACACCAGGTGTTCCCAGGCGGTCACCCATCCAGGTACTGACCTGGCCCTACCATGCTTAACTTCGGTGATCGGACGAGAACCGGTGTATTCATGGTGGTATGGTCGTAGGCGAAAGCTAGACGCTAAATTGCTTTACAAGTTGCTTGTTGCCAGCGTCCACACAACCTCACTGCAATGTCAATGCAAGGGTTATAAAGAGTTTTCAAACAGCTATGCCACTGCCACTAACCAATCTCGATGCCCTGGTTACATGATTACATTTGTCTGTCCGCCTGCATGGTGCGGAGTTTTTTTAATGATGTCATCATTCTTATCGTCGATATCAACATGGTCATCATCATTCTCATCATCACCATCATCAGCATCATTTAGTTTGATTGAATTTGATTTGATTTAAATTATTTTGCTTTGATTTGATTTCATCTAACTAAATTCATTTCATTCATTCGAATATCTTCAATTTCATTATTAAATTCTTAATACAGGGTAAAGGTTGCAGATTAAATGAGTATGATTTTTTCCATCCGCCCTTTTTCAATCTAAAACTAATCAAAATAAACGACATCCAGCGTACAGCATAGAGCATACAGCATACAGCATACAGCATACAGCATACAGCATACAGCAAACAGCTTACAGAATAGGCAATGTAGACAACAAAAGCATGCGCCTACAAATTCAAGCCAAAGTAGAACTAGGGATGGATACCTAATAGAATAAGAGGAATTACGAAAATAAAATCCAAAGATGATGTTGTTGTAGTGGATTGGATGCTAACCCAACGGTGGCTGGATAAGCACCCTTTTGGCATCTAAAACAGGCATCTACAGTGTGTATGTTTCGAGGAGAGGAGGCGACTGACATTTCATTTGATGATAAAGTTGAAGGAAAAGATACAAAAGTGGGCGAAAAAATAGAAGCCTACTACACCAGGTGTTCCCAGGCGGTCACCCATCCAGGTACTGACCTGGCCCTACCATGCTTAACTTCGGTGATCGGACGAGAACCGGTGTATTCATGGTGGTATGGTCGTAGGCGAAAGCTAGACGCTAAATTGCTTTACAAGTTGCTTGTTGCCAGCGTCCACACAACCTCACTGCAATGTCAATGCAAGGGTTATAAAGAGTTTTCAAACAGCTATGCCACTGCCACTAACCAATCTCGATGCCCTGGTTACATGATTACATTTGTCTGTCCGCCTGCATGGTGCGGAGTTTTTTTAATGATGTCATCATTCCTATCGTCAATATCAACATGGTCATCATCATTCTCATCATCAGCATCATTTAGTTTGATTGAATTTGATTTGATTCAAATTATTTTGCTTTGATTTGATTTCATCTAACTAAATTCATTTCATTCATTCGAATATCTTCAATTTCATTATTAAATTCTTAATACAGGGTAAAGGTTGCAGATTAAATGAGTATGATTTTTTCCATCCGCCCTTTTTCAATCTAAAACTAATCAAAATAAACGACATCCAGCGTACAGCATAGAGCATACAGCATAGAGCATACAGCATACAGCATACAGCATACAGCATACAGCAAACAGCTTACAGAATAGGCAATGTAGACAACAAAAGCATGCGCCTACAAATTCAAGCCAAAGTAGAACTAGGGATGGATACCTAATAGAATAAGAGGAATTACGAAAATAAAATCCAAAGATGATGTTGTTGTAGTGGATTGGATGCTAACCCAACGGTGGCTGGATAAGCACCCTTTTGGCATCTAAAACAGGCATCTACAGTGTGTATGTTTCGAGGAGAGGAGGCGACTGACATTTCATTTGATGATAAAGTTGAAGGAAAAGATACAAAAGTGGGCGAAAAAATAGAAGCCTACAACACCAGGTGTTCCCAGGCGGTCACCCATCCAGGTACTGACCTGGCCCTACCATGCTTAACTTCGGTGATCGGACGAGAACCGGTGTATTCATGGTGGTATGGTCGTAGGCGAAAGCTAGACGCTAAATTGCTTTACAAGTTGCTTGTTGCCAGCGTCCACACAACCTCACTGCAATGTCAATGCAAGGGTTATAAAGAGTTTTCAAACAGCTATGCCACTGCCACTAACCAATCTCGATGCCCTGGTTACATGATTACATTTGTCTGTCCGCCTGCATGGTGCGGAGTTTTTTTAATGATGTCATCATTCTTATCGTCAATATCAACATGGTCATCATCATTCTCATCATCAGCATCATTTAGTTTGATTGAATTTGATTTGATTCAAATTATTTTGCTTTGATTTGATTTCATCTAACTAAATTCATTTCATTCATTCGAATATCTTCAATTTCATTATTAAATTCTTAATACAGGGTAAAGGTTGCAGATTAAATGAGTATGATTTTTTCCATCCGCCCTTTTTCAATCTAAAACTAATCAAAATAAACGACATCCAGCGTACAGCATAGAGCATACAGCATAGAGCATACAGCATACAGCATACAGCATACAGCAAACAGCTTACAGAATAGGCACTGTAGACAACAAAAGCATGCGCCTACAAATTCAAGCCAAAGTAGAACTAGGGATGGATACCTAATAGAATAAGAGGAATTACGAAAATAAAATCCAAAGATGATGTTGTTGTAGTGGATTGGATGCTAACCCAACGGTGGCTGGATAAGCACCCTTTTGGCATCTAAAACAGGCATCTACAGTGTGTATGTTTCGAGGAGAGGAGGCGACTGACATTTCATTTGATGATAAAGTTGAAGGAAAAGATACAAAAGTGGGCGAAAAAATAGAAGCCTACAACACCAGGTGTTCCCAGGCGGTCACCCATCCAGGTACTGACCTGGCCCTACCATGCTTAACTTCGGTGATCGGACGAGAACCGGTGTATTCATGGTGGTATGGTCGTAGGAGAAAGCTAGACGCTAAATTGCTTTACAAGTTGCTTGCTGCCAGCGTCCACACAACCTCACTGCAATGTCAATGCAAGGGTTATAAAGAGTTTTCAAACAGCTATGCCACTGCCACTAACCAATCTCGATGCCCTGGTTACATGATTACATTTGTCTGTCCGCCTGCATGGTGCGGAGTTTTTTTAATGATGTCATCATTCTTATCGTCAATATCAACATGGTCATCATCATTCTCATCATCACCATCATCAGCATCATTTAGTTTGATTGAATTTGATTTGATTTAAATTATTTTGCTTTGATTTGATTTCATCTAACTAAATTCATTTCATTCATTCGAATATCTTCAATTTCATTATTAAATTCTTAATACAGGGTAAAGGTTGCAGATTAAATGAGTATGATTTTTTCCATCCGCCCTTTTTCAATCTAAAACTAATCAAAATAAACGACATCCAGCGTACAGCATAGAGCATACAGCATACAGCATACAGCATACAGCATACAGCATACAGCAAACAGCTTACAGAATAGGCAATGTAGACAACAAAAGCATGCGCCTACAAATTCAAGCCAAAGTAGAACTAGGGATGGATACCTAATAGAATAAGAGGAATTACGAAAATAAAATCCAAAGATGATGTTGTTGTAGTGGATTGGATGCTAACCCAACGGTGGCTGGATAAGCACCCTTTTGGCATCTAAAACAGGCATCTACAGTGTGTATGTTTCGAGGAGAGGAGGCGACTGACATTTCATTTGATGATAAAGTTGAAGGAAAAGATACAAAAGTGGGCGAAAAAATAGAAGCCTACTACACCAGGTGTTCCCAGGCGGTCACCCATCCAGGTACTGACCTGGCCCTACCATGCTTAACTTCGGTGATCGGACGAGAACCGGTGTATTCATGGTGGTATGGTCGTAGGCGAAAGCTAGACGCTAAATTGCTTTACAAGTTGCTTGTTGCCAGCGTCCACACAACCTCACTGCAATGTCAATGCAAGGGTTATAAAGAGTTTTCAAACAGCTATGCCACTGCCACTAACCAATCTCGATGCCCTGGTTACATGATTACATTTGTCTGTCCGCCTGCATGGTGCGGAGTTTTTTTAATGATGTCATCATTCCTATCGTCAATATCAACATGGTCATCATCATTCTCATCATCAGCATCATTTAGTTTGATTGAATTTGATTTGATTCAAATTATTTTGCTTTGATTTGATTTCATCTAACTAAATTCATTTCATTCATTCGAATATCTTCAATTTCATTATTAAATTCTTAATACAGGGTAAAGGTTGCAGATTAAATGAGTATGATTTTTTCCATCCGCCCTTTTTCAATCTAAAACTAATCAAAATAAACGACATCCAGCGTACAGCATAGAGCATACAGCATAGAGCATACAGCATACAGCATACAGCATACAGCATACAGCAAACAGCTTACAGAATAGGCAATGTAGACAACAAAAGCATGCGCCTACAAATTCAAGCCAAAGTAGAACTAGGGATGGATACCTAATAGAATAAGAGGAATTACGAAAATAAAATCCAAAGATGATGTTGTTGTAGTGGATTGGATGCTAACCCAACGGTGGCTGGATAAGCACCCTTTTGGCATCTAAAACAGGCATCTACAGTGTGTATGTTTCGAGGAGAGGAGGCGACTGACATTTCATTTGATGATAAAGTTGAAGGAAAAGATACAAAAGTGGGCGAAAAAATAGAAGCCTACAACACCAGGTGTTCCCAGGCGGTCACCCATCCAGGTACTGACCTGGCCCTACCATGCTTAACTTCGGTGATCGGACGAGAACCGGTGTATTCATGGTGGTATGGTCGTAGGCGAAAGCTAGACGCTAAATTGCTTTACAAGTTGCTTGTTGCCAGCGTCCACACAACCTCACTGCAATGTCAATGCAAGGGTTATAAAGAGTTTTCAAACAGCTATGCCACTGCCACTAACCAATCTCGATGCCCTGGTTACATGATTACATTTGTCTGTCCGCCTGCATGGTGCGGAGTTTTTTTAATGATGTCATCATTCTTATCGTCAATATCAACATGGTCATCATCATTCTCATCATCAGCATCATTTAGTTTGATTGAATTTGATTTGATTCAAATTATTTTGCTTTGATTTGATTTCATCTAACTAAATTCATTTCATTCATTCGAATATCTTCAATTTCATTATTAAATTCTTAATACAGGGTAAAGGTTGCAGATTAAATGAGTATGATTTTTTCCATCCGCCCTTTTTCAATCTAAAACTAATCAAAATAAACGACATCCAGCGTACAGCATAGAGCATACAGCATAGAGCATACAGCATACAGCATACAGCATGCAGCAAACAGCTTACAGAATAGGCAATGTAGACAACAAAAGCATGCGCCTACAAATTCAAGCCAAAGTAGAACTAGGGATGGATACCTAATAGAATAAGAGGAATTACGAAAATAAAATCCAAAGATGATGTTGTTGTAGTGGATTGGATGCTAACCCAACGGTGGCTGGATAAGCACCCTTTTGGCATCTAAAACAGGCATCTACAGTGTGTATGTTTCGAGGAGAGGAGGCGACTGACATTTCATTTGATGATAAAGTTGAAGGAAAAGATACAAAAGTGGGCGAAAAAATAGAAGCCTACAACACCAGGTGTTCCCAGGCGGTCACCCATCCAGGTACTGACCTGGCCCTACCATGCTTAACTTCGGTGATCGGACGAGAACCGGTGTATTCATGGTGGTATGGTCGTAGGCGAAAGCTAGACGCTAAATTGCTTTACAAGTTGCTTGTTGCCAGCGTCCACACAACCTCACTGCAATGTCAATGCAAGGGTTATAAAGAGTTTTCAAACAGCTATGCCACTGCCACTAACCAATCTCGATGCCCTGGTTACATGATTACATTTGTCTGTCCGCCTGCATGGTGCGGAGTTTTTTTAATGATGTCATCATTCTTATCGTCAATATCAACATGGTCATCATCATTCTCATCATCAGCATCATTTAGTTTGATTGAATTTGATTTGATTCAAATTATTTTGCTTTGATTTGATTTCATCTAACTAAATTCATTTCATTCATTCGAATATCTTCAATTTCATTATTAAATTCTTAATACAGGGTAAAGGTTGCAGATTAAATGAGTATGATTTTTTCCATCCGCCCTTTTTCAATCTAAAACTAATCAAAATAAACGACATCCAGCGTACAGCATAGAGCATACAGCATACAGCATACAGCATACAGCATACAGCATACAGCAAACAGCTTACAGAATAGGCACTGTAGACAACAAAAGCATGCGCCTACAAATTCAAGCCAAAGTAGAACTAGGGATGGATACCTAATAGAATAAGAGGAATTACGAAAATAAAATCCAAAGATGATGTTGTTGTAGTGGATTGGATGCTAACCCAACGGTGGCTGGATAAGCACCCTTTTGGCATCTAAAACAGGCATCTACAGTGTGTATGTTTCGAGGAGAGGAGGCGACTGACATTTCATTTGATGATAAAGTTGAAGGAAAAGATACAAAAGTGGGCGAAAAAATAGAAGCCTACAACACCAGGTGTTCCCAGGCGGTCACCCATCCAGGTACTGACCTGGCCCTACCATGCTTAACTTCGGTGATCGGACGAGAACCGGTGTATTCATGGTGGTATGGTCGTAGGCGAAAGCTAGACGCTAAATTGCTTTACAAGTTGCTTGTTGCCAGCGTCCACACAACCTCACTGCAATGTCAATGCAAGGGTTATAAAGAGTTTTCAAACAGCTATGCCACTGCCACTAACCAATCTCGATGCCCTGGTTACATGATTACATTTGTCTGTCCGCCTGCATGGTGCGGAGTTTTTTTAATGATGTCATCATTCTTATCGTCAATATCAACATGGTCATCATCATTCTCATCATCAGCATCATTTAGTTTGATTGAATTTGATTTGATTCAAATTATTTTGCTTTGATTTGATTTCATCTAACTAAATTCATTTCATTCATTCGAATATCTTCAATTTCATTATTAAATTCTTAATACAGGGTAAAGGTTGCAGATTAAATGAGTATGATTTTTTCCATCCGCCCTTTTTCAATCTAAAACTAATCAAAATAAACGACATCCAGCGTACAGCATAGAGCATACAGCATAGAGCATACAGCATACAGCATACAGCATGCAGCAAACAGCTTACAGAATAGGCAATGTAGACAACAAAAGCATGCGCCTACAAATTCAAGCCAAAGTAGAACTAGGGATGGATACCTAATAGAATAAGAGGAATTACGAAAATAAAATCCAAAGATGATGTTGTTGTAGTGGATTGGATGCTAACCCAACGGTGGCTGGATAAGCACCCTTTTGGCATCTAAAACAGGCATCTACAGTGTGTATGTTTCGAGGAGAGGAGGCGACTGACATTTCATTTGATGATAAAGTTGAAGG
This sequence comes from Catostylus mosaicus, assembly GCA_964019065.1. NCBI lineage: Eukaryota > Metazoa > Cnidaria > Scyphozoa > Rhizostomeae > Catostylidae > Catostylus > Catostylus mosaicus. Next base: position 7,795,009 of record OZ025188.1, on the reverse strand, counting down.
AAAAGATACAAAAGTGGGCGAAAAAATAGAAGCCTACAACACCAGGTGTTCCCAGGCGGTCACCCATCCAGGTACTGACCTGGCCCTACCATGCTTAACTTCGGTGATCGGACGAGAACCGGTGTATTCATGGTGGTATGGTCGTAGGCGAAAGCTAGACGCTAAATTGCTTTACAAGTTGCTTGTTGCCAGCGTCCACACAACCTCACTGCAATGTCAATGCAAGGGTTATAAAGAGTTTTCAAACAGCTATGCCACTGCCACTAACCAATCTCGATGCCCTGGTTACATGATTACATTTGTCTGTCCGCCTGCATGGTGCGGAGTTTTTTTAATGATGTCATCATTCTTATCGTCAATATCAACATGGTCATCATCATTCTCATCATCAGCATCATTTAGTTTGATTGAATTTGATTTGATTCAAATTATTTTGCTTTGATTTGATTTCATCTAACTAAATTCATTTCATTCATTCGAATATCTTCAATTTCATTATTAAATTCTTAATACAGGGTAAAGGTTGCAGATTAAATGAGTATGATTTTTTCCATCCGCCCTTTTTCAATCTAAAACTAATCAAAATAAACGACATCCAGCGTACAGCATAGAGCATACAGCATAGAGCATACAGCATACAGCATACAGCATACAGCATGCAGCAAACAGCTTACAGAATAGGCAATGTAGACAACAAAAGCATGCGCCTACAAATTCAAGCCAAAGTAGAACTAGGGATGGATACCTAATAGAATAAGAGGAATTACGAAAATAAAATCCAAAGATGATGTTGTTGTAGTGGATTGGATGCTAACCCAACGGTGGCTGGATAAGCACCCTTTTGGCATCTAAAACAGGCATCTACAGTGTGTATGTTTCGAGGAGAGGAGGCGACTGACATTTCATTTGATGATAAAGTTGAAGGAAAAGATACAAAAGTGGGCGAAAAAATAGAAGCCTACAACACCAGGTGTACCCAGGCGGTCACCCATCCAGGTACTGACCTGGCCCTACCATGCTTAACTTCGGTGATCGGACGAGAACCGGTGTATTCATGGTGGTATGGTCGTAGGAGAAAGCTAGACGCTAAATTGCTTTACAAGTTGCTTGCTGCCAGCGTCCACACAACCTCACTGCAATGTCAATGCAAGGGTTATAAAGAGTTTTCAAACAGCTATGCCACTGCCACTAACCAATCTCGATGCCCTGGTTACATGATTACATTTGTCTGTCCGCCTGCATGGTGCGGAGTTTTTTTAATGATGTCATCATTCTTATCGTCAATATCAACATGGTCATCATCATTCTCATCATCACCATCATCAGCATCATTTAGTTTGATTGAATTTGATTTGATTTAAATTATTTTGCTTTGATTTGATTTCATCTAACTAAATTCATTTCATTCATTCGAATATCTTCAATTTCATTATTAAATTCTTAATACAGGGTAAAGGTTGCAGATTAAATGAGTATGATTTTTTCCATCCGCCCTTTTTCAATCTAAAACTAATCAAAATAAACGACATCCAGCGTACAGCATAGAGCATACAGCATACAGCATACAGCATACAGCATACAGCATACAGCAAACAGCTTACAGAATAGGCAATGTAGACAACAAAAGCATGCGCCTACAAATTCAAGCCAAAGTAGAACTAGGGATGGATACCTAATAGAATAAGAGGAATTACGAAAATAAAATCCAAAGATGATGTTGTTGTAGTGGATTGGATGCTAACCCAACGGTGGCTGGATAAGCACCCTTTTGGCATCTAAAACAGGCATCTACAGTGTGTATGTTTCGAGGAGAGGAGGCGACTGACATTTCATTTGATGATAAAGTTGAAGGAAAAGATACAAAAGTGGGCGAAAAAATAGAAGCCTACAACACCAGGTGTTCCCAGGCGGTCACCCATCCAGGTACTGACCTGGCCCTACCATGCTTAACTTCGGTGATCGGACGAGAACCGGTGTATTCATGGTGGTATGGTCGTAGGCGAAAGCTAGACGCTAAATTGCTTTACAAGTTGCTTGTTGCCAGCGTCCACACAACCTCACTGCAATGTCAATGCAAGGGTTATAAAGAGTTTTCAAACAGCTATGCCACTGCCACTAACCAATCTCGATGCCCTGGTTACATGATTACATTTGTCTGTCCGCCTGCATGGTGCGGAGTTTTTTTAATGATGTCATCATTCCTATCGTCAATATCAACATGGTCATCATCATTCTCATCATCAGCATCATTTAGTTTGATTGAATTTGATTTGATTCAAATTATTTTGCTTTGATTTGATTTCATCTAACTAAATTCATTTCATTCATTCGAATATCTTCAATTTCATTATTAAATTCTTAATACAGGGTAAAGGTTGCAGATTAAATGAGTATGATTTTTTCCATCCGCCCTTTTTCAATCTAAAACTAATCAAAATAAACGACATCCAGCGTACAGCATAGAGCATACAGCATAGAGCATACAGCATACAGCATACAGCATACAGCATACAGCAAACAGCTTACAGAATAGGCAATGTAGACAACAAAAGCATGCGCCTACAAATTCAAGCCAAAGTAGAACTAGGGATGGATACCTAATAGAATAAGAGGAATTACGAAAATAAAATCCAAAGATGATGTTGTTGTAGTGGATTGGATGCTAACCCAACGGTGGCTGGATAAGCACCCTTTTGGCATCTAAAACAGGCATCTACAGTGTGTATGTTTCGAGGAGAGGAGGCGACTGACATTTCATTTGATGATAAAGTTGAAGGAAAAGATACAAAAGTGGGCGAAAAAATAGAAGCCTACAACACCAGGTGTTCCCAGGCGGTCACCCATCCAGGTACTGACCTGGCCCTACCATGCTTAACTTCGGTGATCGGACGAGAACCGGTGTATTCATGGTGGTATGGTCGTAGGCGAAAGCTAGACGCTAAATTGCTTTACAAGTTGCTTGTTGCCAGCGTCCACACAACCTCACTGCAATGTCAATGCAAGGGTTATAAAGAGTTTTCAAACAGCTATGCCACTGCCACTAACCAATCTCGATGCCCTGGTTACATGATTACATTTGTCTGTCCGCCTGCATGGTGCGGAGTTTTTTTAATGATGTCATCATTCTTATCGTCAATATCAACATGGTCATCATCATTCTCATCATCAGCATCATTTAGTTTGATTGAATTTGATTTGATTCAAATTATTTTGCTTTGATTTGATTTCATCTAACTAAATTCATTTCATTCATTCGAATATCTTCAATTTCATTATTAAATTCTTAATACAGGGTAAAGGTTGCAGATTAAATGAGTATGATTTTTTCCATCCGCCCTTTTTCAATCTAAAACTAATCAAAATAAACGACATCCAGCGTACAGCATAGAGCATACAGCATAGAGCATACAGCATACAGCATACAGCATACAGCATACAGCAAACAGCTTACAGAATAGGCAATGTAGACAACAAAAGCATGCGCCTACAAATTCAAGCCAAAGTAGAACTAGGGATGGATACCTAATAGAATAAGAGGAATTACGAAAATAAAATCCAAAGATGATGTTGTTGTAGTGGATTGGATGCTAACCCAACGGTGGCTGGATAAGCACCCTTTTGGCATCTAAAACAGGCATCTACAGTGTGTATGTTTCGAGGAGAGGAGGCGACTGACATTTCATTTGATGATAAAGTTGAAGGAAAAGATACAAAAGTGGGCGAAAAAATAGAAGCCTACAACACCAGGTGTTCCCAGGCGGTCACCCATCCAGGTACTGACCTGGCCCTACCATGCTTAACTTCGGTGATCGGACGAGAACCGGTGTATTCATGGTGGTATGGTCGTAGGCGAAAGCTAGACGCTAAATTGCTTTACAAGTTGCTTGTTGCCAGCGTCCACACAACCTCACTGCAATGTCAATGCAAGGGTTATAAAGAGTTTTCAAACAGCTATGCCACTGCCACTAACCAATCTCGATGCCCTGGTTACATGATTACATTTGTCTGTCCGCCTGCATGGTGCGGAGTTTTTTTAATGATGTCATCATTCTTATCGTCAATATCAACATGGTCATCATCATTCTCATCATCAGCATCATTTAGTTTGATTGAATTTGATTTGATTCAAATTATTTTGCTTTGATTTGATTTCATCTAACTAAATTCATTTCATTCATTCGAATATCTTCAATTTCATTATTAAATTCTTAATACAGGGTAAAGGTTGCAGATTAAATGAGTATGATTTTTTCCATCCGCCCTTTTTCAATCTAAAACTAATCAAAATAAACGACATCCAGCGTACAGCATAGAGCATACAGCATAGAGCATACAGCATACAGCATACAGCATACAGCATGCAGCAAACAGCTTACAGAATAGGCAATGTAGACAACAAAAGCATGCGCCTACAAATTCAAGCCAAAGTAGAACTAGGGATGGATACCTAATAGAATAAGAGGAATTACGAAAATAAAATCCAAAGATGATGTTGTTGTAGTGGATTGGATGCTAACCCAACGGTGGCTGGATAAGCACCCTTTTGGCATCTAAAAACAGGCATCTACAGTGTGTATGTTTCGAGGAGAGGAGGCGACTGACATTTCATTTGATGATAAAGTTGAAGGAAAAGATACAAAAGTGGGCGAAAAAATAGAAGCCTACAACACCAGGTGTTCCCAGGCGGTCACCCATCCAGGTACTGACCTGGCCCTACCATGCTTAACTTCGGTGATCGGACGAGAACCGGTGTATTCATGGTGGTATGGTCGTAGGCGAAAGCTAGACGCTAAATTGCTTTACAAGTTGCTTGTTGCCAGCGTCCACACAACCTCACTGCAATGTCAATGCAAGGGTTATAAAGAGTTTTCAAACAGCTATGCCACTGCCACTAACCAATCTCGATGCCCTGGTTACATGATTACATTTGTCTGTCCGCCTGCATGGTGCGGAGTTTTTTTAATGATGTCATCATTCTTATCGTCAATATCAACATGGTCATCATCATTCTCATCATCAGCATCATTTAGTTTGATTGAATTTGATTTGATTCAAATTATTTTGCTTTGATTTGATTTCATCTAACTAAATTCATTTCATTCATTCGAATATCTTCAATTTCATTATTAAATTCTTAATACAGGGTAAAGGTTGCAGATTAAATGAGTATGATTTTTTCCATCCGCCCTTTTTCAATCTAAAACTAATCAAAATAAACGACATCCAGCGTACAGCATAGAGCATACAGCATAGAGCATACAGCATACAGCATACAGCATACAGCATGCAGCAAACAGCTTACAGAATAGGCAATGTAGACAACAAAAGCATGCGCCTACAAATTCAAGCCAAAGTAGAACTAGGGATGGATACCTAATAGAATAAGAGGAATTACGAAAATAAAATCCAAAGATGATGTTGTTGTAGTGGATTGGATGCTAACCCAACGGTGGCTGGATAAGCACCCTTTTGGCATCTAAAACAGGCATCTACAGTGTGTATGTTTCGAGGAGAGGAGGCGACTGACATTTCATTTGATGATAAAGTTGAAGGAAAAGATACAAAAGTGGGCGAAAAAATAGAAGCCTACAACACCAGGTGTTCCCAGGCGGTCACCCATCCAGGTACTGACCTGGCCCTACCATGCTTAACTTCGGTGATCGGACGAGAACCGGTGTATTCATGGTGGTATGGTCGTAGGCGAAAGCTAGACGCTAAATTGCTTTACAAGTTGCTTGTTGCCAGCGTCCACACAACCTCACTGCAATGTCAGGAGGGTGATATTTCCGTCCGAAATCTTGTAATAGTGCCCCTCCGCAGATCTGTGGGCCTCCTTCAGAAGATATATTTGAATCATTCCACGCAAGAAAATTCTGCTGGTAGGAAGCATTTCCCAATAGGGGGTTGGGGGGGGGCTTGGGTGGGAGGGGGGGCTGGGCTAGGGGGGAGCTTATGGAGCATCTCTTGGAAAAATCTTTGGTGCCACGCCATATTACCCTCTTCGATTCCTTTCAAAACTCTCTACAGGCAATTTGAGTACATGTCCAGATCTTATGGCGGAAACTACATACCTGAAATTAATTATCAGTTGATATTCAAAACTGCTATCTCTGAAAATCATTGGTGGTGGCTTCTGACCCCTAGCCCCCCGCTAGTACTGTCGAGAGGGGGAGGGGGTTGTCGGGGCAACTGCCTCTGGGCCCGGGCTTTTTCCGGGGCCCATGTTAAATTGAAGTTTTTTTCTTTTATATTTTGTAAATATATCAAAGTAATCAAGGTGTAGACTAATAGGTATGTTGTAATTAACAACTGTTTGTACTCTTTTGTCAAGTCGAATTCAATTGATTAGAATATATGAAAAGTGCGACAAAAACTCGATTCAAATGCCTCTTCAATTTATTCGTTAGATTTGCATCGCGTTTCTGATAGATTTAAGTCTCGGAATCGGTGCGGAATACATGAGAGAATATATCCCCATCCAGATACAATGGCGCCCGTGGAAAGAAAGCCAAAGATGGCGCTTTGTAACAAAATGATTCAGAATGGAAATAGGCGTGGTATGATGGAGTTTTATCTGCTGACTAGTTTTACTCAAAAGCGAACGTTTTTTATCGAGCTGTATAATTTTGCCTTGTTCCCTCGAATAAAATAGACAAATTATCAACATGTTTTGACAAAGATACGCACGACGCTTCAAAAGAAATTATGGGTGGTAGAAGCTAGCGTGGAAAACCTACTCTGAAGAATGATCTAAGAAAACTTTTCGCCTGACGGAGGAATCCTTCCAATTATTTCTGGACAGTTGCAGCCAAGTTTACAATATTAGGTTTTGGCGCGCAAATTACACCTTGAAATGCGCATGCCCGGTATGATTTGACACATGCAAATCACGGACCAAGGCCTTATTTGATTGAATTTGACTCAACTCAAATCCATCGTCTAAATCAAAGTCGCTCTTGTGTTAGATAATCTAACAGGGCATCATAAACTTGAGTCGAGTTTAACACAAATTTGACTGTTCGATTTAGACTTCGGATTTATCATGTATTAATCATCAATTGAGCTGATTTATTAAATTTGACTCGACAAAAATGCAACGCGAATTCGGCGTCTAAACTGGACCTTTGGTCTCTAACGCATTTGATTGATTATGACTGTTCAAATAGTTGCAATTTGTGCTATTGTAAATACTTATCCCCAACGCAGTTGATCAACAATGACGCAATTGACTAGAGAAAACATTTCTGTTATGAAGGATTAAAAGGCTATTTCACCCATTAATTAAGATACGTTTTAGAGAGACCTTTTTGAGAGAAAACTTTAACAGAAAAAATAAAGTAAATATTTTCTCCTATCAACACATGTCTAGTGCTCAGAAACGAAGAGAAAAGGAGGGGAGGGATAAAGTAACAAGAAGAGGCGCACTAACATTATTTGATGTTGGTGTTTAATAGCAAACTGAACTTGAAAAAGAAACTTCTGGTCTCGAAAATGAGTAACAGCTCCTCAACCTACAAGTTCAGCATGGACAGAACATTCAGATAATTCCGATAAAACAATGTCTCCAGCAACTTTACAAGCAACCCCATGTCAAGAGGAGTGAGCTCGTGGTGAACTAACCAAGCCATTTCATTTCGGTTTTGACATTGGAACTTTTCCAGCAGCTCCTACAACACAGGAACTCGAAGAAATGAAAAGGCCATCAACCACATTCCGAGCAGTTTCCCAACGACGTTACTGACAGAAAATTTCCGACATCTATTCTTGAATTCAAAAAAACCAAATTGTGAAATGAGCTTCAGAAGATGGAATGTGTTCAGCCCTGCTAAGAGTGCTTTATTCTTTTGATTAATAACAGTTTGAGTTTGCCATGTAGAATTTTCATAAGTTCAATGGAACATACATCATCCCAATTAGTATCGGCGTCCTCCAGTGGATGGGGCACAACACAAAAATAGAGGAAGCTTTTCGACCGGCTTCCTGAACATGAGCACATAAGGGTGCACAAAAAAATGCTACCTCGCTTGGCGAGAATTCGAGAGGCGCTTGCAAGAATCTTCTGGAGTTGAAATGCTCATTGATGAAAAGATTCTCTCAGAGGCTCTAAAAATGGAAGATGATTCTCGCAAGAATCATTGATGTCGTTGTCTTCCTTGGTGAAAGGGGGCTGTCTTTCCGTGGATCGTCGTAAAGAATTGGTGATCTTCACAATGGGAATTTTCTAGGTCTTATTGAGCTCCTTGCCCCCTATGACCCAATTCTACGAGAGCATGTAACAAAATCCAAGTGTCACAGGAAAAAGGCAAAAGACTTCAAACTCATTATCTTTCAGCGTCATCTCAGAACGAGTTTATCGGTCTTTGTGCAGATTATGTTCGCAGTTGTGTCTTAGATGAACTTGATGGTGCAATATGCTATTCAATCATTGTCAATGCAACAGCCGATTCAAGTCATGTCGAACACACTACTTTTATTATAAGATATTTGACGAGGGAGCTTGAAACATTTATTGTGCAAGAGCGATTCTTGACATTTGTCAATTGTTGCAAGAAGATTGGTCTTGAGATAAGCACGCTAATCTTGGACACCTTCAAGAGGTCTCAGATTCTACTTGCAGACTACCGTGGTCAAGGATATGATAATGCTGCCAACATGTCTGGCAAGTGTAATGGAGCCAAACACCATGTCCTTGCTGAAAATCACTTGTGCCTGTATTTACCCTGTGGCTGCCATCCACTCAAACTGTGTCGAGCAGACGCTGCAGCTTGCTGTAAAGAAGCAGTGACGTTTTTTGGTATGGTACAAACAGTGTACAACGTATTTTCCTCCAGTCCCCAGCGATGGTCAATCCCTCGAAAAAAAAGGATCCTCATTGCACAGCCTGTCAGGTACAAGATGGACTGATAGCATAGCAAGTGTGCGACCATTTGCAGCTCAACTACCAGGACTGCACTCAGCTCTTGAACAACTTCTTAAACTCAACCTTACCCTAAAACATCCACTGAAGTTGATGGCACCATAAATAACATTTCCTCTTTTCCTAGTATCCTCGTGTCTACAATCTGGTTGAAGGTTTTGGTAGCAATGGATCAAAGAAACCAAATCAAGCAAGGCAAGCCATCATTGCCGTGGAGGTCTCCAATCTAAAATCACTCTTGAATAACCTTAACGATCTGCGCAGTAGATGGGAACAGATTTAAGCGAGGCAAAATTGGTTGCAGAAGGGATTTAAATTGATTATTTCCTTCCAGCTAAGTGAAAGAAGGAAAGGAGACTATTTTTCGATGAAGCGCAAGAAGAGGTTTTTCCAGAAGGTGGTGCAGCTGAGGAAGATGCCACAATTTTTCATGTCATGCTTGATTCGGTTATTGTTGGCCTTTCAACGAGGTATAATGCTGCACAGAAAATGCCTGTACTTCACTGGCAAAGCAAAACGAGAATGATATTTCCCAAGATGAGTTAATAGATGAAGTGATGTATCTCAAATCGATCCATGCTGCAAACTTTGGGGACGAGTCATCAAATCCATTCAGCCTCTTACAACAAATCGCCAAATTCAAGCTTGCTGAGATTGCTCTCAGGAGCTTTTGTACGTTACCCGTTACCGTTGCCTCAGCGGAGAGATAGTTCAGTAAACTAAGCTAATAAAAAGCTTTTTACGGACGACGATGACTCAAGATCGATTAAGCGATTTGACCATCTTAAGTATAGAGAGTGACCTTACCCTTAAAGTTGACTTCAGTGACATAATTAACGCCTTTGCAATTAAAAAGGCTCGCAAAGTAAATACATTGTAGTGAGGAAGATATTTTAGAAATTGTCAGCTCAGTCAATAGCAAATGTTCCAGTTAAAAATTTCTCCTTTCTTGATTGTCTACCCTTAAATAACTAAAAGACATCCTCCCTCCTGTTAATTAATTTTTCTTAAATTTTCCAGCCAGGGCATTCTCATTCCAAACTCGGCTGTTAAATTTTGGGAGAAATCCCACCTAAGATACAAATTCCACAAAGCTTTCGAGTAATTGCTAAACAATTGCACTGCCTATTGCAAATTCAAACCGGCAAAACATGCTTTGTTTTGAGTTCATTTGCAAAGTTATGGGTGTTAATGTTATAGTTTCAGAGTACGAAATTGATGGCAAACCTATTCTATTGTAGATAAAAGAAAAAGTTGAACTATTCAAAAATTTGTTTCCAAATCCTCGTCTTTTAGATTAAGGGGATTTTCCCTGCCCCCCCCCTCAGGGGGCCGTTTCTATTAGCTACCCCGGGGCCCGCCCTAGCTCTCGGTGGTCCTGCCCCCCGCTTCCTACGGGTGAAATGGCATCAATTGAATGAGTCTTGTGGATTTAAAATGAAATGGAATGTATCGTGTCGCTACTTGATTTCCGTTCAGGAATAAAAAATCACATGTTTAGAGGATCACAAGTTATCATAACTTCAACTAACCTACCTAAAATTTTTCCTTTTAAGACCTGTGTGGCCTGGCTCTTGAGCTTTAGTTAGCATTACATGCTTATGCTTGATTGATCAGTATGAGAGAGAGAAAAATGCAAGTGATTGAGTTGGTCTTAATCGAATCGAGTGAAAAATTGGAAAAGAAATGAGCACACTTCGACAGTAATGATATGAAAAATGAACAGTTGCAGACTAATAAGGAGAAAGATTCTTGCAGCACACAGAGTACGGAAAACACTGTTTCGAAACGTTCTGAGGCCTCACAATGTCGCATTCTGGATCTCAGAAAAGGTTTTTTTTATGTAAAGATTTATGGTTGCTGTTCCCCTTTATAAGCAAATCAAATATTTATCTCATAATTTTCCAAACTTGACATATTTAGATAATATACATAAAATTTTAAGATACCCTCAAGGAAATTTCCTTCATTTTACAGTGAATTATACCCAACTTGTAGCAAAATTTTCCTTTGACCACACCCAGAAAATTGGATCTCAGAAAAGAAAGAAAGCAAAGTTGAAACAACTCGCGAAATAAGGGAACACGGCCGGTCACTGGTTTTATGGTAAGCTGTAGAGAAATGCAACCTTTGATACCTTTTGAGTAGAAAATGCTTCAACCTTGAATCTATATATCACTCACGCTGACATTTCATACATTTTTCTATCATTATTATTATTGTTATTATTATTAATCTTGTCAAAAATTAATACAGGAAAATACATTCAGTTGTACAATATGTTTAAAGATATTTACACTGATCTCAAAATTAAAACAAAAGATAAATAAATAAATAAGTTATAAGTAAGATAGTATAAAATTTGAAATTTAAAATACAGATCATATATATATATCTATATATATAACACATAATCGAATTTAATGGAGTCGTGTGTTGTGTTTAAATCCTTGATAAATTCATTGAAGTTTGATTCTTGCAAATCGTAGATTAGAAATATGTCGTCTATGAATCTGCAGTAAAAAATACAGTTTGCAAGTATTCTAGGATAAATGTACGTTTCCTCAAAATTTCCCATAAATATAGTTGCATATGAGGGTGCAGCAATGGTTCCCATTGCACAACCTTTTACTTGAAGAAAATTGTCACCATTAAATGTAAAGTTATTATGGGTGAGAATGTGGTTCATTAATGTTGCGATTGTTTCAGTGCTAGGTTCTTTTGTGGGGCGGGCATCAAGAGATATATTTATTTATATATATTTATATATATATGATAAAAGTATATAAAAATATATAAAAATGTATACAAATATAAATCTTAATAAGTTGATAATGTCTTTAGCTGGCTAGTAAGGTCTCCCCAATTAAGTAAAGTAAGAGTATTAATAAATTCGGAATATTCAAGGCTTAATAAATGCTCTCAGATATTTGAAAAAAGCCTGTTAAAGTTCCAGCCTAAAAGAAACTATAAGACACTCACGGTAGACACAATTTTTCAAAAGTGAAACAACCAAACCCGCATTAAAAAAGTTAAAAGAATTAAATTTTTTGATTTGCAATTTTAATTTTCCCAGTCACTTAATACAGTTTTGACAATGAAAAGCACCAGGGCCGCGGAAAAGATTTATGGGCCCCGAATGAGAATGTGAGCGCCGTCGAATGTGCTCTTTTTCAATATTTATTGAAAACAAAGCCATTGTTGTCAGGGTGATGATAACGGAGAGGCTAGATTATTCAATTATTTCCAGATTTGTGTTATTGTTTATGGGCCCCTACCGCCACATTCGCCTGGGTCAGTGACATTTGTGACACCCCCTTTCCACAAAATTTTGCTTCATGTACTAAAAACAACCAAACGCTTTTACCAAGTTCATCTTAAGGGTTTCTGTTGGTCCCACTTCCAATGCATATGGTAGTTATTGCATAAACGTCCTTTTTAATGTAGCGAAAGGTCACACCCAATCAAGAAATGGAAAAGGTCGAGAGAAGAGTTCCAGTGGAAAATTCAGATGCGAAAAAATACGTAGAGTACTCGACAATTGTTCGACCAGAGAGTCTCGGCGAGGCTGTCACGGGGAAGGCACACAATGCAGTGGAATGTGACGATCACATTTCAGAAATGGTTATGCTGACGCATAAGAAGAACAATGAAGCTCTCTATTTTGATGCTATTGGGGAGGATGGTACGTTTTTTATTAGCAATCCTGGAGAGTACTCTGTGTTGCAGGAAACTCCTGAAAAATCAATGCTTCACTTTTTACTTGCCCAAACCGTTCTCAATTAAAAGACTTTTTGTCGTCCATCCTTTGCAATCAGATGAGACCGAGCCTTTTGACGGCAAAATATATTCGCTCAAAATGCCATCTGGAGAGAGGGTTAAAAGGCAGTGGCTTTCCTATTCAGAGGCAAAAGGAGCCTTTTTTGTACAGTTTGCGTTGCTTTCGAGCCCCCCGGACCAGCTTGTGCAACTTCAAGTTTTGTAACAGGATTTAAAGATTTTCGCCGTGTAAACCAACAAGTTGCTGAAAACGAGGCATCTAAAAGCCATAGCAAGCATATTCAAGATTACCATTGATCAATAAATGGTGATGATATTCTCAGCGCTTTTAACACGTCAGAGATAAATCATAGATAAGCAATGAGAGAGAGAGAAGAAGTCTCAGACATAATAATCGAGGTTATCAAGACCATGGGTAGACAGGGACTTTCATTTAGATGTCACTTTGAAGAGGCAGTTCCCGAACGCTTTCCTGCAGTTCCCAGCCATTTTGCCCGCTTTTATTTTCCTAAGAATTTTTGAAGAGACAGTGCCTTCGTCTGAGTTTTTGCATGGTGAAAGCTTGGAACATGGTGCAGATTGCAAGTAGCAACCTCCAAAGGAAGTCCCGGAAGTTTGGTGACATCAATACTGCAGCCAGATCTTTTGCTGAAAAGGTCAATGATGAGTTAGAAGAATTTACGAATGAGATGCAAGTTTCCAGTAACCATATGAGAAATAAATTTGACGAAATTCGAGTCGACAAGGCACTGAAAGAGAGAAGAGTCCGTCGAAGGAAAAGAATGGCAGGCGAAACTGTTGAAGAAGGGAGAAATGTCGATGCGTCAATGGAATTCGAAGTCGATTCCTACAACATTATTATGGATGGGGCAGTTGAAGCGTAAGTATCTCGTTTCACCTCCCAAGGTCTGTTTGCAGATTTATCATGCTTAGACCCAACAAGATTTGGAGACATCCACTTGCATGGAATTCCTGAAGGAGCGCTATGTAGCATCTGCAAATTGATGCCGTCAATTAGCTAAGAGAATCTAAGAGACGAGCTAAAATCTTTCATGCAAAACTACTTTCAACTGAAACGAAGCAGCAGTGCTGAGTACACAATCGAGAGTGAAGATACGAATGGCGTAGACGAGAGCAATGTCTCAGAAAGAGTAAACGTGTGCCATGAGGCTTTTGTCAAAATATCGACTCCATGAGAAGACCTACGACAACCTATAAATGGCCTACAAAGTCATATGCACCTTGTCCGTCATTCAAGTTAATTGCGAACGATCCTCCATCAAATAAAAGGTTTTAAAAAGTCGATTAAGAAGCACTATCAAGCAAGTTGAAGCAACGATGTTGAAAAGAGGTGCTCAACAGCTTGGGAAATGAAAATAAAATAGATCGTTTGTCTCAAAGTTCTCAAGAGATGTCAAAGTTACTTTTGTAAAGTTTACATCGAATTTTTACTCTCTAAAAAAATTTTTATGTAAAGATTTAAGGTTACTGTTCCCCTTTATAAGCAAATCAAATATTTATCTCATAATTTTCCAAACTTGACATATTTAGATAATATACATAAAATTTCAGATACCCTCAAGGAAATTTCCTTCATTTTACAGTGAATTATTCACGACTTGTAGCAAAATTTTCCTTTCACCACACCCATATGTCTTTGGACACACCCAATTGGGCCCCCTTATCTGCCATGGTCGGTCAAAAATTCTGAGCTAGTACGCCACTGGCTGCAATATAAGGCCGATAAAGAATCTTTAATCAGCTCTTCAACTGCCACTTACCAATCACTACTGTATACCCTAGTTATATATTAACATTTGCCCGTCCGCCTGCATGGTACGGAGTACGCGATGACGATGTACTGTATAAGGGAGCCTGACCTGCATATCTGTTCATTACAGTGCAGTTGAAACGACCGGCATAGGCCGGATGATTGTTCACCTTGGCCACCAGACGAACCCATAGGAATATTATTGTAAAAGTGACATATACTAATATCCCAACGGGTGGGTAGATTCCGTCTTTTCGAGATTTTACGTCGATTAAAATGAAATCTGAATCAAAATATTTAAGAAAAATCTTTAAGAAATTTTGATATATGTTAACATTTTTTATTTAAGAATGCATTTGGCATTACTGTATTGTTTCATGATCAAATTTTTTGTGCAAAAATTCCTTTTCCCCAAAAAAATCTGTGAAGAAACACCCCCCCCCTCTCAAAATGCGATGAATTTGCGACCCTGACCTCAGCGATGCACTTCAGCTTACAGGTCAAGTTAAAGTACATCTTATATTCAAAATACTACTAGAGGTGCGCAAAGACAGTTGTCCTTATATCAATATGTCATTAAAGACCAGTCTATTAAAGAGAAGATAAAAGAGAAGATATATATCACCTTGCTCTTTCTGTAGATTTTGGAGGAAAAAATTCTTTGATCATGTGATCAAAAGTGTTGATATTTTTTGTTGATTTTAACTAAACTTGAAGATTTATTCCGTGTTTTTGTCACATTTAATACGAAATAGGATGTTAAACGTGATGAATGTTTTGTTAAGTTTATTTCAAGATATTTGATTATTCTCTCCTTTTCTTTCTCAATATTTTTCTGAATAGATCTGTGGCGAACGCATTTTGACAAAATTTTCAAATGATTTGGCGCAGTCTCAGTGCAGGAAAAAGTGAGCACGTGACACACAAAATAATGTGGTAGAAAAGTCATCGCCGCAAAGTCCATGTAAAATCCACCCTGGGGGTTGCATTGGTAATACAAGAAAGCATAACATCAAATACTGCAAAATTCCATAACAATATACTTCAATATATACTTAACTGGAAAAATCTAAGAATGGTTGACAAATCTGATATTTTTCGCAGTTTCATTATTCTATGTTTCTAAAATGCCTTTCCCTTTTTTACTTTGCCTTCCATTTTAGTAAACATACCCTTGAACTTGTTACAAAGGAACAATGATAAATAAGAAACATCTATTCTAACAACTAGGCTGAATTTAAAACAATAAAGTACAAAATACTGGCTTGGAAAAGTATTTACTGACAAAAGCGATGCGGTTAATTAGTATGATTGTATCATTCACTATCATTAACCAGTTTGCTTGTTTCATTAAAATCAATAACTGGACGATAGTCATTAGAGGGTTGATAATCATCTGAATATGAATGCGATGATCTTTTACCATGGAAGCGATCATAGAGCGGATTATCGAAATTGTTTGCATCCTGAAAAAAGAAACGTCACATATATACAAAGAAAGAGAGTTTGATAGCACCTAGCCGATTTGACATTAATGCCTTCAAAAAAATTCATAGAGTTTCAATCTACTTTTATTCTAAACCCAATAGGATGTGCCATGTTGACGCGCATGCGGAAAAACCTAACTAAATCTCGTTTTCGTAAATTTTGTATTCAAATGCATGGCCTTGGTTGTGCACCGTGTATTTGTATGGAATTTCATGCTTTTGTCTAGAAATAAGTACCAATGTGATTGTAGTAAACATTGAAAGCATAAACAAGCAACCAGGGCTGTTATGATGACAGCTGTGGGGTCTGCATAAAACTACCTTCGTTTCCTCAAAAAACCCATCACAATCTCCATCTTCTTCCAGGCCTGCATATGCAAAAGCTGGGTTATTGACGTTTACTTGCACGCGTTCTCCCGACTTCACATATCGTGATCTACAAAAATAAAAAAGTCTCACGATTAATTTGGTCATCACAGCCACAGTTACAGACGGATCAAAGAAAAGTTGTCTAAATCCAAAGAATATGGGAATCACCTCTAAACTTTAAAAACTAAATATATACCGTAGTTAGTTAGGTGCAGAAAGCTCGAGTTTGATCAGATACTAAAGTCTCGTCAGTTTGTTTTCAGAGCGTTCACGAATATTGTCTATTTAGCGAATTTTTTACGGAATTGTGGCACAACAAACTATAAAGCATTAATATTAAAAGAAAAAGGAGACGCTAAGCATACCGAAAGACACTTTTTGTTATCACGCGCTCCTTATTGTACGAAAACGCAGAATAATGAACGAAAAGCTACCGAAAAAAAAAATAACCAGTCATAGGCTGGAAATCAGAAAAGAAACAGCAAAAGCACGCGACTGTTTCAATGTTTTGTACCTCCCACTCAACCCTCTCCTGACTGGAGAGTCCTTGCGAGATAAATAACTCTTTCTGTCTACATAAATTTGGCTATAGAAAATGAGTTTTTAGCGACTGAATAGACAAAGAAGATGACCTTGCTTGCACACAGATCTTAAGGTTGAACATTTAAGCAGTGCATGCTGTAATTTTTAGGTTGCTGCTTTCCTTCTGTGGGACTTTTTCTTTTTGATTGCTGTTGGCACCTCCAGTTTTTCCGCAGGATGGTGTGATTTTAGTAGACATAACGAATTCACTTTCTGCACGATAATCCCTCGGGACATACTTCTGTATTGATGTTATTTCTGTATTGATACAACTTTTATTTCAGCTCCAGAAAGAAAATTGATAGTGGTGGCAGGGAGGAAAACAAGGTAATACAAATGCCTGTATAAATTTCAGCTGTGGTGAAAAATAAAGCAAGTACGCTTGTTTTAAACGTGAGTCTCTATGCATTTTTAATGACAGCAGCTTTCTGCGTATGAAATCAAAGTTGAGATATAGAAATAAATTTTTGCGTAAATTACCTATATTTCCGCCAAGCCATGATGCTAAAAACAATAATGACCAAAAGTACAACCAACAAAACAGGAATAATGTAACTCAACGGATCTGAAAAAGGAATAAAAAATGTAACTAAAAATTAGAAAACCTTGGAAGCAAGAGGAAAAGTGTCGTATTCAGGTAATATGCATCTGAAAATTCTTTTTGCTGCTAACTTCAAAACTACATGAATGAGCGGAAATACGATTGACCATAATGAAAGCAATATTTTCGTCTGACACTTCTCATTGTGTGAATAGTGATTCATCGGATAATGCCCAAATGCTAACAGAAACAAATGATCAGCTGCAGATCAAAAAACCACATGATTGTCCATTGGTTTTAAACAGTCAGTGCATCAGGGTTTTGATCAAGTATCGGTAGCAATTTGGATAAAAAGGCAACGTTAATTGCCAAGTAACCCGAAGATTGTAGTCAGTGTGTTCTGCATCTGCGTTTTGTACATACTGTTGTAGAATGCTGACTAGCACCTATTTTGAACACGCCCAAACGTTCTGATATTGTAAGTGCGCTTATAACATTGTAGTGCCCTATGCATACGGAGCTTACTATCGAGCAATTCAAAAATATTCTCTTCTTCTTTTTTCAATTAAAGTGATTCAACTACCGTCCGAAAAAATTGTTGTTTTCAAGTTGGAGAATAATAAGATATGGATTTATCTTACCATCGAAAGTCTATAAACATGCAAATCAAAAGCAGCAGTTTAATATAGTAGCCCCAATTATAGTTAATTTACTTTAAAATTGCTGAGTTGAATTGCTTAAGTTTAGTTTATGGATGTTTGTCAGAAAGCCGAAGTAAAAAGGAACACATAGTTTTTCTTTCCATTAAAATCCTTCTATCGAGGATACGACAGCAGTAGACGTGACTTTAACATTAGTTGCACACGTGACTAATGCGTATCATGATTTAATATGGTTTGAGTCTTCACAAGAAAGCCAGACAGGGGACGTAAGGCCTGAAATTATCAAACAGATCGAAACTAAACAGCAACAAATCACATGCTTTCTAATGGGGTCCTGGGCCCTAGACTGGATACTGCACATGAAACAAATGAATCACTACACTCATGAGGTAAATTTTGGAGTGAAAAAGAAGTAAAGAAAGGGAAACTAAAACATTTAACAAATTACTTATTTGACTACTTCCAGATTGACTTTTTTCAAAATTTGATCTTGGAGTAGCACTCGACAATTCAGTTTTGACAGTGGTTGGCGGAGAACTACAAGAATAAAAATATGAAAATTCAGATTCAAATTTTCTGTCTTTTTCCAAATTTCTTGTTCATCACGATGCAAACGAAGCATAATTCACAATGATTAGAGGTATCAATGGAGTGTTGTATTAACAAATATCCATTACATGCAAGGAACAAAATCTATGACAGGAATTTGGGACCACCATGCAACAGAGATTTGGCAGTTTATTGTTTGTCTTATCTTATACGCAGATATCGGTTCTCTATAGCCATCAATATTGAAACACTTCAGCTGGTTTATGACAATAAGATCTCATTATCTGTATGAATTTCGTTTGAAAAGTGATTAAAAAATTAGCATTCTTATGATCTTCATGTCAGATGTTAATCAGCTGGTTGATTTAATAATAAAATTTGGTGGCGTATTAAGATACTTCATTTGAATTCATTGTATGCCTAATCGTCCAAACATGTACGTGAAGTTTCTGAATAACTAATTTCTGAATTCCTAAATTTCAAAAACTTTTGCCACAAATTTATGTAACATTAAAGATGGTACCACTTATTGGCACTAGCAGAACAACCCCAAACTTTATTCAACCATTGTCGAAAAAAATTGGTCATCTTTATAATCGAAATCCCAACCATAAATAGTTGGTACTAGGAGGGAACAACATACCGACAGACAGCCCGAGTTCCTTGATATATGTAACACACGGAATTATCTGGGCATTTTACATCAGAACAGCTTGGTCCAGTTTCACATTTGCTACCAGAGAATCCAAGATGGCACCTTGCAATGAAAAAAGAAACTGCATAAAACTACATTTCAATGGCAAACCATACATGTAAAAGTTAAAAATAATAAAGTGCTTAAATGGCCGGCTCCATCAGTAGCTATAGATGTTTATTCATTTAATACATATTACACACAAACTAAACCTTAAGTAGATGGAATGATGAAATAAACAATGAAATCTAATTTAAAGTGATAAATAATATCCATGAAGGAAGTCGACAAACTATCAATTCCTGCTTTTTCTATCATTGAATACGTCTAGTCTTAAAGGTGTTGCATGGTATCTTTTTTGAGAAACTATCCCAGATGGCATCGCCACGACGACAACTATCAATTAACACATAATGTACATTATGCAGTTGGGATTGTGGAGACATTTTTCAATTTTCTGGAGCTGTAAGACCTCAATTAGAGTCGCATTTAGTGCGCTTAAATAGTCTATCCTATTCTAGTTTTTCATAACTATCATTCCAAGGGATTTTGCCTGATCTACTTTTTGTATATCACAATTATTTAGTTCCAGCACCTCTGGCAGTCCTAGATTCCATCAATGAACAGCATAAAGGGAAAAAGGGTTGAATCTTAACAAAATTAAGCAGTTGCATGCATCGCAATGCTATAAGTGCAGCAAAGTATCACTGCTATGAGAAAAGAATTTGATCTTACGTGACATAAAACGAAAAGTCTATTTGCATTCATAATTTTCAGATTTATCCTAACTTTCCTTTCCGCAATATAGACTGTTTATTAGCGATGAAAGAAGCTCACCTGCAAGAGGACCCAGTTTTTTCGTCAAAAATGCAATCGCCATTGTTATTGCAGAAAAGATGACAAGGATTCTTTGTTCCATCTTTAGTTTGGCATCTTTCACCAGAAAAACCAGTATAACATCTATGCAAAGTCATATGAATATAATTATGGCTCTATTAATAATTTGTAAATTATTAGTACTCTAAAATTTTGGAGCTCGGCTCCCGTTGCCATCTCTTACCCATTTCTAAGGGCAAATGCTCTAATGAAGTCGCTATATTTTGCAGACTAGGGCAAGGGTAATATTGTTGTTAACAATTTGATATAAAGCATTTAACCTTCTGACAAGCAAGCTTTTATTATAAATGTTTTTTGTAGGGCAGCTATACGAAGCACAATTTACCGATCCAATCTGATTCTCATATCACCTGCTATTACCGTACTGTTCTTGGATATGCCCTTGGTCTAACTATCAAGCAGGCCAACAGTTTTCACAGGAAAAGTGGTAAAATAGCATCCGAGGCATCAAAAAAAGAATCATGCTTACATCATATCAAACCATACAACAGACCATCAATGTGACCAGATGCGCTGATACTGCCCCAAAAACAACATTGTTTGCTAAAAACACTGTCGCCACTGAAGGAAGCAATATCATATTGGACCAAAGTAGCGGGGCTATAGAGCAACTACCTGCGAAAAGGTCAAAGTCTGACACCGAAAACTTAAAGCCTTAAATAGGCTTACTCTATGAATAAACATTGCGCGCATGTGATCCGTGGCCTATGTTTTATATTACAAAATATGGACAAATGTAAAAATGTTAGAAGAAATGCCTGCAGCGCGGCCAAAATAAACATAAATTAGCACATTTTCACCTACCGGCATGAAATTGAGCCTTGAAATAAGATACATTTTCCATTACTTCCACAAAACGAGTCGTCACAGGTGCGGTTGTTAAAATCTGGAAAAGACACTAGTGATGCTTAAACTGAAACAAATTAACAATTGTGAAGACAATCTGACATGTGAAAGCAGCGCTACACACGTGCCTTTGACAGCCTCGTGCTTTTGATACATTGAATTGAATTCTGGTGATGAAGCATGAAGATTCGTATCGAAAGGTCAATTGTTAATAAAATCGCCTCGTCAAACTAACCTGGAAATGGCTTAACTAAACTTGGAATGTCTAAACATTAACTTTGAATTAGAATGAATATGTTTATCGTTACAATTCATGTACAGAGTTACACACCTTTTTGTCAAAACAGCAGAAAGCAGATAAACGGACAAATCGAAAGATTTGGCAAAAGACTGTTATGAAACTGTTATGTCCTACTTGACAAACGAAGTGTCATTGATGTTAGGCCCCGTTCACACTGCTCCGTTTTCATATGAAAACAAAGCAACACTTATCCGTATTTGCCTTGCGCTCACATTGCTCCGCTGTGAAAACGGAACTTTTCGAAAACGCTAATGAAAACACGTAAATTTGAAAACGGTGCGTTTTGAAAACGATCCGTTTTCGGTGTGAACGCTTAAAACGGATAAATTTGAAAACGCGAATAACAGGAGCAACATTCCAGGCTCAAAGGCGCCATAAGTCAAATAACAGTGTATTTAAACATAGCCGATGGTCGAGAGATCGTCATTATCGCTCAGATTTTTTTGCTATGGCTTCAGTTAAGAGTTTGATTTGTTTTGAAAAGGAGGCTACGACTGTATTTTCGCTGGAGCAATGTGAACGCATACCGTTTTAATAGCGTTTTCATTTGAAAACGGAGCAATATGAATGGGCAGCGTTTTTGCTTAAAAAAAGAATAAAAATGAAAACGTAGCAGTTTGAACGTAGCCTAAGAATACCTTGGCAATCCGAGCTATTTCTCGATCCAGTTGAGCTGCAAATGCATCTTTTCTGACGTCCAATTGCCACGCAAATTTGTTTACATGCATTGGGATAACAAGGATTTTTGAAACCTAGAGAAGAATATATGACCTGTTTGACTAATGCATTATAATAATAACAAAAAATAGAAGGATAAGGCTAGTGTACTCGCTAGGAAATCATTAGACGATTCCGTCTATGATATCGAAATGAACAATTACACGGGAAAAATAAGCAAGTTGCTATAAAAATGACCAAGGTATAAACATAAAGATAATCAAACGGAGGCACAGCATTGAAAAAAGTGAGAGAAAACACATAAATGATATTACGGGGCAATTAAATGAACCATAACTGACAATATAAAACATGAAAGACAAATGATTATCATTTGGCTTCGTAGTATTACGCTTTACTATAGATGTCTGAAAGTTGACTACGATTCTTGAGAATAAGTAATGCAAGTTGAAAGAAATATATATGAAGAAAAACTCTAAGTAGAAATCAATCTACTGAAGGACTGGCGGGCAAAATATTGATAATTTGCTACAGGCTTCATAGGTCTACCCATGCCATACGTTTTATATATGTCACTGGTTTGCATTGCACAACCATTGTTAGCACCATATCATGACAAGCCTTCATCTAATAAAGCGCTGGTTTTCAATCATAACATTCTTTGAAATAGGACTCTTCCTGACAAATCAAACTGGTTCTTTCAGGTAACATTGTCTGTTGTCTGTGAATCGAGGTGCCCTTAAATCTAGTTTGATTGCTCGTCATGAAGAAATAAACTTGACCTGGAGATGAGTTTGCATTTCTGCTGCTTTCTTTAAAAGAAACATTTCCATGAACCATCCCCCCCCCCCCGAAATCCGTCTTTTGGATTCAAGACTTCAGGGTTTTCCTATCGAACATACCCAAGTGTAAATTTTAGTGAATAAAATTTCATAAATTTTCACATTTTAGGGATTTTAGAAATCCAATGTGCCTTGTTAATGACTACGGAACATTTTCTAAGTTATGTGACTACGGAACACTTTCTATTGCTGTGCCCCTCTTTTACTATTGGACCCCATAATCTTCTCCCTGATTCATTTGCATTAACATGAATATAAATCGACCCCTCAAATGAGGTTTTAACGCAACTTACTGTACAGAGATGGAAATCTTTCAACCTATCTGAGCACAATATACGTGCGCCAATTCAGCAATACATTTATGCAACCGGCCTATTCAATCAAAATCCTTGTAAATTTGGCACAATGACACTTATTCACAAATGCACAAATTCAATTTTGTCAAGTCTCTTGTCGTAGAGTTGGTAATCTGTTGTTGCAACTAATATATTGGATAGAAAATGTGTTATGAGGGGGGAAAGAGCCATTTTTGAGGGGGTGCCATTGATATATTTTCCGTTTTTTAAGGTTCTGACAAAAGATAATCGAGAGAAGTGCTTATGAATACCATGTATCCGGTATAAATATATAAAATTCTGACACTTGGAGTTCATCTAGAAAGTCTGATACAAGGGTCAACTAATAAGATTTATGTTGAATTTCAATAAAATTGTACAACCTCCAAGTAACGAGTGATTTGATCTTGTTGTCTCAAGAATTACAAGCACTTTGCATGCGAATATTCATCCTGGATAAAACCCTTAAACCAAGGCCTACCCTTTGTTTTAGATTATTAGGCGCATGTAAAACAAGTAGGAACCAGAAGCATTAAATAGGCTGGTTGGAAATCGAAGGGGCCTAATCAGCAAGTTTTAAATAAAATGGTTTGTAAAAAACAACTGATTACCTTTTGGGATTATCTGCTTCTGATCCTGTAGTACACGAAGTGCTCTACCATCAAAAAGGTGTAAGTTGTTTGCAATTATTTCCACTTTTCCTTTTCCAAATTTATTCATTTTAAATAAAACTTTAGAGCGCCAAGTTACACCATATATGTAATCTTCAAAAACATCGATCGAGAAAGGAAAGTCAACAAGTGAACTAGTAACCCTTGAGAATATCATAGCTCGCTGTGATCCATCCAGATTGATAGAGTTGATCGAACGCTGCTTGGTGTCGGCCCAAAAAATGCGCTTTGCAGGAAAATCCAACGCCAGCCCGGTTGGCCATTCAAGTCTATCTGTCAAAAACACTTTTGGATTGGTTCCATCCATTTTTGCTGTCCATATAGCTGGATTTTGCACAGAGTCACTCCAATAAATATATCTGCAAAATTACAAAATAAATAGAGCTGCAACACACAAGTCAGACATGCTACAAGTGAGACATACGGACTACTGCTTCATTCATAGATAACTAAAACAATACAATTGTGAGGAATAGTAGAAAAGCCTGCTAGCAACAAAATGACGCTTCGCTCATCTAAAAATCCTTCAGAGTACGAAAGCCTCGGAAAATGACCAAAAACGGAATGAACATTCAAAGGCAAGAGGATAGAATAGAAGTCAAAAAAAGCTGCAAAAAGCTAGGAAAAATTGAATATTGCAATGTCTTTGCCGGCCACAAGTTACAATGAAATCTGGATTTTTAATAAATATCCATCTTTAGATTATTGTATGACCTAAAAGCTGAAGAGATATGGGTCTGGATATGAATTCTGAAGAAAGCTTGGTCGCGAGAAGTCAACAAAAATAATGTATTAATCGACAAAAACAAAGACAAAAAAAAGACAAAAACATATCAAGTGTATGAATAACCTTAATGAAGGAAAAATAACGAGCCACTGAATAGAACTGCGAGCTATTATAACTTTACTAATTAATATCATTGAAGTTTGCAGGCTTCACTGAGACAATATTTTTTAATTCTAATCTTTAGAGCAACTTCGCTCTGGACAGACCATTCTAGACACCATAAAAGGCTCCTTCTGGCTTAATGAATTTGAAAGTTATAGATGGCTCTTCGCAGTATCTTCCGTTCTAGCCCTACCATGGCCTGACCGCTATCGCTTACGTTTAAGTAATAGCCTCCAAATGTTGGATAGTCGCTTTTCTATTTCATGTAGCGATGAAATAATCTTTGAACAGCCGAAGTCCTCTTGGAATCAAGGCATAAATCGTAAATTTTGATTGCTATTGAATTGAATTGTAGGGAGCTCAAGCATTGACTTGTATAGATTTAATTACTTCACAAAGGAAAACTTTGTTTGCGCCACGTTTTCGCTAAAATGGGTCACCGCTTAATTTACAACCCCCCTATACCCATATCCCAATTTACAACTATATCTTTAGCCTAGTTTAGAGCCTGTTTACATGATCGAAAGCTATTTCGATATTTGTCAAGCCATTACAGTTGTGCATATCTCAAACTGACGACGAAATGCGTAAAAATGAAAATGAATTCAAATCTAAATTCGGAATCATTCAGGCCTTTGGCTGCATTGATAAGCATCACGTTCTGTTAATAGGGCATTTTTTGCTGGTGAAATCCAACAATGATTTCACAGGCTGTTTTCCTACAGGGGGCTTTTTTTTACTTAAATTTCAAGTAACCGAACAATCTAAGATAAAATTAAACGGCAGTGCAGCAAAATAGAGGGGACATGGAATACTCACGGAATCCCCAGAGGCTTTAAATTTTCTAGTGATTTCCGATTCGCAATAAGCGTTTTAAAGTTGAGCACTTAACATTATAAAAAGAAATTCTAATGATAAATTCACTAAAAATTACAAAATGTATTTGGCTCACCCACGAAACGGATCAAGTACAATTGCTTGCGGATTGTGTAAAACCTTGGTGATAAGTTTTCGTCGTGCCGCACCTTTCAAATCTGATATCATGATAACTGGTTTCCCGAAACTACCATCTATCCAGTAGAGGTTATTTCCAACCCAGTCAACAGCTAATGAAGCGGGATCCACATTTGCAATATTCACGTCTAACATGTAAGATGAGTTCAGATCTCTCCTTCTGCGACTGCTGCCCCCTTCTTTGGCATCTGAAACTTGAGAAAATTTATGGGCAAATTAGAAACCTGAAGTAGATCAATATCCTGCAACTAAACAAAAGTAATTGAAACTGATGTAGATAAAGTGATCTGAATATAATTTTTTATCCAAAAAAGCCGTTCTTCATATAGATCGCTACGAATTCGCAAATAATTTCTTACCAAAGATGCATTTCGTACCGCAACATTTAACACTAAGTACATTCTTGTAATTTCGTCCCCTTTGTTGCTGTATGGCCACAGATTCAGTGACATAAATATGGCATGTGTTATTCGAGTGGTTTGGTCAAATTCTCTCCTCAGTCTTGTTTCTATTCTCCTCGTTATCGTTCTCAAATCGTTATAGCAGGGGGCGCTCAATCTTGGAGGAGGGCGATAATCTACAAATATTTACCCTAAAAGAGGCGCTCTCGCGCAAATACGTTTAGTGTGATTATTGATATTATCTTAAAATTGCCCCTGGGGCTGAAATTATACTCAGGTGATGGATGGGAGTGCTTCAAGAAATTATATTTGACGATTGATTACCCCACTTGAATAAGTCACACTTGAATGAGTCTGAAGCTGCAAATGGGAACTATCATCGGTCAAATTAATCAACAAAAAATCACTATAGAAACTGTCACCAATCTTGAAATAAACCTTTTAGTGATCATCATCTGCTATCAATTTTGTGATACAGCAAGCAATTATTGGAAATTATGACACTGTTGGTAAATGCTTTGAATAATTATAATAGGCAAAATAACAATATTTTTCCGATGCCTCAAATAGATAAGATCAAAGTAGAAATATTTACCATTAAAGTGAAATCCTTTGATCGCTCTATTTTTTCTGCTACCAACATAAACCATTTTACGTGCTATGTGAATGTCAAAACTACTGATCTTCCCTAAGCGTGGAATAAAAGCACTGTAAGAAAAGACTCCACCAATGATATGACTGAATCTACGTAGTTCCCCTTCAACTGGGATAATTATTGACGGCCGTTGACCTAAAAAAATAAATGAATATGAGATAACAGGGGGTAAAAATTGAACCATTTAAAAATAAATAAAGCCATATATGAAATAACAAAAGATCAACATTGAACTATTCAGGCTAAGTTTAGACGTCGCATTTGTGTCGCATTTATGTCGCATTTATGTCGCATTTATGTCGAGTCAAATTTAATAAATCAGTTAAATACATTATAAATTCATGATAAATCCGAAGTCTGAATCGAACCGTCAAATTTGTGTTAAACTCGCCTCAAGTTTATGATGCTCTGTTAGATTATCTAGCACAAGAGCGACATTGATCTAGACGACGGATTTGTGTCGAGTCAAATTCAACTATTTTTGGTCTTGGTCCAGAATTTACTCATTTCAAAATAAGAATCGCATGCGCTTTGTGTTCGCCTCCTCGACGTCTCCTCCTAATAGAAGTCTCCTCGACCAAGTCTGTAGAAGCAGACACCAAGCCTGCATTCAGGAGGTATGGCATCCTCTGTAATTCCCTTTTCAAAACATTATAAATTCTGTCAAGAATGAATAAGAATGTATTCTTGGTGACGTGAAATGTTTTTAAACCGTTCCTCTGAGTATGTTTCCCATACTAGTTTCCACCATCCTTTCTTTTCTCTGAAAACGTCAAGCAGATCGTGGTCGCGGTATATTTTCAATTTCTCTGTTCCATTCGAAAAAGTATAGAACCAAGCAATGATTTGTAGAGTTTCATGAAATAAATGCGTCTCTAATGAAATTCGTTACGCAGCAAACTGGGTCACATGCCGTCTTCGTCTGTTCTCGAGAATCTTGGTGCAAAGCAATATTTTACGTCTTCCATCCATGGGAGCCATTTTGTTTTACTGAAAGGGGTGGAATTAACACATTGTACTTCATGTATACCGCACTGAATGTTAATGAAGTGCGGCGCACATGCGACGCATAATTCGGAGTCGCTCTAGTGTCGAGTTTGTGTTGAGACTGAAATGCGACGTCTAAACTGGGCCTTAGAATCAAAATATCAAGTTTTAAGTTCAGAAGTTTTAATCATAATATCAACAAAGTTTTTTCCTCGCCCACCACCGATTTCATAGAATTCTGTTAATGCCAATCCGATCTGCAAATCTTTCATGCGTAACGAATGCTTAGTAACATGCTGCTGAATATATTCAGTTGAAAACGTGTTATTCCCATGCCTTGGAAATGGACATACCGTATTTCCTCTACTGAGCGCCCCCTAAAATTAATGAGGAAAATTGATGGGCGCCCCTGGCGTTCATTAGAGGAAAAACGGTATTGTTGGCGAACGTTTACTTTATTCCCCTCATCTCCAGCCCGAAAAGATGATGATAATGGAGATCAGCTTACGATAATCGTTGAAAAAAGGGTCTTGCAGAAGTTCTATATGGTCTATTAAGATTGGCTCAATTCGAATTATATATTTTTGCATGACAATAGGAACTATTTTGTATAAAACCAAATATTTGCTAGAATTGTTCTAGAAAAGTGGTCTCTGACTTTTAGACAATAGGGGGAATACCAACCCAAGCCCTACTGACCAATAGTATGCATGAATTCCCTCAAAACAAGAATCGACAAATCAACGATGATCTTGTAAAACTTCTGCAATACTGGAAAAAAATGATGCACGAAGGAAAGCACCTGCGGAAAAGAGCTGCTCGAATATGTATCAAAATCTTCGATTACAAATTTAAGAGGGTCTAAACAATTTTAAGACTGGAGCAACATCTGTTTGTTTAATAACCTAATAACTACACGAATCTCTCCTCATATAAACTGAGGCATACGAATAATGCAACCTGGGTCGATCTGAACTTTAACTTCGCTATTTAACCAACTTCCTGCTGAAATAATTCCACACTAATTCAGGATCAATATTTTGATAGAAAAGATATTACAAAAATGTACAATCTATAAATTGACAATATACATAAAGTATTTCCACTAATGAGCGCCCCCCTCTAATGAGCACCCCATAAAAATGACGAAAATTCATGAGCGCCCCGGGCGTTCATTAGAGGAAATACGGTATTGTTGGCGAACTTTTACTTTATTGTTTAAATTGACGTAAACCATCACTGCTTCCTCTATTCTTAAAAATAATCTTCCTTTCAAATTCAAATAAACAAATACATGGTTTCAGTTATCCATAGTGCTACGATCTAAATTTTGAAAAATAGGGTGCATTTAGAACAGGAACTTTACCTTTAGCTTTACATGTTTTTGATAGTCCCAAATCTTGAGAATATCCATCCACACAGGAGCATTTAAATGAGCCAATCGTATTCTGGCATTTTTGACTGCAACTCCCAAGCTCTTCACATTCGTTAATATCAACACAATCTCTTCCGTTGCGTGCAATTTTATGTCCAGTTTTGCAACGGCAAATATGGCCTATCTTCATCTGCACACATTTGTGTTTACAACCACCGTTGTTCACCAAGCAGCTCTCATTCTTTCCTAAGAAGGGGCACACGTAAGGAATAAGTTAGCTCATGCAACGCACATTACTGGTTTGTGCTTTAGATCTTACGTAAATCATTGAAACGTAAGTTTTGCATATTTTATAAGAAAAACAAGGAATATTTCAGAACGTTCTCACTGTATTCTCCCTGTATTGTTACATATGTTAATCGATAAATATGAGAATTAGCTCCGTCAACATAAAGAATTTTGACACTTCAAAAGCAAATCAGCAAACTGGCAGGAAGTCATGAAGAACGTGAAGCTAATAGCTTATTGGCTAGCACTGTCTTCGCTGGAGTCCAGCAGGACATATCATCCTTGTTACAATTAAAAAAAAAACCGCTCATTGCTTGTGCAACATTTAAAAAACCTGCATAAAGGGTAACTCAACGAAAATATTTAAGTATTTGTGAGCAGGTATTTTGTTCCTAATTATCGACTCAGGTTATTTGCTAATGTTAAACCCAAGAGAATTGTTAACACGTACTGTGATTAAGTTGTTTGCGACGTTTCTGGTTGTTTTGATTAGTTTTAGTTTAACGTTTCTAAAACCAGACGCGTAGTTTTTATGTCTCGTACTCTTAGGCCTAGAGAGGCAGACATAACAATAACGTCACCTAGACAGAGAGGGCGAAGAAGGGATATCATTGGAATATGCGAATTGCAATCTTTTGATTAAATAAATGTGCGGCATTCCGAGTTACATAAAACATCTTGAAGATCTCTGTCAAACGCCCAGCTGTTCCAAAATGATAAAGGAAGCTAGAAACATTTCATCCAAATTTTCCCTCCTCATAGACCATTGCCGCTAGAAATACACACCAATAATTTCACATCAAGAGAAGGTTGTGCGAGAAAGAAGCGACGCTTTCAAGGGGGTAGCATAGTTAAATAACTTAGGTGAAAGCGTCATATATTGTAGAAATCTGCTATCAGAACATTTCCAATACTTTATTACTTTGCCCCCTGAAAAATTATATTTTACGGCGTTTGTTACTGGGCCATATGGCCCATCCGGGGTGAAAGGATTAATTGTTGCATTTCAAAGTTGCTAAGCCTTGATTTTATTATTCCATCAGAACGATTGTTGTCGAAAAAGGTGCTAAAACGTCATGCAAATCCTTAAAAATGGACAGAGAAAATAAAAAAATAAGGAAAAAATATTCCGAGATCAATACCTTTACCTTTCGTACATTCTAATTCGTCCTCTCCTCCGTTGCAATCGAAAATGCCATTGCACACCAACTCGCTGCTAATACATTTGGAATCCTGGCACTTGAAGTGTTTACTGTCGCAAAATATGCACCCTTGCTCATCAGATCGATCTGCACAGTGATGAACTCCATCGCATCTTTTCCATTTTCGAATGCAAAAACCATCAGAACAGCGGAATTGTATATTATGATCGCACCAGTTTCTTGCCGCTGAAACCGATAAGAGAAATATTTAGCCAGCGGAAACATTGGAGCGGTTTCCAGGTAGAGGATGGTCGCAGCTTACTTTAGCATATACGTCTTTTTCAGTATAGTACGATTAATGCAATCTAAATACATTAAAGAGCATTGCATACAGAACATTACGGAGCGTTTTATAAATTAACAATGGAAAGTGCACAATTCTGCGCAAGCACACGGTTTTAAAGATAACTGCAGCTCATACTTTACGTGCGAAAGTAAAAACTACATTTTCCGTATTGAGTTTGTTGAATGAGGGTTCTAGAGGAGATTCGAATTCAGTGTTAGGTCTAGCAAATTGATATGCATCTGTTTCTTCTTTAAGTTATTCGATTTCTCTTTTAAGTTATCCAACATTTGCTTCTCTTACTAAGTCAATCATATTTGCTATGGAGTATATCGTGGTCAATTCGGCATAGCCTGTTTTTGTCACTATTGTACACTACCCCTGCAGTAACAGTCTATGTTTGTTCTTTACTCAACAGTGAACTACATTCACTTCAGGTGCATTACCGGAAAATAGACGGCAGAGTTATGTGAATATCTATTAACTGCCTACACCCTTCTCAATTACGTAAGGTAAATGAGGCTCGTTTTATCAACAAAATTCATAAAATTTTCAGTTATGTTTGACACGCAGGAGTATGGTGAATATTTTTAAATTTAATGTTCATAAAACTAGACACTTTAGTCACTGTGTCAGGTTATTTTAAATAGGGATTTTTGTGCCGAATCGAGGAAAAAAGTAGGTTTCTTTGCATTAACTCTCCACTTTACAATTCCGTTCAACAACCATTATTTCACATTCGCAACACTAGCAGCTCAAGGTGAAAAGAAGAAGGTTATACTGATATGCTCCTAAGACTAACAGAACACTACAAAGGACAAAATCAATTAAAGCCACGGAGATACCGAGAGGATCATTTGGAGAATAGAAATAATTAGGAAAACAATTACCATATTCTTTGGCTGTGAAAATTATTAAAGAGAAGCATTTTCAAGAGACGAATGTAGACCACATGGCAACTATACAAACTTTAGACATAATAACTATTGACTTTTGCAATACGAAATTTCTGATAACCCAAATAGAAACTATAGCAGATGATTAAGTACAGAAATCAAATATAGAAAGACTCGTGTCTATTAAAGAATTCATTACCACCTACCACAAATTTGTGGTATTTCATCACTTTTGTCGGTGCAATCATTATCACCATCACAAACCCAACTGCGCTTGATGCAAACATTATTTGCACATTTGAATTGATCATCTTTGCATGACGTCACATTCAAAGGACAATCTAAAAATTGCAGAAAACAACAATTTACAACGAGAAACAAATAATGCAGAAAGGTAATTGCCTCAGAGTGCAGAAAACAATGTCTCTTTTCTACGGAAACCTGAATGGTAAGCTTAGATTAATGGTGCGCTAAAAAATCTTATCTATTCACTGAAAATTGCAGCAATTTCATAATCAAATTTCATTGCGGAGCCCGACTTTCGAAGAGGAAAGAGATTCAAATCTCCTTTAAGAAACCCTCAAGGCTTTGAACTCAGAAACATGGCCTGATTATCTAAAGCTTTGGTCACTAGAATTAGGCTTTTAGACAGCTGGACACTTTCTCGATTTCCTCTCCAGACCATAGCACAGACCGCTCTAGCACTGGCTTTATGGCCCCTAGGTTGACAGGGTAAAGAAGCAAGCAAAATCAAAACCACTTCTATTCTAACGATTAGCAACAAAGTTTTTTCAGTCAAGGCAGTAAATAATGCCTTTGAATTTGAATTAATGAGCGTATGTTGTGTTTGAAAGATAAATTCGGCAATATTGGCTTTTTATACTGTAACTGTTATCAAGTTGGCCGTTTAAAACAATATCAGGCAAGGCCTCCTGTTAAAAAGTTCTTTCAGGTATGTGCTAGGTGCAAACTGCTTGTGGCTTTTTGGATAAGTGTGATTATCAATTTTCATTTTCATTCTTCACTTTCATCAAATTAATATGCAAAGTAGATCCGTTAATTGCAGTAAGCAAGTTTCATGTACCAAAAAGGTTAACCGATCAACAATCTTAACATTTCGGTTAACAAATCAAAATTCTACTTAAAGCAAAAATAGTAGAAAAAACAAATTATTAAATTCTTAGGTAGTAAAACAAGACTGTTTTAGGCTTTCGTAGTAGAACAAAACTTGGACCTTTTTTCTGTATTTCACGCCCAATGTGATCATCTGAAAACAATGAATATACTAAATATATTTTATGCAGCCACTAAAAGAGTTTGATCGATGTGGTTGCGTATTTCAACTCCACAAACGCAAACGCCAGCTCCCCTTCTACCATCACTTGTTCTCGTTTATGGTAGCTAAAAGTTGATCTTAGAATTTCATATGGTCTAACATTGCGTTCAGAAAAAGTAGAGAAAATTATCCCTAAAAAGACTCGGTAGACAGTTGGTGAGCGTTTAATACTGAAAAGATTGACTTTCATATTTAAATATATATAACTATATACGCACTAGTTTCATCTGAGCCGTCTTCACAATCAATTTCACCATCACATTTCCACTGCTTATTGATGCAATGGCCGCTGGCACAGGAAAACTGATCAGGGTGACAAGTTTTATTCTGGCATGAAACTTCATCAGAACCATCTCCACAATCGTCATCTTGGTCGCATAGCCATGTTTTGTCTATACATCTACCGTTCGCACAACTAAGTATTGAAAAGATAATAATATTTACTTTAGTACAATCAGGTGTCTGAAAATAAGTGGGGGAGAAATGTTGTGACATATAAGACTTTGCTAAAGACATCTGGTCGAATACGTTTGGTTACGTAGCCACTCCACAGGGCCAAGACATGTATTCTTGACATTGACATGTTACAATTAAGATAAAGCAAGTCTTTCTGGGCAAAAGAAGAGCACAAATGCGTGCTGTCCTAATAAAAATTAGAGAAGATTGAGGCTGTCATTTTCTTCCAAAAATGTCAGAAAAGTACATGATCTCATATTTTTTTTGGGATATCCTGTAAGGACCTTAAGGTAACTTAACCTTTTTTACTTAATGAAGAAAAGGCGTATCGTCATCATCATCGTATAGTGCCTTGTCAGAGTCTGTCATTGGCTTTCGCGACTATAATAAAATCTGTTTTCTGCCAATCGAATGATGTCCACTGCTTTCCTGTCTGCTAAGCACTTACCTAGCCTGCCGAGAAATGTCTGTCTTTGTCTTCCTTCATCTCTTTTTCCTTCTACTTTCCTTATTACCACTTGATATCCGATGGCCCCTTGCCTTACTACGTGTCTCAAGAAGATGCATTGCCTCTTTACTTTTTGCTTCATTGATTGCCTTTCAGTTTCGGTTTTTCCCAATACATTTTCATATGTTAAAAACCATAAAAACCAAACTTATGCAGCCTTGAGTTGCTTCTTCTTCGCTTTGCTTATTGTTCATGCTTCACTTCACGCTTCTATTTTGCATGTTGGACTTACATACTTCTTGGTCTTACTGAAAGTCATTCTTTTGTCAATATCTAGGTCAAATTTCTACTTTCACCTGTTTTTGCGGTAATGACGTTTTGTTGTAGTTCTTCTGGATTTCTAAAGCGCATAGGGGTGACTAAATTCCGCATGGTCTTACTTGGATTGGAAGGAGGATTTCAACATCAAGATAAGCTCATCCAAATACTATACCTATCTAAATCAAGTTTTCCTTATAGCTCAACTTTTTGTCAATATTTCCTGACACAGCCAGTATCATACAAATGGTGATAAATATATTAACATACGTTAGCTTGCTATTGCAAACCTCTTTAATCAAGCAATTGCAACGTGTTATTTGTCACAAGGATCGATCTATAGTAAACCTTAATAGCATTGTTAGACAAGTCCAAGCTTTTTAACAATCATCAGACACCTGTTTCTATGTAAAAGCAAAGCGATAGTTGTAAAGAGAAACTGCTCATTACAATATCCAAATTGAATGGGAAGAATCTTGATCATTCATCCTCTTGAAATTGTCGAAATACTTACTGAGTTCAGATCACTCCCCCGCGTCGATGTTGAGTGAACGGCCTCAACAAAATTATTGCTTCTCACGTTTGGTGAATAAACTTAAAACTTTTATCAAGTGTTGCTAGATCAAAAGAAATCCATCTTCTAATTCATTGGCTGTACCTCTCTACTGTAGTTTAAGGGGAATAACCGTTGAAAATTAAGAGCTCAAGACTGTTAACTGCTTTTTTACTTTTACAAGTTAAAAGGTAGTTTACAATCGATAGATAGTGTTAATGCATACTGGTGCAATTCTAAAATTTACAGTATAAGAATATCATCTTATAAGCATTTTCCTCGCTAGGGTAGAAGGAGGATGCAAGGATTCGTTTGACCCCTTTCGATGTGGCCCGACATAACAACAGAGCTCAGTCTGCGAGTTCAAGATAATCGATGGCAAGGGACGCAGCTAAGTATAATGAGAGATTTCCCCCTATCTTCGTTACACATAAGGGCTCGCTTTCAGTGTCAGTATACAAGAAAATTTAGCTTTTGCCAATCAAATATCGGCTTAAAAAATGATTTTAATTTTCTTTTCGAAAATGTTCAATTTAATAAGAAAATTAAATCAAACCTGAATTCCTTGCTTAAGTTGCATTTCTTTTTTGGGCAGCCCTTTTCATCACTGTTATCGCCACAGTCGTTGTCAAAATCGCATTTCCATCGTTTTGAAATACAACGATGATTTTTACAGCGAAATTCCATGGAGCTGCAGCTGTGTGATAAACAGTGTTCTGGACTCTCATCTGAACCATCGTGGCAATCATCATCATCATCGCATAGGTATCTTTTCATAATGCATCTGGAAAAAATGAAACATTCCTGGATCAATTGTCAGGATAAAAATCGCAAAACATGCATGAGATTAAAATGAAGAAAAGATTAGGAGATCTTGGCAATTAGAGAGAGTATTATTAAAAGAAAATTATTCCACTGCTGGCTGCTCGTTTTGAAACTGCAAATTCTCTACTAATCAACAAATCCTGGAATGGTTCTGGTAGTATATGATGGTGCAATCAACGCCCCGAGATGCATTGTACACTGATTAAAGATGCTGTGATAGGAGTATCAGAAAACTACCAAGGACTTAAATATCAAGAGAGATGCAATAGGCAAAAGCACATACTTTATCCACTCTACTTTTTCTCAGAGCATTTGGCTAAATTGAATATTTTATCTCCAAACCATAATCTTGGATATCCTCCTTAATACCATCATCCTTTCCTTCAGATTCTTCAGATTTGAAAAAAGGATACAGCTATAAGAATTGCTTTCCAACCTACCGTATTTGGCAGTTGCTGCTTAGGATGGCAATGTTTTGATATTTTTTGCTTTATAGTAGAAAATCAAAATCTGTATCTCATATTTACAACGTGATGAGTAACAGACGGTGAATTGGCACAGGCATGAGCCCTAGCATCATCTATTCAACTTGTCTTTGAGCCACAGACAAGAAACGATTTGGTGTGCTAACGACGTTTGTTATGAAAACTTATCATACACGCGAGCACATTTTCAGCAAGGTAATAAGAGATTTACGGTAATTAGAGACCTCTCGGACTGAACACGTTTAGAAGGACCTAATGATTTGCCCGTGTGTCAACATGAGATATAACATTCTATTGTTACAAGTGGGGGACGTGTATTTTGCTTTGCACTGTACAACTTAAAATCTGTAAAGTTAAGCACACCAGTTAGCCCATCCTAAAGGAAGATCACGGCCAAATCTAGTTTGGATCCTCAATGTTCAATGCAATAATTTCAGTATGAACTGATAGAGGCAAGATATTAAATAAGAACCGATAGTTACAGGCACAATGATATCTAGGGCATAAATATGATGAGTTTCTATAGAAAATGTACGTGGCGAATTAACGGACAAAATGGCAAACATTGATAGTCATATGAATAACACAAAGGTCTTTTCCTGAGTTTTATGTCCAATGTAGCAACACAAATTCTCAAGCCTGCTAAAGCAGCCTTACACAAATAAGATCAGAAATCGCTGAAATACAGCGTCCTTCATAATGCCAATTTTTAAAAAGATAAAGACTTTGACACAGATTGTGAATACAATTTTAGCAAATTAGCAAAGTTTTGAGAGCTCAGTTTTGTTGATGCATTTTCAAAATAGCAACTTTGCAAAACCCAACTGAATGCGGTCACGGTTGTTGGCCCGAAAAACATTGAATCATGCACAACAATTTGGAATCTCTACTCCTAGCCCTTTAAAATTTCATAAGAATTCAACAACAGAAGTCGTTTCTATCAATATTTTTTTGTCATCAAGGGCAACATAAATTTTAATTCATATATTGATGAATTTTTCCTGAATTCATTAAACGAATGGATTGAATTGTGTCTTTATAGATTAATAGATGGTAACAAGAATAAGAAATTCCAACGAAGTTAAAACGAATCTCACGTCAGATTCCAAGTTTTGTGAAAGAGCAACTCTTAACTGAGAAACAAGGAGTATTCTCATCATTTTAGAAGCTCACAGATAAATAGTTTTTTCCCAGGTCAGAGCACTGAAAAGTGAGTAAGGTATTGATTAACTGTAATTTGACCTTACCTTGAATTATTACACTTGAAATTGTCGGGAGGACACGTACTGGAAGAGCACAAGGCTGGGTCTTCATCACTACCATCACCGCAATCATCATCACCGTCACATTTCCACAAGGAAGAAATGCATCGATTATTGTGACATTTAAACCGATCTAAAGCCATAACGGTAAATCAATAAGAATGTGAAAGAACATTTGACTACATAGAACAACATATCAACCATAGTCAAACAAGAAAATTGATCGGGATGTTTTCTATACCTGTCTCTAGCGCTATTGACGATATTGGGTTAATCTTAAACAGCTTCAGACTTTGCATGAAAAGAGAAACGAGTGTTTGCAATTTATGCGTTACGTACAAATGCGCTGCAATTCTCTTTACCAAGCTTTGATCTGCCAATATTATGAGATTCGGGGAAAAAATTCAGAGGATTATTTAAAACTTGCTGATACAATGATAAGAGGTAATAAGAAGCTAGTAGAAAAACCTTAGATTCAATTCAAAGGTTCCAAAAGCCCTTGTTGTGAAGGAGATTCAATAGCATAACGCATCTACAGGGGCCAGGGCCCGGGTCACATGGTCGGAAGCACATGCTTCGCTCAATATTTGGCACTTGGCTAAGATTTCCTTCACGGGACACTCAGCGCACTTTTTTTAGTCGTCATTCAAGGCTCTAGTGAGTTGACGTGAGTAGAGAGCTTAGAATATAGAAATGCTTTAAATTAAAATCGTACTGTTACGCACGTCTTTCTCTCTTCATTATACTGTGTCCCGGCCAAGATACATTAGCCCTCTTCAATGACTATGTTACTGTGAAATTGAAGTTACTATTTTTTGTAGGCGCTTAATGCTTCCCATGGCGTATATAAAAAATATGCTTAGTCTCTTTTGCCTCATATTAAGGGTTTAGAGAAATCTTTAAAAAGCTTAATTAAATACTCATTAAAATCAATATTAAAATAGTAAGGATCTCCACATCCCAAGGCTCATTACTGAGCATGCTAAAAAAGGATTTTATTACTCTGCCTTAAGGACTTGGAACGATATCCCTGTTAATATTAAAGAAACTCAAACACCCGGGCGCTTCAAAAAAGAAATAAAAACGCACAATTTTAAGTGCACCGAACATGACCCTCTGGAAGAACAGCTTTGACTATTTTCTTCTTTTATTAATTAATTTACTACTTTAATTTCTTACTTAAACTTAAACATTGTAATAATTATACGTAGCTGAAGGGGTATCGTGTATAAATAATAATAAAGAGAATGAGTGCTACGGGAGACAATAACTGTTCGATAAACCTCTCGTATAAGTGTATATTCATACCAGATGAGCATGGAACTTCCAGAGAAGTGCAGTTTTGCTCGTCAGATCCGTCTTTGCAATCGGGGATTCCATTGCACACGCTGGTTCGAAAAGTGCAGCGATGATTTTTGCAGCGGAACTGGAAACTGAAAAAGAATTGCATTTCTTGAATTTGTCAAAAGCCAGACAGTTTCAAAACTAAGGCGGATAGCACTAAAAGTTTAGATGGCATGCTCAAGAAGTTAGAAGCGATAATTAATATGAATTAAGACAATCACCGGCTCAAGAAATGTAAATTTTACATTAAAAATTCAGAGCTAGGTGATAACTGCTTAATTTCTACAAAGTCAATGGAGTTGTGGCCAATTTGATTGGCAGGGTGGAGCGCAAAATTTAACCTGGACATATAAAATATATTGCATTGATACAAGGTGTATTGAAGGTAAACAAATATATACAATTTCACATACGATGATGTAACAGCAAATGATATCTAATATGAGTGTATCTTTGTAAAGATGTGACGAATCTACATATAAACCAGTTTTTCTAGACATTGTTGTCTTTAGATTGTTAACAAACGATGAGAATGTAGCATTTTCAACCATGTGGCAATGCCAGAAGTTGATTAGAATTTTAATCCCTATTGCCTTGTCATGTTTAGTGCGAACACATCACATTCTAACTCAATTGTAATTGCTGCTGCCCCGCTGCATAGCCAATTGGAGTGATGAAAAATGAGCAATTAACTGCACAGCACAAGTCAAACGACTATATAAAGGGCAATGAAAGGCATCTAATGGGCGATATTTTTAAAATGATTTGCCCTGGGTTAGCGATGCATGAGCTGTGCTGCTGATATGTTCGAGATTACCAAGATTATCATGCTACCCGGTGGAAAGTGTAACCGTGCAAGCAGATTTTGGAAGGAAAACTTCTGAGGCATAATAGGTGTGTATGTAAGGAACATTTGGTGTGAAATGTGATGAGCATTGAAGGTCGTTGACTTGCCTAAGTATGAAGCACACTTTTACAAAAAGTAAAGATAGAATTTGAACCTACAGAAAACACTGCCTTGCTTCACAATTTTGTTCGTCACTCATATCTCCACAGTCGTCTTCGCCATCACAAACCCAGTAAGGGTGTGTACAGTTGAAGTTTGCACACTGAAACTGACCTTTTAAAAAAACATAAAGGTTATCAACACACCATATATAAACATTAAACGCGTGTTTTATTAAGAAAGAGGCCATCTTCACTATCGTCAAGATTACCAAGGTGCTGTTATTGCAATGAATTTACGAAGTCCATTTTGAGGGAGGGAGGGGTTGCTGGAAGTTCCGCTGTAACCCTGAACCTTCAAGACTCCAAAACATCTCAATGAAATGATTGGCAGAAGCCAATATGTAAGCAAATAGACCGATAGCATGAGAATCTTGCCTTCAGAACTCATTGTTAGAACCATCAATTGGATTTTCGAATTTAACGCAGAAACTTATATTTAACTGCATTTTAGCAATAAAATTTAAATGCTCGTTTATAGTATAAGGCACTTTATTCAGTCCTCTGCTTCTGATAAGCTGTCGTACAATATCTGCATACCGTTTTACATGAAACAACTGCAAAGTTCCCACATTGAATTATAACATTGTAAATGTAAAACCTCCATATCGACTAACCTCTTCTGCATTTTCTTTCAGGACAATATTCATCCTCGTCACTGTTGTCTCCACAGTCATCCTCAGTATCACAACGCCACACGCGGGGAATACAGCGGTTATTCCTGCATTCGAATTCCCCGCTTGAACAGTTAGATAAACAAGTAGCTTGATCCAAAGCCAGATGATGATTATTTGGACATGAACAGGAGTAGCTATTGTTGGCAGATAACAGGCAAAACGTGGAGCAGCCTGCCTTATCCTTTTCACATGGATTATTAACACGTGGCTGTACTAGTTTGTGCAATATCTGCAGAAAATAATTATCTAACATTAACGACAAGGACAACTAATGATACATGTATATTTCTGTCAACGAAAACTTTCAAAAGTGATAGTAAGATCTTCAAAATTACAGTAACCCATAACCTTTGGTTTCTACTCCCAACAGACAATCATTTTTACATTATGCTACCTACTGCTTTGAGCACAAAAAATAATGCACTTGATATAGAATGCCTTTAACCCGACGTTATGTGACAACATAACACTGAGGCAATATAAAGTCACTGCAGGAGGAACTGATGCAGTACAAGGGGATGATAATCAGTGTCGTATAAATTAAAGCATTCGACTTTACCATTTCGCGCCCGGATTTATTTCATTTCACTGTTAAAACCTACATAAATCTACGCTTTTCAGGGGGTAGCATGGCCAACTAAATTATAGAAAGCGTAAACTATTATAGAAAACTGCCATTAGAACATTTACAATACTTCGTGCTTTACCCCCTGAAAAATCATCATTTATGGTGTTTGTCATTTGGCCATACGGCCCGTCCGGGGTGAAAGGGTTAATCAACATTCAGTCTATTCATGATTCAGTCTATTGTCAAAATAAATGACAATATCTTGGAAAGGAGCTTGCCCAGGCAACCATGCACATTCACACGCATGCATCAATAAATGAATCGAGCATATAAAGCAGGTTCTTGCATTAGGAGCGAGTTTTGTGCGACATGGACGATTCCTTAATCCAAACCATATTTCATTGAAGAGTGAAAAATTATAACCCGCCAAGGTCCGCCACCACAATACCAATTTAATTTATATAAAATTCAACATAATTTGCTACAACTAGGAGCAAGTTTTACTAGATGTTTCTAATTTGGATGGACGTTGAAATTATCAGATCACATAATGGCAGACATAAAGGCCTACGGGCCTGTTTGCACATCAGTGGTACTAACTTGAAAAACTCACTGTGGTTGGACATATCCACACAAACCAAACCATACCGCACAGAAGTTCAAGCCTGTCATTGCTATGGGAAGCTAAATCACTTTGTCAAGTTGTGAGCAAACAAGTCACCCGTCAAAATTTAAGTCTGTAGCACAAAAAATGCAATAGAGTTCCTTTTAATTTTCGAAATTCAAGAACAAGATTCACAAACTGTTCGATTAGGACATAACTGAACGCGTTTCGGAAAGTACACAAACTGATTGGGTTTCTTCTATTGTTTGCATATCTGAGAAAAATGAGGACATCAGAATTTGCATTGATATAAGAGCTGCAAATAAATACAGTAGTTAGAGTGGGATAGCGGGAGAGGTAATCAGCAGGTTTGTTATCAATTTCTAATCACCAGAGATACGTAACCAATTGCAAGCTGTAAAGAATATTTCAATCGATCTAACGATGGATGCTGCCCAAAAATATCCATTTTAAGTTGAGTAGAAACCAGGGACTGGAAAACCTGCTGTTCACCTCTCCCACCATCCCACTTCAGCTGAGTACAATAAGCAAAATATAGCAAATTCATTCATTTTTTTCACAAAAAGCTGTCTTTCCTGCTGTTTCCTTGGATGAAATCAAGACTGCCGCTGACAAAGATACAACAATGCCGGGTCTACCAGCAGCTAAAAGCTTTCGCGAATACGTGTGGTTTTCCGAACTCAAAACTTAGTTGATGGAGATGTAACGCCTAGCATGCAAAGGTATTGGTGCTCCACGTGCTAAGAAACCGCTCAAATCACAAGATATGCTAGAAAGACGATGGCAAAGAACTTACGTCGATTCTATTGACCATTATCAACAATACAATATCTATTGATCGTTATCGAGACACATTCAAGATTTCCAGAAGTCGATATTGTTCTATCAACTGATGCAAGCGCAATAATTCTTTTCGAAAAAGAATTTTACTAATACATGAAACCATTTGATATGCGTCGTAAAACATCTACGCCTTTGTGACTGCAAGGAAACTCTGAGGTGGAATCTTTCATGAAACCGCTTTGAAACTCTATTTGCATACCATTCTTGACAAACGACACTAGCAACAAGAACTTCATGAATTTCCTCTAAACTATAGACTTATACTATTAACCATGACAAAAGGCACGCCAGCACAGGTTTTATACAATCGCCATGTTAAAGGCAATCTACCCATGCGGCCAAGAAAGCACAAGAACATCAACAGACATCGCAAGGAGAAGAGAGCAACCGATCAATGTAGGAAGGAAAGCAATTGACTGTGCTGTAAAAAGCAGAAATGCAAAATAATGCGATATAAAAGAAGGTGGAATGGTCATTTGCATGCCAAAGAAAACAAGCTAGTTGTCACCTGGATTTAATGTACAACCCTATAAAGTCGTTTGTGTTCATGGATCAAAGACTGTCGCTAGAAACGGAGTTTATTATATTTCCCGCACCATTCCATTTTTCAATTTATTGCAATAAAGGGTTACCGTTAAAGATAGTATTGCTGATGATGCTGACGATGATTTGAATACAACCAAAAGACTGCTGTACACAATCGTTCAGGGGCACAGTTTTAAGGAGGTCCAATAGACTTGCACATAATACGTTGAAACATTAGAAATCTTTTTCAATGTTTATTAAAAAGGAATAAATTTAACGTTTGTTTCAGCAAAAGGACGCTAGTACCAAGACCTTCGAAATTGTTTTTTTGCACTTGTTTAAGGAATCAAAATTCTAATTGCTGTCAAGAAGTAGCAATTGTAGAAATCGCTCTTACCTTTAAACTGTACACAGCATCAACGTCTTCC
Organism: Catostylus mosaicus; assembly: GCA_964019065.1. Lineage (NCBI taxonomy): Eukaryota > Metazoa > Cnidaria > Scyphozoa > Rhizostomeae > Catostylidae > Catostylus > Catostylus mosaicus. The sequence goes on along the minus strand of OZ025188.1, from coordinate 7,751,399 downwards.
TTCAACACCATTTTTGAAAATCCAGATAGCTTGTGGGCTTTGTTGATAGTTGCCAGTTGCAAGTCTGACCAGAATATGTCATCACCAAATATTGTAATAGCGTGAGGATAATTAAGCCTGTCGATCAAAACTTTGCGATCATGCCCGTCAAAACTTGCTGTTTCGATGCGATGTAAATGGGAATCGGCCCAATACAGTCTCTTTGTGAAAAAATCAACCGCTATACCTTTGGGGGAAACGATATTATTGTCTATGATAGTCACGAGACCTTTTCCGTCCATTTGAACTCTTGCAATACTTGCAGACCTATCTGCTACCGTATAAAAAATATAGCCATGTTGGGGGCATAAAGCGAGCGTTCGAGGTTGATTAACATGGTCAACAATTAGCGTTTTGAAGAATCTACCGTTCATATCAAACACTAGCAAACTGTGCAGTACTATGTCGGTAACGTAAATGTTTTTACCAACCCAATCTACTGCGAGACTGAGGGGGCTCGGAAGTCCCGTCGAAGCAAGCTGTTTTTTCACACTTGGATTGCTGATATTTCCTTTGAAAAGTTGTCCCGGTTGCGTGTCAAGCCAGAAGTAATCACCAGAGGAATAACTGAAATCTACTGCAAAAAAGTGCCTTCCTTCTTGCTGCCAAATATCATAGAACATAGTATTGAGTGACAATGATCGTATTCTCGATTTGCTTGAAAATATTAGCTTTGCATGCCCATAGCTGCCATCCAATTTGCACGACTTTTTTGCAACATCCCATTGAAACCCAGTCTCACACATACATTTAAATGATCCCTTAGTATTGACACACTTCTGCGTGCAGTTATTTAGTGAAATGCTGCTGCACTCATCGATATCTAAGCAGGAACTCCGATCTGGCTGTAACCTGTAACCTTTCTTACAACTACATCTATAGCCTTGACGCAAATTAATGCATACTTGATTGCAAGTATTTAATTTCTTTTTAGCACAGTTATCGATAAAGCAACCCTTTTCATCAGTTCCGTTAGGACAATCTTGTTTATGGTTACACACTTTATCTTCATCAATGCAAGTTTTATTGTCTAAGCAATCATACTGGCCTTCACATTGAACTGGTGTTTTACCGCCGCTACAATCTTTTTCATCAGATGAATCAGGGCAGTCCGGAATGCCGTTACACTTTTTATCTAAATCGATGCAGATTCCGTTATTGCATTTAAACTTTGTTTTAGGACAAGGCACAGCTGAGCAATTTTTTTCATCACTTTTGTCACCACAGTCATTCTCTCCGTCACACCTCCATAATGAATTAATGCAGAGATCGTTCTTACATCTGAAATGACAAATGATGTGCTACAAAAAGAAAACATTCTGTTTCGTCCCTTTAGAAATATCATGACATCCCTGCAACCCTTTCGCGTCCGGACTCATCTTCATTTAATTGTTCAAATCCATATAAATCTACGCTTTTCAGGGGGTAGCATAGTCAAATAATTTAAGTGAAACCGTAATCTATTATAGAAAACTGTCATCAAAACATTTACAATATTCTGTACTTAACCCTAAAAATTATCTATTCCGGTGTTTGTCATTGGGCCATATGGCCCGTCTTGGGGTGAAAAGGTTAAAGACCTTTCAATATGAAGTAAATTCAAAAGATTATAAATCTGATATACTAGTTGCAATATTAAGCCAAATGAATGGATTAGCCTGGCTGTTTGTTTCATCAAAACAAACTAACACGAGAGCGTAATTAAACAGCTCAGTAAATCTTTACTTCAGAAACTAAAACAGTGTGCATACAGGGACCATTTCAAAACATTTTCCTTTAGGCATTGAGAAATCGATTACAATTTGGGTTGATCGACGCTTGTTAAGAAACTTCCCCCTTTAAGATTAGCTAAAGATGCAACATTTGATAGCAAATCTACTAAACGTAAACGTTGAAGAAAGCACTTAATCACCATAATATAGCCCCAATATAACTCTGGAATTTCAAAAAGCCTATATAAGACTTCTGTATTGATCTTTCAACTAGATTTATGTAAAATTTCATGGCAATGTCTTTTACTTGTACCAGATAATAGCTCTATGTTGACTATTAAAATGAGCAGCTATTACCTGAATTCATTCTCGCGGCATTCTCTTACAGGGCATCCTTCACTTGGACTTTCGTCAGAGGCATCACCGCAGTCATTGTCACCATCACATTTGTAGCGTAACGGGATGCATTTGTTTGCATTATGGCATTTGAACTGCGTTGCATTGCATGTTCTATTAGCACATTTGTTCAGCGCAACATCCTCATCTGAGCCGTCTTTGCAGTCCTTATTACCGTCACACAAAAATCGGCGAGAAATGCAGTTACCTAAAACAAACATTTCATCAGTTAATGATAACTTAAGATCTATTACAGTTTTAGTCTTCAGTTTCATTCTAGTCTTCTTCAGTCTTTTAAAAATTCACCTAAGCTTCGCCTATAAAAGCGACAATGAATATATTGAAAACACGCCTAGAATAGTATTACCTTGATATTTTGTAATCTCGATAAATTTTCTGCAATTTGTAGATTTAAAATGTTAAGGTGAGTGTAGTGTTATGGCGATCACGTGAAGGACTTGCCACGTGATAGACTTAACGGTGAGGAATGCACGGAAGTTAGTTGAAGTGGTGAGAATAGGAGCACGGTAGCAAGAAGTGATTTAAGATACGACTGCGAGGGAGCTTGTCACGATCCTAGAAAGTTTCTCCTGACAGTGAGCAGAAATTGGTTGATCGCTTTCAACGAAAATGAAAAATAAAAATAAAAAAAAAATAAAAAAGTCTTATGTTACATTTCATAATCGGTTCATTGAAAAATTAAAATGAAACCATAGTCAAGTTATTGATTTGCTTACTTACCACACATACTATTTTAAAGAAAAATTTAAACTTTTTATATGTCTTTTTAAAAAAACATTAAGCCAGTAAGATTGTTACATTTGAATGGTAAGCAAAGAAAGAAAAAATGTTCTGTACTGAATCTGACGTTTCAAAAGTGGAATTCTAAATGTTTAGATTGATCCTTTGCGTCTCAAAATCACTCCATTTCATCAATAACTAGAAACATTTATTGGATATTAATGGCAAATCACAGAGATGTTGAACATACTATTCTAATTAAGAGCTTGATTAGAGGCTTATAGTGTTTTTGATTATTATTGAGCTTGATTAGATTATGTTTTTTGAAGCTCATTAAATTCCCTCTGACTTTCAAACGGGTAAATCTGGTACAAAATGATAGCAATATTGCTTTTTTAATGGCGAGGTACCGCACAGAAAAATTTCTAAAGACTATCATAATATGTCAGTCAAAGTAAAAGAAAGACTTTTCATCATCAATATTTAGATTATTTTAGCTTTAAATCAAAAGTATTGAGCTTCAATTATCTATTCACTGACTGAAAATTGCTCCATGAAATTTCAAAATATATATTATGGTTTTAAATTATTCATTTAATAATATTAAAGTTGTATAGCGTTTGTTATAGCTCACAAAACGTTGAGGGTGTTAAGCTGTAGAAACAATGAACTGACTTTCAAATGGTCTCTGAACGTATTGGAGGAAATTCAAATAATATTACGTCTTACGCAATTATCATTGCACGACGCGTTTAACAATATTACTCCAGTCTGTTCTATTTCTTGTCAGTTCAACCAGTCTATTTAAGGTTTTCGCTGCATTTGACAGATCTAGTTTGATTCCAAATTTGCTATGGTCTTGCCGTATCGTCTGCATCCATGCCGTCTTTGGTTTTCCTTCTGGTCTTTTGACTTTTGTAAGGTACTCTTCAAAGGCCATCCTAGCTGGTGTTTCTGGATGTACTCTCAACATATGAGACTACACCCAGAAAATCATATTGGAGGAAAGTATGGATCATTAAACTTTATTAGCCATCATGATTTCTGCTTTAAAAAAACTAATTTACCGTTGCGGCACTGGAAATGAGAAGCTGGACATGTTGCATTCACTAAACCACATTTTCCAACAGGTTCATCGCTTGAATCATCACAATCATCCTCACCATCACAGTACCATGTGGCTGATATGCAGCGTCCATTCTTACAAGAGAATTGTCCGGCGGGACACGACCTCACTTTACACTTGGGCGATTCATCTGAGCCATCTGCACAGTCCTTTTCTCCATCACACAACCACAGACGAGGAATGCAACCCGAAGCATTGAGGCAATTAAACTAGCGAATAAAAAAAAATTAAGTTATACATGAGCCTTTATTGAGGACAAAGGTAAAAAAATCCCGCACGATAGCTGGTAGCAATGCACCAACTTAACGAAAGAAATGGAATTCTTTTAATTTAAGTGTAAGATTTTCAATACGCCTTGAACGGTAAAGCGGCAAAAATTTTATTCTACACTTTCAATAGAATCATTGGAGAATACACTTGAGCGCAAAAACGATAAAATCGCATGCAAGAAAATTATTGCTTAACCAAATACTTTGCAGCGCACAACCAAGCTAAAACAAATTTAAACACAGCATTGATTGGCCAACCAATTATATTCCCCAATTCTTGCAGGCACAATCCAGCAAGACAATCTTTGCCTCGCGTCGTCTATCTGGTGTGAACACATGAAAATTAAATCGAAGATGAACGGAAAAACAGACAATTTCTGTCTATGGTTTCTAAAAGTTTAAAGCAAAATGAACCAAGCCAAATAGCGTCTGTCTATAAATAGAACAAAGAGAGGCCGATAGGCGGCATTGTTTTCTGTCACTTCGCATTCTTTCGGCATGTGTCCAATTGCCAAATAGAGTAGGCTATTTATACAATCTGTGCGATCGCCACTTCTAACGTTGTTTATTCGCTTTAAGAAGAATCAAAATCAGAAGCGTCGTCCAATTAAAGAGCATTGCAAATTACGGTGAACCTTACGCACCACTTAATAACACTACGTGCTTCAAAGCAAGACCCGAAATCTCGTTAATCGATGTGTTAAGCCAAAATAGCCCTAACAATAACTTTCCCTAACGATAGAAAATCTATTAAACAGTCGCATTCCCAGATTCTTTCCTCGAAAAATTGCATATTCTTCTTCATCATTTAAGCTAGTCAGTCTAGAGAGTGAAAAGTATGTGAACACAATCTCATATCGGTTACAATTGACGCTTTTTAGAGACCGTTTAGGCAGTATACACTGTCAGTTACTTTAGCGTTTAAACCAAACCAAATCAATTTATAAAACGAAAACATTAAAGAATACAACTTCAATTGGGATTATACAGAAAGAAAATTCCATGTACCGTTTCCAGTGGGCATGTTTGGGGACCACATGACTTTTCATCAGAAGCGTCAAGACAGTCTTTATCACCATCGCAAATGTATCTTCTGCTTATACAACGATTATTTGAAACGCATCTGAAATCATCAGGTGAACAACTGGGCGGTTTACAATTAACTTCATCGCTACCATCAACACAGTCTGGATCCTGGTCGCACCGCCATTGATCTAAGATACACTTTCCGTCAGTTTTACATGCAAAACGTCCAGCAGGACATGTACGCGCACCTAGTGAAAACGGGAAGGCGAGAAATACATCACGGCTGCAAAATATTTGATTGTCGAAAACAAATCACCATAATATAACTTCAGGTTTTAATTGAAAACTATATTGGAAGACGAGAATATGACGAAATTCTACCAAAATCAGTTGACAACTAGGCAACAAAGTGCATTGATAATGACAGTAATACTTATGGCGATGTTAGTAATAGCGGTGATGGTAAAAGATGTAGATGACGGCAGGATGATACGATGGTAGGTGCTTTTAGATTATAGAAGGTGATGCTGATAATTGGGATAGTGACAGTGGTGATGGTAACTGCTGGTAAATGAGATCAATGGTGCTGACTGAGGTAAATGAGGATTGTAGTAGAGATGGCGTTAGCAATAAGAAAGATAATGATAATAAATTTATACTTACGACAAAGAAAATCATTTTCATCAGATGCATCTACACAGTCATATTCTCCATCGCAAATTAGTGAAGAGAGTATACATGTACCATCAGCACAGAGAAATTTACCAGAAGGACAAGTTTTATTGTATTTCACACATCTAAAGCCATCAATCAACTTCAGATTGGGTGGACATAAACAGTGATGCTTGGCAGACTTCACTCTACAAATATGGCTGCAACCTCCGTTGTCAAAACAAGGGTTTGTTGAACCTAAAGCAGATGAAATTGTTAGAGCAGGCTGATAATTTGTTTAATGGCAAATATTGAAATATTCATGCAAGTATTAGTAAACCAGGTATTGATATGTTAAGAATATGCAAAGAATTGCTGTTCTTACAGTTTTGTCTCTCTCTTGAAAATATTTTGATGTCCATTGGTTGTGCATCTAACCGTTCCATAAGAGTAACCGTGTTTCCACCATTGTACTTGCCAGCCCGCTTCACGGATCTGGTGACCCAGTCAGTCCAGTAAATATACTGCCCGAATACAGCAATGCCAAAGACATGTGGAATTCCAGAAATAATCACTTTTCTGTCGCTTCCATCAAGCTCAGCTGATTCAATCCTGCCGAAGAAGTGGATGGAAAAATAAAAATGTTGGACAGGGTTCAATGCCACTAAGCAGCCTCCATCGCTGGTCTGGTAGCCAATGCGCAACAAACTCCAGGACCTGTCAGTATCGTATCGTGTGTGGACAGTTTTGTGGGTGTTCATTTAGTTGAATTGTATGTCTTTGTGTGTTGCCATCGGGTAGACATTACCTTTTGCTCCTCATGGTATAGTCCTTGTAGTATTGTATAGTAATTAGAGTATAGTAGAATGTAGCATTATATTGTAGCTTTTTATATTGATATATAAAAAATATGCCAATAAAGTGTACGTAAGGTAAGGGGAGTGGTCTGAATGAAACTGAAGAAGGCAAAGATTGTATTCAGTGATGTAAAGCAAGTTTTTGTTAATCAGCGCATCAACAACCGCAAATAAAATCAAATAAGTAGTTCATGCAAATAGTTACGCTTAAGGTCATTTATTGACAGGATAAAATACTCGCCATAGAGCTGGCAACATGAGTCGCTACTTGGATGTGCAACTTGAAAGTGTAGTAAAAAACCTAGTTTGATGTATTGTTTAATCGCTTGTTCCTTTAAAAAACTACATGCAAAATTCAGACCGTTGCTTAAAATGTTGAACAAGATTTCCATCATAAAAAGAATTTTTTGCCTTAAAGCCGAAAACTTGAAACGAGGCCTTGCAGGGTGGAAATAATGAGGCAATAAATCTAAATACCTGTCAGTACGGGCATCTGCCCAATAAAGTCTACTCTCAGAATAATCCAGACACAAGCCATTTGGCCATCCAAGGCCACTATCTGCAATCATAACAGGTCGCAGACCATCAAGAGTTGCCCTCTTAATGTATGGTTTTTGGCCCCAGTCACTCCAGTAAAGCACCCTGAATAAAAATAAACAAAACAGTGAAACTATTTCAACCAAGTTAAAGCAAACAATGCACTTATTTGCGTATAAACAATCAGTCTGAATAGTGAGGCCTACTGTAGATAAAAATAGTCCATTCTCAGATCCATATTCATTTCACTGCAGGTTTTAACTCAGTTTTCTTGCATAAGTTCTTGCCTGTACAAGCTATAAAAAGATCTGCAATTCCATTTTTTATATCACCCTACTTGAATTATTCCTACCTTTCTATTGGGCCTTCTTGTTGTTTATCTAATAATATGTACTAGTTATACATATTTATTTTGTCTTTAAGTAATTAGTATTATATTGGATACTATACAAATATTGGAAAATTAGTCTGACGAAATGGGCTATTCTTAAGTTATTTCCAATTAATTTGCAAAACATTGGAAAACCTCAATTCCTAGGCACAGAAGCTCTGCGACTTATAAATATGCGCCAAAAATATGATTTGTCATTCATTCAATTGTACAATGTTCCGTTGAATATGCATAGCCTTTTAAGTTTTTCTTTTCTAAGCCTGGCAACAGCATTGCAGGTAAGGGAGCTTACATGAGGACCTGATGCCTATTAGCTCTATAAGCAATCCTAAGAATACCTTATTAGGTATGGTGGGATTTTAAACCATACAAATAGAAAATGAGAATATCTACATATTCTTATCTTACCCATCACAAGGACTAACAACAATTGCTCTTGGCTCATCGAGATCTTCTGTCATTATCACTTCCCTTGTGGTGTTTTTCAAGACGCTCACTCTGCTTATTGTGTTTTCTTGTGCATCTGTCCAATAAATCTTTTCAGTTAACCAATCGTAGGCAATTCCGTCGGGTGTGCGTAAACCTTTAAGAGAACCATTATTGCCGGTAAAGTAATGGAGTGACGAAGGCATATGTATCACATCTATCAGGTCATTGAATAATATAATAAGGAGTAGGAGACCCAAAATTGATCCTTTGGGCACTCCAGTAAGAATATCTCATCTTTTGGATTAAACAATTTTCAAAGCTAATAACCACCAATCGAAGAATAAGATTATCTGTGAACCATGCAAGCTCTTCATCACAGATTCCGCATAAGGTAATTTCGGTGATACTAATAAAAATAGAAATATCTATACAGGTTAAAACCTTTTCAGTGCCAAACGGCGCTGCTATCAACAAGGGTCCTGTTTTAAAAAGTATATACATTATGAATTATGAACATCATTACTAATCCTGCCTTAAAATGTTAACAAAAACAGGCTCGGGTAGGCTCGATTGACTGATAGCATCAAATGCTTTAGTTAAGTGTATGACCGTTGCACCAAATAATTTCTCTTTATTTACGTGTTGCCGAATTTCATCAAAAAAGAGATTTAGGCCTAAATCAAAATTGAAACTTAAATGGAAACTTAATTTCAAGAAATACCATGTCTGGCCAATGTGCCGCCTTTTCAATGATTTTGGACCGAACCATATAGTTCTTATAATCGCAACAGATTATTATCTTTGCCCAATTTCTTTACACAGCTGACCCTTTCGTGATCACGTATGCTGGTAGGAATAACTTCGGTTCGCACAATGTTTGTGAGGTTATTTATTAAGATGACGATTATGAGTGTTTCAGATATAGCTGCTACTCTAGTGGGTTCAAAGAATTAATAATGTTCGAAAATTCGGACATTACATTCTCCGCCCCTGTTCAATGCAGGAAGTGAGGTCTTTTTGGATGGTCCCTTTAGATTTATTGGCTACTGATTGACAAAGTTAATTGATTCTCATAATATGTAGGCTGACAAACGGATAAAAGAGGAATCCGCTACATTCTATTTGGGAACATGTAATCATTTTAAAGTAGTAATAACTGAGAACCATAGCTGCAAATATTTTTCAGAAGAATTGGTGTTACACATTGTTAATAACCTATCAGATCTTCTTGGTCAATATCTTATTAAAAATGTTTCTGGATTTTAAATTTCCTGCTTTATATTTTCATCACAATCTAAACTTGCAGAGAAGCAGCGCACAATTGATTCATTGCCAACAAAGAAGTGCTTGTAGTGTCGAAATATCATGTAACGAAAATACATTTACATTATGCATTAATTACATTGCTATTTTTCCAGGGCCGTTGCGGAGCCAGTGATTGATATTCATTAGGACAAAAACAGATTGAATATGTGGTGTATGTGACTCGCTGACCAATCGCTGCTACACACCACATTATTGTATATATTATCAAAATCCATGGTGAAGTTATCTATTTATATCCTACATGATCCATTGAATTTCATACCAAAAACGAACATAACTTCACAGATGTCAAAACTAGCTGTCTTTATTTAGGTTCGTCATAATGAAGGGTGATAAATTTGTTTCTCTGAGTTCAAAACACATAAAAGATAACGAAATTTGTCAGTTTGGAGACCCAGTGCTGAAATTTCTTTCTTGCAACATTAAAATAAAGACTCAGTCAAGTTCTAACTTCTTTCTTTTGCTTTCTAACATTTTCTACAATAACTCAATTATTCTCTTACGTGGAACATTAAACATTCTTCAGCATAGTAAAATAAAAATAACGTACCAGACGCAATAATCTGCTTTTGAGTTCCGTTCAAATAAATCATCCCAACGGCATTTGTGAAAATATCAGAAAAGAAGACCCTTTTTCTTTTGAAATCAAAATCAATCCCGATGACATTGCTGAATGCCTTTAATGATTTGTAAGGCGGTGTAAGGTCATGGAATTTGTCAAGATGTACGGTTATGATTTCATTACGCTTTGCAAATAATGCGAAACTGCTTGCAGGCTTGCAACTTTTCCCATCTTCATCCAGGTTGCCATTGGTGCAAACACATCTAAGATACAATAATCAAAATACGTTGAACTTGCAAATTGGAGGAGATAACCTCAAGAAAAATAACAAATAAAAATATATCTGGTTACAAACAAATAAAAGGAATAAGTCCGCAAGCGTATTTATGAGGGTATTGCTGACAAGCAATTCAATATTACCACAAGCATCTTTAACATTAATGACCATTAGTTAAGATTGACATCAAATTATTTATCAACAATGCTTTTAACCGTGCCTACCAAGAATTTGATGAATGAATGTAAATTTAATCTTTACTGCAAATGATCAGTGATACCAATTAAATTCAATGCTCCGCAATATATACTTGAAGTCGCTAAAAATGCGAAATTGGATTTATACTGCATTTTATGATGTATTTTCTCTGTTATTTCTTGATTAAATAAAAAGAAATTTTAAAATTTAAGGCTTAGCTGTGGTTTCTTTCATTATCATAAAATAGAGACGCAGTGTATGTCATTTACAAACATGTAACTACCGCATTGTTGGTCCCAAAGAATTTAAATCAAAGCATGTATTGTCTAAATCTAAGATTACCTGTGTGTCACGTTTGATGTAGCGAGACATAACTGTTCACAGCCACCATTTTCTAAAGAACAGCTGTTTATTCCTGTATGAAAACAAGGTTGAGAGTTGTCAGGAATTGTCTAGTGTTATCCATTGAGCGTTAGATGCTTTCTTTATATCGATCGATAGTTTCAATAAAAGAACAAGTTTTACTTTATATATTCTCCAGAAATGACAAGAGTCCTGCTGTATAATTGCAAAGTCAAAAGCTTAAATCTAAAGAGTCCATATCTCTGTGTTTATAAATAGCAATAAAATACAATTTTGTAGAGACCTATGCTGATCAATATGGGTCGTAATCTTCCTATTTTTTGTGATGATACGAAATTAAGGGTCATCGGCTCTGATTGCATCTTGTTATAAATACATGTTATTTTATACTTTTGGGTCCTTAAAAATGAACTGTCCATAACTTGCTTTTGCCTGCATACTCTGCTGCCACCGAAGATTAAGACAGATTATAAGCATTTTTCCGGTACGTTACCTGCAGTGTGCATAACAGGATCGTGTATGAAATAACAGAGATCAATCCTTTTAGGTAAACGTACCGGAATAATCAGTTCTAATGCACACATGGATATTAATAGATCGATTTTTAACATAAAACTGGCAAACTCATTTCTTTTTCGTGTTGACTTTCATTCACTGAAAATTTTCACGAAATCCTCATACTCTAATCAAATTCAATATACTTAAAAATTCATCTTGGTGACTGGATATGACTAGCAAGTCATGTAAAGAGTTGCCAGGCATAGCTTGAGCATCTGCTGGCTTATTCATCACTAGTAAGCTATTAAAAAACCGGTTCATATACTCCATATTTCCATATTTCCACCATCAAGCCATTGCTGATTGATTAACTGCAACATGCTCGTTTCTGATCCAGATGCAACATGCTAGTCCATTGAAGCAATGATAAGGCAATTTAGTTAATTTTACCTACCAGACTGTCGGTCCGATGAAAATGCATGCACATCTCGTATACTGCCAACACCCGAAAGCATATCTTCAACATGGCCAGTGCCATTCGTAGAGGACCTCATCAACCCTTGAAGTTGCCAGTCTGTCCAGTATATAAAATCGCCATGGACAGTTATTGCATAAGGATGGTCAAGTTCTTTATTCATCTTCAGTTTGACAATGTTCCCTACAAAATTGAAATTACGTCAGATTGGATACACAAGTGTGATTCTTGTTGATAAAAGTATTCCAGCTTATCAAAAGCTACATTCCAGTCTTTATTTAAACTATGGCTGGTATTTTCATTCACCATCAAATTCGCGTGTTAATATTCAAACCAAACTGGTTCAAACCAATAACATAAAAAACATATGTATTAAAATTTCGTAAAAGACACAGGCGTAATGGAAAGGGAACTACATTTACAACATCGTTAGCTCATTTTTCACGATATTTTTTTATAATACAAATGTTTAAGCTGAAAGCCTTTTATTGGCCAAGTCACCATTCATCAGCATTGCTCTATTCCTAGTTCCCCGTATGCACTATGTTCTACAAGCATTAAAACAATAAAATTAGAAAATTTTCGAATAACAAAGTCTTCCTTGGTTTTCAATAAAAAAAAAACTTTTTCCGCGTGACAAAAAAACACGAATCTATTTATAAAGCTAATAACAATCCTATGAACAGGTATCAGCTAGGTACTATTAGAAAACTACTTTTAAGACCTCAAACAACGTGTTTGAACTCATGCAAAGACGACCGTACTTCGACGTGTACAGGTAAAGAAAATACTTACAGTTGCAGCTATTTATCGCATGTTTAAATTATGCACATATCAAGGCTTTTAAAGAATACTAACCCGGAAAAGATAATTGTTCAGGGGGTTAAGTAAAGCATGTTGTAAATGTTCTGATGGCAGTTTTCTATGATAGTTTACGCTTGCACCTAAGTTATTTGACTATGTTACCCCCTGAAAAGCAAAAAATTATGTGGGTTTTAAGAGTTAACTGAAAATAAATCCGGGTGCACAAGGGTCAATAATTTAATGTGCAAGCCATGAATTCATCATGTAGTGGCTATAACTAGTTTACTAGGAACATTGGTGCGAATAACAAATACATTACTCAAAGAGGTCCAACACAAACATTGAATGAACTTACCTAAACAAATCATGATACACAGTCTGAGAAAATCATAAAGCTGATTTAACGATAAGCTATAGAATAAGGCCCGAAGATATAGGTGAATAGAAGAATTACCTCCGTCCAAATCCATTCTATAGATCAGTCTAATCTTTGCATCAGTCCAGTAAACCAAACTAGAAGTGTAATCAATTGCGAGACCATTTGGCCATCCAATGTCACGCAGCACCGTCCGATTCACCAACTCCATCCTATCTGATCCATCAAGCAGCGCTCTTTCAATTTTTGGATTTCTAAAGCCCCAATCAGTCCAAAACATGTAACCTTTCATTGGGTACAATGCCATCCCCCTTGGTTTATCAAGATTCTTGTGAACAACAGCAAAACGATTGCTGCCATCAAAACGACAAACCTGCAAGAGATGTATAATTAGAAGATAATTTTAGTAAAAAGCTCTTGCAAATGAAGTGTGTTACAATTATTGTTTTTAAGGAACAACACAATCTTGGTATTGAATTTCAATATTCAATTCTTTTTTCACCTTTACGCAATGTGTGCTGTAGTTGACTGCCATAGGGCTATTTACCGTTGCCATTCATGTTTGTCACTTTAAAGGAGGGTCCGGCCAAATATTGGCCTTATGGCGACCATGTTATTAATCAAATCATGTTCAATGCGTGGATTGTGTAGTGGGAGAGTGCCCAGAACAAGAAATATGGACAGCATATACAGTGACCGTGTATTGAGAGCGTAATGATCGGTTTTGTGGCTATTAGCACCAATGCTCGATATTTATAGTTATAAGATCTATAGAAAATCGCATAGGTATTTATAGAAGTACTCAAGATCTTATAAGCCTGTCTTCAATACTCGGTTGATAAATGAAACGTCAGTTCTCTGATTATCGAAATACAGGTTATCTCATATATCAAAAATAATGCGAATGTAATAGGAACGTTTGTACATGCTGTTAGGAAGTAAGCACGTGTTTCGTAGTGGCAGGGCTAAAGACAGTGTTGGGGGGGGGGTTGGACCACAAATTGCAATTTCGTCGGAAATTTGACCTGATTTAAACAATAGATAAAACAATTAGCTATTGTTCTTTAAAAAGTTGGTCTATTGTTTCGCAGTCATCTGTCGGAAATTTTGTGGGCAATTGTTGAAAATTTTGTCTTTCTTGCCCCCCTGTTTGGAGATGGTTGGATTCGGTCCTTAGAAAGAAATTAATAATCAGTATTGACCTTCCATGCTCTATGAAAACTTTGTCATTTGATAACTACAGATTTGTTTCATTGAACGCAGTTCAGTTTAACGAAAGCAAATTCTAGAATTATTTTGCAATTAGATTTTTTTAAAAATTTTCATAAAAGAACGAAACCAATAAGTAATGCATATTACCTCTATCAACTCACGCCCTGCATCGACAATATAAATATTTTTTGCCACCCAATCAACTGCCAATCCTTCCGGATCCTCCAGCCCTGAATCAATTATTGTCTTAAATTCAGAACCATCTGTTTTCACGCGAAAGAGCTTCTCTAATCCACTATCCACAACAAATATGTATTTTTCTTTGTAGTAAAAATCGGCTGCATGCGACGATTTGAGTCCTTGAATTGGAACTATTGCTTTACCTTCGTCCGTTATGTCAAATGGAATCCCTCTCACCTCTGCAACGAAAATTCGAAATAAGTGTTAAATTTAACAAAATTTAATGACGCAAGTAGCGAAATGCATGAACTGACAATCAAATGAAAATCAAAAGTTAGAAGCAAACAGCACTCAGGCGCACGTTGCAACAAAAGCAGAAATATCAATATGGGTGTTGATGAAAGGTGATTGGGGGGAGAGAAGGGCTAAACAAATACTGATAACCATCTACTGGTGGATAACGTTAAATTAAACTCAAACTTACGTCTAGCAGGGAAGGAGTTTGTACTACATTTAGAAATACGGCGCAACATAAGTTTAGATGAAAAGTTAATCGACTTTATCATATCTGATCTGAGAGACTGCTACATGAATAAATTATACGCGTCAGCAAAGGCTAATGATTTGAATGCTACAATTCGTTTAAATACTACATCAAACCTGTCTTATAAAAAAATTTCTTTCTATATTCAAGCCAAAAACGGTTCACTTACATGCAAATACTCTCAAGCTATTGATAATGTAAGAACATTTTTTCATGGGGAGTTAACTAATTTTCAAAGCAATATTTTCAACCCAAATGTGTGGTATAGTCCCACGGACTCCTCAATTTCACACCAATACCTATCCAATTGATAGCCAAACGTAACTGGAGTTGGAAGTCTATTTTTCCGAGACCTTGGCTGACAACATTGATTACAAAAACCCTGATTAAACATGGTGGAAAATCTCTTTTGAAGCCTGAGTGACACTCGTAAGCTTATTTTCGGATACGTTTCCCAGATAACAAGCTCATTATAAGAATTAACACATTTCTTATCAAGCTTTGGACTCGATTTTTGCTCCTAGCTGAAATTCGTTCTGTATTATTTGCATTTACTTTCAATATGACAATAAATTGTGTACCTGTCGTTGTTGTATACAGAAGAAATTCTTTTGTATCATTGCAAGAATAACCGTTTGCGGCTAAAGAAAACCCAGAAGCACATCCACAGACTTTATCCTCTCCACGAAAGAAACACAAGTGGCTGCATCCCCCATTTCTGAACGCACATGAATTATTCCCTAAAATTTGTATCAAAATTACAATAATTATCGATTAAAGACTGCGTGATTATGTAAAGTGATTTATTCGTTTAAAAAGAGAGGTAAGACAGTATTATCACTTGGAATGGTAAAGAGTAAAGCTAAAATGTGTTTGAAATGGCATATCGAAATTCCAAGATCAATTTTGCTTCCCTAAAAATCAATGGATAAATTCTAAAATCACCTGAGCAAGTGAGATATGGCGAGCTATTTTGATACAAAATCATTTTATGATGCAACTATCTTAGATAAAATGCAGCATTAAATTGAGTGATGAGATCGCAAGAAGATAACCACTCTAATATTGCCAAGCGTATGAAAGTACCTCATTGCTATATAATATAGTGATGCAAAATAAATTTTTAATACCTCAATGCTAAATTGCATCGTAATGCAAAATAAATTCTCTTTACCTTGCTGCCTGGATTTGTCAAACATCTCAATGCCCATGAGGCTTGAAAGGCCTTCTCTTATATTTTGAATTTCTCCCGAATGCACATTAGCCCTTTTTATCGCCTGTTCTAACCAGTCGGTCCAAAAAACGAAGCCATTAAAATAAGTAATTCCAAATGGATGTCCAACATCCGACTTTTCAGCGATTATTTTCCTAGAGCTGTTCCTCAGGTTGAAGGATTCGATACGATCTAGGCGTGCATCACACCAAAACAGAATCTCATTCTCATAGTCAATTGTCAAACCATTGGGACTAGTTAAACCTTTTTGGATAAGTATTGTTCTATTGCTTCCATCAAGATATGCCTCCTCGATTTTGGGGGAGAATCCCCAATCTGTCCAATACAGTCTCCTACAAAGATTGACGAAAAACACATTATGTGAATAAAACGAGTTAAGATGATTCTGGTTGGGGAACTGACCTGTCTATACTGAATATCAAATAATAGTTAAATTGTACGAAGGTGGCATCCATTAAAAATTGCTCGGTCAAATTGGGCAAAAGGTGTCCTCAGGGTTTCGATCCTTGCACTGTCTTACATGTGTCAAGCGCTCAAAGACAGATTTAAAAACAGGAAACAACTTAAATAGCGCTTGAAAGAAATTTAGAGACGGAGAACTCGGGTCCTGTCCTCTTTCCTGTGTTATCTTTACCATTTGACAATTAAAGACGATACGATACTCAGCCAACGAATCTGCCATTAACTTATATGCTAATGCATGGCATTGTTTCATCGAAGCAAAAAACAGGATATTTAATCGTATAAACGCGATAAAATCGTAAAGAGCAGTTGACCTGAGAAATCCTGTCTTAAAACATTATTGAAAGGTCTTTTGTCGATCGTGTTCGTGTACTGACACAACGTCCAGTTAGTCGGGTTTTCGAAGAGCCCTAGGAAATTAATCCCAAATAGGTGTTGACTATTAAAGTATATACTAGCGGGGCTGTTTTTTAACGGGACTTCAACTGCTGCACAGAATTGCTTTCCTTTAATCAAATGTAAGGCATACATTAACTCACTTTGTAACACCTTACAAACATATGCGATGCAAATGGTGCCGTTTTGTTTACTCTAAATACCAGTCTAAAACTGGTTAAAGAATGCAGTTTTTGTTTCTCAAAATACCACAAAATTATCACTTTATTAGTGGTAACAACCAGCACCTGTTATAAACAGTCCTCTCAAACCGAGAGATTTTTAATGCATAGCTTATCCAGACATGTTTAAGCATGCATCAATAGTAAATGAAATAGCATAGATGCTAACAGGGACTGCACTGCTCGTCCTCTGTCACCCATTTCTGAGTAACGTGACATCGGATATTATTTTCCGAGGCAAGATAGATAGCATTCTAAATGGGCTGTTTATTGGCCAATTTAAAATTTTTGGAATTGCCACTGATATGGTTTGAAGAGTCGTAATTTATACTAATTTCAATATTAATTTCCAAAGTGATTTCAAAACTGAAAATGACCGCATATAAATTTGTCTGTGTGAAGAACTGAAGAACTTAAAAGATGGAAACCAAATAGAATAGCTAGAATAACGTGGACGCAACCTTTTAAAAGGAAACGTTTTACGAATAATCCCAGAATTATGGAAAAGTAAGGGAAGGAATGACCTTGATATTTTTGATAAGGACTAAGCAATAGACTTCTGTTCTAAGCACAGACAAAGCGGTCACTTACTCGCTCTTAATCGACTTATTGTTTATTAAATTGCCAAAAAGTCAAGGCCATTTAGTCTTTTTATTAGAGTTACAATTTTGCAAATATGTTTTGAGCCTCAACGTGCAGAAGAAAATACGCTGGACGGTTATTATCATTTTTATCAAATAACCAAAATGCTTGCGACGTTCAAAAGCACTTTAATGGTTGGAAATATTTCGACATGACGTTTACAAAGCTGAGTCTGTACAACTTAAAAAATGCCTTAGCAATATTGCAATAGAACTCAGGCTTTGCGATATCAGCTATCACAAACAAGGCTGCATACTGCTCTTGGCCTCAAACGGGGTTTATCTTAGGTCGTTATCTTACTGTTGCATAAATCCTTTTCATGGTAAAATAAAACTTTCCTGGATTTTTATTTCGAAAATCACGTAGCTGCAAAAGGGGAGAGGCGTGGTCATAACTTTGAAGTCACCTGTGAACATTAAACTCAATTTCCGTAAAATACAGCAGTGTTCAATTGCCCAACATATGACCAGTAAAATTATAACTTGACGTTAAAACGCAGAAATTCCGTTAACAGCTTCCTCTCAACTAAGAAACAACAGACCTATTTCAAGTCTAAATGATCTTACCCCTTCTGTGGAAATACGGCTATACCTCGGGGCTGATCAAGTCCTTTCGATAAGAGAGTTTTGCGATAGTCACCATTGAGGCGTGAAACCTCGATGACTTTCATACCAGTATCAGTCCAGTAAATGTTTTCTGCTAGCCAGTCAACCGCAATATCATCTGCTGACAAAACGCCTGAAAAGATGAAAAAAGTAACTTATTAGTAAAATAACCTTAAATTCAAAAACGTTTCTAACAGTTGAATATTTGAGAATACATTACGAAAGCACATCCAATGTTTGAGGTCATTCTCTAACAAACTTTGAGCGGCTACTTAAAATCTCCGAAAGGCAAAGCATAGAAAGAATTCGATATTTCATATACCAGCAAGCTCTAACTCTGATAAATAGGTGTTGGAACAAGTCCATAGCGAACCAAAAAAATATTTAAACGGACATTTTCTTTGCCTAACTGAACTCTTCAACGCTGAAAGTTTGGATAGTGGGCATTGAACTGAAGAGTCATGCGTAGATTGCACCGCTCAAAAGTATCAAAACCAGTTCAAAACCAGGTTCATTTCCGTCTATGTTGAATGATGATATACTTTCGTGTCTTGAAAGTATTTTTTTAATAATATGATTATATAATATATATCAATTTAAAGAAAAACATTAAAGAATACAACAATGTGCCATTCATTGCACGAAAGGACACGAAGTCAGCGAGTTCCTACGATGAGTGATACTTGCAATTTACTAAGGAATTATCGTGAAAGCAAATTACAATTAAAGAGAAACGAACAAACAAACAAAAAAAGCCTGATCACTGAGCAGAACTTAGAACGTATGATTAACCTAGGGGCCAACCAGCCACTCGCCCGCCCGACAAATACGTAACACCAACCGTCCGCCCGTCCGACACACACTTAATACCAGCCCCCCGTCCACCCAATATAAACTTAATATAGTTCTTGAAAGTATCATAGCCAGAACTATATCAATATAATGTAAGGTAAAGAATAGTTTTCGCTGCTCAGGCACCTCTGAAATAAGATAATACCATAATGCAACTTGATTGCTAACCTTTAACGATTATGCTTCTGCCAGATCCATTTTTATTCATTTTGTAAATGGCATCTTTGTTGACGTCACTCCAGTATATCATGTCATTTGCAGCTTCAAAGTCGATACCAGCAGCATTAACAAGCTGTGTTACTGGCAGCATTTGATCAGATTTATCGTTAGGATCTATTGAGATTCCTCTTATTTCAATACGGCGTGCGTAAATCAACATAGAATCTATATCTGCAAATTAAAAGAAAAATTGCGACTAATAATCCATTAACCATCAATGCACTTGTTAAAGTTTTTTGTATAGAGCTACAAAAAAGGAGTTTTGTGCTAATATTACTACATGATACTTTAAATCTAGGACGTCGGAAGACAAAAGTCAAGAGGCATACGCAAATCTGAAAATTTCACCGCTTAGAACAGGGACTGAGAGCATTGGGGGACAGGACAGGGACATGAGAGAAACCAAGTTGTCTCTAGTTTGATGCATCAAGTTATCAAGTACCAAAAAAAGTTATAAATAGCTATAACTATTATTACAGAAAAATACAAACCTTGACAGGATTTCATATCGTCCTGAATTTCCATTCCGAACGGGCATTTACAAGTATATCCAGATGGATTTAAAACGCAAAGATGTGAACAGCTATTATTAGAGCAACTGTTTTTAGAATGCTGTTGAAGAACTGGATGTACAACTTTAAGATTCATAGGCTTGTTTAGATCCCTTTGAATAACGAATTTCCCACCACTATTTCTTTTACTAACACGCATAATACCAGCTGGTTGGCTCCAGTCACTGTAGTATATAAAATCTTCGAACATTGTTAATGCAAATGGATGAATGATCACTGACTTCTCCATTACTTTTGTTCTCATCTTTCCTTCGTAAGTAACATGCTCCAATACATCTGTTCTTGCATCCATAAAATAAACAAGTCTAGAAATAGATAAAATTTGTTATCTCCAGACAATATTAAAATACTCACATATCAACAAAGTATTAAAAATATTGGCATGTGTGCAATGATTATCATGTGTACTAGCATGTGTGTGTATTAAAAATATTAATATCAATTAAGTATTAAAATTTGTTTCTCAGCTAAAAAACCATTATCAAAACTAAACAAGAAGATTCTTCGCATATACTAGGTCACGCAATAGAAATCCAAGCAGGCATAAGGGTGCTAGGCGCGGCAATTCAATTCAATGCAATTGCATTAATTTTTGGCAACTTAAAATCTAATGCCTTTTCGTTCAACATAAAACATTCTCATAAACCTAAACCTTGATTATACCGAATTCTAATTCAGGATTAAGGATACAGGAGACTTCTCTCAAGTTATATTAATTATCTTTCCGAGATTAATCAATGCTTTAGAATCCAAATTTATCAATAAAGATTTCTGCTAGCAGTGGAAAAACTTTTACAAAAAAAAACTTTATTGTTAGATTTGAGCCCAATATTACACATCATTTTTTGTAAGACATGTCTTAAACTTTTAGTTCTGAGATTTTCTACTGGATTTAGGTTTGTGTGCTGGGTAACAGTTCCTCACTACTTTTACACAAATTTAAAAACAGTGGCTTGCTCTTTGTGATTTTCCAACAATTAGAATTCAAGGATGAAAGCCAAGACGAGCCACATGACAAATAGATCAGAAAAAATCAGAAAGAAGACATTTCTTTTAATTCATTTTATTTCATCGATACCTCCATGTTTTTTAAATACAGCCGGGGAAGACTTATCAGGTTACGACAAAGTCAGATTCACGACATAATCAGATCGTTTCGGGACGAGCTTGTTCATATTGAAGCTACTTTTCCCATCTGATGTCTCAATTAGAATTAAAAACAGAACCATCTTAATCTATATACGTATATTATCATGGGCATGCCCGTAGTCCACCCCATCAAAATGTAATAGAATTCTAAAGTAACAGTCAGTCATATCTTACGGATTTAAATAATGCAATGTAGTTGAAAAAATCTCCGTCGTAAAATAGTAAATATCAAATATCAGTTAGAGGTGGGATGATAATTTTAATCGGGAAACTTTGGAAAAATGTATACTTAACAACAAAACTGTCTTGCGTGTGTCAGGAATATGCTTCATAATGCAGTTTCATAATCTTATTAACCTTGAGGCGCAAGGGTTTTTATTTTCTTGCTGCAAAGGCATATAATTCACTACCCCCCGAAGTTAGGAGCATAAAATATAGACCTGTTTTTAGGAAAGCGTTAGAAGAGCATTGTAAATAGGCATTAACTATATTTTAATGATTTTACTGTAAGATTTTAATTTTTTGACTTTAGGAACAGGAGTCTAGTGCAACAGTGCTTTTCTGCACTGATAGATTATCCGGTATAAATATTCGAATTATCATTATCATTATTATAATTATTGTTATTATTATTATAATTATTATTATTATTATTATTATTATAATTATTATTATTATTATATTATTATTATTATTATAAAAAAAATGATTATTATTATTATTATTGGCTTTGACAAGGCAATTCAAAGACGACTAATGATGAAAATATCCAATATCGCCATCCGATGTACCTTTTATATATTTTGCAAGCGGAATAAAGAATGGACCAATCCAGATTTACTAGACTTTTAATTAGCCAATCTATGTATTAAACAGACAAGCCAATTATACACTGCCTTTTATTAGTGAGGTGTATCATTGTAGTATTAATTTGATATGAAATAACATGAGAGTTTAAAAAAAAAAAAAAAAAAAAAAAAAAAAAAAAAATTATTATTATTATTATTATTATCATTGTTATTATTAAATAGCCTATGTATTTTGACAGACAAGCCAATTATACGCTGCCTTCTACTAGTGAGGTGTATGATGGTATGATAAATTTTATATGAAATAACATGGAAGTTTAAAAAAAATGATTATTGTTATTATCATCAGCTTTGAATATTTCTAGCTATATATAGTACTTCAGAATTTGATCATTTTTAGAATATGACTGACCTCAATATACGTCAGTTACTATAATAGCAAGAAATAAAAATGCAAGAAACCTGTTTGGATAATCAAGCGCCAGACCGTTGGGCCATCTCAAATTGAGCCTGGCAAGGATCTTCCGATTCGCTCCATCCATATCAGATCTCTCCACGCGAGGATCTTTTCCCCAATCCGTCCAGAATAGGTACCTAAAACCAAAGACGACTAATTAATGAGTTTTGAGTAAATCGACACGGCGTGGCTAAATACACCTGAATACCTTCTTGCAACGCAGCTTATCCTTAGTTACCAACTAAAAATTCTTCACTTATGAATCCATTTCTTAAGATTCATTACGTAAAATATCTTTTGCATGATACTTAAGCCTTGAATGTAACATCTCTCAAATTGCTACCCCCTTTGCTTCAAGTAAATAATGCGATATGCAATCGATTGCTTTGGAATTTTTTTTTACATTAGTAACAGGAATGCAATTTTTATCAAGGCCCAAAATAGATTTGCTTCGGTCAGAGGAGGGCATCTTGAAAACAATCATTTAAAATAATAGTTTAGATAATTACCCAAATCTTGGATCCAGTGCGATAGCTCTCGGAGAATCAAGATATGATCCAACAATGACGGCTCTGAGTGAGCCATCAAGCCGAGATGCATCAATCGTGTCTGTTTTTGTATCAGTCCAATAAAGATTACGAGCGATCCAATCAACTGCCACCCCTTAAAAGATAAATAAAGTTAGAATTCAGTGCATTGCTTACAGCAAGTCAGCGTCTGGCGAAATAAGACACGCATGAAACATTCTATTTTTTTTTTTTTAATATCATTTATACACAAAAACTCTTCAGCACATTCACCCTTTCGCACCCTGATTTATTTTCATTTAACTGTCGGAACCCATATAAATCTACACTTTTCAGGGGGTAGCAAAGTCATATTAGATAAAAGGGTAAACTATTATAGAATACTGCCATCAGATCAATTACAATATTTTGTACTTTACCCCCTGAAAAAAGATCTTTTACGATGTTTGTCATTGGGCAATATGGCCTGTCCGGGGGTGAAAGGGTCAAAATAACTTTATTTACAAGCATAAAAATCTAAAGCTAAGACTTAATATCCTATCAAACCTAAGCATTCCTGTTCTTACAGGGTTTTATGTTTGAAAGTCTAGCTCTTTTGGTGAGTTTTCAGTTGTTTTTTAAAACGATCTAATGTCGGTAGCTCGAGAATTTTAGCAGGTGTAACATTGCATTATGTGAGTATGAATCTAAAGGGTTGAAAATAAAACTTTGCGATGCATTTCTGGCAATCTACTGCAACGAATCTAAAATCAAATGCGGGATTTGACTACACTGTTTCGAAGATTTCTTTCTCATGAAAAACAACTATTCTTAGCTAGGTCTTCTTAAGATTATCCAGTTACATAAGAATTGACTTCAATTATCAGCAAGTCACTGTTACTCTTTCACCCCTGGAAGGGCCATAGGGCCCAATGACAAACATCGGAAAAGATTTTTCAGGGGGTTAAGTACAAAATATTGTAAATGTTCTGATGGCAATTTTCTATAATAGTTTATGCTTTCACCTAAGTTATTTGACAATGCTGCCCCCCTGTCAAGAGTTATATGGGTTTTAACAGTTAACTGAAAATAAATCCGGGTGCGAAAGGTTTAAAGCGTTAAGAAAGCATCTTCAGCAAAAGATCATAGTTTTAAACGATAAATTAGGCTAGGAAACCTGTGCAGTCATTACATGGAACAAATACGTCTGATTCTAAGGCTAAATTAATAAAACAGTATACTTTTTAACCTTTTACTCGATGACTGCAAATGTAAGTTGAACCTCCTTCTTGTTCTGATTCTTGTTCTAGTATTATGAGATTCTGACTAATTAAAACTTAAGATTCTTTGGAGTTGAAAAATGCATTGCCTTGGCATACTTTTAATCTATTGAAAACTCGTTTGGCTGGTAAACTATTTAAAAAAATACGACTTGAATTTTTTTTCCATATTACTAACCTTCCGGAGCAATTAATCCTGAAGAAACCACCACTTTCCGGCCAGTCCCATTCAAAAAAGCTTTTTCGATTCGATCTTCGTTGACATCCGACCAATAGATCGTTTGCTCCTTCCAATCAAAATCAAGACCAATGGCATTTACAAGGTCTGATACAATGGTGCTAGCCTCCTGGGTTTTCATCAGATATTTCCGTATCTCCCGACGATCTGAGTAAATCAGGAATGGATAGGGACCTAGAAAGCAACATGAATGAAGCGTCAAAAAACTAAAATTCCAATAGAAATGTCGTAGCTGTAATGGCAAAAGTGTTCGAAGTTTAGTTTTGGCTTTTTTAGGAAAAAGATTTTCAAGAACAACCTGTTCACATAAAATATTTGTTTACCATAATTTTTAGCGATTAGAAATTATGTAAGTAGCATTAAACAAACAACTCCCATGGCTCAACTTGCAGTTAAACTAGTGTTGCCAGTAAACGCCAACTATCAGATGCAGCATTAGGAAAAAAAAGCATTTTCGTTCATATTTTGATGGAAATATAGAGATAAACTGTGACAAACCTAGCAGCATATTGTGCATAGTTTCAACCTTCAGCAACAATAAAGATATATTTCTTTGCTAGAAATTTAAAGGTTTATGTAAAACATTTCATTTATTTACAAAAAAAATATGTACACGGCACTCACCAACCGCAGAACAAGTTCGTCTGTTCCGTCTTAAAATATAACCTTCGGAGCAGTCGCATCTATATGATCTTTTTACATTAACACATTTCTGGCTGCAAATGTTAGGCACAAGGCACTCGTTCACATCCTGACAGCTTTTCCGATCATCTTGCAGCTTCATTCCAGACGGACATCCGCACTCCACGCCTAACAAAAAATTGACAAATCATGTCTAGCGCACAATTACTTCATAATTTTTTCGAAAGAATCACAGCAATCACATTAAAATTTTGCAGATTAAAACGAAGGCCATGAATCTAGATGTAGTGCAGACAGGAAAGCAGCATTTGCCTAGAGAAAACAGGAACCTTGAATAAAATATTTAACAACATTTCAAAATTGAAAAAAGCTTATCATGATGAAGATCGATTATGGCATAATAGTAATGACTTGTTTACATTGGGGGACTCTTCGTTATCCTTTGCATTATTAACAATACCCAATTACAACTGACGTGTTTCTTTCATTGTTCTGTTTTGTATAAAGGAGTTGTCTTGAAGTTATTGGAGTTGGTTTTCATCTGGCAAACGGACATGTTTTTATAAAGTGTACTTTCTCTATAAAGCATTAGGCCAGTGCGATTGTTCATGGCACCTAAATGCAGGGCGAAAACATTATAGGTATGGGAACAAAATGGCTAAACGTACCACTGGGTGAAACAAAACATTTGTGACTGCAACCACCATTCATAAATCTACACTGATAGAATTTGCAGCCGGGACCTTCGTCGCTTCCGTCGTTGCAATCGCTCTTCCCGTCACAAAGCTTTTTCAACTCAATACAAACAGAATCATTGTAACATGACCAATCTTTTCCGGGAAAACAGGTCTCTTGCTTTGGAGTCGTGGTATCTGCAAAATAGGATTTTATTTATTATGATGTTTGAACACTTGTGCAGAAAACAGATTCACAAAAGCTTTTAAAGATTTCTTATCAAAACAAACTAGAATCATCCTTACTGCAATTTGCTTCATCTGAACCATCTCCGCAGTCATTTTCGCCATCACATTCCCATTCAGTACGAATACAGTAGCCATTTTTACATTTAAAAGATGATGCGCTTGTGCAATTGGCTGCTCCACAGGGTCCGGCTTCATCAGAGTTATCTCCGCAGTCATCGTAGAAGTCGCAAACGTAATTCTTACCAATACATCGCCCATTACCGCAAGTAAATTCTGTCTCATTTCTACAACTACCACATTTTCCATCCAGACAAACACCTATTCAAAATTAAAATTTCTAGATTTTAGTTAAATTATTTAACATCAAAAAAGATAAAGACATTTGAGAAGACAGGTTATTATAGCCAATCGCAAAAAGCTATCAGGTGCTTGCAGTTCCCTGGCTATGATAGGTTATTATAGCCAATCTAGCCAATCACATAAAGCCATCAGGTGCTTGAAATTCCCTGGCTATGATAGGTTATTATAGCCAATCGCACAAAGCTATCAGGTGCTTGCAGTTCCCTGGCTATGATGGGTTATTATAGCGAATCGCACAAAGCTATCAGGTGCTTGCAGTTCCCCAGGCTATGATAGGTTATTATAGCCAATCGCACAAAGCTATCAGGTGCTTGCAGTTCCCTGGCTATGATAGGTTATTATAGCCAATCGCAAAAAGCTATCAGGTGCTTGCAGTTCCCTGGCTATGATAGGTTATTATAGCCAATCGCAAAAAGCTATCAGGTGCTTGCAGTTCCTTGGCTATGATAGGTTATTATAGCCAATCGCACAAATCCACCGTGTGCATGTCGCGCTCTTTATCTGTAGTGCACATCAGTTATGAGAGTATGAAAGTCATTAATGTTTTATTAGAACTACATAACGTATACTAGACCAGATTTACAGCGAGACCCAACGATTCACGTTGTTCCTGGAAACTTCATTGGCGCTTGAACACTCACTTAATAAATCCGAAAGTTTTGTTATAAGGAGAAAAACTGTGTTGTAATCTATTAGACGCTAAATAATGAGAGGTTTCTTCAAACAGTTGCATGGTTTTGGCAGCTAAAGAGGAAGAGCTGAGGACAAGGAAACGGGTCGTCTGGGATATTTCATCATTCTATCCACCTCGAAGTCATATTTACATTTCTAGCGGTATTCTTGATTTTAATTTACCTATAGTCATTATAGAAAACAAATGAGTGCATAATAGGGATTCCTTCTTGTGCCATTATTAGCGTAAAAAATTCTTCAGCAGGTCAAGTTCACCCTGGTATAAGGGTGTTATGATAATTCATATTTGATTCATTGTTGTATCTCAGTAGCAGTTAAAATGGATACAAAATCTCTTATTACTCCATTGTAGCCCCTTCTCCAATAGATAGAGCCATCTGTAAGTTAATTAAAGCTAAAAGTATATCAAAAACCTTCTTAATCAGAGCAGCGAAGTGCAGACAAAGGAGATAATTCACCTCAATACAAGCAGGAATGTGTATTTTCCAGGGATGTGGCTATCTCCTCAACTGACCATAAAAATCATAGCCTGAGCAATGCATGCGAGAGAAAAGATTCAAACAAGGCCCTGCAGGAATCTCATTGCAGTGATAGTAGAGATTTGACCGCTCATATATGCTCAATATGCCTATCAAACTTTTGCATATGATCTTGTATCCAATGAAAGTGCATTAAAAATCAATCTGCATTACCGATCATGCAAATGGTGTCATTTAGCTTCTTAAGACGTGTTCAATAGTAACTGGAATCAGTTTAACTGTAATTGAAATCTTTATGTAAAGCTGATCGTCAGGGTATAATGAATCATGAACTTTTGTTTTTCTTTCAAAAATGTATATGAATTGAAAATAATCGAAAATCCAAAAACGACATGCGAAAAAAAACGTCGATTGTCCAGTAACACAAATCAATGGCCAACTGTTCACTTTGCGATTTTGTAACCCAAGGATATAGTGCATAAAAACAGTTCAGCAACACACCATTCATATTACTGGAAGACTGAAAGGCAGAGAACTGGTTAGGAACAATGCAACAGATGATGTTAACAGTAACATCTCTGATCTAACACTAAAATAAATATTTGATGGACCATTGGAAAAACTAGCGCAGCCACTAAGTATTCAACCTCTAAGGACAGAAGACAAAAGGAGAAGGCCTTCTTTGTGCAAAGAATGAAAACATTTAGCAACTCACGGCAGTTTCTTTCATCCGATCCATCTCCGCAATCGTCATCACCGTCACATTTATACTTCAGATCAATGCACTTGCCAGAACTGCAATTGAACTTTCCAATCTCTGAGCAGCGTCTTTCGGCGCACCCTACTTCATCAGTGCCTTTTAGACAGTCTGGCTCTCCATCACACCTCCAAGCCTTAGGTATGCAATTTCTCGAATCGCAAGCAAATTGTGATGAAGAGCATGTTCTTTTTTTGCCTTGGAAGTAAACAATTTTATGATCCGTCAAAATGCTTTGCATCAAAAAGGTAGGCTCCACTCCAAACTCAAAGTATTTCGCTTTATTTAGTTATTCTACTGTACTTTTATTCTAGATATTATTGTAATAAAATTTTTGTAAATTTAATTAGATTATTTATTTATTTTTGTATTGGTATTATTTTGCAGGGCAGTATAAAAATCAGCTATAATCGCTGCATACTTTACCCTGCTTAAATAAATTAAAATGAAAATGAAATGAAGTCGACATATAAGATTAATGTCAAGCGTTTTATGTTACGGTAATTTTTCATGTTTGTCTACACCTTAACTCTTTCACCCCTGGACGGGCCATATGGCCCAATGCCAAATACTGGAAAAAATGATTTTTAGGGGGGTTAAGTACAAAATATTGTAAATGTCTTGATGTTTCTATGATAGTTTACGCTTTCATCTACGTTATGTGACTATGCTACCCCTTGAAAAGTGTAGATTTATATGGGTTTTAACGGTGATTCCCGTGATGCTAAGTTCGAGGAACGCGCGCAGATTCACAACCATTGCCTTTTACCTGCAACGGTGGTAATTTTGAAAGCAAACCAGCAAAAAACCCCAATACACAAAGTATAAAATACCGCATGAGGTTTCGTCACTCCAGTCAGCACAGTCGTTTTCCCCATCACAAGCCCATCGTCGCTGTATACATCTTCCATTATTACACCTAAACTGTGACATTGTACAATTCTGCGTGCTAGCTGAGCAGTTTCGCTCATCACTTCCATCATCGCAATCCCTTTCACTATCGCACCGCCATGAGGGCGGTATGCAACGGTTTGTACCACACGCAAAGCTTCCAGGACGACATGTAACGCTTTCTGCAAAAAGAATCGCTTGCTTCAAAACCGAAATTGTCCTTAGCAAAGACATGAAGAATTATTGGAAGATTAACCATTGCCTATATTTCATGCATTACTTCACTACTTAAGTGTTTTAAAAGGCACTTTACATCTCAAGCGTTGATCAGGAAAACAGCCCAAATTCAAATATATTTAAATCAAAATCTAATTTTGTAGGCAGGATACAGGGAATTAAGTACGCATGCACTTTATGAGTTAATTGCTCCTTCGCAAAGGATGAAAATCAAAGCGAAGCTCAAAAACCTTAAATAAATATGATACTGTCTTTTCACGATCTGATGTAAAATTCTTAAGCTTCTATGTTTTCTCAGCTTTTAAACTCTTCAAATTGTTTTCAACTAAAGATTTCACAATACAGAAAATGGACTCGAATTCCGTGAAAAATGAAAAGCAGGGGCATTACATACATTTAGCTCCAAATAGACAACTTCTATCCCTTCAAAATAATTGCTTAAAATATTCCCTCGATTAAAAAGGATTAAATTACCGTTAGTGTTGACATGTTCAAAATTTCCAAGAAATTGAACACACAAGCATGCAACCAAGTATTTAATGATTGTTCAAAAAGCATTAAGATTTAAAATTTGCAACTGTGACACCTGTCAAGCTATACTTCACAGGAATTGGTAACTGGACACGATTTTAGAAAGAAGTTTTCTAAAGGGAATATTGATCGAATTCATCACAAAATTTGCTTAGTGTCTTCTCCTTCTAATACTCTGAAGCAAGACGCGATGTTAAAAAGAGCGATCTTCTGCGAGTTTTGGGTAAAAGCGGCAACATTAGATACATACTACAGGCTTCTTCCGTTTCATCACTGCCGTCTTCACAATCCCTGCCACCATCACAACGCCAGCTTCCTCGAATACATCTACCATTGGCACATTGAAATGAACCGTTTTGGCATTTTACAACTGGTGTTATTGTTCCTTTCACTGCAAAAAAAGGTCATTTGCAAATCTGTTATTTTTCGCAAAAAATCCATCTTTCTTTTTTTACTCTAGCATCGACCCAAAATGACTTATGTCTCTAATTTCATCAAATTAAACTAAACTATTTAAAAATACTTGAAAATAACTTAAAGCATGAAGATCCAAGGTTGGGAGGCTCTACATATAATTTTATAAAGGGACTAAAAACTCACCAGAGCAAGTTTTGTTATCCTTGTTAAGAGTGAAGTTATTGCCGCAAGCACATGTATGACCTTCTGGTGTCACCAAACAAAGTTGCATACATTGGTTTTTAAAACAACTGTTGTTACCTTAAAAAATAAAATGAAAGCTGT
This sequence comes from Catostylus mosaicus, assembly GCA_964019065.1. Classification (NCBI taxonomy): domain Eukaryota; kingdom Metazoa; phylum Cnidaria; class Scyphozoa; order Rhizostomeae; family Catostylidae; genus Catostylus; species Catostylus mosaicus. The sequence continues at coordinate 7,720,514 of OZ025188.1, read as the reverse complement.
TAGTCATTAGGCATGTATCAAGTAGCAAAGTTCAACCCATAGACCATGTTCCAGCCAATCAATGACACTACTTTAACTGGTCATCATGAATAGGCAATAAACTCTAACTAGCATTTCATATTGCTCTTTTATAAAGATAATCCTTCAAATTAGAGTCGATTGCCAGTTCTATAAGATCTGCTAATATTCTCTGTACAACTGTTGCATAAGCAAGACTCACATAAAAATGGTCTTTTTAATATATATGCTAAAATATTTGACGACTATGAAAATCGCAAACCAGATTTAGCACCTGGTTCTAATACTGAGATTTCTTCATAAAAAGAAAGGTGATACGACGGTCGGCCTACTGATATTTTTACGTCTGTGACGCAGGCTAGGTATGATAAGTCAAAATTATACCATCGTAAGTAAACACGTCATGTGTATTCGTTTGGCAATATTCAAGGCAAGGGAGGCACCTTTAATACCCCTGCAAAGCATCTTGATAAACAGTACATTATGATTGGATGTTCGCGGGACAGATAATTCATGAATTGAGAGGTAATAAACGAATTACTGCATGAGCAATGCTAGCATTCTGATGTCATTCTGATGTCAAAAATAATTATAAAGAACGTAAGTGTTTCACCATTTATCGAATCAAAGACTACATTAGTCTTTTCTCCATTCCAGCGTTAGGTGTATTTCTTGCTCTATTTGCACTTTGCTAGAGATTGGAGGTTTTGCGCGTGGCTTTATGATCTCAATGCAATATGACACCAAGATTAATAAGATTATGATTGTTGATTGAGTTGGAATTGCCTAAATTCGTCGCATAAAGGTCGAAAAGTTTACATAAAGTTTGCTTCAAACTGATCCTCTAACAAATATTTTCCCAAATGAGGAAGGGTGGCAGATTCAAGCGGGATCTGATCCATGAGGCCTCAGGTACATAAAAGGCCTATCATTAGATTGGGTACGAATCCATTTAAACTAATCTATTGTAAAGGTGTGGAAACCGGGAGGTTGAGGCCCATAGAAGAATTAAGCACTAGGGGGTGGAAGGTTCGATAACAAATTGAAGGTAAAGGAATCCCTGGATAAAGATGAAGTAGTATATTATCATGTTTTTAGGGCAATATGCATAAAGAATATCAAGACAGATTCTACTGATATCACTTCGTGAATACCATAGTTTTCATAGGTTGGCAAAGTAACGATACCTGTCTGCAATGCTGGGTCGTAGATTTGAACTTCCATTAGTCCAACTAATGCTCTGCGCAAAATCAATTTTTCGGAAATATTTTTCCGTGATATTGAAAAAATGCATTTTTCTTGCCAGTCTGAATAGAATATTCTTTCATTATTCAACGCTAGCCCAAACGGGTGTTGGACACCAGATAGGATAATTCTTCTGTCTAGGCCGTCCATGGTCATTCTCTCAATAGTATCAGTTCTCGCATCTGCCCAGTAAACGAAGTCCATATCAAAATCTATGGCAAGTCCGTTGGGCCAACCAAGGTTGCTGCCATTTATAAGAACAGTGTGATTTGATCCATCCATTGAAGATCTTCCTATTCGAGCAGGTAGCGCCCAATCAGTATAAAACAGATACCTGTAATAAACAAAAGTCGAATGAAAGAATGCGTGCGGCTACAAACGAACCATATGTAATGAACTAAATTGTTTTACTAAAGCTGAATACATTTCAAAAATTAACAATATAACTGTACCGGTTTTCAGCTTCTGGACAAGAGCATTTGGAGTATTTGAAGAATTATTGACGATAAACGCATCCCTGAATGATACAGCGAACATCGAAATATAACGATGCTTATCAACAAGAACGATGCTTATCAGTAAGTGATTCAGGATTTGACATCTTCTCTCTTTTTCTTATCTAAATATTCTCACGTCGATAATATATGAAAATGCTTCATTGATCATATAGTTGGACAGGGTACCTATCAGCAGGGCCGCCGAGAGGGAGGGGCAGAGGGGGCAGTTTGCCCCAGGGCCTCAGGCTCCAAGGGGCCTCATCAGCTAAAATCAAAATTTTTGTCATAGCCTCTTTAGAGGTATTCAAGGAACCTCCCAATAGAAATAGCATATAAGGTTCTATGAGTGCCTCCAGATTCAGTTTCCCAAATTCCCTTGCATTCTCCCCCTTCTGCTCGCTTCGATCACAGACACAAGGGGCCTCATTTTGCAGTTTTGCCCCCGGGCCCCGAAAACCTCACGGCGGCCCTGCCTATCAGAATACAAGACGAAACCAATTTAGCAAGAAAATTTGGCCAATCCAAAAAGAAAGGAATCCCTTAACATATTGCATAATTGCCAAGTGAATAATTGTATAGAAAATTATCGGTACTCAGGGATGTCGAAAGCATTGTGGGGCGTAGGGGGCAGACATTCTTGGAAGGGCACTTTACAAAAAAACAACATCCTGCAAATTTGTAGAGAATCGACGAACACTTGTGTCTTACAAAGGTGATTTGATGGTAGACTGCTACCAATGCTTGTTGAAAAGAATTTATGGGATTGACCATGGCATCTCTTGCCTTATCCCCCCCCCCTCTTTCGGCATCGCTGCACGTTATAGGTTCTTATCAGATCAAAAATAACTCAATACTGCTAATTAGAGGACTAAAATAGCTTATGTAAAGTGCAGGCTGCAGCTACAAGAATGATCTAAGAATTCTGGCCTCTACTTTAAAATACTATTCATATAATAGTTAGTTTGACTCCGTACCCTTTTACAGGATGCACTGTTATTGCACGTGGGCTCCGCAGTCCTTCGGTGATGAGAGTTTTTCTATATTCTCCAGTAAGTTTTGCCACTGCAATTTCAGGAGTGCCTACTGTTTTTGCATCAGACCAGTAGATGTTCTTGCCAATCCAATCTACTGATATCCCATCTGGATTTTGCAATTCATCTACAATAAATCTAGGTAGAGAGGAACCATCGATTGGGGAGACTCCTATCTTTCCAAGTTTAACATCTGTAAAGAAGACTTTGCCCTCATTTGCGTCAAAATCGATGCCAACAACATTATTCATGCCTATAATTGGAATGGTAACATCATGCTGTTCAGATGGATTCAACGATATCCCACGAATTTCTGCACCTCGTGCGTACAAAAGGAAAGTTCTTATAGACTCGCAACTTTTTTTGTCGCTTGACAAACGATAACCATATCTGCAGAGGCAGGAAGATTTCTTTTCAGGTATGATCACACATAGATGCTGACATCCACCGTTATCTGCTTTACACGGGTTATAAGCTGGCGGCTGCCGTGATATATGATAGACGTGAAGGTCCATTGGACGCGTCAGATTATCTTTTATTATCACTTTGCCGACTTGATCTGATGCTGTCTTGGCGACTTGCATTATACCTTTATGCATCCAATCAGTGTAGTACAACATATCTTCAAATAATGTCAGCGCGAATGGGTGTTTGACTCCCTCTACAACTCTACGTCTGCCTCTACCATAATAGTCTATAGCGCCAATGTAGTCAAGACGTGCATCTGCCCAGTACACGATTCTGCTGGCATAATCCAAGGTGAGACCATTTGGCCATTCTATTTTGTCCTTAACGATTACATCCCGGTTAGATCCATCCATCCAAGCTCGCTCAATATGAGCATTGGGACCCCAATCAGAAATGAATATAAATCTAAAATAAACGGAGTAGAAACAATAAAAGCAATAAGAAGCCTTAAGGTGCGAAGTTAAGATAAGGGATTTAAAGCATTCAATGAGGCAGCTTTTTTTAAATACAAAAATAATCATTCATAAAAATCTGCCATTAATTCTGAATGTCGCGAAAGCTTAAAAATCAAAGAGCTTTTGCAGCACATTTCTGACTGTAATTTTCCAATTATAATTTATAATTTCAATTATTATAATACAATTATGCTTATGCTTTATAATTGTATAATAAACAATGAGATCTTTGCAAAATGTACATGAGAAAAACGACTTTACATCTTTTATTGAGAAACATCTCTACATTTTGCGCTGTAGCCAATCTAACCACATCTTTCTCTCCTAGTCATTGTAATGCGACGAAAAAAGCATAGAAGAAAGCCATAGGAAAAAAGATGGTAAATCCAACCTTTAAATATATAATGCCCTAAAATTGATTTTGACTTTGAAGATTATATTTTTTGGATAGCTTATAAGTTTATCACAAACAATATAAATCGGATTTGATCATTGCTAACAATTCATGTTTTGAAATACACTTAGTAGGCATGGGCGTGGCGTTCAATGCTCATAACTAGCTGGGAAAAGCACTTTCTTGAACGCTTATTCATGAAAAACTTATAGTTCATTCTACTGTAGTATACTCGTGCAAGGATCATGGGGCTTAAGCCCTTGCATTACAATTAAATGCAAATATCACTAGATAGAGAGTAAATGCAAAAAAACTGTGAAAAAGAATTTTGGCAAAGTCGTGGACTATTGAAAAAAAAAGAAAAGTGCAGAGTTTTTCATCACAATGCTAATATAAGTGCAGAATTTTAAATCACAAATCTGAGATACGTTTTTTTCAGTAGTTTTCCAAAGCTTCCTGGAAGGATGAGTTAATTTTCTTCAACGAGTAATTAACATTACGTCAATAAAAGCGATAGAATTAGAATTAACTTACCCATCTCTTGGATCGATCGCAAGACCACGTGGCATTTGTATATCGGTCGAAATGAGTGTGCTGCGAAAAGAGTCATTTGAATTGCACACATAAATCAGTCTAGCAGCACTTTCTGCAAAATATATGTTTTTAGTCACCCAGTCAACAGCTAAACCGTCTGGAACAGAAAGACCAGTTGTAGCAATTACTTCTGCCTGAAATGCGAAGGTAATGCTTAGCTATACCAAATTTTGATATATGACTTTCACCGACCTTAATTTTAGATAAGTGAAAAGTTTATCATAGGCTAGGTTGAATACCAACCCCATTTAATGTTAATCTCCTATTTCAACAAAGTGTCACGATACTATTTAAACTAGCACCAGTTTTGCTATTGTTCTAGAAAGTATCAACGGCTGTTGCTTCACACATAAAAATAACAAATATTGTAATAACACCTGATTATTCATTAAAAAGCGTGCATAAAGTAACGGTGGTAATAAATACCTTTGACCCTCGGGTATCTGTTCCAAAGTAAGTTACATAGAGTTTGTTTTCAGCTACATCTGTGAAAAACACTTTTCCTAGGCGAACATCAAAGTCCAACGCGACTATGCGAGTGTGATTAGTTACAAACGTATCGTGGCGTCCACTGGAAAGCTCCTGGCGGCCAATAGTTTTTATGTCTGCAAAAATTAGTTCTGCGTCCATTGTGGCTACAAAATAAATTTTAAGATTATTCTTATTCAATCAGGAAAACTGATGGAAGATCATATAACAATAGGAGGGTAGCCCTTGAGGATAAATTCCTCATAAAGTTAATAGTGCGTTTAATGAAATCCAACATTGCTTCTAATTCCCTCACTCATATTTCCGGTGTGATGCTAATGCAAAGAACTCCATCTTTACTTCAGGACGTTAGTAAAAAATCACTATATATTACTTTATCATCCTAAATTGATTTACAGGAGTAAATTTATGACCATCTAATTCTTTTCTTTTCTAATTCGAAACAAATTGAAACGCTCCCAGGCGTTATACGGCATTTTTGCGTAACAATTAATGTTGTTCCTAATGTTTAATTGTGACCAAACTATATCCCTCACAGCGCAGAAATAATTTTACGCTTAGTATCATCTTGACGTCTGAAGAGTATACCTGTTACCAGCCATGTTTCATTTGGGACTCCTATATTTTGCTGGAAAAGTTCCTTGAAGTTGAACTTGATAATCAGTGAGTTACCATCATGGAAAATTAAGTTGGTATATCAAACCTGATTTCTAAGAAGCAAACTATGGCAAAACAATATATTGTTGCTAAAAAATTGTACTCACAATTAAAACGACATCTGGTTGGTGGTTCAAAAATGTATCCTCTTGCACAATCACATTTGAAACTTCCTGGCCTGTTGATGCACTTTTGATCACATTTGGCAGTGAAATCCTTGCATTCATCAATATCTGTAAAAATTTAGGAACCAATGACAAAACTATGAAAGAATATGAAGTTAACTTCAGTTAACTTGAAGGTGGGATAAAACCCTCTTTACTTGCTTTTAGACACCTAATAGTGAATAAAATTATCTTAAAATTACTAAACTTTTCATTAATAGACACCTGCTTCAGAGCTGTGTGTTCCCTATACTTTTTGAAAATGATTATCTAAGATATGGACATGGTGGTGATGGCTTTGCACGCCTGGCACGAATTGAACATCATGCGTCTCAGAAAAATGAAATTGGTGCCAATCTAATGAGTTGTTGTCGGTTTCAATACATTTTCTATTGTGTTGCAACACAGATATCGAGTTTATGGAAATGTTTTTACTTGCAAAGGCCAAAACGGCGAACAAGATTGGTTAATTTCATAAAAATGAAAACACACAAAGCATTTAAGAATGAAAACATAACGGTTTTTCCTAAGGCATCACTTGCCCCTTTGGGAGCTTCAATAGGCTCTTCCTCTTGATTTTTATAGGAATCAGACAAGGGAGGTCACACAGAAAGCAAGGAACTCCGTGAGGAAGTAGTCGATACCCTGTAAGAAACTATTGATTTGCTTTAGATATAATTTACTTGGTCTTTAGCTTACTTTAAAAAACTTAGCCTGGCTCGAAAAGACCTTGCCCATACAGTTACATTATTGGTTTCCATGCCACATTTATATTGCCCGGTGACAAACTTGTTGCTTCATCATTTTATCTATCATCATTTTACCGAAAAAAGCCTTGAGTATTGGAGTTATCAGCTTTTCGTAGAAGTAAAAGTACAAGGCTAGAAATTGATTTTATCTAGTTAGATGTTCTGCTGCAGGACAAAAATACTCATATGGTTAGTGGTTAGTGGCTTCTATAAATTAAATTTTTTGAAATACTACCTTCGCACATTTTGCCATCCTTTTTTAAAGTGTAGCCTTCTTTACAGAAACAAATAGGAGCTCCAGTTGGAGTTGCTTTGCAAAAATGTTCACAGCCACTTGTTGCACAGTTCACCTCCGCTACAAGTAAAAATAACGGCGGTACATTTCACGCGATATCAGAAAGGACAGTGATACGGAATGATTTGAGTCATGAATTAACGAAAAAAAAGTCCACAAGAAAATGATTTATTATTCCGTATTATTTTTTGCGCCCAAAACTTGATACAACTCCTTGGTTGAATCGTTGCAAATAACAGACCTTTTTCAGGGACCATTGAAAACCTATGTATCATACGCTATGTTTCAAAATCCTAGTGCGCGCAGTTTTTTTACAACTATCCTGCAAACGCGCAGATCGGCTTGCAAACTTTCGACTGGCTTATATAACATGACCCAGGCCTTTAGCAGTTCACAACCATGGTATTATTATTCATTTAACTTTGCCATTTCGCATAGGGAAAAAAGGAATTCGGTAAAGATATTCGATGAAACTACAGAAGGTCGAAGTGGCTACGAGGCACTGCAAAAATGGCTTTGTGGCAGTATCAGCACGTATCGCAAACATCATAGATACATAGTAAGATTGAAGTCTTGTCTCTTTTTGGATTTCTGAAATTTTTTACCAATAAGCACCGTGTGTACATTTCGCATATTAGCGGTGTAATAAGCTCTGATTTGTTTGCCTCCAGCGTCAATGGCCTCGTAATATACCGTGATAATAGTGGAAGCTGTGAGAAAACAGCAAAAATACAAAATATTGACGGTTAAAAGTTGGAAACTGATCCATTTTGAAAATATGACATCCGTCCAAAAAAGTGAAAAATTAGATGACTAATGAATTATCGATTTCTCAAGAAAGTTCAAATTCAAGAGAAAAATTTATTTTAAAAAACAAATTCTAAAAATGGCTTAGACTTTGGGAACCTGTTAGAGAATGCAGGAGACGTTTTTCTGCAGATTCCACTACCATAGAAAAAAACATGACGTCATTGGCGTTTGAGCTAAAATCTGAGTAATCTCTGAACGGCATGCTTACAAAAAGTAAAAAGTGGGGACAGTTTATTTGCTTTAAAAGGTGGTGAACCTTTCATTAACCCTTTCGCACCCGGATTTATTTTCAGTAAACTGTTACAACCCATATAATACTCACTTTTCAGGGGGTATCATAGTCAAATAACTTGGATGAAAGCGTAAACTATTATAGAAAACTGCCAACAGAACGTTTTCAATTTTTTGTACTTAACCACCTGAGAAAATCATCTTTTCCAGTGTTTGTCATTGGACCATATGGCCCGTCCAGGGGTGAAAGGGTTAAAGTTTATTTGAGGCTTCAAAGGGAATAAGAGAAAAATTTAAATGTCAAAATACAAACAACATCGCGGTCCTTCATCCGAGTTATCACCGCAGTCATTCTCTGAATCACATATTTTATGCACAGGGATGCATCTCGTTGAGCCAATACACTTCCACTGTCCTCTCGGGCATTTTTTTCGCCGAACTACAAAACAAACGTCTCTATATTTGACTTTGTACACATAATGCGATTTTCGTTGCAGGAAAGTTTGGTTCTATGCAGGCGTCATTTCATTTTGCATCTTAAGTTATATCGTGCATGTCATGTGGCAAAACTACTACAGCTGAGTTCAAAACAAGAGTGGTATTAGATTAGCAGTCAAGGTCAATGTCAAGCATAATGAGTTGGATATGTCCAGTCGCTGGATAGATTGAGCTACAACTTAACAGAGAGAGGTAAAAGCGATGAATTATGAGCCAGCTGTAAATTAAAGACAATCTTTTGAGCTGGGTTACAGAGAGAGTTAAAAGCGTTGAATTATGAGCCAGCTGTAAATTGAAGACAATCGTTTGAGCTGGGTTACAGAGAGAGGTAAAAGCGATGAATTATGAGCCAGCTGTAAATTGAAGACAATCTTTTGAGCTGGGTTACGATCACATCGCAACAAAAATTATTCAAACTCACGACAACTGTTTTCATCAGAGCCATCCCCGCAATCATCTTCTTCATCACAAAGCCATTGCTTGCTGATACACTTCCCATTTTTACATTTGTGTTGTAGTAGCGCATCGCACTTGGGTTCTAAAATGAGTAATATTAGATACGAATCAGTTCATAATTTATTCCTTTCTGTGAATTTTCACCTGCTGTGGACAAAAACTGAATCTATGGAGGCCAGGGCCATTTTTATAAATTGCTGCAGTGCGGTATGCAGAACATCAAATCTCGACAAAATGGGTGCTTTCCTTTGAAACTTTACAACATTGCGCTCAGTAGAGGCAGGGATGAACGAGGCAATCAGTAGATTGAGGCCATGTAATTATCACTTAGCAATCAGATGGAATTGGCAAAAATGAAATGAAATAGTAAGTCTTTTCCATCCTATAAACAAACCATGGATCTTTGAAGCGCTGCCACATTGTTTGCTAAACATGCTTGGCAAAGTATGTCAGTACATTTTTTTTGTACAATCAACCTAGTTGAACTTATAGTAAGAGAAGGAAACATAGAAGAACTTATTACACCAGGTAGAATTGAAGGCACTGGGGACAGACGAAGACAAAGAACAAAACAGCTTGACAATATCAGGGATTGGTTACCATTAGACGGGAGATGCGAAGTGATTCATAGATGCCTAGATAGAGAGCAGTGGAGGTCCATAATCGCCCAAGCTAAACGGCATGGCACCTGAAGAAGAAACCTAATTGAAAAGTCCTCCTTTCCTGTAGGCATGACTGATTTCGAATATTGATATGAAACCAGCTAAAGAGAGGAAATAACTCTTCTGATCAGTTATTATTTTCCGAAAAAACACGCGCCCGTTCATTCCATTCATCCCTCTCCTTGTTTTCTCCCCTAGCGAGATCCACAATATGCGAGTTGTGACTGGGTCACATGCATCCTTTGGTGCCTGAGATGATGACTGAGTTGAAATATCCTACATCCTGAGTAGCTATTTCTTTAATATTGCATGTTTCAATTAAAAAGCAAACGCAATCAGTGGTGCAAAACAGAATATTTTTAATCTGAGAAGGTGACATATCAGGTAGTAATTACAAATAATGGCCAGAATCTCTAATGCGACAGCCCAAGCGTGTTTGGGCCAAGATTAGTTTGTTGAATAGTTGGCTACTTACTGCAAGATATGGTCTCATCACTACCATCAGAGCAATCTGCTTCACCATCACACACAAAACTTTTTCTTATGCATAGCCCATTTTTGCACCTGAATTCTCCTTCCCCGCATTTGGTTTCCACGATGTGAGCTGAAACTGTATAAAATGTTCACAATAAGTGTAAGTTCAGGTAGCAGAGCGTTTGTGCACAATTGAGCTGTAATAAGTGCCAAGAGAATGGTAGCTTTTTCTTTCCTATGTACCTGATGATATACCATGCACTCTTAATTAGATATTCGACCACATAACAGACTTACATGCAGCCCATTGAAACTGCGTAGCAGTGTGAGATGGATTGACTATGGCATTGAATAAAACGAAGTTTGAAACATTTATTTACATTTGGTAAACAAACAGTAATAAGCTAATCTAAATGAACTATCTACATAACAAAAACTCTTGTATACAAAAGAAAAAGATAATTTTATGACCTAATCATGCTTCTATATATTGCCGCTAAGTTTGCATTTTTTGATCAGAGAGAGTGTTCCAAAGTAATGCACCTTAAGATAAAATTGACAAAAAAAAGGTTGGCAAGATTTATCGCAAATTCGAAAAAGGTAGCTTCAATAAGATAGCGCCAATTGAAATATTTAGCAGCGAGCAAAACCTTGAGTTGACTAAAAAGCTTACTTTAAGGTATTAAGGGAGGGTGGTTAGGAACATTTTATGATTGGTGGGTAAAACTATCCCGGTAAAACGCAAAGTTGCCATTGCTAAAATACCGACTTGCGAAAAAACTGGAATAAGCATAATTTATATCAGTGTAATTCCAGGTGAAGGTCACTTTTCTTAACTTTGTTTTCATTCCATTCCCTAAGCGATGCATGCGGATGCTCAAAACAGGAAGACTTTGTAAGGGAAACATGTGCAAAGTAGTGAAAAGATATGACCTTATAATCGTTTATCGTTTATTAATGGGACTGATTTTTCAGTATTTTAAATAGATTACAAATATATGTGTCTCCACTGCTGTCGGGTTAATTAGCGATTGTAAATGAAATGATAGCTATGTTATGCAGTAAATTGCCTTTTGCAGGACATAAATTTATTCTATGTTTCATTGTTACTGTGTTTGTATTTTAGTGCAGTCATTTTTACAGTGTGTGAACATGTAAAAACGAGCGTATGAACCCCCCCCTTTCGGCTTCTAGAAAATGTTTAATTAGATCTTTACGCATTTCAAACTATGAAAGATTATCAAAATACTTTAATGTGAACAGCATATTTCAATGTTTATTGGATAAAAAATTACTGATAATCATTTCATATGGTTCTTCGTATTAAAAAACAATAGACGAATCAGTTTGAAGTTCATATGAAAATATCAACTGATGACTTACCACATCCTTTTTCATCCGATTCATCACCACAGTCATCATCACCATCGCATTTCCACTTTCTCAAAATGCATTTCCCATTTCCACAACTGAAATGGCTATGGGCACATGAATGACTTCCTGACAAAAAATCATCGTTTCTGATTATTAGGAATTATGATATTTAGTTTCCTACTTATGTTTCCTATTCTTAACATGTCATCATTCTCAAGCATGATTGCATATATTAGTATATATATATATATATGATCAATGAGAAACACGTACCATTTCATATACTTTTTAAAAATCTACATATATATAAAAAAAATTATAAATGGAAGAGAAATGGCGTAAAACCGTGACATTGATTAAATGTAAGGCATCTTGGAAGAAGCTTATCTGCCATATATTAAAAAGGGTTTGCAATTCCATGCTACACAGCATAGAAACAACTAGCCTAAAGAGTGCACATTTCAATTAAATATAAGATTATAAGATCACTTAAAAGGCGAAAATCAATAAAGCGTGGCTAGATTGTAATTTTTCAATGATTTATAGATTCTTTGGGTTAACTGATAAATTTTTAATACATAAATAGTATCTATTACCAGCAGACATAGACTACCATTTTGCTGCAGAAAAGTTCATACATTTTGGCTTGTGTACTTAATGGCGAAAACATATAATTCATCAAGAAAATGATATATAGAAGGGTACTTATCCTTCTACATATTAAGTCGTTTGTGAATTAAGTCATCTGATGCCGATTAGTTTGTTCTAATATCATTGGCTGAGCTAGAGCAACATTTTTGTGAAATATTTATCAACCAAGGCCACAGAAATCTAAAGGGTGGGTTCACATGCTTGATGACATTAGTGACGTCCGTGAAAAGCGAAAATTCAAAATTTTTCATGATTTTGGGAAGTGAGTAAAATTCAAAAATAAAAGAAGGATTCTTACTGCAGTCTAATTCATCTGAGCCATCTTTACAATCGTTCTCATGATCACATCTCCACCAGAGTGGAATACAGGTGGTGGAACCATTCTTGCACCTAAACTCAGTTTTTTCACATTCAACAGAGCCTTGAAAAAGATAAGGACTGGATTATATGTCAGGTAACCTATTGGTGACAAAAATTTACTCAATCTGCAATGCTAAAAATTTTAAAAATTTTCAACAACACTTGTATATTGACATACAAAAACAGAAAATTTGCAAGCATCAGAATACCAATCGGTATTTGATATTCAGAACGATAACGTTCACTATTAGGTTCTTTCATCATCTCTACAGCTAAGTTAATAGGAAATCACCCCTAGCGCAGTATAGTCCTGCAATGTGCTGTCTTTGCACAATCAATTAGAAGCCCTGAGGATACCCATGAAAAAGTCGGGATTGATAGAAGATTCCACAACTCATTGTGAAGTACTTTGTATCAGACATTTTTGTCAAGGCAGGTTATGGAGAGAACTACAACCCGCTGCCAAAAATCGTATTAAACACGCATGAAAAGTCATGTTTACCTGATCCGACCTCAAAACACTGGTTTAACACTTATAACTTATGTTTACCATTGATTTCAGTCAACGAGTAACCATGAAATTTTGTTTACACACAATTGCAATAACGTTTCCAAGCATTATTGGTTCTAAGACCTCCAAGTGCTTTCGCCTGGAGCTAGGTTTCAGTTATTTCAACCAATTAATATCTCAGTTCCTATCATTCCTCTGAGAAGATTGCCTAAACTGTCGCATTTAAAAGCTAAGCTGCGAACTTATTTCAGCAAATCGAGATCTAGCACTAAGCTTGCAAAGGTTTCCTGCTACACTAATACTTGGGGTACCTTCTGATTCCAAAAATTGCTGCAGGAGAATAATAGAGCACGATGCTGTTTAGCAAACAGAGCCCGTAATACTAGTCAACCTTGCAATGGATTCTGCTTAGCTAGAGTATTTGAATTGAATATAAAAATGAAGATACAATACCGCAGTCCAGCTCATCACTAGCATCTGCACAGTCAGCTTGTTTGTCACATCGCCACCTCGCAGGAATGCAATTTGTTTGATTTTGACATCTAAATTGCGACGCAGCGCAAGACCTATGAGCTAACAAACAAATTCCTGTTGTAAGAGAAGACATAAATGGGCACACTGAACATGACCGGAACATGTGGTAACTTTAAAACAAACCTGTTTCTCTTCTACGGGTTTAAGACAGCAATACGTCTAGCTGAATGAAAGCATGGATAGAGGGATTGACATCAACCTCTTTGTTCCATGAACTCAATTTAATCACAAAACCTTCCCGACCTCGCAGTCTTGCAGTCGCAAGACATCGTTTTCTAACAAATTCTGCAGAGAGTTTCTGAGAATGCATTAATTGAGTAAATTCCTTTATGTAACAAACAATGCAAATTGAAGCTTCTCAACAGCTAAATATGTCATATCATTTGATTGTTTAGGCTTGGACGCCATATTCCTAGCTTCCATGTTTAAATTGAAAGAAAAAATGTGTGCTAAAGCCTCTGCATTTCGACCTAAAAGCTGGATTGGGACATTTTCTCATGAAAAAATTTACATGAAAATCTCCTTCTTGCAAAAATACCTACAGAGAGTATCTTATATGCTCACTATCGGCTGCACCTGCTAAACGAAGCATAACATCAAACACTAAAGAAATATTCCAGGTTTGAAGTTAACAGAGTCTCTACATATATAAATGTATTCTGCATTACCACATAATAATGGGCCTTCGTCACTACCATCATCGCAGTCAGATTCACCATCACAAACCCAATTATGTGAGATGCATCGCTTGCTCCTCGTGCACTCGAATTGCTGACAGGAGGATGGTGCTGAAAACAAGACAAGTGAAACGTTATACAACATTAAGTAACAAGAGTTCCCTCAATACAGTAGTTTTTAAAACTATGTCGGAGAAGTAACAGAGCGTAATAGAAGGCAAAAAAGTGTTAAGATTATTGAGACCATGAAATGATAGGAAGACAAGCATCTGCATTAAATTGAACAGATATCGTTTTCTCTTACTTGTTCGTTAAATTTAACTGCTGCAATAAAAAGATGGTAAAAATACTGGCTATCCAGGTGCAAACTACCTCCGTATTAAAGTTTTTTGTAATCGTAGGTTTTGATGGAATTTAAAATGAAAATGTTTGAAAAATCTTGTACATTAATTATAAGTTTTATCGGGTGGTTAAGTGGAACATGTGTATTAGTGTGCATATTTCACACATTACTTTTTCTGAAGATGCAGTAGCGGCTTTTCCGAAGTATGCTTCAATTGGCAAACTAAATTAATAAGGGTTTGTAAACATTACATTCATGCTAAATTTCAAAGAGAATTCAAACTGAATTCGAAATAAACGGCACATGTCACAAGCTGGCAAACCAGTGTCGTGGCACTCTGATAAACTCTTTCAATGGCACTCTGATAAACTCTTTCAATGGCACTCTGATAAACTCTTTCAATTGTACTCTGATAAACCAAGCAACGAGCGAGGAGTGATTGGGAATCACACAATATTGAGTATGCCAATCGATAAGATCAACAAGTAAACCTCAAATCGAGCAAACCACCACAAATTTTTCCTTACATTTTCCTATATGTCGCCATTATTTAGTCACAGCAACCCAGTTGCAATTCCCTTTTTATTGTAAGAATTACAAGCAAGATAAACTATATTGTCATATGAAACAGGTTTCACAAAAATAGACGTAAATTTACGAAAGCGTGATGGTTGACAGTTGACAGAGCTGAGCCGCCTGAAAAGTGTTGCAAATCACTGAAATGGACATCTATTAAACAACTTTTGAAACAGTTTTCTCTAACTAAGGAGCAGCCATGGTTAAAAAATTGTTCTTCATAAAAAGCAATTCTTCATAACCTCTACACCTGAGTCCCCAATATGATGACAACTCAGGGGTGGCGCCAGAGGGGTGGGCTGTAGCCGTCGTCGGGGAGTGTTAGATCCTCGCCGGGGAAAAATTTCGTGTCTGTCGGGGAATATTTGACGGAAAATTGTGTTATAATGCACAGAAAGAAACCCTCTATTCTGTTATTTAGCCCCCTGTCGAACAAATCCTGGCGCCACCCCTGTGATAAGTTAACTAGCCATTTATGATGATTGATTTTTTGTGATGGCGACTGATGATGATTGATAATGATCGCGCTGACGATGAGGATGATTGCGATGTTGACGGTGACGATGATGAAGATGATGATTATAATGATTGTTGATGACTTTCGAAGCCAGGACTTGGCAGAAATTATTTTCTGTAACAAACTTGACACTTTTAGAGCCATTGATCACTTTCGATTAATTTATAACAAAAATTGGAGATTTTGTTTATGTACAAGTGCTGGTTGAAAGCAGTTTGGATATAAAAGCTGTTAACGTTAAGGTCTGTCTCAATTGCCAAATCAGGCATTTGAAGATATGACGCGCTTTCTTCGAAGCAATCACACAATGGGTGTGCAACTCATAATAATAGAAACTTTTCATTATTGTCAAAGCTAAAATGCAATTACTAATCTCCAACCTACAAAGGTAGATGGAACTGTATTTATAATATAACAGAAACAGCAAGTGACGGGAAAAGTCAAATAGAGGAATCGCAAAGCATATAATGCAGAAAAAGACGCGAATGCAGACTGATAAAAATTTTGAGAGCAGATGTAGCGTTTGTATCATTTTTAAAATCAAAAGAATTAGATTTGTAAAAGAAATCACGAATACTAAAATAACTGATGAATGCCGACACAAAAATACTTTTTATAGTCATTTCATTTCTTTTCATATTCAAACTAAAACAATACAAACCCGATTAATAAATGTTGTTACTACTTACATGCCCAGATTTTCAATAACTTTAAACAAACAGTTAATACCAAAGAAGATCAGGATTTGTCCATGGTTTGTTTGTCAAAACAATATGTAATTGTTCGTGCGGACCACTATGTTTAAAAGATCTTAACTGCCTTGTTTGAATTCATTCATTTCAAGAAAATATGCAGATAATTGACCAAAAGTTCCTTTCAAGCAGGTCGAAAGGTTGATCATCATTATTTCAACTTTTCATTGCACTTACGATTGTGAAACTTGTTAAATCATACTTTAAATCATTAGAGTTTAATTATGTGTGTAACTTCTAGGTTTTACTTTACTAGGAGCTTTCTGTTCAATATATCGCCATTTAGTTTATTATTGCAGTGCACTAGAAGTCTGAGTTTGGGTTTGACAACTGAATTGGTCCTATTACTGTACTATGCCAAATATAAGTGAGCATTAAAAGTAGGAATTCAAGGTACTTAGCGCAATAAGACACATCCAACAAATAAGTTTGTAATATGTGCACAAGAAATGGTGTTGCAGCAACAACTAGTAAAATTTAGGCGATACTTGGAATAAACTGGCCAGGGTGCAATGAATCATATTCCTTCTCTCATTGGGTCATTTGTAATGCAGTATAAAATTATATGCAGCAGATTATTAATAACATGTTTTCTCATTTTGTTATACCCAAATAAATGATTTCATGACGAATTAATAATCCTCTAGTGAATAGTAATTGTAAGTAATTGTTAGTATTTTCAATGCGCGGTATTCCAATTATGCTTGTGACCTCAGATTTCTTCCTCGTTTCCAGTCTCCAAGGGGGACTTACCCTGACGTCACCTGAGAAAAAGAAAGATCTTCCTGAATAGCATGGCTTAATAGGACTGTCATATAACAAATGTGTACCCCTTGACCAGTTCCTGGGCATAAATCAGATCAAGTGTTGATAGTTGACTGACTGCTTTAGTTCTCCATTATGATGACACAATCACTAATCCTATCAACAATTCAAGTAACTCTGCAGTGTTTCACCAATGACCTTTGAAGAGATAACAACAATCATGTACCATCCATTCTTATATATGATTTAGATTTTACAGCCTTTAAGATGGATTGATACTTTTAAAAAGCTCAAGTCGCCTGTTGAACACCCCATGATTTGTACCAAGGGGCATAATTTTGCACATTTTGCAATATGGCTGTTATGTGGTGAAAGTAGTGGCAAGCTATAACAAGAATCAAATTCCATTCCATATACAGTCTGATAATTTATCAGTTTTCTAATAAAATTTACATGATGTTGTAGTCTCTGCAAACAGATGTGAAGAGCAAGATACTTTTTAATTTAAAATTTACAGTACTTTTTTGATAACTTAATCCCTAATAATATGCTTGCTAATTGCAAAGATTGAAAACATACAATTTTTGTGTTCTTGATACCTAGCAAAAATTAACAGTAATCTTGACTTTCTTTTAGCTCAAAGTATCAAAGTTTCGTTTCTTGTGGCCAGTAAATAGTAGTCCCCAATAATATGTCTTATAAAATTGGCTAAGATATTAGTAAGCACCGATAGATAAAATATCAGATACTAACAAAGTAAGAGTACCATATTTATTCAAATATAACACACAAATTCTCTACCTAACAAAGGTCTAGGGTGATGAAAATACAGTATACATGCTTGTAATATGTGATTATGACATTCTGTTACGGCTTATGGATCAACTTTCTTTGATGTTACCACTAACCACCCTAACTAGACACACACTATGTCCTCACAGAGAAAGAAACAGATATACTCTTTAATTTTAGATTTGGCAAATTATTTGCTGGATGTGTCTTGATGGCCATATACTTTTAATCCCAGCCCTAATTCCTAGTTCTGGGAGTGGTGTCTAAACTGTTTTCCCTAGCTTGGTACTATCCATAAAATGGGTGACGATAGACTTTTTGACATTTGAAATTCATGGATCTCCACATGCCAGCCAACCATATATAAAACTGTGCAACCATAATGATACTTGCACTGATGCTTTAAACTGTTGTTGTGAAGTGGAAATTTTGAAGACTGTTGTAGTCAACAGGGAGGAATAGGAAAGGCTAATCAACACTTTTGTGAAATAATGATATAAAGAGGATTAAGGTGAAGACACACAGAGAGAGAAGAGAAACAAAAGAAATCAAAAATATAAACTATAATTGTTTTTGGGTCACACATGTATTAATCATATTAATACATATAGTAATTATCAAGGTTCTCTATTGTATTTTTATAAATCCATACATACATTTTGCACAAAAAAACATTTCTTTTTTTCTGATTAATTCTAATCATGTTAAAATTGATGAATAATCTATATTGCTCAGGTTCTTTGTTCAGGGGCTGCTCTCTCCACGATTAGTTTACCTACTGAAAGACCTCCTCCTTAAAAAAATTCCTCTCCCTACAAAGTTTCATTTGAATATCATGTATAATTGATCATATATTAACTTCCTATTGTATTTGTTGTATTTAGTTGTATCTTAATGAAATGAAAAATGAAATTAAAAACATTAAAAAAGGACAATCAAATGTAAGCTCACTTCAGAAAGTTCTACAACTTCGTCTCAAAAGCAAATAAATTGGGTAGCATTCATGCAGAAGGTGTTTATTTATGCATTCATTTTTTCATTCATCTATGTCAACTTTCCTAATTATTAAGAATGCTTAGGCTAACAGTTAATGAACATTACTATAATTGCAAACATTTATGATACATTTTGATGAGTTTGCAAGCAGACTTTCATTGTAAACAAATTCAAGTTAGCAAATTTAAAGTTTAAAATTAAACTCTCATACATTTAATGACCAAAGTATGCCACTGCATTGTTGAAAATGGTCAAAGTGAACAGTGCCAACATTTGAAACATGCAACTACAGTTGACAGCAATTTCAGATAAATCAAACTTGGCAGCTTAAAAATTTCAGTTAACCCACATTCCTTTGATCTTCATTTTTAACGCTTTCCACCAAAAATAGATGGTGGGAAGACAGACCAAATTTGAGTTAAAACTGTTGTTATTTAACATTTAAAGAAAAGAGTAAGATAAAAAAACTTATAAATGCAAATAGGTTAGATATTTTTATGGGTAAAAGACTGTGTAACTTTGTAAGAATGGAACATGCAAAAACTTTGCAGCCAAGGTTGGAAATAAAACACAGATGATAATGCACTTAAGGGAATAGCCAGCTTATGCATTATCAAGCTTATGCTTAAGCAATTTCTTTATCAACTAGCAATTCAACGCGCTGTAATCTTTTTAATTCAGTACTGTCTTAATTAAGGTATGATGTTATCTCTAATGCGGTGAGGCACAGATACAACGAGTAAGGTTTAATTAAAACACGTTGCTAGCTCCCTTGCAGCAAGTGCAGAAGCATGTGCTTATACTTGACGTTAGCTGCCCTGGCAATCAACTGATAGCAATTTAATAAGGCTATTTCGGTTTCGTAAAGAGCATTCTATTGCCACTTGGCTCTGAAGTGAACACTATGTTTGTGTTTATACCAATGACGGTGGCCTAAAATTGAAAACTGGCCTACGATGGCAGTTGCTAATATGAGCTTGTGTAACATGAGTGTACGCGATTGTAATATCCAGCATACACTATGTTACTCAATTTATTTACTCTTTTACGTGACTATTGCTTTTCAGCTAAGCAGTCACTTGTAATGCTGTGAAATTATGTGCATAAAAAACATGTTTAGAATAACAACCTTCACGATCTGTATTGGCCTAATTCTTCTCTGTTTGTTTCTGCGTCTTGGCGAGAAAGTGAACACTACATATGTACCGATCACGCCTCCATTCAAGATCTTGTAAAACAATTGGCAGCAGAGAAGGAAGAGATAATGGGACAGTGCTTATACAGATGAAAATGCAAATGATCTTTGACTTCATCAAAGATGATCGGTTTTGCAAAAATAATTAAATATCAGGAACTGAACATACCTTTCTCAGATGTGGAATAGCCTGCACCAATAGTCAATGTTATAATAAAGCTAACACAGTATTGGCGCGAGAACATTTTAGCTATCAGATTTCTAACATGACCGGAATTGCCGCTACTTTTACCTTTTACATAACATTTTGCGCAAGAACCAAGGTGACGGGGGAAACATCGTGGTCTCTATCGTACCCCCTAAAAATTGGAATGACTCAGGTGATATCTGTGGTGATCCCTCTTAGCACCCTCTACACTAGTGATAAATACTATGTTTCCTAACAGGCAACATGGATACCCAAACACGAATGATATAAGCAAGTTTAGGCGGGATCTAGCTGTAAATATGAGTCCATCACATATGCGTTATACTACAGATACACCCAAGGTAGGATCCATTCTTAAAGTTGACAATCAATCGTTCAAGCTTATAAGAACTTCTTAGCCAACCCTGATCCTAATTGTAGCCCTAACTCTGCATCTGTAACAGGGACTAGAGCACCCTGTTACTTTCAGTAATGACGAACGGAAGAAACATGTCCAAGTTATATCACGATAAGAATTGATAGATTCAGAACAAGATAATTACATACATGCAAATAACATATGATTATTGGATAAGCACCCCGGGTAATGTCTGTACAGTACAGTGAAAGTTGTTCAGTACAATGGAGGGCTAACATCAGTACAGTGGAGGGCTAATATTGAGTACAGTGGAGGGCTAATATTGAGTACAGTAGAGGCTGTGCAGTACAGTGAAGGGCTAACATGATGCGTGTGAAGGGCTAACATTGAGTACAATTGAGTACAGTGCACAGACATCACCCGAGGTGGTAAGGGCTAGAACTCCCACTACACATTAACCTCACTCCTGACAATTCTGAAATGACACTTTGGAAAGACTACTACCATTCGCCAACACAAAAGGCAAATGTTTGTGATGTACTACGCTACGAATTTTTTAAATCCAACAATTTGTATTTTTTCACCACACAGTAAGTGTATGCATTTGCATTATGAGACGTCATCAAGACGTGATAGAGCATATAGATAAAATATAGATGACAGAAAATTACGTTGTAAGTGGTAGGAAATGTGACAACTCTTATTTGGTAGCAAGATAGGTTGTTTAATGTAATGATAATAAATCCATTTCTTGCACTATATCCTGACATTAGTTATGCCAATTTGAAGCTGATTGCAGAGTAGTTTTGGATGAAGTATTAATTTCAAATATCTGTGTCAACCTTTTACTTTATTCTACGCTAGAGAAATCGATTTCTACTCGTAGATTAAATACATCAAACCAAAGTTGCGATAGCATATCGCCTATTTTCTCGTGGAATTTACAGCCTTGCGGTAAATCGCTTTTTTATATCTACTTTTTATATCGCTTCTTTATTCATGACAACGCGACTATAGGATAAACGACTGATTTTCTAAGTACAACATCCTCTACGCAGGGAGCAGAAACTTCAGCCGTGTACACTCATAGGCTCAACAAAACCCATCTAATCTAAATCTAAATCCCAAGATAAATTCCAAAATATTTTATGAGTATTTTCTTTGCTAAGTGTTACTCCTGCGTATATTTTTCTATGGAATCGGATTACCATCATAACAATAAACATAATTCTTAAGACAAATCTAGGGGGATACGTTTTCTGAGGCCAAGTGATCATGAAAGCGTTCAAATATGTTAAATTGCCTTATGCTTTACAGTGCCCTATCATCAAGCATATTTAGGTGGGCAGCCATTGCTTCCTCGAGACTTTGTAAAATCATAGTCAATAGTCTATCGACTATGGTAATATCTCGATAACCCAATGGCGGATCTAGAAATTTCAGCAAATTTTTCCACGACTTTACGTCACATTATTAAACTCGTTCCCATACCTCTGGGCCACAATTTTGCGAAGAGCAACAAAATGAGAAAGCAAACACAATTTTGAATAAGATATTTCAAATCAACGCATAAAACTACGTTAAACCGCCTGTTTTCTTTTTTCACCTCATTTCCCCGTAAAAGACGTGCGGTGCAGTGTTTGAGGAAAGACCGTAGCTCTAGAACTGTTAAGTATAGAAGTGCCGTTAGGCACCTAGCAGGTCCAGGGTTGGGACCTGGTGGAGATCAAGGAAGCAAAGACCTCGGAAGCTCCTGACATCTCACATTTTCTGAGGTTTCCAAATGGCTTAGGATCCTGCAATTTCTTACGGTATTGCAATAAAACACAAGAAATACATTAATTTGTCTGTCTGAGTCTTAAACTACTATCCAAAATAATATTAAAATGGCAAGGGGGTGTTCTGGTGACCAGGAATCCACGCCTGTAGCCTGTCCAATAATCAAGCAATATTACACGTAAAGATATAAGCAGATGAAGTGCACATCTTCCTCGGAACAAAGTGATTACATCTAGTTGCCAATTTCAGACAAGCTTGAAAGATCGCAAGCCCTCCGAACTGTTACGCAAATTGCACTAATTTCCAACAATGAAAAGATGGCAGATAATATCTTTTAAATTACATG
Source organism: Catostylus mosaicus (assembly GCA_964019065.1). Lineage (NCBI taxonomy): Eukaryota > Metazoa > Cnidaria > Scyphozoa > Rhizostomeae > Catostylidae > Catostylus > Catostylus mosaicus. The sequence continues at coordinate 7,697,593 of OZ025188.1, read as the reverse complement.
GCGGGGGGCCAACGTTTATAAGATGTTGTCCTATTCTGTCAAATTTTTATTGAACGACAAAATATTCAACGCGAACTTATCTTATCAGTAACGCCCGACACTCCCCTGTTGACCAATTGCAGCAGCTCTAAGGTTGCCATTCCGCTATCCAGCAATTTATCTTCATATATTGTATATTATAAGAGACATAGATATGAGTCCATCACATATGCGTTATACTACAGATACAGATATAAAGTTAATGATGATGATGATGATTGAACCCACTGCTTTATTTGAGTTTCTAACTGCATAAATACTTGCAGGCTGGTCAGTTTCGTTGTTTTATAAGGCTCTTAATCGTTTGAATAACTTTTATTTCTCTGGGCAGATATTTCAAATTTGTCGCCCAAGCGATTTGTGACTTTTTGACCTGAATGTAACATGGCCATGATAAATCAATATATATGTGTTCCTTGCGGGCCGCTTTGTTTGTTTCTGTTTAAATATATGCTGTTCAAAAGGAAGATTTCATTTTGAAAACTTTTATAAATTCCAATACACAGAATTCTAATTTTCAACGTACATTTTCCGCGCTTTTGGAGTCTTAGTAAATAAATCGAAGTGCTCGCTCATGAATTTTTTCAACTATTTCTTTGATGTTCAAGAGGAAAATATTCCATTCTAGATAGACTGGTAGAATTTTCAAAACTGTATCATTTCCACCCGTGTAACTTTACGGGCATGGAATTTGTCTAGATGGGCAATCATTTGATTAATTTCAATCCAGTCTACGGCAGCATTTGATCCCGGGGGGGGGGGGTTACTTAGTATATTTTGCTGACGGGATGTGCACTCCTTTCCGGGTATCGATTTCACCTCTTTTCTCTAGCACCAGGTATCGAAGTAGAGCACTTTTTCTAAAGCCGGTTGCCAAAGGGGAAATTTTGCAAGACTTGGGGGTGTTTTTTACGCTTTGGAGTATACTTTTCGCCGATTTTTTCTAAAGCCGGGCACCATTGGTAGGGGGGAATTCTAGAGCCGGGTCAAGAAAAGTTTCTAGGAGTGCACATCCCCGTACGATTTTAGGTTAAGTACCCCCCCCCCCCCGGGCATTTGATCAGAAAGCCATTACAAGCGACGGTTACGTGTAATTTGGAATTCAAACATAAAGTTTTGAATTTTGAATTCAATTTTCGTTAACGACGTTTGAATCATCATATATGTAATTTGGAATTCAAAAATCATTAACGAAAATTGATCCCTGATGTTCGAATTCACTGCGAGTGCTGAGAAAATCTATCGCACCATGATAATGCCTGTTTTTGGATATTGTGGCTCACTTTCCCTGGGTTGGTCTTCATCATACAAAAAAAGAATTGAAAGCATTGAGCGGAGAAGCCTTGATGTCATAAGATCGACCAAGGTTGCGCCTGTCATTGTGTGTGCCAAGCATTGAAGCAGGAGTGAAAACGAGGATCTGTAATTTGCTGTTTGATACCATACAGGGCAATGTCTCTGATGCAATGGAAGATTACTTCGTAATAAAAAATTATGGGAAAAATACTAGAAACGACCAACATCTAGTAAAGTTACCTCAAGTAAAAACAAAATTTGGACGCAAAGGTTCTTATTATCTGGCAGGAAAAGAATTTAGTGATTTGCCACTCAGTGCCAGAATGATTGAATCGAGACTTCTTTTTAGACGATTTTAAGAAAAACATTTTAACATGTGAAACAGTTTATCGTTGGTTTGGACTGGATTTAGACTCATGTAAACATTTAGATATCTTACTTTAAATTGTAAATGTTTAAGTATCAGGACCCTTGCACTGATAGGTTATCCTGTTAAAACATTCGGATATTATTATTAATTCAATCCGGGGCAAGCTGTTAATTCATACCTTTGCTCTCGGGATTGATAGATACCGATGGATCTTGACAGTCGCTGATGTTTGTATGCCAAATCTTGTTGCAAATTCTTCAGCCGCAAATTGTCGAATTTTACTGCAACTGTAGTTGTTATACAGCCAAATTCTCCACTCTTTTCTGTTTCTGGCTTTTCAATCACCCACCATGTTCGCTTTTAAGCCGAAAATAAATGTCTCTTAATAATATTTGACAAATTGCAAAGAAAGATTTAACGACGATAAGCAATGCGTATATTGGGGAAAACGAAAATGAATCCTTGCTTGCTGTATAGGTCGAGTTTTAAAGACAATGTCAGAAAAATTCCAAAATTGGGCTGCCTGCTTTCTTCAGCGACAAGTACATTGGCACTATTGAACAACGCCGAAGACATTTAATACTAATAGCTTTGAAAAAATTGTTGCTACTGTCGAAAAGCTATAGCCCCCAGCCCCCTGTGTCGCGGTGCCTGGTTGCCATAAAATTTTGGCTTTCGAAAAACTTGCAACAATAATGATAATTAGAACAAGTGTTTATTCGGGAATGCAGGAAAACTGCGATACAAGACAAAAATAAAGAATTACAAAACACCAATGCACATATGTTTTGTTATTTGCTAATTTCTGTTAGTTTTTGGGTTATTTAATATTTTAATTATTATTCTAGAACTGCCATGCCTATTGTAGGTAGTGTTTTGTGATGCAATAAACGAAAAGAATTTATTAACAGAGCGGCGCCACGGAGGGATTGGGGGACGCCCCCCCCCCCAGTTGTCGCCAAGATTGATTTTCCAATTCAACTATTTGTTTCATGTTTGAGTCTGAAATGTTTGACATTAACAAGCGCCATTTTTTACGGTAACTGAGGGCCATCATCTGTCAGAAAAAGGGCTTTTTTCGAGTAAAATGGGCGTGGTTCAAAAAATTTTCAGACTCTATGCTGGCGCCGCCACTGTTTATCAATATAGAATATATACAGATAGCTGGTGTAATAGTCTAGAGATTGTCGCAATATATTCTGTATTTCACTAAATTTCTTCTCGATGAAGAAGACTTTATATCAAAGTTGTAAGTAAATTGCTTTTTAAAGCCTCCTTAGTAATTTGATTTCAGTTTCAGTTTAGATAAGTCTCTTCATTCATTAGTGGTTGGAAACATTACCTCTTGAAAACATAATTTTACATGGGTGCAGATGATTTCAAAAATGAGTTAAAACCCAGACTCATATTATAGCAACATTTCCCTACTTCATTTAACAGAAAAAAACTAAATACAAAGCTAAAATAATAACGTGGCAAAATATCCAATAGATAACTGAATAAAATATGGATACATAATTGACTGGATAGCTAATTCCTGGATCCATTGAGATAAGATACAAAATGGATCAAAAACCAGCACAAAATCAGATACTCAAGTAACTACAGTTAAGGTGGGCAAGTGCAATCCCTGACATAGATTTAATGTAGAACACTGCGTAAGGAATTTTTGTCAGGAGCAATTTTGTAATCATGTCTAAATTAATTTCAACTTCAATTCAATGCTAGCTTATTTTGTACCAAAAACAAAGAGATATAAAACAACCACCATATCAGCAATACTTATACTGATTTTGATGTTTTCATAGTAGTATTTCTCATACCTGCAATCCTTCACAAGAGATACCGAGGCTGGTCTCATCTGACACAATTTTCCGCTGATTCTAAAACAAACCCTTTCATAATTCAAAAAAGGACATTAATCCCCTTCCCTATATAAGGCGATGTTGCTTTGAAATCAAAATTAGGGATGTGAACCATGTGGCAGAAGGGCCATGTCCCTCCTACTTTTGGGTAAACTATGCAAAAGTACTTCTTCCAAACCTAAAAGTGCCACCATTTCTGGGAGCATGTGCCCCTTCTTTTTCAATAACTTTAGTTTGCTGAATACTTCAATTGTGCCCTGAATACAGGACCGCCTAGAAGGCGGGGTCGGAGGTCCGGGGCGCGTGCCCCGAAGGGGCCCGCAAAAGTATAAATCAAAAGAAAAAATTAATTGCCCACTGGGGCCCGGTGCAATGAAATACCCCAGGGCCCGCACTGGCTCTAGACGGCCCTGCCTGAATGTGTTACTTCTTTGATTCATTGTTCATCCAAATTGATGTTTTTAATGGAATTTGGTCCGAAAATGGCAAAAATCTTTCTTTTATATCTCTTATCTGCGATTCCTGATAATTCCTGATAATTCCGGGCCCCATATTTTCATCATACCCCAAATTAAAAGAAGACATAACTGAGCAACTCTATTACAAGAACTAAGATACCTTTCATTTTGTGACAATTTGATGAACAACGATGTTTCAATTTTTTGAGCCATTTCTACTCTGCTTACCTTCACTTCAGATGAACCTTTGCACATGGAATTATTATTTACTGATATAGCACTAAATATTCATTCATTTTGCAGCCATGCATAATTCAATTATTCAAATATTTTTCTGGCACCAGTTAAAGAAGAATTGAGCACAAATTTTTAGTGCCCTTAGAGCTGCCCCTTGCTTCCCTGGCCTCCACACCATTGATAATGAGAAAATAGTGCTTGAATTTTAAGATTGTTCCAATTCTAATAATGTTCGGCTATAATATTGTCGAAGGCTTGTGCTGGATTGAGTCTGTAATGTTAACGCCATAAAAATTCATCTGCATAGAATTTATTTAGTGACAACCTGCTGCCATAAAGGGCTTTAATATTTTTCTTTGCCCTGGACAAGTACGTCTTTGCGCCTTGCGTGTGTACACTGGCGAAAGGGTCAACAAAATTATACTTGTGTATCATGGACGAAACCCAGATTCCCTAAGTTGGCGTACACTGTAGTTCCTTGGTGAAAGAATTGTTGTATTATTGGCAGCAAGTTTTGTTTGTCTCTCCTGGAAACAAATGCGATCCATCCAGTCTTTGCTGCTCTATCGTACATCCCAAATACCCATTCCTGGTGTTGAAGCCAAATGGTATCTCTCTGTGGTATTTGCACTTTACCCACAATGACACATCAATTTCGATAATTTGCCCAACCCCTCCAAGGAACTTATCATCCGTTGGAAGTCTAGTCAGTTTACTGCTACATTCTTCCCTTAAAAGATTTTACCAATCCACAATGGCAGTCTTAGAAATTTCCAAATTTGTGGATGCTGTGCTCATCGTCATCCCCACACGCTAACAATAGATTATTGATGTCTTGCATTTTTTAATTTGAATTGGCGAAAAACCTGTCGTATCGTTGCTGTTATTCGACACCGTGGTCTCCATCTATGCCCATCCTGGCTAGGCCTTTTGAAAGTGCTGTAACGAGGCAGTTCTTTCTGTCTTTCGAAGGGAGCAACCAGTCTAACATCTTGACTTATTGCGATGAAAACGGTCGAAATTGGATTTTTAAGTAGACGAATTTGATTGTCAATGTCGACGGGTCAATGTATATCAGAAAAAGCCTGAAGCAGACTCTTGCCTTGCCGAAACTGATCAAATAGACAGGGAAATTACCACAACCATCTAGCAAATTGCCTAACCCTAAATTTTATTTCAGATTCGGGTTCTGGATGATGAAAGGATTCGAAAACTGCCAGGGGCCATTTTGGGCCTGGCCTAGAATTAGCGAAAAGGCAGCGAGTATTTGCAATGGTGAAGATGAAACAGCGACATGTAAGACAGAATCAGCCACATTATCTAAGACAGATAAAAGTGGATTGGAAGTTTCGGACTTTCTGTTTGGTGAAAACTCGTGTGATGAAAAGCTGCAGTAACATTTTGACAAAACGTTCCAGATAAGGCAACCAAGCACTGTTCAGAGTGTAAATATATCATTTCAACCTATTTTATCATATGAACGGATTTGGAATCCATGAGTTTGTTATGTGAGCGAAACATTACCGTTTGTGCCAGATCCTAAAATGAAGGGCTAATTCGACTTTGAAGTTTGTTACAACAACAACAACACATCCTTTGAGTTGCTGTATCTCCAGACTGGTAAGAGAAAAATAGATAGTGTTTTATAATTATTTTCTTGTCATGTAATGCTCTTTCCACTGGGAACAAAAAAATTTGAAAATTCGAAAATAAATTTTTTTCAGACCGTCCGTAGTTGTGGTCATCAATCACGTGAATTCTAGGCCAGGCCCAAACTGGCCCCTGGCAGTTTTCGAATCCTTTCATCATCCAGAACCCGAATCTGAAATAAAATAAAGGGTTAGGCAATTTGCTAGATGGTTGTGGTAATTTCCCTGTCTAAAGAGTTACTAACTGACGATTCCATCAGCCATCTAAGATTCATGAGGCCAACGAGATCACACCTTTTGAGTCTGACCTCGTATTCATGCAATTTCGTTTTTGACCTTGTTGATAATAAGTACAACGTGAAAAGTACCAAAATTTGACACCGTTCATTCCCGGAATTTCATTCGCAATCGTAACATGGCGGTTATTGCAAAGCAATGCTTCCATCCATGGAAACGATCATCTATTCTTATCCCATCACCGTTTGCTATTAACCATGCAAATAAAATTTCAATTGGCAATTTAATGATACGAAGAGAAATAAAAAAAGTTCCAAACAAGGTGAAAAGAAGAGATGGCCATCATATAGCTCCTCGAAATGTGTTCTGGGAAGAAAGGATGAGAGATATTTCGAAGCCACCGCTTTGGATAGAGCCCTTAAGAACTGAAACAAAAGTACAAACGAGTAAAAGTTCTATAAGTAAGAATTTCACGTTAACTGAAAAAAGGTGAGACGACTCCAATTAAATTATGTATTTCTTAATCAGCTTGGTACTAAATATACTTCATGCTACCAACGTTGTTAAGATTACTGCAGCTGCATCTGCATTTAGAGTTAGGTTGTGGCTTACCATAAATATATTTCATGTAAATCTCAGACAAGGTTTAGTTACATTAGGCAATGAGCTATTTGGTTTTTTCTGGGCTCAGTGCTACCAAAAGAAATCTTCTTGAGTCTTTTAGCCAAGGGTATTAATGAAGTTTAAACTTGCACGCAATAGTATATCCCCATATTAGTCATGTTGACAGAGACCATGTATCAAAGGCAAATAAATTATTATTCAATATAAGATACCTGATTTACATCAATAGTTTTGCATGATATTTTACCCAAATTATTATATATCTTTAATCATTAAAGTACATAACTTTTAGACCCTTTTATCATCTTTTGTTTGCCAGTTCTATTAGATATGTAATAACATGTATATTTAATAATGCTATTTTGACTATATAATCAATTTTAATCCACAAAAGAGACTATTTTCCAAAGTTGACATGGTAAAATTTAAGAGAAAAGGTAACTGAATTAAAGGGAAAGATAATAGTTAAATAATTCACAGATAAACTCTAAGCAGTGGGTATTCTTTGAAGGATAAAGCCAGTGCCAAATCAAGTTGACTTTGATTAAAGGTTGCTTTTGAGTTCCTTTTTCTATACAGAGGAACTGTTGTGCTCTAAACAGATTTGGTAGCTTTCAGCAATTTATATAGTCAGAATTTTTTGTTCATGTAAAAGACAAAATTTGTCAACAAGCAGTTGCTTGTAAGATGATTTTGATGCTCTAAGTGATTTAACTGTTCATTGTTCTTTGCCATGTGGTCATCAGTCATCTTACTCTCTTGCATATATAGAACATGTGATGTGAAAAGGTCAGAACTTTATCATATAAATATATCAGAACTGTATCATAGCATGAATGTATCCCAAAGGAATCCAAGATAAAAAATGGTTGGGGATGTGCAGTGTATCATAAAAGTAGTTTAGAGGTTGTTGATATTGAAAATACAAGACTGCCGATATAGAAGCACTTTGACTACATTTGAACTATCTCCTCAAAAAATATTTTTTGGTAGAGTGTACAGACCTCCTGAGCAAGACAGCTTTTGCAACAAATTTTTGACATTACTTGAACAAATAAAATTGCAAGAGAGAGAAAATATCTACTGCAGTGTGTGTGTAGCAGATGACTGACCTAAATTCTGACATTACTCCATGTAAGATGAATGACCAAGGAAAAAGACTAGCAAGACTCCTCAACAGTTTTAATCTAAAAAATGTGATAAAGGAATTAAAACTCAAAATAAAGAAATTAACAAGAGTAACTAAAAATATAAGTAAAGAAATTAATCTGATGATTGCCAAAGATATACATAAGATGGAGACAAGCAGAGTACATGATATCTGCTTAGCAGACCACAAGCTCATATACTTGAAGATGTTATTGCAAAGGGAGAAATCTTAACCTATAACAGCAGCACTCAAAACACAGACTCCAAAAAATTGATGTAAAAGCATATAAGATTGATATTGAAGCTACCCAGAGGTGGATAAGTACAACAATCCCCTTGCAAAAGTATTGCACAACCCAAAGCCAAAATGGCATCCTGAGCCAGGGCACAGGCAATGCTTTTAAGCAATTGAGCCAGCATAGTGAGGTGAATGAAAATTTGATGGAAATGAAATGACCACAAAACAATCTTCAATGAATAATGATTCAAAAGCAACAAAAATGCTGTTGCAAAAGCATCTTCTTATGCTTAACCTACTGTAATTAGAACATTGAAATGATTGCAAATACTTGGGGGATCAGATACACATATTTTCTTCCCTACATAGGGCCATCATTGCCATTTGCCAATTGTTGGGCACATGGCCTTGGTATAGACATACAATTTGTGTGAATTTTTAAATGCCTGCTCATTACCTAACAAGTATGGGAGTGTTTATGAATGAAAGCGCGTTCCTTCAAAAGTGAAGTTAAGTGTTTGACAAGGTACAAAATCTGCAAGATCATAAATTAAGTATAAATGGTCTACTCCTTGCTTCGCATTGGTCTACATGTAGGTTTTTAATTTATCAAAGTAGAACTCGCTATTTCTTGTGGTAAATTATCCACTTTTGTAATTGATGGATAAAAGCAAATTTAAAATGGGGCAATCTTTAATGCGTTTATTTGTTAATTTTATTGCTCTATTTTGAGACCAGGGCCTTCGATGACCAGGCCCCCCAACTTTTTTGCAAATTATGCCTTTCAAAGACAGCTCATCATCTATTGCCGTGGCAGTCTTTTAGCATCGAAACGTGCCCCCCACCCCACTTTTTTGGTCCCGTCGGAGGCCCTGAAGTAAAGATTATGTTTAGTTTCTCTGTGTTTATTCTTCTTATATTGCAAGTGCTTCGAGCCTTGTAGGTACACCCAATATATAATCTTACAAAAGCCGTTCGCAGATTGTATCCACAATGTATGATTTTTGGAAAAAAGCACTTTATGACAGGAAATTTAACGGTATTGTTGATTTTTCTGGGGCCTGTCAGAGCTTGATTTTGCCTTTCTTAGACTGAGGGGAAGCGCTTCAAATAAAAGCTGGGTGTAAAATTATACTGGAATCTAGGAGAGCGACCCACTAAGTCATGACAATTTAGTTGCAAATAAGAGTGCTTGAGTCGGTTTTCCGCTACCACGACGCTCCTACTCTTATCTTAAACATTATCATTTGCAATGATTTTAATAGCATGGCAGCGAGTGTTCAAGGAGCATTGATAGTTTTTTTAATGACGCTTAAAACTGAGTGAATGCTATGAAAGAGTTCCTCTTTTTTACTTTAAAGCAAGAACTCAGAAAACTCGTTTCAATTTGCGGTAAATCCTGTTGATACTGTTTTGTTTTATTTTGTTTCATATCTTGCTCGCTACACGATCTGCAGTGATTTACACCTAGCCACCTATTTGGAAAGTAAATCACTAGATAATCATCAAAAAATTTCTTGAGGATGCGACCTTTAATAAAGCTTTAACGATAGAATGATATATGACTTGTTGAAAAAGCTCAGTAGTAGAAATGTAACATCAAGTATTTTGATTTTAGGATTGCTGCTACAGCGGTTATTACAATGCTACTGGCAGTTGTTTCTTTCAAGGTAGTGTTTGGAAGCAAAGGTATGTTACAGATTTTTCATCCAAACTTTTGGCTGTGGGAAATGCCCTTACCCTTACCAGATCAAGAAAATACAATAAAGCAAGAACTTTGATCGTACTATATCATGTCAATGTCACGATGTTTTTACTTAAAATTAAAGTCAATAAAAGTAAACTCAATGACTCTTTAATCTTTTCCCTAATGGCCTGACCATCCAAAAAAACAGCATGATATCTGTAAACAAGATATTCCCTATACCGTTAGTGTAAATGTTCTGATAGGTTCCCTACATCCCTACGTTACGTCAACCCCCAGTCTTATATCACGTAAGACGTAAGTTAAAAAAACTCCTAAAGAACTTCAAGGTCTAAAGAAAGATTTATATTTGTGTTCTGATATTATGTTAGGCCTAACCGTAAGAGTGATATTGAGGGATTGTTTTCTTGTATTGATTGATGAACTGTGCGCATTTTATTTTCTTAGCTAAAAAGATGCAAGATATTGACGAATCGTCCATTTCTAAACAAACTTGAATATTCGCATTGTAAGATCAAGGCAAAATCTTATCTCAGACTTTAATTGTGTGTCGAGTTTATGTAGAGAAAACGAGTTAAATTTTTTTATGTTACGAAGCAGGTAACTATATGATAACAGCTGTGATTTCAACTGACGAAACGACTTCTTGTAAATTGTACCGAGCTTTTGAAATTTATTTTCTTTGCCTCTTTGCCTTTTTTAACTTTTTCCGCATAAGTCTATCGATTCTAAACATTTTTGAAATATTCATAAATACAGAGGGAATTTGTGCTACATAGCGGAAATAGCTTATTTTGGGGCACCGTTTTCAAAACTTTTAACTGATATCATGCAGTCCCGTATGAGAGCACAGCCACTCACCCCAGACTTTCGAGGTAGCAATGCCCTAGATAAAGAATGACATTTTTAAAGGTTTGAAGTCCATAGAGAGTCGTGAAAGAGAGAATATCATGCCAGTTTTATGGGAGGCTGAATTTGGTCGGACTTAAGAACAGACAACTAGCTGGTTTGACAGGTTTCCCTGTCACCCCTCTTTGACATTTGGCTTGGGACCGGCTCCAAGAGTCTTCGAAAATTCTAAACAAGCTCAAATTCAGGATAATTATTTACAAACCGTTCATATGAGAAAACTCAAGCTGAGTTGAGCTCGCCTAGGGTGGAGTTTCTCTGCGTTCAGATGATTCTTTTCAACCCGAAAATTTAAAGTAGTTTGCACAATTGTCGGTATTAATTTTTTGGTGATGACAATGGATCGTTATAAATTTTTGTGACTTGAACGTCGAATCTTGTGTTTGCGTTAAAATATTTTCCAAATCACCGAAATTATATGTAGTCAGAATCTTTTTAATGAAGGGGTGGTCCCAGGCCTGAAATTCCACCTCTCTCGCCAAATTTACCGCATTCGATTGTTGAATGTCACGGGACCCCCCCCCCCCCAAGAACTCTCTTTAAAGGCATTTCAAAAGAAAAACCTCCCTTACAAAAAACATTTATTTATATTGGATGTGGACTAAGTCTTAGCTACATAAAAGTCACTTTGCCAGATAACAACAACTTAGCATCCATGCAACTCTCACAGAAAGCGATAATTCTCCTTCGGTTCACTGCATGTAGCAGAAATTCTGAACTTCATGCTCTGAATATTCTAATGCATGTAAATATAACGATTCATATAATATATATCCTTCAGCAGCGCCTCCGACGAGACCAAAAAAATGGGGGGGGGGGGCAAGCTTCAATGCCAAAATATTACTAAAGATAATGAGCTGCCTTTTAAAGGTATAATTTGCAACAAAATGGGGAGTCAAGCCCCCCCCCCCCCCGTTGCTTAGTCCCTGTTCAAGTAATGCCAAACACTCCAAAGCAAGGGAATACCAAACAACATGTTATTTTTTGTGCATTTCCGCAGGACAAAGCCCTTTGCCCAATGACTCATACATTAACATGGCAAAGTTATTGGGAAAAAAGACATCTTGGGAAAGTCAGGATCATTTTTGGCAAGGTGTAAAGATGCAACACAAGCCTATTACAAAATATTCTCTGACCAGGTAGATAACATCTTTCCTGGGTAAAGCTGGCGTTGATACAGAAACATCTAATTCACATTCTTCAAGTTCCTCCAGAGTTTCTCAAAGGGGTATAACAACACGAGATATTTTGAAAAAAGCTCAATTCTTAAGAACCTGCTGCCCATTTATCCATCATGGAGCAATATAATTCAATTAAACCTAATGAATAATAGCATCAATGTCGTAGGATAATGGATAAAATATAACAATTGTGAAATATATCCTTGAAGCTGTGATATTAAAATAAAAACGATGCATCTTTTAATTATTTACAAACAAAAATACACTATAAATCGACTAATCCTCTTATTCGCCCTTGTTATCATCCCCTACTGGTTCGTCTTTTACCTCTTTGTTCTCCGTAGCATCCTTGTTCTCCTGTACATCAGCAGTTCCCTCATTTTCGTCAGTTTTTTCAGCTGAATCTTTGCCTTCCATTTTATCCGTATCATTCACGCTGTCTACTATTTCTTCATCTTTTTTTGTTTCATTTTGCTGCATTTCCTCGACATCTGCAGAGTTTTCTGCCTTGGTATCTCCTCCTTCGTCATTTTTGCCCTCTTCATTTTGTTGCTCAGATATTTCTTTATTTTCTAATCCTGCCTCTACTTTACTACCCTCATCATCACCATTTATTTCGCCTTGATTTTTGTCTTCTTGCTTCTCATTGTCAACATCTTTTTCCTTTTGGATGTCATCATCGCTCTTTTCCTCTGTTTGGGCCTCATTCTCATTAACACCTTCACCTTGTTCTTTAGATGTCTCATCTGGAAACAAAAACGTTTGGAGAAAAGGCTAAGCATTTAAACAAATAAAACATCAAATATGTAAAAAAAAGCTTGCTTAATATAAGAAATGTTTGTTGAACCACGCTTTCAAATCCACTGTGTTGTCATTGCAAAAGAAAAGGAGACTACTTGAGACAAATTACATGGTGACATAGGGTTCTATTAGGGTAAAAGGCAAGCGTTTTAAAATTCTCATCAATTTTATTTCTTTATCTACGACAAGGGTTTCACAATTTGCAAACGTCATTGGTCCTAAGCAGGGAAGAAAATCTGTCTATATGATCCCCCAAGTGCCAGGTATTCGCAATCATGTCAATATTCTAATCACATTTGCTTGAGCACCAGCCGATATTTGGACTAGAGCTTATAACAATGAAATGCTCACTTTTTGGTGTGAACAAACTTTAATAAAAAATTTGGTAAAAATGATGTTGGTCATTATTTTCTGCGACTTGTATAATTCTCCTGGCATTTACTTTTGTATCATGAGCTCTTTTTATCAAATTCTACCTCAAAATGCAGCACGCAACTCCTTTAACTGTGTACAGAAGAGTATGCAACAGTCTTTTTTGAAAAGGTTTCATGGGTAAATGGATGTTATATGATACATACAACGATAGCGCAAGCCTGCCTTTAAGCAAACTTAGTCTTACATACCCCCAGTATCAGAGACGTTTTCATTTACTTCGCCATTTTGTCTTCCATCTTCAGCTTGGATGTCTTCATCAGTTCTGCTCACCTCTCCGTTTATGTCGGTTGTTGCAGTTTCTCCCTCTGGCTGTTCTCTCCCTTCATCTGCTCCTTCTTCTTTCTCCTGAGATTCTTGTTCTTCTTGATGTTGCTCTCCTTCCTCGTTCAGTTGTTGATCCTCTTGATCTAATCAGTCAATCAAACAATGCAAATAGGAATGGAGCAAATCAACAGTAGAAAAATTAGCAAAAAGGAAGTATACTTAATACCATATTACACAATGATCAGAAGAGATACCAAGCAATCTGAGCAAGTAAACAAAATACAGAATGGCATATGAAGGTCGCATAATGTAAAGGTCGCATAATTTAAAGGTCTTAAAAATCATCAATTCCATAAAATATAATTTGGAGGACATATTGAAATATAAAGAAAATTTGCAACAGCGTATTTTGAGCATACTATGATGACGTTTGCCAAAACTGCAAACAAATTTAAACCCTTTCACACCTTTCTACAAATGCCTGAGTAAATCGAGCCTCCCTTGAACTAGATGCCAAAATTTTCAAACTACCAGTTCCCATCTCTCCCCACTATAATGCCTTGTGCTGAATATTGACAGCATCTACCCAATAATCATTGATAACAGCATCAATAACCGGTTAAAATTCATTTAGAATATCTTGGATAGAAAATGAAACGTTTAGAAACAGAATACAGAACGATTCCGTGGGACGACTCTGGGGTAAAATTGGCTTGTAAAACTATAATGATTACAGGAAATGCTGGGTATAAAAGTGTACACTAAAGATATACATAAGCAATGATGAAAACTGGGAACAGAATCCATTTGCAATACCTTGATCAGCGACGCAGTGGGGAGGCAATCCGACCTTTTTTTATGAAAACGAAAACAACAGCAATTATTGAAGCGCAACGGAATAAAGTAATAGAAAGACATTAACGTGGAGTTAAAATACCTTTGACAGTTCCATCGACATTTAACTCAACCTCTGGGAAAAATTCGTGAATTACTTCTGCTGCCTTGGTTAAATTTGAACTACTGTGGATTGCATTTTTCATCGAATCTGTAGCATACAGTGCACGTAAACTATAATGCAATCAAAATTAAAAATATTTTGAAGATTTAGTGAGCAATTTTTAACAATATAAACAGGTTACTAAAAACGTTTATGTCATATAAGTAACAGATTGAAAACCGAATTCAAAACTGATGATCAACGTTCTGCGCAGTTTAATAATTCGGAGAATTTACCTATACCCCCAACAAAGTAATTCAAGTGGCAGTCACACACAAACATTAATACGAGTCTGTTACAATATAGGCTTTCCAATTGTATTAAGCTGAAACTATATAGCATACTAAAATAATTCTTTTGGTATTTTTGGTAAATGTGGCAAGTGAACGATCGAGAAATGAACAAAAATATAGATACATGTTTTCAGATGCGGATGGCAGAAAACCATTCGAGTAGAGGAAAAGTTTCTAAGATTGGTACTATTTAAACAATCGGTACTACTTGCCACTACTATCATTGGTTAGGGCCTGAGGTTAAAACAGTCAAATATCAACATTTAACCTTGAACTGCTTAGGTAAAAGGAGAAAATATCTCCTTACTTTCTTGAACATCCGGGTAAAAAGGTGGTACTGGACTTTCTACAAGTGGCTGACACAAACGAAAATATATTTGAGGATAGACGAACATTTATCAAAGCACAGAGTGGCCGTTTGGCAACTTATTTGAATAATGATTGTCATAGGAGTGATAATCTTCAAATTGAAGAATTATTTATTTGCAGCTAGCAAGGGGAATAGAAAATTCAAAACAAATCAGACCGCACAAACTTGGTTAATTTTGTTTGTCTGATCAAAGGCAGTGCTGTTTTAGATAACAAACTATTATCTTCAAATTATACCATATTTTATTACGTTTTAGACTATAAATAGAAAACGCTAAGAAACATTAACGAATGCATGCATCTAAATGTTAACAAATATCATGGTCCAGGTTATCCCTATCTGTAATTTGATGACTTCATATATTATTTTTGGTAAGTTAGTGATTTAGTTTAAATGTTGATGTTTATGCATGCAATAGATGAAACTAAGAATTGTTGCTTTGTGAGCACTGCAAATGTTCTAATTGTTTCAACTTAAATGATTGGCGGTCCATATAACACGCTTTGTACAATAAATAAAACTCTGTTTACCTATAAGTGTTTGTCAATGTAAAAAATCTCATATCTCAACACATATTAAGTGTTTAGATATTGCAAAGATTATTGTGTCAATTGCTAGTTTATAGCTGAGTATCAGTGCAAAAGGCATTCAGGATGCCTTTTAAAAACAAAGTGATCTGTGCAATTTGAATCAGTTTAAAAAATCCGTACCTGTTCGGCGCCTCCTCCTTGGCCTTTTCTGGTTCCGTTGGACCAACCAATGCTCTAAATCCTGATACTGCATCTTCTCGTGATAATATCATGAATAGTGTTGGCCCACTAGATAAAAAAATGCATCCATACTGCGTCAGTTTGCTAATTCTAAGTTAATATTTTTATAAAATATAAACACAGGATAAAATGAATGATTAAAGTTTGGCAGAACTGATGTGAAAAACTGAGTTTGAACACTCGGGGTGAGTTTGAACACATCAAACTTCACTGCCATATGTAACCAATAGATATATCTGCGTCTCATCTTCATTTTTAGAGACAAACAAACATTGGTGTTCAATAATTCCTTGTGCTGCAAAAACGCTGTCTTTGCTAATGCTGTCCTTTGACATCCTTTATGCACTTTCTATCATTTGAAATATTCTTACCTAAATACGTGTAACCTTTTATTCGTTCAAGCTGTTTCCCGTTAGTTATTATTTTGATATTGGTCTATGGCTTTCTTTCAACTACCGTATTTCTTCGAAGGAGCACCTTTCATCGAAAGACCGCCCCACTCAAATGAGCGCGTCCTCTAAAGCGTATATTTTTAAATAAGCGCCCCCTTTGATTATATATCAATGAAGAGAGCGAAATTGATATTGTTTTGTAAACCTTTGTTTTATATTGTTTTCATATGGTTTTTTGACTAATTCTCTTGCCCGTGCAATTCCAGTTTCTTCATATGTTGTTTTGATGTGTCTACTTATAACTATTTAAAAATTTTGTGTCTGTATGTTGCCTCTCTAATTAAATTACATAGTTAAATAAGCGCCCCTAAAAATCAGATTTGTAAATGAGCGCTCCCTCTCGAAGGCTGACTTTTAAATGAGCTCCCTGGCCGCTCTTACGGTATAATGACTTACGTCTTCTTTTCATTTAGTTCAATTGAGTTCAATTCAATTTAGTTCAAAAAATCTTTGCATACTCTAAAACTATTGTTAAACTTCTCTGTAAAGTTTTTGCTATTAGCAAGTATTACAGTGTCATCTACAAAACGTACGTTTGCGAATCTATACGATTATTTCAGTCCAAATGCAACTTTTCAAGGCAAAATTATATCTAAAAATACCTGCTCATATATTCGGTTAAACCATCAAAAAACTCTTTTCCTTCGTGCTCCTTGTAAAATTGAGAGGCAAGCTCTTTCGTAAGGTTGATTTCTTTCTGTGCAGATATATTGAATCCTGCTTGCTGTATTCTGCCAATGATTTCATCTGCAAAAAATGATGGTGCTCTTTAAATACATATATACATACAACCTGTACATATACCAACCATAAGGGTGTTACCCAACTGTAATTTCTTAGTCGCGACCATAGGGGGGGGGGGATCGAACCCGCGCTCACCACATTGGGAGTCACACGACCAATCCACTGAAATATTTATCAATATTCACATATAATAGGGAACGATATAAAGATGATGATATGGTCAGATACAAAAAGGACAAACATTATACAGACTGAATAAATTCTAAGCAAAGACTTCTGTAGCAAATAAAGGCCTTTTAAACAAATGCTGGCATCAGAGATCGACTTTGAAACTAAGCAAGCAAATAGGGAAATTAGCTAGGAAACTTATTCACATAAGTGATGATTACAAGGTTATAAAATTTGATTTAAAGTGGCATGTCATTACAAAACATTTTCTACATGGGTGGTAAATAGATTGGACGGTGTTAGCGACATAAAAGTAAATATCTTGAAGTAGGGTTCTGTGAAGTGGAAAGAAATACGTCCAAAGTGCAAGACGTGTTTAAGGAGTGAACAAGAGGAATTCCAGATTTAGATTTAGAAATATGGCAATTCATGTGAAGGGAATAGAAATAGATTACGTTCTTGCTTTTGCAGGAGATAACATTCTGTAGCATCCAGCCGGTTTCAATTGCCGTCGTTTAAGGCGAAACATTTTACAATTTTGCAACGCAAGTCTGTGCATTGCATGATTCTTGTAAAGAACTGTTTTGGTAGGATAAAGGAAATAGTTTTGTTTTTTTCGATGAGACCAACGGTTAAACATGCATATGAAGATAGTGTCGTTTGAGTTCCTAGAGCAGTTTCATTAAATCTTCTTACATTACGTTGTCAGATAAAATTTAATTTTTTTCAGAGATGAACTTTGCAGTTTCAAGCCCTGATTGGTTAGGTTTGCTTGCGTATAAACTAGTAACGTCATATTGGCTGAGGGCTCTGGGAGAATTACGTAAAAAATCCCAATCATCTTTGAAGTGGGGGTTTGGTATGGTTTCATAATAGAATCGAAAGATTCACTCCGCATAGGTTTGCATATGTTTGATCATCCAGTTCTATCTTCCTCGCTATCCTAATATAATTTGTTTATCGTCATTTTTTCATTCTTTAAATTCTTCAACTCTCACTGAAATGAAGTTTTTTAACCAAAAACTATCTACGTACCACGTTGCTCTGGCACGCTGTAAATTTCTGGTTTCAAAACAGCCACTGTTGCTTGTGGAGGGAAGAATGTGCGTAACTCCTTTTCAGCAGCTTCTACAGAAGCAGCTCCATGGATGGGATTTATTTCTGCATCCTCTTCGGCAAAAACTGCTCTTAAGCTATGGACAAAATGAAGTAAAAAATAATTTTAGAAGCTTCCAACCGGTTGACATGGCAGGGATATCTTAGCTGCCTACAAAAAATACATGGACATCAAAGTTAGGTAGAATGAAATCGACATTTACTTTACCTGCTCAACATGGCTGTCGCTGAAATAGCCCTCTAGTTGAATTGACATCTCCTGCTGCAGATAGCTATATTTCTTATGGTAAAATTAGAGCTATCGTCGTAGTGTCACTTGCAAGATCTCGTTAGGAAACAAGAATTAATTAAATGTGCGATAGAGCCATAAATTTAAGTTTCTTTACTTCCCCCAGCAAAGTGCCTTCAAAACGATACTTTATAATCCCAGCAGATACTCCCACGTAAATGCAAGCTTTAAATCATCCCGGCTGGGATATTCCAGTTTCGGTAAACAGGCCCTTCTGTGGATCCGCATTAAGACTAATGAGTACACTGATAAAGTACACTTTTCGAAAGAAAATTGGTCATTTTTACTCACTTGAAGCCTCAAGTAAGGTGCATTTTTACTTTGCAACTAGATTCATGGTCAATCGTAAATGTAACTCTATCAGCAATTCTAGTATAACTGCAGTTTGATATAAGGTTCTGTCAGAAGAGTCTTAGGATTATGTGAGCGACCAAATTTCATGTTTTCAATGCGTGTTCTTGCGGATCATCTTGTAAAATATTATGTTTATTCATTTAACTTCACTTCTTTAAAGTTGGTTCAAAAAAATTAAAGCCACAAAGTAATCATGGCTCATTAAGTGAGTTGCCATGAACCAAAAACTATTGCTGTAACGCTACTAAGGAGATTTTCTATAGACAAATTTTTGATACGATTTTATCAGCATTCAAAAAGGAATAAAGAACCAAAGAAATCAATCTACAATCACAAAATAGGGCCATTACTTCCTTTATCAGGTAAAAATAAATTTGGATCACTATTAAGACCGTTAAATAACATTTTACCTCTCTGGTGCTTCGTTCTTAGCTAATGAAATATCCTTCGGTCCAAGCAAATTTCGCCATGTCTCTACTGCATCTTCTCTTGCAAGGCAAAGGGCCAATGACGGACCACTAAAAATGATAAAATGGACAAATGAATTAAAAAATTAAGTAATATATATGTAAGCATATGTGAAATATGTCAATGTAGCACATGTGTGAAATGAAGCTGGAAGAAATGAATTTTTATTTTAATAACTGGTGACGGGTGACGAATAATGATTTTGCTTTTTAAGAAAAATCGCCTTTGTTCGATTTATGGCATACTCCAAACAATGTTTTAATATAGCAGGAAAACGATATCATCAGAGCCAGTTTAATTACCAAGCAGACAAGTAACTTTATAAGATTATATTATCATAAATTCTTGATATTTTATAAAAATTCCCCTCAATATATGTAAAAAGAGGACAAATATAAATTTGATATTCAAGGTCTCTTTCTGATTTCATATCGTTGCTTTGAATTTCTTCTGAAAAGCTAAGCAAAGTTATTCTGTAAGAAGTTCAAAAATTTATGCCCAACCTGTGAAAGTGTGTCAAACTCGATTTTGCGAAGCAGAATATAGGAAAATGCCCCGTTCTTCCGTAGCTACAAGAACTCAGTCGCTTTTGCAAACCAGGAACATTTGAATTTCAAAAAACCGGACAAAGCAAGGTAGAGCATACCTAGTCATATTATTCACAAGCGAATCAAAATAATCTTGATCTTTGTGCTCTTCATAAAATTCTTGAGCCTGCTCCCTGCTTAGATACATCTCTTTTGACATCGCAATGGTAAAACCAGCCTCCTCAATTGTTCTTAAAATAGAATCTGTTGAATAAACATATATAATTTGCAAAGTAATCTATTCCATGATGATAGTTCAGTGAATAGATATTTTAAGTTAAAAAGTTCCAATTTTGTAATAAGTACTTGAAGCTTATCATTTTAAGTCTATGACCTCACAACTTGTTCAACAAATGCCTCCCTAGATGGTCAGTTTCTTATATGATACAAGAAAATTGTCGAGATCCATTTCAAAGAAGTTGTCTTAATACAGCATTGAAGGTATTGGATTATACACCCACTTTAAATAGTCAAAGAAGCGAATAAAAATTTTTATAATGTACAAAACATAGACGAATTTGGTCTTTTTCGTGCAGTAACAATTCTTAAGGTAAAAACCAGCGGTTCACTGTCATGATATTCCCATTCGGTTTTTCTGCTCAGAAATTGATCGTGACAGTATTTAATCAAGGGATTTTTGTTAAAGACAGAAGAGGGATGAGACAGAAACGTCGATCATTAAGTTCATGTGTGTGCTACATTCAGAGCTGCAAAATGTTGTTGACCTTCCTCCAAACCTGAGATTGATGCTCTCAACCTTCCACATTTTAACAAAATATATAATTACTGGAAAACAGCTAGACAGTGTTTTGGGAACCAGACAAAAGTATTTAATTAGATAAATTCCCATATTACTTGTCTGCTTGAGCGCAACTGAAATGGACTTATATACACCCGTTGATCCATCTGTTAAATAATTGAAAGACTAAAAAAATTGGCTTTCTGATAAGCTGATCTTATGACTTGCAATGCTACAGTAATGCTCCATCAATCAAATATGTATACCTTTTCGTTTTGCATATGCGCCAGGTCTAATGAGAGCAAGTGTCCTCTGTATGCGCTGCTTTTTACGTTTTTCTTGGACCTTTGGGATGTTGAAATCAGGATAGAAAAATGCCAACTCCCTAGAGAAAAATATCATTAAAAATCTGTTATTAGCGGAACAAAGAAGATGAAAAGAATCCATGATAAAGCTAACTTAATTTCTTAAAAAGTACTGTATCGGCTTGGTACAATACCTTAAGGTTCGGCCTTCTTGAAGACAATGCAATCTATGAAAAAATGAATTTGTTGTACAGAGTAAAACAATCATTGACTGGAAATAGCAAGCTTTATCTCACCTTGCAGCACTTTCTGAAGAGTCACAGGAATGAATGGCATTCATAATAGCATCTGTACCATATTGTGCACGAATACTAAAACAAATGAAAATATCATGTTGGTTTAAGGTAATTTAAAACAAAAGATAGCGTGGAGAAGTGGATAATTTATTGCAAACAAACTATCAGATACTTTTTTCAAAGTATATGGATAAGTATCGGCAACTCGAATCTAGAGCTATCTTGAGATGAACAGAAGAAATTACACTAGATTAAGAAGAGGGAGAAAAGGGAATAAAGGTTTATTAAAAAAAGTCTTGAATTGCAGTGCCAAAGTTGCAAACTAGCTTATAAGAAAATGGAAATCAAACTGGTTTTTAAATGTCATCAAAAGTCCTCACAGGCACAATGTTTCAAGGAATAATGGCAGGGATTTGGTTATCAAAAAGGATTCTAAGTGCAATGCTACTCAGCCTGAAATCGAGGTCCACCAATCAACGTCACTTCAGACCTGATTCAGTGATGCTTATCAAAAGATGTATACTTTCTACACGAAAAACAATCTTCTAAAGACAAATCCACTGCAAATCGGGCTATCGATTAGAACTGCACAAATGGGCACCAAAGTATGGAGAAGGTCTGAGAATAACCCTTCTATGACGAAACCCTTGTCTATAAGAAAACATTCAACATATATTCAAAAAAATGCTTGAAGCATATGACATCTGCAAACGAACATAGTCTGGAGCAGATTCCATATGAAATAAAAGTTCCGTCCTCTGTCAATCTTATATTTTACCTACGTTTGACAAATTCTTCAAGAAATAAATATTATTCAGACACTGGTAGACTATAAAAGCATGCACAGGTCGCCTTTATTATGTGCTGTGCAGTGCTTTTCACAGACTTAGAAGCAAGTTTACTACCAGGCGCTACAAAAGTCTGAGGGCAACATTACCGAATGTGAGATTTAACACATGCAATTTTAAGAATGAAAAACAAAAGTTGAAAATATCTTTTATGGGCTGACTATGCTAAAAGCAATTGCATTTTATGAACATTTATGTCAAGTACGAACGTCAAATGCGGTACTTTTACAGGCATTGGCATTATTTAGACAGAACGTAAAATATTGTAAACACAATACACTATTTTCAGCAAACTAAAAAAAATTAACAGTAATAGTAGATTCAATGGCTGATTTACAAATTGAACAAAATTTATTTTTAATACCACCTTGATATGAGTGCGCATTCTCGACTCAAGGACTGTTCTTTCCTATTTGCATTAATAAATTAATTTGGTTTTTTTGAAAGTTAAGTATGTGGTTGAGTAATAACCGCTGACAAATCAGATAAATAGTTGAATACTAGCTAATAAAGGTTCGTCTTCAATTCAGAGAGGAACAAGATTTGTAAATGGTTCTTTTTACACTTTGTACATACTGCAAATAAATCAAATTTTGAACAATCACCACAGCATTTGGTCCATTGTACACATAAATCACCATGGCAAAATTCATAAAAATCCGATAATATCTGAATAAAGTGCCAAGGGCATTAAGGAAATCTAAGAGACTAACCTTTGGAATCTAAGGAAATCTAAGAGACTAACCTTTGGAATCTAAGAAAATCTAAGAGACCAACCTAGGTTCATAGCAATGTCATAATTTCACAAATAGCTCCAATATTAATTACCTGTTTGGTGCCTCTTCCTTAGCAAGATTAACATCCTTTGGTCCAATCAAATCCCTAACTTCAGGTATTAACCCATGGCCTGGATCATCTCCTTTCTTGCTAAGAACCAAACTGAGCACGGGGCCGCTGTAATTTTAAAATAAGCTTCAAATGAAATGCAGTTGCAGCAAAATAAAATGAGATTTAGTATGGGCAGTACTTAACCAGTACTTAATTGGTTTATTGAACCTGTCAATATTTTGAAATAGATGAGAAACTTCAAATATCTTTAACTGCCATAATATCACAGATCAATATTGCGTTGGCTGGCTACTGCAAACTCATTGTATTTTCATGACATCGTTCATTTTTTGAGCTTGCTACTTCAAAAATATCATACAAATTGATTGAATTGTGCAAATTTCCGAAAAATCATCATCTCTATTACAATTTCAATTGGAATCGACCAAATCTTTTATTATCAGTAGTACGGGGATGGTAAATTGTCATTATTATACAAAAATTTCATTCGTATACTTCTTAGCTCGAATAATTTGGTTTGAGGTAGGCACAACTAATATCTCAATATCAAACAGCTTACTCACCTGCTCATGAACTCAATTAATTGCTCAAAATGCTCACTGCCTTCATGTTGTCTGTAAAATTCGGCAGCTTCTTCTTTTGATAAAACTTTCGATTCTTTATGAAGGATTTCTATACCGCAATCTTCAATCTTGAATAAAAATTGCAACAGGCTATAGATTAGTTTCATGTTGTTTTTTTGTGCACCAGTTAAAATATTCGGCAGAAGATTTGGATATAGTAGCATAACGTTACATATGAACAATATGACACATTCATTCAACGATATTCTTTATAACTTTGAAAAAGCGCCGTTTGCCGGTGTGAAATATAGATTATGCCCCAAAATAGAAAACCGTGCCAAGAGCGATTTACCCATCCTAATCCCGACCAAATTTAAATGCATAGATAAAATGCAGCCTTGATTCTGGAAAAAAGATTTTTCATTTATCCTGGTGAAATATCGTATTTCTTGACTCATGAAACAGCAAATGACCAGCTTTACACCTTTCATAGATGAGGTTGTTTTTCAGATCCTAGTTCTTTTCCCAAAATAATAGCCTTTGTTTTTTGTCGGTAAATTCACCATATCGTAGCATCATTTCTGCTGATGATTTTTTCATTGTTAGGAAAAGGCAAACCAATAGAGTTGTTGGATGGCATCATGCCTTCTTAATCATCTCAAAGTTCATCGCCCTTCATTACTTAGATACTAGTTGATTGGATAATGTTGGCGGTGTTCTATCAAATACAATAAGTGCAAAGGTTATTAAGAGAATTCTACTTACATTTTGTATTATATCGTCGGCATAACCACTCTTTACAGCATCAGGCTTGATTATAACTACAGATATTTCTTTCGGTACTTCAACAATTTCTGAAATAAATTTCAATCACGGCATGAGAAGCACGGGATTTTCAAAATCCAGTGTAGTATTAAGGCAACATCCATTATTAATTACCGAATAAAAAACATGGACTAATTTTTGTCCTGGTATTCGAATCTATGTTTTATTAAACTGGCTCACAAACCTTTAAAGGATTTTCACGGGCAAAGTCAAATAGTTAGTTCCTAACCAAACCAGAGGGCTGCCCTAATGGGAAGGGTATGTATTATGAAATTTGATAAAAAGACTTTCGATACTTCACCAACATGCAAAAATTGTACGAGAATGATTTGCAAATATCAAAATTGCTATCTAGTATTTCTATTCGATAAATAATAGCAAAAATGGCTGAAAAAGACTCTGTCCTGAGAAGGATGCAACCGCCGGAAAATTGCAAGAATTTTTATCGTATCGAAAACAACTTTACTAGACTATTGGACAATATTTTTTCTTTTTAAAGGTCTTCTAACATAATTTAGAGTTCATCCCAAAGTTGATCTGACATGGGCATGTATGGCAAAGGGTATTTTTGGCTGTAATTATAATTAAGCTAGTTACGGCATAACAGACTTACCCATTTCATCATCTATTTCAGCTTCTTTTTCCTCGTCTTGTTTCTCCTCCGTTTGTTGAGTCAATTGTGCTTCTTCGTCTACAAACTATACATCAAAAAAACAGATATAAGTATATGATCTCTGTAAATCATGATAAATGCACCATACCAATACACCGAGAATAAAAAGCCTGAAAAGGCACAAAAGTTTCCTTACGAAAAAGTAAGGCTAGTATATAGAGTGATGAAATTGATCATATCATATCCCGGTCAAACTGGTCAAACATTTCACCAAACATATTAAAAACAAATGTTTAAATACTTAACACAACATAGGAAACATCATTTAAGTCATTCAATTGGCTCAAGGTTCTTGAATTTCTCCGCTTGTGTTGTGTTCCCGCCACTTAGGCCGTCTGTTGTTTTGAGTTGACGAGTGTTCAAGCATCAGAGAAAGCAAAACGATGGATGATTCAAATTCATCTTTGTTGTTGTCCGACCTTTTGCATTTGTGCGCGCTTTTTCAATTTGTCCCCTCGTGCGCGCTCCGCAGCGTCTAGGTCACTACGCTTCGGATCAAGGGTTTCAACAAAATGTTTGACGAAATGTTAGGTGAAATGTTTGTTCTGTTTGACCACTTACTCACAACAAGCAAAAGATAAAAATGTGAATATCGATAAATGTTTGGTGAAATGTTTGATGCAATTTTTGATCAGTTTGACCGGGGTTTTAGAAATATATCACATGGACACAAATCACCCATCTGTTTAAGTGTGCGATCCAAACACCTCAATAGTTCTATCATTGATGATCATCTTGATTTGGCGCAACAATATCTTCCCAAAAGGGCAAATTCTTAGATAAAAATAAGCTCACAGAAATTTTGAAAACTACTTGTTTTGGATTTAAAATTCAACTTTAAAGTGCATTCCGCATGAAAAAGCGTTGTAACATTAGGCAATGGATGAGAAACCTGTCTATTGTCATCAGTAATCTTTCATTAACTATCACTCTGAAGTATGTTGTATCAGTTTATTTCCTTAAATATTTTGATACTTATTTTTTGGTTAAAAAATTATCTTGATTTTCTTGTGTTCGCTTAATGCCTGTGTTTGTTTATTCATAGACTCTTGGAAGCCTGGATCCGGCGAGCGAACATATTTGCAAATGGATGAAAAGCAATGGTATCGAAAATACAAAATAGGAAGAAATTGTTGTATAAAACAACATCATCCTTAAACAGAAATTCTAATCAGTTCTAAGCAATGTTTTTCACACTATGATAACATTTTCCTTCCCATAGAGGTTTATCCATAAAATAGAGATTTCATTCAAATTAAAGTAATATGCTTGTAGCATAATAGCCTGCATGAATCAGAAGTTGGAAGCATACTGTCTAAAGGACATTTCTTTATTTCCGAAGTACCTGCAAACTGTTCAACTACAGAAATTGGTGAAATTGAGAACGATGAACTGCATTATGTTCCACTCGAGTAATCAATCAGCAACTTTGATGTCGAGTCCTTACTAAATCATGTTGCATGATTCAAACAATGTTAATGCTATTTTACTATTTGAACAGTTTGGACTAATACTATTTGAACAGTGACAATACATGATGCATGCTTAGTGTTAACAATATATAACGGTCATTACATACCACTTTTCTCTCGCTATCACCATTTAAAATTCGATGTTCTTCACTGAGGAAATGAGTTATTGAGCGACTTATCAAAGGTGCATTACATCCGCGAATGACGTTGACAAGTTGGCCTCCCTAAGTGAAAAATTCATCTTCTCGTGAAAATTGATAAAACAAGGTATTGTCTGTTTTACATATAATGTTATATACGACCTCCAGCTTAAGTCAAATTGCAATGGCTTTCACAATAACGCTTTGTGTATATTTTTCTTACTAGCAAAAACAATGGCATTTATTGTCAAGGGTAAGGTTTAAAACAGAAACATATTCATTTGATAGAAGATCAAAGTACTACTAGATAAAAGCCGCTACAAATGACCAGAGCGACAGAAAGGGTTATTAGCTACAAGTTGATAAGATCTGCTTTTTGGTCAAGGACAGCGATGGGGTCGGGCGCTCTAAGAAGTTAACTGTGAGTCGAGGCAAGAAAAGGGCATGTGAGAATATTCGAGAACAAATCTACACGACCGCGTGTGACAAGATCAGAAGCGAAGACTAGAGGCTATGGGAAGGATTCAGCAGTATCCTAGAGACAAAATGTCTTAGAAGTGAGAAGCGAAGCCTTATATTTCAACTTAATTATAAAGTAAAGTTTATTTAAAAACTGTCCTGTCACAAAAGAGAAGCTAAAAAGGATGTCAAGAGAGAAATACACACGGATTAAAACTAAAAGGAAAAGTGAGACAATGCTCAGGATATTTAATTTTCCAGTGACGATTTGAACTGGGTGAAAGTATTGACCATCCTATGTTCTCTATTGAGCCATCCTCCCACAGTGCTTCAGTGCCTTAATTCAAAATAATTAAAAGATTTCAGGAAAACTCAGCCCTGATGAAGCCTTGCACGAAGCTGAAAATATTTGCAATTTCGTTGCTAACTTTTTCTCTATCGCTTCGCTTCTGATTGGTCCTAGGTCTCCCTATTATCATACAACTATTTCTTATGAACTAATACTTTTTTATCCTTCTCTTCTCTAACATTTCTCTTTTGTGACAGGACAGTTTGTAAACAGTCTACGAACTCAATTGAGTCATAATTTCAGTTTTTCCAAAAGGCTTTCAATTTCCGACTGCCCCAAGATTTCCTTTTAGATGCAGAATTGGGGTGTCAATCAGTTTCATTGCGAATTATACGATGAATGTAAAGCGTTGTATCATACAATACAGAAATCGCAAAGATTGTAGCTAGTTCCCCTTGAGTGAACTATGCCCTTTAGAACCATATTTAATCTCTACAGTAGAAGACAGTTTGGGGAACATATTCCATTGGTTAGTTTAAAAAGCACTACATCAGCATCAGAACCTTCCATGATTTCTGCTTCACATGGAAACTTCGTCACTCCATTGAACTTTTATACTTTAACGATTTTTTACTCTATACAATGTGATTAGGATTTTATGATTTTAGGAAATTGATTTTAGTTCACTGTATTTTACTTTGTGAACCTGGCTGTAAACAAGTTTTTAACTTAGCCCTGTTATTCACATTAAAGAATTTTATATATGCATACATGCGTACATATTTTATTTTCCTTGTAACATATTTCCACCATCATAGAGTTGAGGAGATGGACACTTGTCTTGGCGCGCAAATACATTGCGCGTGCGCTCTTAATTCAACATAAGCAAAATACAGACCAAAGCCTAAATCAGATGACCTTGAACCGATGAAAATACATTGTTGTCTAAGCTACGTCACTCTTGTGTTAAATAGGTGGTGCATCAAAAATTTGAGTCAGGTTTAACACAAATTTTGTTATTAGATTTAGACAGTAATTTTGTCATGGGTTTTATCATGGATTTGGTTAAGGCATGGAATATTGACTCGATAGAGGTTTGACTCAACAGTGATATCTAAATTGGGCCAAAGTAAACTACCTATCTCTATAATCAAAATTAAATTAAATCTGTTCGCACAGTTACGTGAATTGTATACGATGAGCAAAAACTGCGTAGGAATCTAGCCCGCATTAGAATTGTGCTTCGAAATGATCGAAGCCAAAAAATTGTAAAAGTGTCATCCTATCCAAGACAACATCTTTAAAATATGCGTTTGACTAAAGTGAAAAGAAACAGACATACCCCATAAAACAAAAACGTCGGCCTGCTTTTCTCTCTGTAGACCTCTAACGATTCTATGTTATCAGTTTCTGCCTGAAATGAAAATTCAGTCGCTTGAATTTATGTTACATAACATAGGTACCAATCTAGCATCCTTGCACTTTTTCTTTCGTTACAAAGACACAGGCGCTTAAAAACTTACCAGAGAAACAATTATGAAGTTGAAACCCAACGATACCAAAAATGAACTGGCCGAGATAAACAGGGTAGAAAAATGAATATTCTCTGATACAATCATGCGTTATCATCTCTACCAGCCAAAACTGAATACACTTAATAAAAATTGCCAGGGATCTTAAAAATTGAGGCAAGAACATTGAAAATGAAAATGGTACTTTATGCAAAGCGGTCGTTGGAGACTCGAAAATTTGCTTTTCCACATCAAATTTCAAGAAACGAAAGTCATATTCTCTGACTGACACTTGATAAACTGATTGTTACAAAGTGTTAAATCTCACCATTGCAAAATGTAGAAGGTCATCACCAGTTTCATTTCTGATTCGCCTAAAAGTACTTTCAATTGCCTTGCACGGTCCACACCAACCGGCGTATGCATCCACAACTTGAATAAAAATATAAGAAAGGTAAATAAAATTGCAGCAGATTATGATTACAAATCTTTTAAGAAAAAAGACAAAGATGAAAGTGTCCGAAGTTCCTTAATTGATTGTAGTTGGGGCTGTTTCCAAACCAAAACGAGCAAATTGAGATACTAGCATGCAAATTTGCGGAAAGAGGCAGTTTTAATACGCTGATTTAGACAAGATAGAATCACTGCATATGCTATTTATAGGTTTGGGTACCAGATCATGGGGCTTCGAACCTTGAACTGCTTTAACATTTGCCCATTTTTTAGCCTAAAAACCCTCACTATGGCTGCTTAGTTGACGTATTCCATTAAGGTATACAGAAAGATGTGCTTCCGAAAAGAGAGAAATATTATCAAACAAGTTTAGTTTTTAAACCAATTTCCTAAAACAAGAACTTTGATTATCTTGGGTTGAGAGAGAGACTCCTAAGAAATTCTGAGGACAAGTGCACCTACAAAGTAAGTAGAAATCACATTTAGGGTAAAAGATGAGACAAGACCAGTTCAGGAATCATTTTGGGGCACATAAGACTATTTCAGCCTGTATACAGCTGCCGTTTTTGTTATCTCAAAAATGTTTTAGAAGAGATTCTTACGTTTCATATACCCTATAAGGTTATCATAACAATTATAATGTTCATATTGATGTCCCTTTTCAAAGCTAAGAGCTATATGGATAACGAATAGCTTTTAAGTAGCTTCTAATTTTGTTATAACTATGGTAGTTTTGTTTGTCCACATGAAAGTGCAGTTCAAGCTGAAAATATTTTTGGTTATTTCCATAGGACAGATTCAAATTCTGTAAATCTTTCAGCAACCATTGTACATCTGCTTCTTTACAACAAACTTATATGTACCTCAGCAATAAAAACTTAAATTCCAATTTTGTTGAGAACACTTCATCTTTTCAGTGTTTGCACATGCAAAAAGCATTTCCGGCTATAAGTCTTTGTGAATATTTTAACCTTAAATTTGGTAAAATTAAACTAACTGCTTTTAGAGAATGACACGTTGTTTGTCTTTCGAACTGCAAGAGCTAAACAGGTCTTTTTACAAATTTTATAATAAAGATTTAATATGATAGAGTATTAATGTTTCAAAAAACATCCTAAATGGCTCACATTTGCTGTTGTACTTCTCCTGAAGGTAACTAAGAAGTTGTTCATATCAATTTCAATTTCAACAAGGGGATTTATGCCCTGTACTGCTCCCCCTATCACCTTGGCAAAAGTCTTTGCCATCATACTTACTGCTTGATCAAATATTTGAAACAATGCTATTATCTAAGCACTTAAGAAACCATCAAGATTTATATTATGACAACTTTAGTCAGCATTTTGGCTTACAAGAAATATATTTAGGCAATGAAATCAAGTTTATTCATCCAATCTGCTGCAATCCAGGAAATAATTGTCCATGGCATATAGTTCCTAAAACATACTGCATTCAATCTCACACTTACAAGTTTCATTTAATGATCCTGGTTTGCAATGTGCTCTTAATAATTTGCAAAACCCACTAAATGTCTTTTGCCAAAGTTTCATTAATAAATAAGCTAACATTTTAACATACATATGGTAACAGATCAACTCTACAAGAATAGGTGCCCAAATCCCTGCCAATATTGGTGACAAAATGTATCATTAAATGGAATATAAGGTCAGTTATATCTTTTATTGCACACTAAATGTTTTTTTAACTCAGTGATTCAGGCTCAAGCTTAAATATGATCTGTAAGCTTACTTACTGATCAAGCCCTCTTTTGACATCAATTCTTCCCATTGCTCTTGGGTTTTTACATCCACCTAAGCAAAGAATAGACACATAATGTTGATAATTGCACAACCAAAAGGAGGGTTGATTATATAAAAGCGAGATATATGCATAGAAATATCACAATATTACGCTCCGTTCTTGGATTTTTGACATACTGGCATGATTCAAAAAGAAATTATAAGGGTGTGAAGCAAAAGATAATTTTAAAGACAAATAGACAGGCATTTTTTAAAACGTTTCTTGAAGCTTCCACACTTTTCCTGTGCTTATAGAAAACAGGAGAGTGAACTTTTATAAGAAATTTTTTTGATCACTTGCAATTTATCTAGATAGAAACACAAACCTTGATTTTCATAAACATAAGAAGTTTGACTTCTCTTTACTAACTTTTCAACCAGATGTGGGGTGAAGGGACAAAATAGCTAGCCAATCACCCACACTATTTCCTTTTCTCACATAGTTTCTAATCTGCAACTGATTATTCATTTGTGTCCACCTTTGATGATCATCATATGCTTTAATACTTTAGAGTATATTGGACAAAAATGGACTTGATTGTTTGCTAAACTATTTTTGCACTTTTCATGCAATAATTATTTTATCATAAATAAACTTCAATTATCTATTTGAATTATGAGATGAAACTTTTTGCATAATATCAAGTTCTGAGGTCTGACTATTATCATAATGTTGCCATTCCCCCAATTCTCTTTCACAGATTCAAAGCATATAAAAATTGCAATTGACAACCAATAGTATTTTTTTGTAACCAATTCTACAGAGAAGGGATGCAAAATGGTAAATGTCACCAGGCCAAGTCAGAAACACGTCCTCAGCAACAATTTTCAGCATTATTATTATATTAGGAAGCGAACACAGTTTCCTAACAACCTGTATTATTTCCTGCATAATCAATCGTATTAGGTTACCACCATCGAGATTTGGTATTTTCTAAGGGAGCCCCAGCCCCCTCCCCCTTAGACTTACACTTTGCGAATACATAATGTATATAAATGTTACTCTTCGTGGAAATACCTAGTTACGGTAAGGCGGCAAGTAAAACTGCCACATAGGCCTAAAACATAGCGAAGTTCAAATTCAGTGAAAACAGGTATGACGATTTCAATAATCTACGTAAAACTTGCCCGAAGCTCTTTTAATGCTTCTGGGTTTCTTTTCAAGGCCATATTGTTTCAACCACGAAGATTCCAGATGACCTCTTTAGATAACCTCAAAATCTCCTCTTTGTTATTACTTAGGCCAACGTTGCTAGGACATTTCATGGTTTGTTGCCAATGCATACACAAGGAGCCCAGTGCTACACAGCGGGCATTCAATGGCGCAGTCCTCGCATTTAAGTTAGCGGGAAATGCAAATAAAACCAACACTATGCGACAACGAACGTATTGACTTAAGGCTTAGAATAGGCCAATAGAGTTTCAAATCCAAAAAAACTACCATATTTAAACATGGCAGTATTTTGATACTTTCCCAACATGTTGAACATTTGGGTGTGATTTTTAGAGGTAGTGTAAATAATATGGAAAGAGCTGGAGGGAATAATTTGAAGATGATAAACTAAACCAAGTATAAGAACTTGATTATACCTTGCCTACTCTTTGCAGTGCTATGGCCAATGACCGCAAACAGGTAACAATAACTTCATGCTAAGAAACCATTGTTTATTTTTACTGACTCTTAAAACTCCTTTAATTGAATTTTCTGCAACAAAAATTGACTAAATTAAAAACTTCTCCCCAGCGACCAGAACAGGCGAGTCACGAGCAATTAAATGACCGTGCTCTGCAAGTAGACCAAATAATGACCTAAGTTAGGTGGAAGGTTATATTTACATTTACTAGCATGCTACTTTCAATTTTGTTCTTGAAATGTGGAACCCTTAGATCGAGGTGTTAGCAAACAAAATCTGAATTTTAATTTTGATAGTTAAAGTTGTTAGTTTACATTAATTCGACTCAAAAATTTTCGTCCGTCAGGTAAACTGGATACTGTTAAATTGTTACTAGGATACGCGACCCCTTGAAGCAGATGCTTAATTGCCGAATAATTATAGCTATTACGGAGTCCTGAACTCTCTTAACGGATACACTAAGGTAGGATATCATGCAACTATACCTGCACATCTAATTTCTTCCCTTTAGCTGCAGCCATGCTCAATAAATATATATTTCCCAAGTTTCAAACATCTCTAGCCACTGTTATCTTCATCGGTGAAATGCGGTCAAGCAAAGTCCTACTTGTCGTGTGCGTTTCTATGGAAATTTATCGACATGCGCAAACATTTCATTCGAAATTTCAATCATCGATTTTATACAATTGATCAGTTGATCAGTAACTATTGTTTGAATTTTGTCTGATCTTACATTTACAAATATCTTAAAATCAAGGCTGAGAAGCCACCGGGCGATTTGTCAAATCTGTAAGGAATGAATGAATAGTCGAAAACGTGAAATGAAGGGAGCTCTAATTGCTTTAGCCTCGTTACTCTATTGTTTTGGGTAAAGTTACACCTCCAGGGAATACTCTTTTCTATTTCAACTCTCTATTCATCATGTATTTATCGTGCAATCTTTTATCTACTACATAGTTGTAGAAGAAACTTTTATATTTGGCGGAATTTTAAATAAAATGAACTGGACTAAATAAAAGAAATGAGCGGAACTTTTATCAGCCCCAATCTTCTATTTTTACAAAGTTATCGACCCTCAGTTAATTAGCTACATAAATACTGATAACTTCCAAGCAAAATTCATTCAAAAAGTTCTTGATTAAAAATGAATATGATACTTGCAAAGAAGATGTAATTCAAGATTATAAGAGGCACAGGTTTTCCATTTGCGTAACTATTCATTAAAAAAAACCTTTTTTTATCGATGCAAAGAATTTGAAACGAAAAAGCAAAGATGCGATAAGAAATAGGTGATAACTAGATCCCGTAAAACTATTCCATTCATTACAATTTTGTTAACATATGCATCAAAAAAACAAACTTTTTAGGTTTTAAGAAGTACAATATGTTGGTTTGATTTGATTTGAATTGGTGTAACATAATTGAAATTCATTGCTTATACTTGATTTTTAAATTATTCTCAAAGTGAAATCTTGCATTATCTCCCCCAAAATTGCCTCTTGCCGATCTTTATGTTATGAGGCAGACTCTTATTGTATTTCTTTTATAAGATACCCCCCCCCCATAACTGCTTGTTCCGTGACTCTTATCACATCCCATGGGATATAAATAATTATGTTTTGAATTACCTCAATTTCAAGCCATACTTTATGTACCTTCCCACCATTAACTTTCATTGCTTTTACACACTTATTTTTTGCGTTCAGTAAGCCCCATTTTGAGTCATTGTTCGATGTAATACCATTTTTTCTGTATTTACATGAATAATGAAAATGTTTTGTTGATTTTGTAAAGTTAATACTGATGAAAGCTTTGCTGAAATCCTTTAGGTTTTGTGATTTTGAGCGAATGCAAATACGACACAAATGGTAACAAAAAGAGTACTCAAGGGGGAAGAGGAAACAATACGGGGATCATATGATCAATGGAAACAATGAAAAACACGGAAAAAGCGATTCGGTAACAAGA
This sequence comes from Catostylus mosaicus, assembly GCA_964019065.1. Taxonomy (NCBI): domain Eukaryota; kingdom Metazoa; phylum Cnidaria; class Scyphozoa; order Rhizostomeae; family Catostylidae; genus Catostylus; species Catostylus mosaicus. The sequence goes on along the minus strand of OZ025188.1, from coordinate 7,662,705 downwards.
ATTCAATATTCAACCTGTATAGAAATAAAATGAAAAGAATTAAAGGACAACAATTTATTAATCAAAGAACTATGATGATCATGATATCACAAGAAGTAGATTTAGGTTTAAAAAAAGATGTGTGAGAAAGATGTCCTACCTGCCTAATGTTGAGAGTGCAAGAATATTGCGCATGAATTGCGATTGGTTTTTAGATATCAGTCATTTTTAATGACGGGGTAACTCAAGATATTTTGTGAAGGGTGCCGTTGTTCTCATGCCCCTTACAATGAAAGAATAATTTAATGGAGCCCCCCCCCATAACAAAGAGCGAGGCATATATTTTCTGCTAAAGTGATACTAAGTTCATCGAATAGCTTATGCAGCATGTAATATACCATCTGTTCATTGGGCTATAAGAACAGATCTCTATTTTTTCAAGCGAAATCAATTTCAAAGGTTAATTAATGATGATATTTTTTTTTTATTGGAAAAAAAGAACGGAATCTACTGAGCTTAGCGGGCGTTTTGGCCACCCTAGCGTAAAAGACCATGCCAAGTAGAAAAGGAAAAAGCAAGAAATGAAATGGTGCAACGTGAACTGACGTTGAAAACTGCTAATCAGTTGCTGGTGAAATGCCAATAGGAGAGAAGTAAAGTCAAGAGGAAAATTAAGCAAGGAGATCGACTTTTTTGTCCATATTGCAACAGCAGTCTTGCTCATTGACCAGTATATTGTACAGAGCTCAACTCCAGAGCTAAAAGTAAAGGGCTACTAATAGACCAGATGAAATAATTTGCAAATGATAAATTGCAAAAGATGACAGATGTAGCAGAGGCCAGGCAGAAAAGATCTGCTTCAAAAGAAGTGGAATGCAGCAGGTAACCAAAGCTCCTTTTGAGGCAAATTCACCTATATTCCTGTGTCAGTAATCAGAACCCAAATCAAGTGACAATGACATATACCTGTAGACTGCATAAACAGTGCTGAATTGAATCGAACTCAACTGAACTGACTTGCGAACTTCTGTAGCTATGGTGACAAACGCTACTCAGAACTGCCTTTCAAATCTGTTTCAAACGCGCCAACAGACTGTTTCATGTGCAAATATCACTAATGGTTTAACATGACAAGCTAAATACGGGTAGCCAAGGGTCATAGCAGATTGTCTGCTAGAAAACAGTTTGTACTGAGTAAAGCTATCCCTTTGTCAGCGGTCTTGGCCGTAACTTTCTTTGAGACTTTACATTGCCCCCCTCTAGTTCGCAAATTTTGGAAAGTAGAAAAATTTAAAGTAACAGCAAGAAATGATACCAAACAAAAGCAGACCTCTTCTACAACCACGAAATAAACGTTTTTAAAATAATTTGATTTTAAAATGAGTTGACAGCCATTATGAAGGATACATTTTATCACTTTAAAGCAATCAAAAATCTTCTTATTCTACCTTATAGGCGAGAAACTATTGTTTGTTGGAAATATTTGGAGATTTCAGATTTCTATTATGGCTTTTGGACATTCTGAGATAAGACTAGAACCTACCTCAATTGGAAATCTCGGCCTCGATCCCTTCCCTGTTCCACATCTTGAAAGTCCAGCTGAAGGTCGAGTACTGCTTATGACAAAGCTACTTCTCGTTGCCGAGGATGATGGTATTGACAAGTGCGATTCTCTGCCAGTATCAGCATCATCTCCATTTTCTCCAACATGGAAGCGCTTGAGAAGCTCTGACACTTGCATTGGAAAGTGATAGCGGAATGGATCGTAGAGGAACGTACTTTCTGCAGAATCACTGTGCAACCTTCTGCTGGGACCGTAGACCACATTATCAAAGTCATTTGTACTGCGATTACCAAAATTCATGGTTTGCGGTGTTGATGGATTTCCACTGTTGAAAAATATAGCAAAAACCAGAGCAGAGATTTGTGCTCTGGCTAAAGTCTGCAGGTGTGGTGAATAAATCAAGAAAAATCTTGCATGGCCATCAATAATTTAAAGAAAATGACTTTGGACAATACAATCATTAGAAAAAATTCGTGCATCCCCTGATATATCTACAAAAAGCCTGAATAATAGATCTTCTCTGTTTAAAGTACCAAACACTTGCAGCAATTAATCTAGCAGGTATCCATATTAGGAAAGTAGTCGTTTTCTTGGAAAACGAATCCTGCACTATTATAATCACTACACCTTATATGAATCGCAATCAATAAATTTCAATTCACTATAGCATTATCACAGATGAATTGACTTCTCACCCGATGCTAAAATATGTTTGGAATTCTGAGGTAATTGTCAAAGCTACTACTGAGTATCAACATCAAAAAAGGTAGCAGTTATAGATGCGATGCACAAGCTGCAGGACAGCAGTTAACTTTAAAACTTTTAGATAGCATTAAAAACAACCTTGCACATAAAATTGTTAAGACCAATTGATATAACTGCAAGCCTTGTTAGAACCAGGAGTACATTGCGTGGAAATTAAAGATGTTAGACAGTGGTACAGATACCAGGTGAGAATACAACGCTCATCTAAAACTTGTCAGAGGTAAAGTGGCGATTGCCACCCGATAACGTTTCACATCAGTGTCAGGAATTTATTTTAAAAGAATAACTAAAATTTTCTTTAAGTGTCTCATTTTGAAAGAGAGATATAAGTGGCTTCCAGCAGAATCTTGGCTTTAGCATCGTTATTTTCAATTCAATTTATTGTATAAATTGATCCTTGAAATTTCTTCTGTAATTTTGGATATTTGCCATAATGTTGGAGGGGGGCAGGTTTCTAAGTAAATATGAGAGGGGAACAACAATTCTATTGAATGTACAAAAATGTCTTCCCCTACCCGCAAATAATTACAGACCCGTCCCATAGACAAAAAATGTTTTGCTTCAATTCGCAAATACTCAAGCACATACAACATAAAAGATACCAGTTCATCTGAATATTCAAATTCATGGCATAGAAACACAAGTAAAAATCTATATTAGACATGCTTTACATTCGATAACAGCTCTTTATTGAATACAATATTTCTGCCAGTTGTATGCAGGCATTAGTTTACACGACGTAGCATAACAACAGCCAGTAAAATTCTACATAATAAAAAAAATAAAATTTTCTGACGAGTTTGGTAAAATGAAAACAATGGTATGGTTAAGGCTATGAGTACATAAACCCCAGACAAAATGATACGATTATATTTGCTTTTTTTGTTGCATTGTTTGTTGCACTTTTTTATATTCGCTGTAAATATTTGAGGATACATGTGAAGCAAAACGCTATTAGTACTTGATTTGATCGTGTAAATCGCACATGCTAACATTGTAGATATTATACAGGTGAAAGGAATTAAATGCAAAATAACATATAAGACGGCCTTGTCTTTCACAGAGCTGCTTTTGCATGTTGGGCAAGGGTTCAACCCTTCCCAATCAAAGCTCCTATATTTATCAATGATAATTGAACGCGGCTGTTAAATATTGAAAATCCAAGACATATTCGTACTTTGATGTGCATCGAAGAATTCAGTCCATTTGACCAAGAAAATGAATGCACTCCTTTAATTCGACCCTTTCACACCCGGATTCATTCTCAGGTAACTGTTGAAACCCATATAATTCTAAGCTTTTCAGGGGGTAGCATAGTCAAACAATTTAGGTGAAAGCGTAAACTATTATAGAAAAATGCCATCAGAACATTTACAATACTTTTTACTTAACCCTCCAGAAAAAAGATTTTTTCCGGTGTTTGTCAATGGGCCATATGGCTCGTCCGGGGGTGACAGGGTTAATACAACTCTTTTAACGGGGAAGGGGTATGAAACAAAACCCCCCACGAGTGATAAGAAACATAACGACAAAGGTGACCATGATAATGAATCGCGATTTGAATGAATTCATGCAATCTGTCACATACACGACGATGGGGCCATTTCATATTTCCATTAACGGCAAACTGAAAATGCTTACCTTACAGCCGGGGCCTGGTCTCTACCTTGACACGCACAACAATATAAAACATTACATTAACAATTAAAGGTTGTATAATATATAGATAATAAAATTGAGGATATGCATTAGAGTCTAACCTATTGATTTTGCATTGAAGGTAGCATAGTCAATACACATTGACTACCTAACTATGCAATTGTCATAAAAAGCGCGACTTTAGAAGATTGTGGTTCAATAGAGGGATGATAAGAATGACACGCTGAAAGCAGAGAAAACATTATGTTGCAAGTCAGGGACTTGGGATCAACATTAAAACTCTCAGTAATGCTCTGCAGACCTAATAAATAAATTTGAGATTTTTGAAATTAAGCAGATCAATAAAAGATGGAATCAAAATTGTAATAAAACAGTTTCTGATATAAAAATTTCTTTAAACGTTCTGTGCCATTAGCAATATCGGGTGAAATCATCAATCAAAGAATTCACTTTAATAGCCAGCAAAGTACAAATTGAAGACATAAATAAGAGGACCCTTTTATTGACATAATCAACTGCATTTAGGATATCAAACCAAGAGCACTGAACATCTGCGGGCTCCGATATTAATGGATATCTAATTGTCAAGGATACTTCAATTTGGCTTTAGCAAGACTAATCATGAGTTGTTAAGAGGAAAGTGAAAGCTCAGGGGAAGACTTTCCAGCCCTGTCGCTCCTAGGTCATATTAAGCCTAAACTGCAAAGATACATCAAGTATATACAATGGTGGAGCGTTATTCAAAGTTATCACAGACTGTTCAGTCCATTCTAGTATACAAATAACTTACTTTGGAACGATTTTGGTATATATAAATCCATTTTAATCAATGGTTGTGGCGTCTTTATTAGAAACAGAATCGTATAACCATGAGGTGAATTTTCTAAGTTGCGATGCAGATCTTTTCGCCTGCTTCAGCAATTCTTCCTTTTCGATTCTAGCCAGTTCCAACTCTTCTGACAACCTTTCGTTTTCACTCTTTTCCTAAAGTATAAGATAAAAATCAATGATCTCTGGATGATATAATGCTTCTAACGATAACGCACTGCAGAGAAGAAATTCATCACGAAAGTAGTTTTCAACCCTTTTGCACCCGGATTTATTTTCATTCAACTGTTAAAACCCATATGATTGTCATTGGGCCATATGGCCCGTCCGGGTGTGGAAGGGCTAATGATCCTAATCCTAACAAGAGTAGGATTCGGATAAGTTTAAATCAACTAAAACTCTCAAACACTCAAATAAAAATGCAAGAGAAACTATTAATAATATGGAATAAGTTGAGGTATGAAAAATTGACAAAAAATCACAATCACAAGCATGAAGTGAAATTTTGCTGACTGACCCTAAAGTAGCTAACGATGCAATGTACCACATAGTATTTTTTCTTTTCAGTTCAAAAGATCCAATATATCAGAAAAGAGTTTAAAACCATGCCTATTGTTTTTTAAATGACTGTGAAACATTGTTTCATTCAAATAACATGGTATTTTCAGAAATACAAATTCTTGAATAGAAAATCTACCTTCTGACAGAAACGCCATTAACACTGAACAACTACAACAACGCTTGGGCTAAGCATGACTTGTGATCTAACTCCCTTTAATACCTATTCTAAACATTTAGACCTTAAGATAGTTTTGCACAAAAACCTCTTGGATTATAATTAAGCAATTAAATTTTGATGTAACAAGAAAACGGGGCTCAAGGTACGCTCCACACCTAGGGATGCAATTCCGATTAAGAAGGCTTGTTGCTGATTGTGTGAACGATATCACAGATGAAAAATGTGCGTGAGATATATAAGAAACCCCTGGTGCTACTCCCTATTCTCTTCGTATATGTTTGATATATGTTACATATTACCAAAAGTTGACTATTTGCCTCCAACGTATCAAGCAAGGCTCTACAAGAACAGCAAGACTGAACGACTAATAAATACAGGGGAAACTGCCTCAATGGACTATTGTTATCAAAGGTGGCCCAAGAGCAGTGGAATTGCTAAAGACAAGAGGATATATCTTAGCATAGCAAAAGTGAAAAGCACATAAATGTGAATATTTTGTAAACTACTTTTGCTTGGAAAAATGTCGTTAAAAATTATTGCAAAAAATGATACGTAAAAAGCAGTTCCTTTATAAAATTCGCTACTTAAATTGTTATCAAAACCTGTGCTTTTAAAATGAGAGTCCCGATTATCAACCCTTTCGCACCCGGATTCATTTTCATTTCACTGTCGATACCCATATAAATCTCAACTTTTCAAGGGGTAGCAAAGTCAAATAGATCAGGTGAAAGCGTAAACTAATATAGAATACTGCCATCAGAACCATTACAATATATTGTACTTTACCCCCTGAAAAATTATCTTTTACGATGCTTGTCATTGGGCCATATGCCCCGTCCGGGGGTGAAAGGGTTAATGAGCTTGATTTGAAAATCCAAAGAAGAAGAAACTATATTTGTTTAACTAAGATTAATAAGCTGGATACTAAACAGTGCAAATCCCTTACGCAAGACCTCTAGGCAGAGTTTGAGCGAGAAAGCGATGCATTTCGAAAGTGAAAGTGACGCGAGGATAAAGAGAAGATCCAATATACAGCACTCAACCACCCACTAAATATACACACAACAAACAAAACACTTTACCTTGATTAATTCACCTGACAAAACAGATAACATCAATCGAAGATCTTCCTTGCTTGAGGTGCTTAAATCTTCTGCTCTCGAAGGGGCTAGATCCAGACCTCTAACACTAAGCGGCACATCGACAACTAAAAAACAAAGACGACATCATTTAACGAATCACAGCAAACGTGACGTAATCAAAAAACTTCTCAGCGCCAACAACTAACGGACGTAACAAGCCAACACAAAGCGCAGCCAGAGAAACACAAAACGCAAATATGATTGGACAAAACTGAACGAAGAGACCATCGTTAAGAATATTTCAATGTAATCTCCTTGCACTTGTAAATAAGAAAATTCATGCATGACATGACAGAGAAGGTATTGCAAGTTAAACAACACAGGCCTTCTGTTTGAACGAAGCTGCATTTGCACTATACTGCGTCTGAGCTAACTACAACGAAGATGCAGTCTTAGTAGGCCATAGGATAAGTTAAAAATACAAGCCTAAACTCCAGTACACCAAAGATTCAATCACAAAAAGACTAGGAGAGGGGAAAATCAGATTTAAGCTGCGAATATCATGTCTCTTCTTAGTTTGTAATACAAGGGTGTATGATTTCTGACTCGCAACAGCGCCAAGTTCGATCGAAGAAAACCCACTTGCAAATTCAGGTCTCTTCCTGTAACTTATAATTCTAAGCTTAAAATGTCGTTTGCTTGGGCAGATTGTTTGTTTGGCCCGGTCAGGGATAATATATAAGACTAATGATTTACATCCTATGAGAAGGATTCAAAAAGACGCTATGGAAGAATTAACAGGCTGGTACTGTAAGGGTAAGGTGAGATATCTGCGGTGAAGCAGTGCAATGCATAAGAAATATTATATCGGAATATGGTATAGCAAATATCTATGGCAAAGAAGAAATTCATAGATATTGGATTCTCATTTCGCACCCATTTCTCATGATATATTACATTCGGTCATTCAGGGGACTGTAATCTAATTGTATCGTTATTGTCAGAGTTTATAGATGAATGAAGTTATGTGACTTTTGAATGGCTGATTTGAACTTCCGGTGGCAATGAGAAATCTGCGGTGGTTTATCTGCCTTAAAAAAGTTAAAAGATATCATACCGCAATCGCAATTATGAAGTGTATTCCACGCAATTGTTGAAAGTCATTTTCGATATGCAGATTTTATTTGAGGGAGTCTCTCAAAAAAACAATTCGACACCCTCCAGCGTCTGCATAACAGGGCTCACGCAATAATAGAAAATGCACACATAAAGGACGAATGGTCATCTAAGTGGCTGACTGTTGACAATCTTATTCGATTTGATCATTCTGTGATGATGCATGAGATTCTGAACAGGTTGAGCCCGGAAAGCCTTTGGGATAAGTACCAATATAGATCCATGTATTCAAACTATGAAATAAGGAACTGCATTGATCTCCAGATCCCAAGGCTCATAACTGAGCATGCTAAAAAAGGATTTTATTCCTCTGCCTTAAGGACTTGGAACGATATCCCTGTTACTATTAGAGAAACCCAAACACTCGGGCGCTTCAAAAAAGAAATAAAAGCGCACTTGAAGAGCTAAGAATTCTAAGTGCACCGAACACGACCCTCTAGAAGAACAGCTTTGACTATTTTCTTTTTTTATTGATTAATTTTACTATTTTAATTTCTTATTTAAACTTAAACATTGTAAGAATTATACGTAGCTGAAGAGGTATCGTGTATAAATAATAATAATAATGATGATGATGATGAGTGATGATGAAAGGATGTAATTTCACTTCTTGGTCAATAATCTTTGCATTTCGGATCTTGGCAACTGTCTGACTTCTTTAAACATAGCTACCTCAACCTACGTTTACACGAGGAAAAGTGGATTGGATCTAAATTGGATCCGATCTACTTTTGGTACGGTACGCCTTGCGTTTACTCGAGATATCGCAGATCCGAGCCAGTTCGTGCCCGCTATCCGACCTACTTCTGGATCTCTTTCGAAGTAGATCAAGTTTAGATCCGAACCAAAAGTAAATCGGATCCAGTTTAGATCCGAACCAAAAGTAGGTCGGATGCAGCTTAGATCCAAACTAAAAGTAGATCGGATCCAGCCTAGATCCGAACCAAAAGTAGATCGGATCCAGCCTAGATCCGAACCAAAAGTAGATCGGATCCAGCTTAGATCATATCCAAATTTGCTCGTGTAAACGTAGACTCAGTCTGCTTATGATTTTACATACACATCTTTTGGGAGGTTTTTCTGCTCAAAACCATTGTTGTATGTGACGAAATGTGGTTTATAAAGTAGCGTATCAGGCAAGGACTTAACAGTCTTAAACCTCCAGTCGCTCTTACGTTTTCACGAAGAGTCTGCAGTTTTTACGACACCCATAAGACTTAATAAAGCAAGAACTATATCCAAAAGCTCTTTAAGATAATCTATTTCCAAAAGTCTGGAAGGTATGACTCGGCACTTTCCTTCGGATTAATTCGACGAAAATAAGCGAAGTATTTGCTACTTTTCCCCAGGTGCCCGTGACATATAGGCAATAAGATCGGTAAGAAATAGCTAGACAAGGGTAGATAAAACTGAATAAGATTTCAAGATAGATAGTACAAGTAAATGGAAGTTTCCTGAATTCGCATACAGAGTAAGAGGGGCTGCCAACATTTAGATCATCAAGTAATGATCTAAACCAAACAAATTTAAGAAATTAAACAGACTCACTTCGCTTTTAATTTGCGGAGAAAAAAAGGTCTAAAACAAATCCTTTTTTGTTCTCCTTTATTGTAGTTTGTATGATTTTAAAGAAAAAGTTGTAGAATTTGGTGCTACAGTAAATTTATAATATATAATAAAATGAAGAATGAAATGATGTCTTCAAAAGCACATAATGGATTGAATTGTTCTACCATAGAGGGCTATCTGTGCCTCTCATTTCTATCGTGAACCCCCCCCCCCCCTTCCGGGCACTTGATTGATGTGGTAAAGAGGCAATCTGCAATTGGTCAATACAGCCTTGAGGTTGCATTTATGTACTTCTTTAAATTCTATTTGAGCTTATAAAATATTAACTTGATCCTGCACAAAATTTGAGTTTACTTAAATGTATTTCAATAACCACGGATTAGACTTTTATATTGTGAGCTTAAACATCTGACCTTAAGCATGGGTTCATCCCTTCTATAGCCATCATAATCTCTTACTTAAGATACAATACAATGCGCAGAAAAGTCTTTAAGGATGAGATCGGTTGGAAGAGAAAGTTTTGCAATAAACCAGCATAAAAATTTGAAAACATCAAGCAAAACAAAAATGACAATGATTTCAACATTTCAATCTAACTTCGGAACTATGGGTGTACATAGAATCGAATTATGGGTGTAGCATTCAAGCATATCAAATTAACATACAGTTACCAAGAGCATACATCAATTTTGCTTCCACAGGAATTCACAAACGGCAGTGAACAGTTTGGTTACATAACTATCTGCAGTCTCTTGAAGAAAAATTATTCAAGACACTTGAAACGCACTAATATGTATCGAAGTATGATAAAAAAACACCAATATCTCACTGTACATTAAATGATACTTGAGAAATTACATGAAAGTAAAGGTTACGGCCAAACTTCAAAAGTCTACAAGCAAAGATTCGCTACGTAATTTCAAAAGGGGTTTTTAACGCCTTTCATTATTACTCTTACATAAATAATAATAGTATTCAAAGCGAGGAATAAGATACGTCAGAAAACTCACTCACCACTTTTATTGAAAGCATTCTGATATTTCTTGCCTCGTCCTGGTAGTGTAGCCATTCCTCGCTCACAAGCATCGTTCCATGATGGACTGTTTGGGGCGATGTGCATCTGATCTGTGCTCTCCATTTCAAGCTTTGGCCGAACAGTCACACTGATTTTCTTCCTCACAGGTGTTTCCGAACCTTGTTTTTCAACTTCTTGCTTAACTTTCTCAGTATGGCTTTCCCGGTGCTTTTCATAACGACGAATTATGCTGCTTGCTTCACTTACTTTAAATCCTGTAGGATTAGAGCTTTTTCGTACCCAGGGCGTGGGTGATGCTAATAAGGATATTCTGGCTTCGCTACGAGATCTCGCACGATCAGATTTTCTTGCGATTGAGGAGTCAAGAGAATTCTTTCTTTCATACTGTTGCGAGAATTTACCAACAAGCTCCTGTACACGACCCCCACTTCCTTTATAGGCGTGGGATGGCGAATCTAGCCTTTGGCGACTTGCACCTTTAGCATGAACGTTGCTCTTTTCGTCTGGGTATGTGATTGTTTTACGAGAAATCTGTATTGCACTTCTAGGGCTCTCGCTACCATCATTTCTCAATTTATACGGCAGGCTCTCATTGAGTCTCCTCCCACTTTTATCAAACTTACCTTTCGATGTTGTGTAGGCTAAATCAGAGAAACCGTCACTCCTAGGCGTATGGGAGCTATCCACAGAACGACCGTAAGTTTGAGCAGAATTCTTTTCTGGAAGACTGAATAGCGTTGAATGAAACTCTGTTATTGCTGCCTCTAAACTCTCTTCAGCTTCGCTTTTCTTCTTCTCAAACGAATCCGGCAGTTGCGGGCCTCCATTATCAAGAGATCTTTGCCGCAAGCCTTCTAATTTACCACCCATTCTTATGCCTAAAGCGCTGTTCGTGCTGTCGCCATCTGAATTATCACTTGCGTGAGCAGAAAAGGCTGATTTTTGACGATGCTTTGTTCGTTTCTGCTTTTCTTCATTAACATCATGATGATTTTTTTCTGTGACGTAAGATGTAAAGCCAAACGCTTGGTCAATTTTTGCAAATGTGTCGTTCAGAGATTCGTCCTCTGTAAGGCGATTGACAACTGGCGTTGTTATTGGATAAACCTCCCCACGTGGGGGATGATCCCCAATGAAATGAAGATCATTGCCCCCTACATCAGGGACACCGTCTTGATTTCTCAACTTCCTTTTATCATGACTTGAATACGGCAAGCCCTTCGAAATATCCCCAACTGATGTCCTTGGTACCGCTTTCTCGTATTCACTTTTTTGATTTTCATCAACAGAAGAAGATCTTTGCGGCGTTGTAAAAAACGTGTTAAACCCGCTCAGCTGGTCAGCAGATCCTGACCTTACGTGTATCTTTTCGTTGATGACGTCATTGACATCTCTCACTCTTGTCTGCACAACATTAACACTGCGGTGGCGCTCATCAGTGTCCGAAGCAGTGGAGAATTGCTTACAAGAAAAGGGAATGTTGGATTCCGATCGTGCAATCATCAATTTATTTCGATTACCAATGAACTCATAAGGTGGTGTATAATGCTCATGCTTAAGAGAGCCGTCTTGATGTGCCTTTTGCCCAAGAAGATCCTCTAAGTTCTCACTTTTCACTTGACTCCGATACTTGCGCCTATCTGCACTGAGATTCCTAGTTAGATATCTAGGTTTCTCCCCCATGTTCGATTCACTTGTTTGAGAACTTTTGCGAGTAGTCTTATTTTCTTGCTTCGTCACCATATCCTTTTCTCCGTTTACAACAAGTTTATTGCCTCTTTCAGTAGAAACTGGTTTCTTATTACGATTTCTTTCAAGTGAATTAATCGCTTCTTCGTAGGGCGGAGGTGAACGAATCCTGTTTAGACTTAGTTTCGAGCCCGCACTCACGTCGCTTTGTGTAGAAGGGCTGAGATCTGGCTTGGAATAACTAGGATTTTCACTACATGATGAGGCAGACCTGGTGCTTGGTTGCCAATGGCCATGCTCTTCAAGAATCACTTTGCCATCCTGCTTCTGCAGTTTCCCAACGGGCGATTCCCGTCTCACTTTATCGCTATTGTTATGGCTTTTGAGCGATTCGAGACTGTGATTTGATTGGTCATCAGTTTTATTAGAAATGGAACTTTGAACTAGAGATCTATAAAATTTGGCATCTATGCTTTTCCTTGCATCCGTAATTGTCCTTTCAAGTTCTGTCAATTCTGGGTCTATACTAACAGCAGTTGGAAGTCGCTTTGTATCTTTAAGTCCACCGCCTACTTTGGGGGTTCTAACATCGACCGTCTTCTCTTTGTCTACCTGGTTTGGAGACAAAGCATCCTCATGGAAGCGCTCTTTACTTGTTTTCTCTTGCCTCGATCCGTCGGGTTTATTTACGCCTCCCAACTCTCCAGAAACACCAGAAGATAGAAAGAGATGTTCACCAGAGGATCCTTCAGTAAACTCTAACGATTGATCAGAATCTAACACGAAGCCGTAAGGTCTGACACCATGGTTGGTATTGGTACTACAAAAAACATCAGAAACACACAATTTATATCAAACTATTTTCCCCTACAAATATAAATAGTTCTGGGAGTGGCTGGTGTGTAGCCTATAGGCTTCAATAGTCTTGAATGATAAAATTAATTGATAAATGCAACGTCTGATAGCATCAGTTTAAATTTAATGACCTCTTACCCATGGCAGGGATTATGTCGCATTTAAGCAACGTTTTAAAGAACTTGAGAAAGGCACATTTATGGCAGCCTTTAAGATTTTAACTTCATAGCAAACAATATCTGAAAAATATGCTATTCCAGATAATAAAACGACCCTCTTGCGGCAGCAAAATATCATTGCAAGATTGCATCTTTTTCTTACTTCAGCTCTTTGTATACGTTTTGAGTCAAGTGTCGTGGTTTTATTCATAAAAAGGGTGTAGGGGGCATCCTGCCTTAACTTGAAAGGAAAAACCATAAGTTTGTCATTCTTCTGAGCTGCCCCCCACAATTGCTAACAAATATGCATGTTAAGAGTAGAAAGCTTTATTACAACTTACCGACTTTTAGATAAGTGCGCAGTCTGCTTAACTATTGCCTCAATCACTGTCATTTTTTGCCCTCCAACGCGGATTGGGGTGGAAACATCAAAGTCCGTCGGAATTTTCTCCAAAGACGATGATGAAGACGATGAATCTGTGGAGTCTGGAAGCCTCTCTGAATAAACTGACGTCATACTAGAGTAGCGTTTGAGATTGCGTGTTGATTTGTAGCTATAAAAGAAAAGATATAATTCATTGGGATATAAGTAAAAAGATACAAGCTAAAAGATATATTTGACATAAGAATGAAAACTACTGTTTACCGGTCTGCTTAAAATAGTGCTCGATGCCAAAGAAGCAGAGTTATAAGACATATCTTTTGTATTTGACATAAGATATATGCTAGCAATAAGATTAAAGAGACAAGATGGAAAAAGGTTAGTAGATACAGTATATATGATTTAAGGCATGAGGCAAAACAGATTTAAACAAGGCATAATGAAGGAGTACCCCATGAATGTTCAATATCATCATTCACAAAGGTGATGCATTGCATCGTTTATCGTGTATCAAACAGATCCAAACATTTCATAACCCGAACTGTTTGAGAAACTCTTCCAATTTTTTAATGAACCACACCACTAATGCAACAAGGAATATAATTTTTTGTTCGTCAAACACATCCAAAAATATATCTTGATAAAAAAGCAACACCTAAGGATACAATATTAACACGAAAAGTTTGAATGGATTTACTATTAACTGAAACAGATTTGTCTAACTTATAGGCAGTGCTCTGCAGCAGAGCAAACAAATAAAAATTAGATGATTAACATGGTTAGGACATATGATGAGACTACACCCAGAAGCACCAGCTAGAAAGGCCGTTGAAGAGTACCTTAGAAAAGTCAAAAGACCACAGAGAAGACCAAAGATGACATGGATGCAGACGATACGACAAGATCTTAGCAAAAATGGAATCAAACTAGATCTATCAAATGCAACGAAAACCATAAATAAACTGGTTGAACTGACACGAAGCAGAACAGGCTGGAGCAATATTGTCAAATGCGTTGTGCAATAATAATTGAGTAAGACGTAATAGTAATAGTAGTGGTAGTACTATTAAGGGAGATGAACGATGAATATGAAAGGCCCACTAGACAAAACTCGGCTTGACATTCTGCGAGCCTGCAATTAGCATTGTGAAAAATGATCGAAAAAAACATGAGTGATTCAGGCTGTCTTTTCCAAAAAAACGCGGATAGGTTACAAATTATTGTGTTATTTCAAAAAAAGAAACACTTTTCCACTTCTAATTATGTTACTAAGAGCAATCCCTCACCCCACCTCTATTGCTAGGCATAAAGCCCTCATAGCATTGTTTGCAGTATAAAACAGAACCCCATGGATAAGCGAGAATGATATATGTTAGTTGCAAAAACATTGACATAAAATCTACTTGACTGCAGCTTCATGACGTATATTCTATAGATAATACCAGAGCTTTACCTCTCATTTACTTATTCTCCAATTGAGTTTTGCCTAAAAGAGCTCATGAAGAAGTCATAAATGCCTGCTTCTACTAGGCCCTAAAGTCGAGACGGAAAGATCTGCCTCCTTGTCCAATTTTCACACATAAAAGAAGTTCAGTATATATCTTAAGATCAAAAGATATTGAATCTTTCTAGCACAATCAAAGAATCGTCTTACTTTCGAGGTTGGCCATCTGGTAACGGTGGCAATACAACGACCCTCGTATTCCCTGGTTTCCGTAGCGCCTGTATCATACGATCGTGTGACATTCTGCCAACCAGTCGATTATTTATCTACAAAAAATAACGAAGAATAGACATCAGAAGGTTTTTAGATGTACAATACTGTAAAAAAAGTCCAAATAACTAAATCAATGAATGAAATAAGTCATTGGTCCAGAACAATGAAACTAAGAGTGAAAAGAAAAAATTTTTCAGATGAAGATTTTTATCATCAAACTTGATATCAATCTAAACATCAACCTTGGCAACCTCTGTACACCTATGTCTCAACATTACTTTTTGAAAACGGATTACAGTTAGCTTAATAGAGCAAATAGCATCTCAGCTCTAAAGATCAATATATCCATTTTACAATCTACTCTAAAAAAATACAACCATCTTTGTACAGAGCAAACACCGCAGTAGCGTAAAATTCTCTAAATTTCCTGTGTTATCCGTCACAGGAAACTCACAGAACCCTGTCTACGGTTTTTTGTAACGAGATAATACAGACAGATGTGAAAGTATTTCTTATCACCTCAAGTAAGCGACTGCCTTTCCTCAAGCCAGCCTGCCAGGCCATGCCATATGGCTCGACTTCGGCAACAAGCCCTTCATAGAATACATGGAAGCCGAGCTGTCCATTTGCACTCCTTCGCAATGACATGTCTTGAGTCTAAACACATGAATAACAGAATCATTTGTAATAACAGAATCACGTTATGATGGCAGAGCGAATTACTTAAAATTTCTTTTAAGGTACGTCTTGATATCTAAAATACATCCCGTCCACTAAATCAAAACAACAACCAGATCTGCAAATTAGGCTCTTGGGTGAGGGATAAATTTCTTTGTTTGGGTAAATTACTTGGCAACAATTTCTGCCGTAAATAATCAAAGGACACATTGCTGGTAATATTTGAGACGCGAGAATAGAATGCATGCTAGTATCTAAACCTTGCATGATGCCGCTGCTGATAAAAGGTGATCTAAAGCTGATAAACTTTAGATTAATACCGCGTTGAATCAGCAATCAAATCAGCACAATATGCATTAAAAATAGATTTAAAATGACATTTTTCCAAAAAGCTAATTAATCAATTATATCTGCTTCCAGCTGTTCAACTCTTTGTCAAAAACTATTAGATTCGTTAACGCGTATATAAAAATTAAACACTCTATGATTAAATATAAATAAAATTTTTCTACTTAATTTACGGTTATATACCAGCACGTAAAAGACTGCAGACTGTAGAAATATAAACAAGTCAATTGCCTCCTTCATAACCATAATATGTTAGTTGTGACAAGGCCTAACAATATTACCTGACAGCCAGGAGTGACAGCTTTTAAGCGATTGATTACGAACGTCATTTCATTGCCATCATCTTCAACTAAAGTGAGATTCAGACCCTGCCCAGTGTTATAGTACAACCTCATGCTGTAAAGAGAATGAAGGCAAAGTATTGATAACGGATCAAGGAAAGCACAGCAAAGTACTGGGAAAACGAAATCAGCACTTGCTAGTCAAAGCCTATAAGGACACGAATGATGCAAGCTTTCTTTAAATAGTGAGCCTCAAATATTGTTTTAATTCATCTGATGCCCAAAGTAACCGAGCTCTTATCGTTGCCTTCCATCAGCACATCAGAATGAAATTACTTCATTCTATCAATAAGAACCCATATAGGCTTGGACTAACAAGTACTGGATTGAACGAAAGGGCAATAGCCTGCCACTAAGCTGAAAACGTGATTCCGATATAAAAAATTTAAAAATTAAAACGTTTAAATCACCTGTAGCCTGAATTTCTCCAACCGATCACAGATTTGCAAGGGATTGCAGCAATAATTTCCTGTTGAAATTAGAAAAATAATAGTTGACTTATAGAAAAATGACATTGTCAAACAGTTCAAGGCAGTTTCTGAATTAATTAAGAGAAAGGAAAACTAAAACAAATCAAGCGCCAATACAATTAAACCACTGTTATTTGTTAGGATTTCGAGGCGTGTAAATGACAATGTAAATAGCAGATAAATAAAGGGGCGCCGGAAGCTTCTGTTAATATTTAAATGCAACCATATCTGCAAAGCTTGAGCTTTTAGGCTTTACTATCAATAAGGAAAATAAACAATCAACGTGACTCTCCCATTTCTAATGAGAGACTTTACTTATCATTAAGTAAAAACAGAAATGCTAGACAGGCCGCATATTATCATTGACAATAGTTAAGATGACAGTAAATCTCAGGCAGTGGCGGACACTTGGGGGGGGGGGCGAGGGCCCCCAATAATTTGGAAGACAATAGTCTTTTGTTCTATAACAATGGGAATGTGTGATGTCATCCTACGAAAACAATAGGCTTGCCCCCCCCCCCCAATATTTGGTCATGTTTCCGCTACTGATCTCAGAGTACTATAAATAATTACTATTTCTATCACACTTAAACTAGCGTTGCGAATTTGAGGCACTTTACAATAGGGTCACATCACTTTGCTTTGCCAAAAACCGCTAAGCCAAAAACTGCTAAGTCAATAACTGCTGTGCCAGTTAACTGGATAATTGTGTGAGAAGGGTATTATTGTATCAAATAAACCATTTTTTCTGTTATTAAGTCGGAAAATTGTGTTTTAAAGGTAATTCGATAGCTCGAATCTGTGAAAATGTGAATATTCAGGCGAATTCGGCGTAAAAAATTCATCATCAATTTCTCTGAATCATTTTATTATCATGTCTCGTGAAAACTAGCGCGAAGGAAATTTGGGTAAAAACAAAGGCTGCCAAAAACATACTGTGTAAAACAAAAATACAAAATATTCAAGACAGCACAAATTAACTTGATAGCATAGAGAACACAATAAATAACTTGATTAGCTTACCAAATTAGTCCTCATTGCACAGTTTACCCAATAATTGCAAGGCGTATAGATACCTTTAATTGCTTACCTTATTGACTTTATTGATAAATGCAATGACACTGGTTGAAATGACCACAAAACAGAGACTTGAACTTGCAACACTTTCCCCATCGACCTGGACCATAAAATATTGTATATTACACACTATGCAAAATTGGCAGATGTTTATATTCTTAAAAGTACATTCCGTAACTAATATGGAGGAAATAATGTATGGTTTTGTTTGGGTCTAGCTTGGAACTGCAGATCAATTGACGAAAACTGCACTGGAGCGCTGAGAAAAGCATTAGTTGAAACAACTAAAACGACGTAAAAAGAGATTTTCAGGTTATTCACTAAATTTTTTAGTGCGAATGATGAAACATTCATGCCTTTGATCTACAAATAATTAGACGTCGACATGAAAGCTAGCGTTCGTTGCATCACATAAGCATACATTACATCTTTACATCATGTAGGCTATTGATACATTGCATCATTAAGAGCACCGCAGGGTAATTTTGAGCTTTTGTGGAGGGAGAATTTATGTTAGTTTGAATTAGTGAATATCCACTCTTGTAAAAACTAACAATAAACAAACATACAGTACAATAAAATTAGGTTTGCATACGCTTGGCTGATGACTGCAAACAGTGACAAGTGTGATCATAAAGGAGTTAGGATAAACCAGCAGATAATTAGAAGATTAGGCTGTGCACTACAAAAAAAAGATTGTCATTTAATTAATTACCTTCACTGACCAAACAAGCCCTGCTTGCGACCAGACCTCCGGACTGCATGGTGGGCGGACCTTCTCCCGTTTCTTTACGCTTAAAGACATCGGATTGAACTTACCTAGCAAAAAGACATATGCATACCGATGAAAACAAGTGCGTTATGACAAAAAAGTTTTCCTTTTCAGATTTATGTAAATGCCACGGTAAGAATACAGAATTAATTCCAAAAAGCCATATCAGTAACAATTTTGCATTGACTAATCCAAGATAAAGCAGGCAGAAAATCAACTTATATTTAGCGAAATCTCACCACTTCACTTATTAAAGCTAAGTAATGATTCTGTTTTTTATACATTATGAAATCATTCTCAAGATTACAAAACAGGGTTAAATATGGTTACAAAAAAGTTAAATTTGACGATATGTAAAAGGATAGTTCTGCTTATTGCATTGTAACTGGAGAACTCTTCAGAATACAAATCAATTTTTGGCTAAAATGCTTGAAATTAACTTCACTCACTGAATTTTGCACCACCAGAATCAATGCCTTGAGCAGTTACAAAATTAGTAGCCAAATCTTTTAAGTACTCGTATCTAGTTCTAACGGCCATTGCAGTGAACTTTTCTGACTTGTGAGCTGCATTTTCAGCATTAATCACTGTTGATAAATGTTACAACAATAATCACAACACGTCCTACGCATAGCAAAAGTTCAAAAATTTATACCCGGCTGAAATGATTAATACATAGCAAAATATATATTAGATTTAGATGACAGACTTTTGAATTTTCATTGCAAACGTAATTAATCCAGTCAAAATTGTCTTCTAAATATTCGAATTGCAATTTTACACAACATGACAACGATCGATGACTGCCATTAAAGATTCCTTGGCAGATAGAGATTAGTGGTCTTTGAAAACTAAATGACCATTGTACATGTGAGTTTAGGCCCACAATCCCGTCATTGCTCGAAATTTTCTTTTGTGTGTCTTTGTTTAAAACCAACAAATTGGAAGGAAATGAGATGAAAGGCAACTTATTGATTTATACATAAGAGTGGCTGTTTTGCACTAAAAAGTCTAATTAATAGTGAAACAAATAGACTCAAATATCGCGAAGGAAAAACAAGCGGTCCTGCGTAACTTAATATAGATTTGTACCACTGCACATGGACTTCTGACAAAAACGTAATAGTCTTACCCTTTGATAGCAAAAAATCTCGAAAAGCTTTGTTATTTCTAAAGACGGAATCGGGTGGTATGGGTGGCCCAAATTCAGGCACATCTTGAGAGCGACTGACAGCCACCCTGAAAAACAAAATAAATTTGATTTAAGCATTTTGGAGTGAAACATTGCAACCAATTTTTTTAATTGGTAACCCAGCTTTTCACAACCGAATAACAGATGACAATTATTATCACGATTAGGCATTTGTGGCTACACCAGACATAAGTTTAATCCTTGATCCAGTTTGATTGGTTATATTCTTAAACTGACGAACAAAATTAATACTGAATGATCCCACAATGCATTGCAAGCATTCACTCCTTCTTTCCAACAACACCTTACGAACCCTCATGCTGAGGAAAACAGCTTGCAATTAACATTCTTTTTCAGCATGGACTAGGGTTGCACTGGAAGTGGCTTAAAGCTGAAGCAAAAGTAACATCAACTTGGTCGATTTCCTTCCAAAGCTTTAAAATCTAAGCATAATTACATCTTATTATAAATACTTTGATAAATTTGCCTTCTATGCCTAAAGAAAACGTACACAAACATGGCAGAAATAGGGGCTTTGAAATCGCCGTTCATAATTTAGGAACTTGCCCTTTGAAGTTGAAATTAGTGGAGATTTGGAACTACAATTGTAGTTTTGTTTGATAATGAGAATTTGCAAGAGCTCAAAGAAAACGAAACTTGGAGTCAAGTAGACACATTTCACAAATGATGGGCGTTTTACGAGGCAATTCTAAGGACCATCCTCCTTTAGCAGCTAGTAACTGCAAGCAGTGTTAAATTTCTTTTACCGAATAGTATAACAGAACCAAACTCATAAGCAAAGAGATGGGGTCTAATTTTACTAACCTGTAAGTAGTGTTCGAAGAGTTTGGATTTTCCACACGAACAATAATGAAGACATGCTGAAAATGCGACCGGATATTCTTTGGAGTGAATGGCTCAGCACCAGGTTCTTGGAAAATGACCGTCACTATGTCATTTCCGATATGACGTTTACGCAGCAACTACGAGAGTAAAGAAAAGTAAAATAGATCTACAAATATGATCAATGCGAAAAGGCAGAACCATGAAATGATACTGCGCATTTCTCATTATGACTACACTACATTATAGAACCTGACTTCAAAGGCATTATTACATAGCTGCGCCCCGTTAACAGATGCAACAATACTAGGTTTCCTATAAACTTCTCACCAATTGAGATTATCAGGTACAGTACAGTATTTAATAGCTCAAGGGCTGAGGTTTCGTTGAACATCGAATTATTAATCTAAATTGAAGTGAGTCGTCATAAAACTTTCCAATCTTGTTTGGATCGAGTATCGCCGATTTTTGTAGAGCAACGTCAGGATAAAGCAAAAGAAGTAATCGTTTAAATCTCTGTCTTTTTATCTCCAATAAACTCTCTATCCATCATAAAAATCTAAAAGCTATATATCTTCTACAGGTTTACATATTTGTAGTTAAACTTTGCTTAGTCATAATTACATGGAAGGGAAGGACAAGATTTTTCTAAGGGAAACATAAAGAGTGCTGAGTAAGAAAGAGTAGGCCTAAAACAAAGATTATGACGTATTATATTATATCGCTTGTATTTGGTAATTGGATCAATTTGCAGTTTCAAAGAGTGCATCGCTTTCCTTTAATTACATTTAATTTAGGTTACTTAACAATAAAGTTCAAAATTTAACACTTGTACTTAAATCATTTAATACTTGGGCTTTAAATCTAGGGTAGGACAGATGCATCGATTTATTAGCGAGAAGAGAAAGCTTTTCTTGCCTATTTTGATTTCTAAAACTCATCTGTTTGTTAAGTTTTGTGGGCAATTAGCGAGCATTTTGAGCCGATGCACCGATGGCCACACGCTCCCTATGATGGGGAAATGGGAAGCCTCGAAACCTGATTTTGGGAGGTTTATGGCTAAGAGTTCTGAGGAAGATTTTTACATCTGTGTCACAACTGTGTTCCATAGATTTCTGAGTAGAAATTCACAAAAAGATTTTTGTTTGGTATACTACACTCAACAAAATGAGCGGTGCACACTTAAAAGATGATCAAGAAATCCACACCTGTTGTCTGTTATTTGGCGTCCAAGGCAAAAGGGTCGACACATGAAACATAATCTCTCTGTTCTGGAACTTTGTATACAATGAGTAAGTGCCAGTAGAATCATCTGAAATAGAAAGGTTCGTTAATAGCCTATATTTAAAACAAATTGGATTTCTACTTACCGTTTGTTAGTTGGCTTGTATTAACTACTTGTAATTTTGTGTAAATTACCCTTAGCTGGTTTAGCATTTCGCTAATTTGCAAATAAAGTGATATAAATTAAAAGAATATTAATGATGTGAAAAAATCCTCCAACTAGAAAATTGATCGCACAATCAAAATGCTTCATATATTCCTAGCTCTCAAAACAAATAACACTTTTCAAAGCCAACCTATTTTAATGGATGAAAGTTTTGCCAGCAAAAGGAATTTTCGCAAGACCAAGTGAGAGGAATTAATTAAATTTTTTTGAGCGTTGCCCTGCTGGGAACATGACAGAAACATCTTATCAAAAAAATTGTTCTCCAGCTTACTGCAATAATCACAAAGGGTGCCACCTTCGATACACGCGAATTAAAATAACAGATAAGTAAAAAGATATCTACTTGATGTGTCTAAGTGTTGTGAGGGGTAGGGGATCTTAGCTACAAGCCCATTGGCTGCAAAAAATAACGACATTCAAGAAATAAAAGGATCTCTCAAGACCGGATTAAAAGACTTATCATCAACCTCGAATATCATATAAGGAAATGTTATTGCCACATGGGAGGAAGAAAAGTGCGTGTGATTGGTTCCTTAAATTGATCACGTGATCTACTCCTGTAATGAAGCAGATTTTGATATGCATTGGCTATCTATTGAGGCCCTGCAGAGTGTCGGATGAAGGGAACTCTCTGTGCGTCACGTAATATTAAAGTGGCTAATACTCCATTTTCATATGAATTCATTCAAGATTGTACGCTAGAGGCTGAAGGCCCATCCAACGATTTGTGATATTTCTTTGCATAAAATTATTCACAATAAGAATTACATCGAATGGAATATTCCTTAAATCTGATTAACTTTTGAAATCAATAATCAAAAGAGGAATCTTACTTTTATTGTCGAGTTGTGCTCTGTAGCCCTCAAAACCTTTTAAAAAAACCTTCTCGCCAATTATTTCCATGAATTCGTCCAGAGCTGGTCCACTGTGCTCTAAGAAAAAAATGTCAGCGGGCTAATATAGTAATATATCACAATAACATTAGCCATGGATTATTTCACTCAGTGGCGGACACTTGGCCAAATATTTGGGGGGGGGGCAAGGCTATTGTTTTGGCAGGATGACGTCATACATTCTATTGCATACATATAGAGTCTTTGCGACCAATCCAAAAGGTTGCAACAAATAGCCTAGCCGACTAATCTTACACAGCAGAAGAGGTTATTTAGGAGTTAAGTGAATTAATCTGTATATCATATCTAAACAAACCGTTATTATACATGTCCTCTTCAGATTTCTGTCCAGCCTTGCAGTAAAGAAGACCAACTTTGAACTGAAGGGATAGCTAAAGGAAAATAAAGCGGTTTTAAATTTCATAATAAATTTAAATTCAGAATGATTAAAGCAGTGTTGTCAGTCTATTATCTTGACACTTCTACACTTTTGTACAATAATGCTTAAGTCAAGTCATATGGCCTAAGTGGTTATTTGCGATGCGTTTCATTCAAAATGCTTCCTTCGGCTTGATTTACTCGCAGCTTTCAGTTACATCCCCGTAAAAAAGTTTCGTATCAAATTCAGTTTAAGGTTGAATACGCATTTATCTGGGTGTCGTAAATTTTATGTATTTAACCTTGTGTCTTTACAACATTGTCTTCGTGGCAAACTGGAAACGAGAATGAATTTCTCCATAACAGCAACAATGTTTGGAAGAATATGTGATTGATAAAATAAAATCCAAGTTTATTCGCCTTGCACTGGAAAACAGACTATGGTCATCCTTTTTAAATATTTTAAATAGTGCTGAAGTAGCTACCTGTTGCTCGTCCAGCTTTTGAAGGTGTTCTGGGACCTATAAAGATAAAAAATATGAAACAACTTGAACCAAATAAAAAGCCTGTTAAGTTAGCAATTGGCAATGTACATCAACAATTCTCATACAACAAAAATTCTATGTGCCTCCGGCCTCCGAATAAAATACAATCTTTTTAACCTTACCAGATAGAGTATCAAACCATCTTGATTCATGCGGCAGTCTCACCTGCCATCTCTCATTTCATGTCTCTCTAAGCACTATGTCAGCAATTGTCGGCTGCACAATCTATTTTTGAGAAGCTATACGAATGGCACAATAAATGCCAAAATTAACCACGAACAATATTCGTTTTTGCCACCTCAGGTCTAGATACATCAATACGAGGACAAATGAATAATATATTAATTGAAAACGCACCTTTGGCCCTCCAATGGCAGTCTTAAGGCAACTTATCTGCAACTCAGGAAAACAAAATTCTAAAATATCACGTGCTGGCAAAGCCCTTGAAGAGCCGTGCCTTGTTGTCGAGGGAACAGAATCTTCTAGTACAGTGCCTCTGAATGTCTGCAGCTACAGGAATGATATAGAATTGTTAATAGTAGAAAAGTGAAAAGTGAACATAAGAAATAGAGAAAATTGATCCACGATCAGAACTTAGAATATTTTACGATTAATATTTAGGGAACTGAGCACCAATTGATAGCAAACTGGATTGGAATTTCGAGTCAATCAAAGTAAAATGCGATACAATAGCAGTTCATGAAGGCTGTGGATGTATTTTTAGTGCAACCCCTCTTGATGAAGGAAGGATAACCATTAAGTGGCCACAAGAATAATGACCTTCTGAGAAATGACATCCAATCTACTTCTTTTAACAAGATCAATATCCCTCTTATTGAAATGAAACACCCCAAGATGACCGCAAGTACTTCATTTTTTATGCAATAATCTCTCGCACATTTACGCAGGTTGGGAAAAAATTAGTATAGAATATCACGCTTTAGTTTGTAATATGGATGAACTTGAAAAATTTTAAGCCTCCCAAGACGTTCAAACATAAAAGAACCAATACATGTGTGTGCCGAAAAAAGTCAGCATTGGCTAAAAATTAGCAGACTTGAAATGCAAGGATATAACAAGGCCATTCCTAGAATCACTTAAATGTTTTCGACAGCCTTTAAAGTCATGTTATACTTTAAGTTTCAAAATAGGAGCCAACTTTTCCAAGTACAATTTAACATGAATTAACGTAATATATGTCGAAAATGGACCGATATATAGCCAAAGAGTCAACCCTAGAATTCTGGGTCTCACGTGGATTGAACTGGAATGGGTTTCCCTTGAAGAATGATTAGGCTATTGTTCGAGTTGGGAGTCTACCTCCTAAAACAAGAGAAACTTAGTGTTTTCTCTGCCTATATTTTATCAAAAGTGCAGCGTTGCAAGAACTGCAATAACAACGAATAATATCCAAAATAACTTACATCTGTTGTCCTGAGAATGATTCTGTACTGATATTTATTCGTCCCACCTTTTGTCAGTTCTTTAGGGTGGCCAAAAACTGCCATTTTCTCAATGTTCTCTCGGATTAAAGATATACAAACTGGGCCATACTTTTCATCTATTCCCATATAATTCTGATGATCTAAATAAGAATACAGCGCATTAATTTTTTTTACGTCTATGAAAGAAGTGGTAAAATGTTATGGGTAACATGCAAAATGTACACGGAACCAGTTAATTCCAATTAAACATTGCTTAATTATCACTGAATCAGTGTTCTCTCTATTGAAGGAACTCAAATAAAGAAAAAAATACAATATTCTATCATTTGACAGAAATATATAGGCTGCATTGACATTGTACCGTTCGTTACAAGAGGTAAATATGTGTAGCCCACAGAAGTTCTATTTTCATGAGGCTGTCTGTTCTCCTTGTCTCTCAACCTGTCTGGCTCACTAACCATCTCAAAACTCTAACACTTATCAAAAACGTACCTCTTTGTACTAAACACGCGCGGCAAGGTCGTGAGTGTTATTTATTACCTTGGTTACTGAAATTGTCCCATTGACTCTATTAATTTTCCTAAACAGTGAATATACGAAATCATCCAGTTTCCACCGTCCGCTTGGCGCTATCTTCTGAATTTTTTCATCGTAAATCCCAGGTACCATGCATATTATGCATTAATTTTAATTCTACCTGCTTCAGTACAGCACACAATTCAATGCCCAATACTTAAGAAAAAGAGTACTGAAACGTCGTCACCTAGAACAGTTTTGACGAAGAAGGCCTTGGTGAATGTTACTTTCGTCTTAAAACAGCGCTACCTACAGGTGGTGGATGCTTTCAAAAACGCAAAGTTAACAACCCATACTTACGTAACTGACTAAAATGTAAACATGTGTTCGAGATTTAAATATAAACATGAGCAAGTGTTCGTCTAACACATTACGATGCTATTATTCAGCCTGAGAGATCAAAGACAATTGGCAAACAATCTCATAGGTTGAATGCTTATTTTTGACTTGTTTCTTATTGCTTACTAATAATGGGTTCGGCCCTATTCTTGTAAGTTCTAATGAGTCGGAAATAACTATCATACGCCGTATCGGTGACATAATAAAAATCACATAATAAAAATCACCCATTAAAGAGCAATTCTGCTAACCAAGTAAACAGAAAACGATATATATCAACGAACCTTTCGGAACAAAATAAGTTTTGTAATATAGGGCACCCAGGTCGACGTGTTCAAAGTCGAAAATCCTCTTCTCGAATGAATTCTTTGGTCTGTCCCAAAGAGAGATCAAGGAGTCATCTTCGATGGATTCAAGTATCGTTGTATTTTTCTTTTGATCAAGATCATTGAATTCGGTTGAGCCATTAAAAACAGCGTCAATGTCATTGTCGGTAGTATGAACTAGTTCAAGAGAGGGTGTCCTGTTCTTACTCATTGATGCCCACATACGACCAGAAACGTTACCATTAAATTTACTTAATAGTTTTTCTTTTCTATCTTCAACCTTGTTTTGCACGCTTCCGAGTTCGTTCCGGAAATACGGGCAACTCTCCACTAAATCATTTCCAGTACCATCGCCATCATCGATAATAGATTCTACTCGGGACTCCAACTTCGAAGCGTCACCTGACTCCATCTTCTTCTTTTGGTTTCTCGCTGAAGCAGCGGAGGCTCCCGTCGAGATGTTCCGAGGTCTGTTGCCACCTTCACCGTACATTGTTTTAAGGGATGGAGCATTTTCAATATCAAATATTACACTCTGAATATCGAAATGCGCCAAGGCCTTTCTCGCGTTACGATTCTCCGATCCCATAAAAGGGGCAATGCCCAGTTTTTGAAGAACGGTGATATTAACATCATTGTTACCTTTCCCTCTCTTACGTATTGATAATTTACGTTTAGATGTACTTCGCTTATGTTTCTCAGCAGTATCGCACTCTAAACTCTCCTCGTACGACCCAAAAGTGGGCGTTAAGAAGGAGTTGCTCTCGTTGTGAGAGTAACTTTCAGACTTAACCTTGTCCGTTTTTGATTCAAAACCCTTTATAAGATGTGAAACATTATGATGTATTGTGTTCTGTTCCTCCTTGTCAGACATAGGTGATTCGGAAGAGCCACTTCTTTGTCCATTGACCATTTTTGCCTCAGTGGCATGCAATGCCTCGCCACCTTGCGCAACAATTTTAATGGGATATTTCAAACTAACACCTGCATGTGTTTTAACTTTAACTCCATGCTGAATTTTTACTGAACCTGTCGAGCGACGCAGTTCATCTTCTCGTCTAAATGGTGCGTTTAAATTGTCTCCTGGTAGATTACGAAATGAGTTTGAATAATTTATCCTCTTTTTCACTGCAGTTCTGTCATTCTCACGGTGAGGCATTTTTTAAGACTGCACACAACATTTGCTTGGATGAATGTGGTTGAGTCGTTTCTTTAGACCTCGCATCTGTATGAATCATTCCGTAGCAGAGTTGAAGGCAGTTGGGTGCAAGAACAAATCTAGAAAAATAATTAATAATGTAGATCCTTAACGTAAAGTAGCGAATAAATATGCAACACATACATAAAAAAGATGTCATAACATCCTTGAAAGTATATTAGATATATGCAAATATATATGCAGCGAGTATATATGCAACGCATACTTACAAAAGATGATATAACCCCCTTGAAAGAATATTAGATATATGCAAATATATATGCAGCGAGTATATATGCAACGCATACTTACAAAAGATGATATAACCCCCTTGAAAGAATATTAGATATATGCAAATATATATGCAGCGAGCATATATGCAACGCATACATACAAAAGAGGATATAACACCCTTGAAAGTATACTTAATGCACGGAACGTTATTAGGTCTGATGTGGCCGTTGTTGCAATTATTGGAAGCCAAAGTTAAAAAGGTTTTGCTTGTATTTTCTCTCAAAATTATAAGCAACAATATTTAGCCACAATGAACAAGTCAAAATTAAATTGAGCAACACCAACATAACAATTGTCAATGGAAGTAAATTTTGGATTATCACAATAAGCAATTTCTGACACCGAAGCGGGAGACAAAAATAAATGAAGGCATATTTGCCAGGGGTTCCAATCAGAACGGGGTAGAAAATATATCAGAAACGACATTCTCAGTTGGTGGACAGCAGTTAGGCCCCTCAAAGTTGAAGCAAATTCAACTAAAACCAAAAGCGAAAACCAAGTCTCAGCCTTAAAGTTTACAAGCAAGGGTATCTTCAGTGCACTCTCCTGTCATCCCAAGCTTCGCGTTTCTGCGTAAACCTATGCGAAATCGCCCGGCGAAACAATTATCATTGCTGAACCACAAGGTCTATCAAACTGTCAAAGGATACTGTTCATGACATGAGTGATTCTTAATGATAGTGATCTGTTCAAGTGCTACAAACCATGATCTTTCAGAATGACGATATCCTCAAAACACTAAATTTGGGTATATGATTAACTCCGAACCCCCTAGCTATGCATGATCGTTCCTTGGTTGTTCCGCTAGTTCAGTGGTTGTTCTGTGGTTATCTCGAAAGCTCATTGATTGCTCTGTAACTTCCGTTGTCTATTGTTCCGTTTGCTTTCCGTTTTAAAAACAAAAACACGTTCTATTCTTGTCTGTTTTTCGCTGCCCAAAGCACAAATCTTAAATCGCAACCAACCTCTTACTGTGCTAAGATTGGTTGAAATAACGACTTCTAACAAAGTTGCCTGACGACTGCACTGCCGTTGAATTTGCTTTCCTTTAACGGCTATCTACCATTCTGTAAAGGTTAACGTATATCAAATAGATTTTCACATTTTAAAGGTCCTTTCAGACAGAAAGGGCAGCATAGCTATCTTGATTACTTTTCCGGGATCCTACTGTAAACATACGGTTAACTCTGAACATGATAAAAATGTGTTCCCAATTGAAAAATCCATTTAATTCTTGCCTTGTGAAGCAATTATTGTCAGAGGAGTTTGGGGCATTCTTGATGAAGGATGATTATTATTAACTCTGTAAAGAAATGTTCTTCCGGATTGCTACAGTTAAACCAATATCTCTTCTTCCAAAATCGAATTAAAACAAGCCTTACTAGATCTGCTCATCTTTTAATCTAGGTGTTTCACCAAAACTTTGCAACTTCACATATTTTAGTTGCAAACGTTTGCTGTAAACCACGATTCCACATTTCTGTGACAGGTTGCTTTTGAGACATAAAAATCAAATATTGCGGGAACAGCGTTAATATCAGAATGCATTGTCTCTCTTGACCGAATGATCACGATGTTAATCACATGGTTTGACAAGGATTTCCACAAAAGTTGATGATCTATGCCATAGCTCAAAATAAGATTGTTCTAGAAATCACTGATCACTTCATATCAGTTTTGTGATGTGATTGGTTTGATCACAAAACTTCAAAACACCGCACTGATGGCGGATGAGCACTGAGGCTGTTGATTGTCGATCAATCGATCATTAACATTTTTATGATCAATCAACTGTTACTGACCTTATTCTGAGCTATGGCATACATCATCAACCTTTAACAAAACCCACTAATCATTATTCCTTTGTCAATTAAGCAGAATCAAGCAGGGTTTCACGTTCAAGTTCTCCATGACTGACAAGCATTCTGTCAATTTGTGCAACAAATCAGACGAATCTTATAAAAAGTACTATTTTGTTATGGTATCATTTTAAATGAGTCATTAAAATAAATTCAAAAGGAGATTCCAAGGAAGACCCACATAAATCGGCCTTGGAAGCTAAAGGATAATTTAACAAGATATTCAACCAGTCATATAAAACTGAAACTAAAAAAGATCTTGAAAACTTAAATGAACTAGCAAAAACAGGAGGAAGTGGAAAGAACTGACTGATTGCATTTATGGCGCCACTAAAGCAGAGAAGAACATAAAAGTCTATCAGGGTTTTCAATGCGAAATAGCTTATATATATATGCATTATGCTTAGTAAAATAAAGGAATTATTTCTTGAATGGCTTCAAAATTCAAAACATGTGTTAAGCAGCTTGGCTCCACAACTGCACATACAGGGCAGAAAACCAAGATTTAAATGGAATCAGTAGACCTGAGAATTTTCTTAACAAACTATCTGTTTGGGTCGTGCCTTTCACAAACCGTATTCTTCCAGAATTTCCAGAACAGTAGTTTAGAGAAAAGGTCTGCTGCCTTTTTTCATCGAGAAGAATGGCTAGCCCCAATAAACAGATCCTTGCTTCTTACCTAGGTAGAGATACACGGCAACATTTATTTTATACAAGTGTTGTTAAGCAAGGCTGCCAGAGTACAAAAGTACAGCCCATCCCAAAGCAGAATGACATCATCACTTGACTTACCATGAATGATTAATGGATAAATGAATAAAAATAGAAATAAATGAGGACAAGTAGAAAATTGTGGGGTTAAGAAATAGAATGATTGCATGACTCCTTGCCCTTGTTGCCAATTTGACAAAGGAATTGGTCAAATACTTGTCAATGTGATGTATTACAATTAAGGCAAAAAAAATGGACTAGTTTTAGTTTTATCAAAATTTGGCTTATCTAAGGAAATGTGGCTTAGCACTGAACTGTCACCAATCCAAACCTATTTAATTTTACAAGTCAGCTTGTCATATGGATTATAATAATGATGATGATGATGATAATGATGATGATAATGATAATGATGATGATGATGATGATGATGATGATGATGATGATGATAATGATGATGATGATGATAATAATGAAACGCCTAGTTTCTTGGTAGAGGATGATTCCAACTATCACTACCCACATTGACTTAAGTTTATTTTTCATGTTTAAGTGTGGGTCAATACCTAGCACCTAAATGTTTCAAATCCATCATAAAATATAACTTTGATGACCTAGTGTCTGTTCTCGACATGATCGGCACAGTAATTGTGTTCTTTTTTGTGTTTTGTATTTTTAATTGATTATAAAAAATGTTGACCTAACGTCCAGTGTTAAAACCACCTGCAGTATTTATTTGTTATAGTATTTAATGATATCTTTAGTTGTATTCTGTTAGATTTCATTATAATAAATATCAGGGGGTAGTCATGACATATTGCTCCTCTTGGTACCGTCTTTGTAAAGTAATATCGTAGCCTTGTAGGTAATGTGTTAGGTATTTTGTAGTTGTAACATTTTTATATTAAGAAAATAAAAAAAAAGAGTATGATTGCATGGATACTCTGGCATTGTATTCTACAAATGCTCCCATCATTCACCCATTCTTTGTATGTACATAATAGGGGAAGCAAAGTCTTGGCTTATAGTATTGCTCGCCGAATCCAGCCATCTCATAACAGGGGGGTAAGAATGACAAAATTTCCAAAAATTTCCAACAAAATTTCCAACATTTGACTGTAAACAATAGCCCCATTGTTTTAAGAACAATAGCTTATTGTTTAATCTAATTCAAAAAACAACATTTTCCTTGATATCTTAGTTGCTGCTTACCTTTATCTGCCGTTGGAAAAAGTTATTGGAAAAAAATAGTGAAGGTTTTCTTTAAACAAAATAAGTTCCAAAAGCATAAACATAAACAAATAATGACCAATGATATTGTCACTTTACAACAAATATATACTTGCTGAAACGCAGGGTGCAAAATTGTATGCCTGCGATCTCCACCTTGGGACTCTATGAGACTATCAATCTCTGAATAGAGCTTATATACGGGCAGGCTTAAATGAAGGAGAGCTGATGTGAGAGGACTAAAAGTGAAGTTATCTGTAAGACACAATATAGATTCGTGTTTTCTTCTCATTGATTTTTCATGTTCATTTAACTTTTGGTTATTTACTTAAGTGTGAAGAGCAACAAGATACGCATTATGATAGTGATCATATCCTGCCTATTATGATAACAGCTTATTTTAGGGTTTTAGCTACAATTTATACATGCCAAAATTGTTTCAAATCATAACCACTTCCAAGTGCTGGAAAAAATGAAAGTGTGTGCCAAAGGTTTTTGGGCCTAAATTGCATGGGATGAAATCTGGTCAGTATACTATAGGTCAGTATACTATCTGGTAGTATAGAGTGGCATAATAGGTGCCTTTTCAAGTTACCATTTAAGAATAGCTTGGTGTGATGCCATTTGGGCTTTACTGATGATTATGTAGAGATGTAGATGTAAATTTAGGTGGAGCTTATCATTAAATCTGTATTTGTAGCCTTGTCTGAATGCTGAGAGGGAGAATATGTCACTCACTAAGTGCTTCATTTTACTCTATGTCCCCAAAGTTTTTTTTGCAAGCCACTGAGCAAAATAAATTATAAAAATCATGCATTGGGTTGGACTAAAAAATATTTTACAGATCAAAAATTGCAAACAATCAAAGGGCACCATAAAGAGATCTTCAAAAATAACCTTCCATGTATGATAAGGTCGGAATTTGGATTATGCCGGGGCAAGGCCTACGGTTGTTTACGTCAAAGCATGGTCACAGCAAAGGTGTCGTGACTGAAGCAAGAAAAAGGCAGTCTTATTGAGACATCACGAAGCAAATGATCTAAAAATCGTTTAATTGACACAACATCCCGCCATATTTAAGAATTTTTCATATCAAGTTTCTTCGACAATCAGTTCACACATATGAGCAATGTTGATTTGACTTTCTTACTAGCACGACCAGTCCAAAATATGTTCAGATGTCCCGTTAATAATAAACTATGTATCCGAAGGGGTGAGTGACAAGATTTCCCACGCAGTTCAGATCCCGCAGGATAGCCTGATCGTTCAGTAAACATTGTTATTGTGAGGTTATCATGCCCAAAAGAACCAACTGCTGACAACCATTGGAAAACGATAGAACATTCAAGTTTGATACGCTTCTAAAACGTTGAATAGCTTTTCGTAACAATATGGAAAATATTAGCAGTCAATAAATAAAAAAATGTATGAATCACCAACAAAGGGCGGCATTGGAGAAGTGATGATAAACGGATCCTGGCCGACATCTTGGCCTAGCTGCTAGTAACAGCAAACATATGTCGATACTATTAGGAAATAAACTCACCTTGAGCATGGGTTTGTCGATTCCAAAGTAAATCTACAGATTGCGCGAACATAAACGCAAAAATGAGTTATAAGTTACAACTGTCCGTTACATGTCTCGAATTACAATAAAATCTCGCCTCAAAGAGACGTCACTGCGACGGAACTCAACTCCCTTTTCACCTCGGCATGCCAGTCATTCCATCCTCCTTCGCAGCGGCCGCAAAAATTCCTCGCATGGTAGAAAAAATCTCAGAGGAAACAGCCTGCGCCCCAGTCTAAATGCTACCGACATTTATGTTATGGGGCACAGGCTGAGGAAACAGTGAATAGGGGAGGATCGGATGGAGGATGGAGAGGGAGGAGAGAAGGGGTAACTACACCGAGGCTTGGGCATAGAAGTGCCTAGGGCCAAATAATGTTTTTCGGCCTCTAAGGACCCTGGAATTTTTGGCGTTACAATCACTTCTCAAATAGCAATTATGCAATTAAAAATGAGGGTACTTTTCTATTGAGAGAGTTATAGTGTAATGGCAACATGAAACTTCTTAGCCCAACCATCGGGGGGCCGTCGCTATTGCTACCCAGGGGCCATTGCTGTCACTCGACGGACAGGCCTCTATCTAAAATAGTTCAAACGTATGAATACAGCGGAACCCCGTTTATACGGCCACCAATGTGCCACAAAAAATTGGCCGTATAAATGAGGACAGTTTAAATTTGGGGTAGCCAATGTAGATAGAATTTAAGAAATATAAAGACTCCTGGAAATATAAATATAAATATAAAGAAATATGAATCAGCAAAATCACAATCACTAGCTAGAACGAAGCAAAAGCAAGGATTATTTGACATATTTTAACAAAAATAGGATGCACAGCAGATGCGAAGATTGTTGAAGATCGAGGTGGTTTTCGCGGTCTTCCTAACTCAAAGACTGACCTGCTACTACCCCGAAGGAGAAAATTCTACGGAAAAAATCCTTCGCTCATCGAGGTGCAAAAGTTTCGAATTAACTGGATCCATTGCTTTAAATTGAAACTTAAAACTTACAAGGCAGTGGCGGATTTAGGGGGGTTCCTGGTTTCCAGGTTTCCAAGAAACCCCCTTGCCATTTTATTGTTATGTGGATAGTATTTTAAGGCTCAGAGAGACAAATTGTTGTATTTCATGTGTTTTAATGCAATACGGAAAAAAATTGTACGATCCTTAGCCATTTTCAGGCCCTAGAAAATGTGAAATCTCTGAAGCTTCCGGGGGCTCTGCCCCCTAGTCCCCCACCAGAACCCGGTCTTGGATCTTAGGGTGCTCTTAGCCCCTCTAAATTTCTAGATCCGCCACTGCAATGGTGTCTAAAATAGACAAATCCGTCGTTCTTTTCCGTTTCCATATTTTTATTTTCATTTTGACTTATATTGTATTTGGTATTTCTATTTTATCACAGGTCCAATTGTAAAACAGGTATCTAACCGAATTGTCACCCTGTCAATAGCGTCGTGGCTGGGAGGCAGGGGGGGGGGGGGCGCCTACTCCTCTAGCGTCGGAGTGTGGGAAAGTTTCGGAAGTCTGAAATCGGTTCGGCTCTGGACAGAAATCATAATTCTCCTGACAGGGGGGGGGGGAAGAAGGAACAATTTTCCGACAAAATTTCCGATAGTGCCTACAATACAAAAGAATCGTTGTTTATAGAACAAGTTAAAATCAGAACCAATTTCCGACGAAATGGCAATTTTTGGTACCTGAGGGGGCGCTCGCCCCCCCCCCAGCCACATTCTATTGGCTTCGGCCTTGGTTTTGGCTTTTGATACTTTTTATGATTTTGTTGGATTTCAAAGTATCACGGGGTAGGGTCATGATTTCTGTTGCATTTCCAATGTAGAAACTTCGTTTATATGACTTCTATAACAATCTGCTATGTATAGCGCAAAGACTTAAAATATTGATAAAAATGAAGTTCGTCATCTGCAAAAGTGATTTTTTCTTAATGACTTGAGTGAAGATATGCGATGCACCTTGTAATTTGACGTCATCAAACATGTATAAATGGCCTTTTACGTCAGGTACATGACTAAGATATCATGCGCATGCGTGTAATGATGTCACTGGATTTCAATGTAATCTCTCGTCTGAAAATCATTAATTTGTGCCCCTCCTATAAGGCCCTAGCCACGACGCCCTTGCGCCCTGTATAAATAAGTTTAAAATGAAATGAAATGGTTGGTATGGCATGGAAGTCCTTTGCGTTTACTGATTTACTGATTATCTTCTGAAAAGCCTTCTATTTTGATACACAGTTTTGCTAAATACAAATGGCCGTTTCCACCGGGGTGAAAATCAGTGGCGAAACTTCCGTGTACAAAGGTATTCCAGGTTCCGCGGAACTGAGGGTTGACAGGGTTGACTGCAACAAGTTGATTTTCAAGGGGCCCTCCGATAAAAACATTACTCACAATATAATATAAAAGGAAGAAAGGTATTAATTAAATCAAACTATAAAACCTTATTTACAATATCTAAAACTTATATACAATAATGTTCAAAATATACAGTAAATGCAAAGGAAAAAAGTGTCTGTTTCAAAATGGATTTTTTTGAAACAATACGGAAAGGTTGTCTGCCTGGTAGGCTTTTCCATAGTTTAGTTCCTCTATATGAAAAACATTTCTGCATCTGAATATTAAATTAAAGCTGTGTTCTATGTGTGCCGCAGAATTTTGCAAAAGATTCTTCAAGGGCATGCTGTAAAATTTAGATCATAGGAACTAGATCCCTTTATTTGGCACTGAGGAGCAACCAACACTCCAAGAATGAGGCCTCCAATTCAAAATCAAAGGTTCCGCACAGATAGACAAATTTTAAGAATACCCCAATTATCGAAAGTACCTTGAAAGATATCAAATTGAATAGTACGGGCGTTTATTAGAATGGGTTACGACATTTTGAGCTGATTTTGAGAGGGTATTGAAGATTAAAAGCCTCTTTGTCATTTTGCCAATTTTTGTGTTGAAAATGCACGTTTCATGGGAATCGTGGTAGAAAACGCTTCAATTCCCTTGACTAGGGCATAGGGAAACGCAAAGGGATCTGGATCCAGCGGAATGCGATTGGGTGCACAAAAAGCTTTAGCAGCATGAACACGTTTTTTAAGTTCGTTTATAATTTGCATAACACAAAGCAACAAATATATACACACGTAGCTAACCATGCATAGATCGGTCAGTGACTTTTTAATTGGTGCTCTTGTCACAAGCTTGCCCCCTTGCTTTTTCTCGTGCATGCCTTCCCTGGAAATAGCGGCAGGAACGACAACTCATAAAAGAACCAATTTTGTGCAACGGCAAGAAATATTCATTAAAAAAATTTAAATAGGTCGGTGCGAAATACCAAATAAAACGTTCCCAACTTGTCACAACTTCCTTAGAAATGTCAATGTAAACTTATATACTTAATTGATGTATGTGTAACAACCTTAACTTTCACCAGTTTATACTATACTAAACGACTTTTCGTTGCTTCCATAATTCCGCTAAATTTCAAATCGGCACGGTTCGTCTTATTTGCTTGAATCTCATAAAATTGTCTACCCAAAAATGTAAAGCCTAACCTTTAAAATCCTAAAAAAACGCCTACAACACTATATATGGTAAGATTTAAATAAGAAAGAGTTTCAACCAATAATATTAATGAATAAAGAGAGCCAAGTGTTTATCAAGATTAGCCAATCAAATGACAGTCAAGCGTTCATCACGAGGTCAAACACGTGATCAGTTTGCGCCGTTGTAGTTAAACAAACAACAATAAGAATACGAAAATAAAGCATAGAACATAGTATCCAGCGGCGAAGCCAGAACTGAAAATTGAGGGGGTCATGGGCGTTATCAGGGGCGTTTGCACGAAAAATTTTGCATGACCAGGCCCTTAAAGATCTCGGAATTTAGCTAAATTTAGAAATGGATTTTGAACATTATTACTTAGTTGAATAATAGATCACATTAATGTGCAAATACATCAATCATTTTAATGGTTGATCAAAATTATTACAGGATGATTGTGTTATTAATTCAAAATTACACGTAAATTTTAACTTTTTTAAAAAAAAATGCATGAATATCAAAAGAACAAGTCGTGGCAGCGCTTCCCTCTTGTCAGAAAAACAAGAATGCAACATCATACTTCTTTTGACTGTTCAGAATATTAATTATTCTTTATATGTTCTTGGAATTTATGCAGCACTTTTGAGCCTTTTATTATATTAAATTCCCAATGTTATGGTTTCCATTTGACATCCTCCCCCCCCCCCCTCAAAATCAGAGAACTAATTAGGCTTACAGGCATACATATTTTAATTCTGATGTGGGGCATGGTGGACATTACATAAATTAAAGAGAATTTAGAAAGAAAAGATTCAAGTTAAGAAATACCACCGTTTAAACATTATCATACCTTTTTTGGAGGAGATACGGACAAGGAAAAATCTCACCTGATTGGTTATAAATGTCCTGCCTGTTCACGCTGGGCTACAGGTAAATGCAGCCGCGAGAACTCCCAAAAATGCAATTTTCCTTAGAGAACTTTGCATCTTCTTTTTTTATCTATCGTGATTTCTTCACAGACAGTCTTCCCTCACTTGGGACAGACATGTCGACAATGAAATGTCTGAACATTGAACAAGACGTTAACTATCTTCGACCGCCATGTTATCCTGTATGACAACATGTCCTTGCAATGTTGATAGTGCTATTTGATTGGCTTGCAACCCTTACGGTGCTTTGTGATTGGTTTGCAATTGTCAAGGTGCAATTTGATTGGCTTGCAACCCTTACGTTGCTTTGTGATTGGCTTGCAATTGTCAAGGTGCAATTTGATTGGCTTGCAACCCTTACGGTGCTTTGTGATTGGCTTGCAACTGTCAAAGTGCAATTTGATTGGCTTGCAACTGTCAAGGTGCAATTTGATTGGCTTGCAATCCTCAGCAACACGATATTTCAAATAGACTGAAGCTCCCGCCATTTTTCGCAACCATATTGGGGAAGGTTGGCATTGGCCAGCAGCCTTCCCATGAAGTTGCCAGGGTAGCAGGAGACAAGGTGCTCGAGGCCGAAAATTTCAAACATTGCTCATAGCGAC
The DNA here is from genome assembly GCA_964019065.1 of Catostylus mosaicus. NCBI lineage: Eukaryota > Metazoa > Cnidaria > Scyphozoa > Rhizostomeae > Catostylidae > Catostylus > Catostylus mosaicus. The sequence continues at coordinate 7,623,891 of OZ025188.1, read as the reverse complement.
AAGTAAACTATTGTTACAGATTCGCTTATTTATCAAATCCCATCATATTGCCCGGATTACAATGGAGTTGAGAATGAGAATTATATGACATTGCCTTTCTTAAAAGTTTGCCTTGGATTCTGACGGTTGCAGTTACAACTAACCCTAACCCTAATTTCCTCGCAATGGCTTTTCAAATAATTGAATTCACATTTTTAGCTCATCAAGCAGCTTTATTCCGTCTGAAATCCAGACCAGTGGATTGCACAGAAACCGCAGACACACTTTGGTACCGAAATACCTAATCTCCTATCGAACCATATTTCAGCTCAATTGATTGGTCTGGAGGGTCTTTAATGGCAACTTTGTATCTACTACTTAAGGATTTTTACCTTCCGAGAAAACTGAGTTTTAGTAAAGGTGCATGAAAAAGTGTTGATCAGATTCATCTGACCAAAATATAATCCGGGTCAAGGTAATCAGTAATATGAGACGCACTTATGTCAATAAATTGAAATGAGCACAACATCTCTGCAAGTATAAAGAGAGGGACAAAGGACGTGCCGCGAACCACATTAGATTAATTTCTTACTCAGAAAAAACTATGAAGGGCAACTGCAACCAGATATGAAAAACTCCCTCAGAATTGTTAGCCTTAACCCTCACAAAATCAGGTCTCGAGGCTGCACTTTCCTCATCCTAGGGAGCGCGAATGGCCGTTAGTGAATCGGCTCAATACGCTCAATTATTCCCCATCCTGGGTCCTGGATGTCATCCTGAAAAAAAAACTCTCATTCCCCATTCCCCACCATTCCCCATTCCTCATTCCCTCTTTTAGAGTTCCCGCTTCTAGAAATAACCAACAATAGCCTGCTGCATTTCACAAAGTTACAAAACACAGCCAAACACCCGATTCGATAAATGTAACTGAAAGAAGTAACAACGATAAATTCGAGAATCCACCATACTACGGGGGTCAGGGTCAGGTCTAGGGTTAGGGTTAGGATTAGGGTTCGGGTTAGGGTTAGGATTGAGGTTCGGGTCAGGATTAGGGTTCGGGTTAGGGTTAGGAATTATATTCAGGGGCGGATCCAGACTACTGCAACTACTGCTCGACAGCAGTCAGATGATAAGATGCTGGCCAACCTGAAATTGACTTGGCCAATGTCCTGAACCCTACTCAATCCTATAATTTTATCAAAGTTTGTCAGATATTTGTCATTTCTGTTGTTTTTTTGCCTAACAATACCATCTAGTTTCAATTTTCATCATGATATGTGTCACATTGTGCAATGAGCCAACAACATGAGCCATGCATAGGTTGAATATGAAGGGACGTTATTGTAAATTAAAGGTCAGCAGCTACTTATAGGCGGGAGCAGTAGCGACTTTCAAAATTTCTTAAATCAACCAACCAGGACTCGAGGTGACTACTGCTCAAAATCCGCGGGAGCAGTAATGGTTTGAAAAAGTGAAGAGCTGACCAATCAGGATAGATCATGTGAAGTTCAATAAGGCGGGAGCAGTAGTGAGATTTTAAAATTGATTTAATGATTCCTTAAGGCAGTGCAGTGTTCGATGGTCGCGTGACTGGAAATTGTTACCTTTGGAACCGGAACTTAGGCCTTACACATCACCTCAATCACGCTGCAGCTTCAAGTGCAGAAGTTCAAGAAAATATTAAAACGGTATTCTTTGGGTTTGGTTTAGGCACGTGTAACTTTGTGAATGAACTCAATTTGTTTGCAGTACAGGTATAAATTTGTTTCGCATCTTTCTACTTCACTTTTTACAACAACTTTGGCAGACTTTCCTGACTCTGGGAATACAAGGTCTGTTAAGCTTGTTGATTCCGTTATACTGTTTTCTTACACCCTTCTATTATTTTATATTAATTGTGTAGCGGATTATCTCGACTTGCTTCAAAGTATAGTGAACGGAGAAATGGAGAAAGAGTGAGAATGTGCCTTGATGTGACAAACTGTAACATTTTTTGAAAATGAAAATTTTATTTTTTTCACATCTCCTCAGCATTTGCTTACCGAAATTATCAGTATCAAAACTGAAAAATTTCCAATTATGAAAACTTAAAATGTCAAATCTCTTGGTATTCTTTTTGATGACAATATTTCCTGGGAATATAACTTGGCAAAACTGTCAGAAAGCTAGCCATGACGGTGAACGTGTGGTATATTCTTAAAAGTAAGACCCTATAATTTTTTCTTCTCTCCTCTCCTCCAGTATGCTGTTTTAGTTTAAGGATTAATAAGTATATTACAATCCAGTATTCTTGCTAAAAAAGGTTGCAAGGGCAATCTTATTTTAAGATTTTGCTTCACATTCTACATCCACCTTTTATGATTTAAAAATTTAAAGCTACATGTTATGTTTGTTTTTTTAATGTTATTTTTAACAACAGTGGATGTTTAACTAATTCAGACTAACATAAAGCAATTTCAAGGATTGCATAAAGCACTTCATTTGCTGCATAAAGAACACATGCATTTGTTTTCATGGAATTACATGCATGCACTTCAACATTTTAAAGCAAAACTGGAACATGGAAAAAGTACATATTGCTTATAAAATAAGTCACTGTAAATAATTCTACTTTATATAAGCTGAATTTTTGGAGCAAAGTGCAACAATAGCATTTTCTTGATATAAAAAGTTTTCTGCCTAGCTTCTATGAAAACACAAATATTTCTTCTTTAATGATAATTTGAAATGAATGAATAAATGAATGAATGGGTTGAAACAGGGGGGGAGGGACCTTATGTCTTGTATGTGCTTATTGTTCAGGGTGTGTGAATTGGCTTTTGCAGAAAGTTCTCCTAAGGAAATTTTTTTGTCTTGAAACACATCTCTCAGTGTTCTCTCACATTTTCATTCCAATATATGTTTGTCAAAGTGTTCATGGAAATAAACACTATTCCACATCCACAGTACAGCTATAATGACAAATTTGGCAATATCAATAATTGATAAAGAGCTAATCCAAATAATACCCATTTCATATTCCTTGACTACATTTTCAATATATTTGTGCAGACGCATATCATTCTATGATCTAAATTGGCCTCTTTCACAATTCCTTCCAAAGAATTTCTTGCAATCTATGGAGATAAAAAGGACAAACTCTTCACAAGCCATAACAAACTTTGGAAGGAAGCAGGAATTGCCAAATATGTTGTCTAGGGAAAGGCAACAAAGAACCCTTGAGTCACAGTCAACAGTTTCTACCCTATGTATTCAAGAGGAAAGTTGAGATACAGACCTATCCAAATTCTGCACCTTTTTCCAACCAATCAATGCTAGACAATACAGAGCAGGCCTACTACGTGTATCTTATGTTTTGGTTTATATATAGAAATGTCATTTTGATATCCTTTGCCATGGTAATTCGGGACCCATACTTACAGACCCACACCTGCATCCAAAGAGCCACACCCTAGTATTTAAGATAACCTGAACTGAGCAGTAGTCAGAATATATCCTGGATCCGCCCCTGATATTGACATTCTGTGATACACTTTGTTAAATAAGGACATGACCCATCTGCTAACGCCGGTTTCGTGCTTCTACGAGCAAGCTGGGGGGCCTAAACAGAGTTCAAAGACGGGGTATTTTAAAACCATAATTTCTTTTCTAAAATTTTGCTGTGGTTCATATCGACTGGATTTGTACATAGCAATATTTTTCATGAAATTACCCTTCGATTGATGTATGGGTTTGCATTAATCCGTCCTCAGGGCGGTACCCGGGCGGGAACAACTGAAATGACCGAGACGAAGGTGGGCAGTAACCTGAAAGTAAAGTTGAAGAAAAGTTTGATAAAGAGAAGAGAATCATTTTGTTTATATCTGTAAAACTTCAGTTGTTTTACAGTAGGCCGTTCGTGGTCAATTGACCAAACATCCTTGAAAACATTGTGGACATCACCAAAATTCACCGCATTGTTTTCAGTATGGCAGAAGTTTTACAAGATCATCGTCGATTGGTCGATTCTTGTTTTAAGGGAATGTATGCATACTATTGGTCAGTAGGGCTTGGGTTCCCCCTATTGTCAAAAAGACAAAGACCACTTTTCGAACACAATTCTTGCAAATATTTGGTTTGAAATATAATATATCTAATTGTTATGCAAATGTGATAATTCGAATTAAGCCAATCAAGACCATGAAGCACTGAAAGGTTATGGAAAGAAAGTTTTTCAACTTTCACAAATATAAACTTCAAAGTTTTCACCAAGCATTGAAATCATCCGACAATTTCTTTCAGGGGGGGGGGGGCATGGTGCTACTGCTCTGGGGCTGCATTTTGGCTTCCTCGAATTATCTTCTCGATAGAAAACTGTTCTTGCGATTTATTGCAATTTTATCAAATTGGTTTTGAATATGGTTTGATTTTCAGTTTGCTCTCATTGAAGACCCTACACCGTTTAATTTTCGTGCACTTTCTCCACTTTCTGTCTGACGTGGTGAACCAAGGCTAAAGGCCTTTTCAACGAGATTGATAATGAAATCGAGGTTGCCAATTTTGGAAGTGAAATGGGGGCTGCTGTGGCTGCGGTGCGATACAGTGAGTCTGCCGCTGGATAGAACGATCGGGGTAATAACGGGAGACATGTCCCACACGTAAAGAGCATGCAAAATTAAAAATTTAGCTATTCTAGGTGAATAACAAGATTAGTGTTACGACACAGGGTGCCCACCAATAGAGGACTTGCATGACGATTACATCATACTGTGTCACGTGTATTTATTTTTGTTTATGTCGTAATTATTATATTAGGTTTGAATAAATGGTACATAAAGGGGTTTTTTGGAACTTTAAATTAGTCTAGCCGTACGTTTGCCGAGCTGTGTTTTGCCGTTAGTTTGTCGAACTAGGAGATCAGTTTGTTAGCTGTTACAAAAAATTATATTTGCCGTGTTTCATAAATTCATTGCCGTCAACTCAGGAGAATTTTGGAGTAAAACATTAAAGTCTTGTCGTTTTGTTTTCTTTTACTTGGAACGAACTCACATCTGTAAAACCCGTTTCAAGAGCGGTTTGAAATTAGTAGGCAAGTTTTGGTCCTTAGATTATCCGAATTTCACGCGTATCGGAGCGGCCCAGCACAAAATCTAGTTCAACCTGTTCGGATAATCGAGGATGTACGTTTGAAATAACGGTGAAGACAAATGTTTGATAATATTTCCCGCTAACTTTGTGATTGTGTTTTATGGATAAGGGAAAAAATGCTTTCCGTATCAGCCTGATTCAAGCAGGTGCATACAGCACAACATAAAAATAAGCGATGCGAGAATAGAGGGGCAGGGTGGGGGGGGGGGGGGGTAAGAAGTGCTCTGCTCACTTCTATAACTTCTTCTATAATTTCTGAAAATCAGTCAGAACAAAACACAAATCGTCTTGGAATGGACATTTGAATGGACAGAGAGATACCATCATATAACTTCAATGATACACAATATTTTAGTCTATTTTACAGGATGTATTTTGTGACCAAGCGCCCTTCAAAGAATGTTCGCCCCCCCCCCCCTGCGCCTTTCAATGCTTTCACCGTCCCTGATAATAAATAACCATTCTTGGGCATCTGATTTAAATATTTTGTTAGGAATTTTTCCATTGGAATTTGAAACCAATTTTTGCACTTCAAAGAAGTCGAACTGCATGATTCCCATTCTTCGTAGTTTGATTGACACTTCCTTGTACACAACGCAAAGGGAATATTTAAAATAAAGCACAACCCTTTCTCGCATAACGTTCTTTTCACGACTAAAAGAATATCGAAGACACTCATAAATAAAAAGGTGAGGAAATTGTTTACAGTTTTAAAAGTATAGTAAGGAAAGAAACAGTTCTACACTTTTTAAAAATATACGAAAAATTGGAAGGAAGAAATAAAGGGCAATTGAATTGTTAAAAAGTTAGTTTATCGAAACCTGACGTTGTTAAGGAGCAACGTAAATTGGCAGGAGTACACAGCATATTTAATTAGATGATGATTTTAAAATATTGATTTATTATACTGCTCTTTTCGCTCATGCCATCAAGGGGCTTTTTCATGGTTTCAAGAAAAACGAAGACCTTCAAAAATAAACTAGAAAGTCATAAATTAGAAAGGGCATATTGACTATGCAATGGGTTTGTTGATAAAGTTGTGAAGAGGCAGCCATATGCCTTTTTTTGAGGGGGGGGAAGGGTGTTCAATATATAATGATAAAGCTCACAACTTGATAGTACCTTAGCAAAGAATTACATGGAGCAATAACAGTTAATTTATGGAACAAACAAGTATAAAAGATAAGTTATCAACATTAAAGTTCTTATTAACTTTGAAAAAACGGCGAAGGCAAATGTTTGATAATGTCCCCCCTCTAACTGTGTGATAGTTTTATTTTGGGTAAGCGAGAAAAGGTTTTCCCTACCAGCGCGATTCAATCAGTTGCATACAGCACAAGAATTAAACACTCTCGATGAGGATAATTGCCAGTGGTTTTGTTATAAATTTTTAGGTTAGGTACTTAGAGCACAAAATTGGATGAAAACCATAGAAAATGGCATCTTATTTGAATTTTTTGTTAGCGATTTTGTATTTTCGAATATGAAGCCATGTTTTTGACTTCAAGGAAGTCAAACTGCACGTTCCTCATTCTACATCGTTTGATTGACACTTCCTTGCCCATAAAACAAAGGGAATATTTAGAATAAAGCACAGCCCTTTCTCGAATAGCGTTCTTTTCACGAATAGAAGAATCTCGAAGACACTCATAAATAAACAGGTGAGGAAATTGTTAACAGTTTTAACAGGCAGAGTAGGGAAAGGAAACAGTTTTACACTTTTTAAAAATATAAGAAGAATTGCAAGAAAGAAATAAAGGGGACTTAAATTGTTAAAAAGTTAGTTGATCGAAAACTGACGGAGACAAGGCGCAACGTAATGTGGCAGGGGTACACAGCAAATATAATCAGATGATAATTTTATAATATTAATTTATTGTATTGCTTTTTTCGCCCGCAGCATCAAGGGCTTTTTCATGCTGTCAAGAAAAACTAAGACCTTCAAAAATAAACTAGAAAGTCATAAATTAGAGAGGGCATATTGACTATGGAAAGGGTTTGTTGATAAAGTTGTGAAGAGGCAGCCATATGCCTTTTTTTGAGGGGGGGGGGAGGGTGTTCAATATATAATGATGAAACTCATGAACTTGATAGTACCAAAGGAAACAATTAGATTATGGAAAAAGTAATATTAAGTTATTGAACAGACAAGTATAAAAGATAAGTTATCAACATCAAGTTTATATGAACTTTGAAATAATGGTGAAGATAGATATTAGATAATGTTTCCTTTCTCACTGTGTGATAGTTTTTTTTTGGGTGAATGAGAAATGGTTTGCCCCACCAGCGGGATTCAATCAGTTGCATACTGCACAATAATTTACCATTCTCGATCAGGATAATTGCCAGTGTTTTTGTTTTGACTTGTGAATCAGTGGCGCCGTGGGAGCACAGTTTTTGGGGGGGCCAAAGGTTCAAATTTTCCGACAACGAGACAATTTTTCCGACAAAACCAACAGCAGTGAAACCCCTTATAATGTCTTGTTTCTCAAGGTATCTTAACAGTTAATGAATAATCTTGTGATTTACTGAAAGAAGGAGAAAACTCGATAGAGATTTTAAGTCTTGTAATATTTGAATTCAGAGTACTAACGTCTTTCATAGCAATAGTGTTTTTGCAAAAACATCATACATGTCATCAAAATTTAATGATTTCGACATACTATGCTTAACGCTTAACAGAATAAGGGAATTTAAATCATCCAGTCCCATGGTTGACCGGAAACAATTCATAACAATTTTCAATTTTGAGAGTGTCCCTTCACTGTCATTTGGTTGAGCCTATAGGAAGAGTGACAAGAATCCAATATAAAGTGTTCAAGATTTTCTTCAATAAATCTTAATGCTGTGATTAAGTTCTCCCTTCGCAAGGCCCTTATCTTTTCTTTCCATTTCTGCTAAAAAGGGGTCTCTCCTTTCATCTTCACCTAAAAAAACATATTGTTCTCTTTGGTCACATTATGGAATGCATGATCTGGTAGGCCATCAGTTGTTATAATCTAGCAGAATTGTTCTGGATCGAGCAGCGCAAATTTAAAAAGTATGGCTTTATGACAAGAGAATCGTGTTTTTATTGATGACAAGGCTTTATAAATTGACTAGATGCACGTTTTCCGTCAGTATTTGGCGTTTGGATTCTCTTCACTTTTGTAATTGGAGAGCTCTTCACTCGCCTTCTTCCTTCTCATGAAACGTTAGGCTGGAAAATCTTGCTGCACTGTTTGTGCCTGCTACTGTCTCCTTTGTTTCAGCCAATACTTTCGTATAATCACTTCGCATTATAGGTAACCGCCCCTCTGCCGTCTCGACTAATCTTACCGCAATGAACAGATAGATTTGCTCTGACTGAAGAATATTTGAAGCAGGGTCGGTGATAGCGAAAATCTTCCGGAAAACATGTGCTGTCGTTATGGTTTTAAAAGATAAAAATTTGTTTTCAAGATTACAGCGACAGGGACCGTTTCCCCGCTTACGTTTGACTACCGGCACTGCTGTAACATATATAACAAGCAGTTCAACAAGTCCTCTGAGCTTGCAAAACATATATTCTCAAGTGCTTTTGAGTTCGACCACCATCTAGTGGTTGAAACCTATGCGGGCGATGGACTCTTTGGATGCCCCTCTCTTCCTTCACTCTTTCGTATTTGATTTCTTGTGAATCATGGCGGAAAAATGAACACGAACGATGAAAGAAATTGAATCAATTAATTTATGGTTTTCCAACAAAAGGAAGAAAATGACAAAATTTTCCAATGGGCCTTCCCCCGGCCACGACACCGCTGACTTTGATGTTGCAAACTGTTACTTGTAGTCTTACACATTTATAACAAGAGATGAACTTCCTACAGCACTGAATATTTGTGGAAAGAACACTTTTTAAATTTCACAAATATGAACTAAAAAATTTCCGACAAGTATCGAAATTATCCGACAAATTTTTTTCAGGGGGGGCCATGGCCCCCCCTGGCCCCCCCGGCCACGGTGCCACTGTTGTGAATTTGGGTACCTAGAGGACAAAATTGGACGACAACCATAGAAAATGGCATCTTATTTGATTTTTTTGTGAGCGATTTTGTACTTTCGAATATGAAGCCATGTTTTTGACTTCAAGGAAGTCAAACTGCACGTTCCTCATTCTACATCGTTTGATTGACACTTCCCTGCCCATAAAACAAAGGGAATATTTAGAATAAAGCACAGCCCTTTCTCGAATAGCGTTCTTTTCACGAATAGAAGAATCTCGAAGACACTCTTAAATAAACAGGTGAGGAAATTGTTAATAGTTTTAACAGGCAGAGTAGGGAAAGTTAACAGTTTTACACTTTTTAAATATATAAGAAGAATTGCAAGAAAGAAATAAAGGGCACTTGAATTGTTAAAAAGTTAGTTGATTGAAAACTGACGGAGACAAGGTGCATCGCCAAATGGCAGGGGTACACAGCAAATATAATCAGATGATAATCTAATAATATTAATCTATTGTATTGCTATTATCGCCCTCGACATCAAGGGGCTTTTTCATGGTTTCAAGTAGAACGAAGACCTTCAAAAATTAACTAGAAAGTCATAATTTAGAAAGGGCATATTGACTATGCAAAGGGTTTGTTGATAAAACTGTGAAGAGGCAGCTATATGCCTGTTTGGAGGGGGGGGGGGGGTGTTCAATATATAATGATGAAACTCATGAACTTGATAGTACCAAAGGAAACAATTAGATTATGGAACAAGTAATATTAAGTTATTGAACAGACAAGTATAAAAGATAAGTTATCAACATCAAGTTTATATGAACTTTGAAATAATGGTGAAGATAGATATTAGATAATGTTTCCTTTCTCACTGTGTGATAGTTTTTTTTTGGGTGAATGAGAAATGGTTTGCCCCACCAGCGGGATTCAATCAGTTGCATACTGCACAATAATTTACCATTCTCGATCAGGATAATTGCCAGTGTTTTTGTTTTGACTTGTGAATTTGGGTACCTAGAGGACAAAATTGGACGACAACCATAGAAAATGGCATCTTATTTGATTTTTTTGTTAGCGATTTTGTACTTTCGAATATGAAGCCATGTTTTTGACTTCAAGGAAGTCAAACTGCACGTTCCTCATTCTACATCGTTTGATTGACACTTCCTTGCCCATAAAACAAAGGGAATATTTAGAATAAAGCACAGCCCTTTCTCGAATAGCGTTCTTTTCACGAATAGAAGAATCTCGAAGACACTCTTAAATAAACAGGTGAGGAAATTGTTAATAGTTTTAACAGGCAGAGTAGGGAAAGTTAACAGTTTTACACTTTTTAAATATATAAGAAGAATTGCAAGAAAGAAATAAAGGGCACTTGAATTGTTAAAAAGTTAGTTGATCGAAAACTGACGGAGACAAGGTGCATCGTCAAATGGCAGGGGTACACAGCAAATATAATCAGATGATAATCTAATAATATTAATTTATTGTATTGCTATTATCGCCCTCGACATCAAGGGGCTTTTTCATGGTTTCAAGAAAAACGAAGACCTTCAAAAATAAACTAGAAAGTCATAAATTAGAAAGGGCATATTGACTATGCAATGGGTTTGTTGATAAAGTTGTGAAGAGGCAGCCATATGCCTTTTTTTGAGGGGGGGGGGGAAGGGTGTTCAATATATAATGATAAAGCTCACAACTTGATAGTACCTTAGCAAAGAATTACATGGAGCAATAACAGTTAATTTATGGAACAAACAAGTATAAAAGATAAGTTATCAACATTAAAGTTCTTATTAACTTTGAAAAAACGGCGAAGGCAAATGTTTGATAATGTCCCCCCTCTAACTGTGTGATAGTCTTATTTTGGGTAAGCGAGAAAAGGTTTTCCCTACCAGCGCGATTCAATCAGTTGCATACAGCACAAGAATTAAACACTCTCGATGAGGATAATTGCCAGTGGTTTTGTTATAAATTTTTAGGTTAGGTACTTAGAGCACAAAATTGGATGAAAACCATAGAAAATGGCATCTTATTTGAATTTTTTGTTAGCGATTTTGTATTTTCGAATATGAAGCCATGTTTTTGACTTCAAGGAAGTTGTTGGATAGGGCTAGTCCCAGACTACTTGCCTCGCGCGCGGTTTCCTTTATGACACGTGTTAAGTTGTTTTTACGCAGAGTTCGGTTTTATCAAGCGATAGTTCAGTGTGTACGCGAGGTTTATCCTCAGATAAGAGAATGAAAGCAACTCAAGATGTAAATAGTGTTTGTATATGATTTATGATTAAGTCGCATACACTCGAGTTTATCTCAGACGTCTTTCTTGGACGGAATCAAGTTATATACTTTACAACATATGGCGCCCAACGTGGAGGCAAGAATTCACAAATAGACTAAGAAATGGCAGAAATTGGTCGTATAAAGAAAATTCGCGCAGGACATCGTTCCTCATCCACAAAATTACAAGGCAAAGCACTTGCAATTCTTCAGGCAGAAACAGACGACCAAGACAACGCTGTTAAATTAGAAACTATCGCTGAAAATCTTCGTTCGAAAGTGGAAACCCTAAAGCAACTAGATGAGCAAGTTATTAACGCTATAAACGAAGAAGAAATAGGAGACGAAATCGATTGCTGTACAGACATCGAGATCAGTATAAGAGAAACAATAAATAAAATCGAAAAGTTTACGTTGAGGAATCAAACTCGAGTCGTAGAACAAGCTACGAGACCTAGAAGCACATCGAATTCATCAGAATCGCCGTCAGTAGTAAGCTCAGAAATAGCAGAGAGCGTTTTGGAAACTTCAACACGAGGAATCCAGCCATATAGTAAATCGAAGTTGCCCAAGATTCCTTTACCCAAGTTTAATGGAGAGATCACAAAGTTTTTTCCTTTCTGGGAAAGCTTTGAAAGTATAATCGACAGAAATGAATCGCTAACTCAAGTCGACAAATTTAACTATCTACAAAGTTCGTTGGAGGGTACAGCCGCAAGGGCACTTGAAGGCCTGCCTGTACGAGAACTCACATATGACACTGCCGTAAACATCATCAAGGAACGCTTCGGAAGCAAGCAAAAGGTGATCAGCGCCCATATGGACCAATTGATTAAGATAAAAACTTGCGAGAACGAAAATGCTACGCAACTTCGCTTGGTCTATGACCAAATCAACATTCAAATCAGAGGACTCGAAGCGATAGGAGTCACAGCCGACAAATACGGAAGTCTGTTGATCCCGGTTATCATGGCCAGATTGCCTAAGCCAATCTCCCTGCAAATTGCACGTCACACTTCCAACGACATTTGGACCTTGGGAGAGCTAATGGATTTATTACGCAAAGAGGTGGAAGCTCGAGAAATCAACGACGAAGTTTCCGTCAAAGAGAAAACTTCTACGAAAACCCACCAACAACAAATGCCAACCACTACATCACTATCAGTTAAAACCAAGGAAAGGTATTCGATCCCTACTTGCATATTTTGTAACAAGAAGCATTTTTCCGCCCAATGTCGTACAGTGGTTGACATGCAAAAGAGAAAGGAACTAATCCAAAAATCTGGTCGTTGTTTTCGTTGTTTGGGAACGGGACACATTGCGAGGAATTGTCAAACTACGTCCAACTGTAGAAATTGCCAGAAACGACATCATACTGCGCTTTGCGAGCCAAAGAAAAGGGAGCCGGTGAAGGAAGAAATGTCAGAAAATGTGGTGAATCCGACAAACACCAATACGGCAAGATCTGGATCAAGCTCAATGCTGCTTCAAACTGGACGCTCGTTTGTATATGGGGAAAACCCCGATTACAAAATCCCAGTAAGAATGATGTTTGACACAGGTAGTCATCGTAGCTATGTCAGTAATAAGGTAGCCGATAAGTTAGGACTTAAGTCGGAGGGTACGGAAACACTAAATATCAATACTTTTGGTAGTTTAAAGTACAACAAGCACGTCAGTAAGCGCATTAGTTGTTATGTAGCGACGCAAGATAGGGAAAGCGTTCAGGTCACAGCGCTCACACATCCGCAAATTTGTGCTCCTGTCCAACCATTACCAGATATCTCTAACTTTCCCGAATTGCTAGGTCTTCAGCTGGCAGATCAGTTAGTTGACGGTAATTGTAGGGACGAGATAGACATGTTAATAGGAATAGATTTCTATTACAGTTTCATTGCAGGTACTATCATCAGAGAGGAGACAGGGTTAGTAGCACTACAGAGCAAGTTAGGGTGGATAGTTTCAGGACCTTTGAGTTCAGAGTCAAAGATAGCCAAGTCAGATAGTCAGTCGAATCAGTTGTACGTAAATGCCAATTTAATTGTGGAAAGGCCTAATGAATTTAATGATTCTCTTTCAGAAGAAGACACACTAATTAAATCCTTCAAACAGGCATTTGAATTTCAAGACGAAACGAACGAAGAGAACGTAGAGGCCGCAAGGAAAAGGTTTATTGAATCATGTAATGTTCGACAAAATGATGATCGCTACGAGGTAAATTTACCGTTTAAGTCAGTAACGAAAGATAATCTTTCAGATAATCGAAATCTGAGTTTGAAACGATTGAAATCATTATATTCACGTTTACAGACTAGTCAAGATTTGTTTTCAGCTTATAACAAAGTGTTTAGGGAGCAATTACGTGATGGCATAATTGAGAGAGTTCCCGAAACAGAGGAGAACAATACTGAGATGTTTTTTCTGCCACATCATGGAGTCGTAAGGGAACAGCGTCAAACAACAAAGTTGCGTATTGTTTTTGACGCAAGCGCAAAGGATTCTTCGGATACTTTCTCTCTGAATGATCTCTTAGAAATAGGACCTAATTACGTGCCGAATTTGGTAGGGCTTTTACTTTCATTCCGGTCGAATTTAATTGCTATCACGGCAGATATTGAGAAGGCGTTTCATCAGATTTCAATTGACACAATAGACCGTAATTATCTCAGATTTTACTGGTTTGAAAACATCTCATCTGAGAATCCAACTATTGTGCAATACCGCTTTGCAAGGTTGCCCTTTGGGTTAACATCATCACCTTCTATTCTAGGTGCAGTTATTGATACGCAGATTAAAAAATACAGTCATTTGTATCCAGGGTTACTTGATAAGATTAATCGCTTTTACGTGGACGATTTGAATACAGGTTGTAAAAGCATTGAAGAAGGTATTCAAATCTATCAAGTCGCCAAAGAAATCACTCATTCCGCAGGATTCAATTTGAGAAAATGGACTTCAAATTCTAAGGAATTAATGAATCTCATTCGTGCACAGGAAAGCATTGAAGTTAATGAGAGTTATTCTCCCCACCCTTCCCACAAGATTTTAGGGATAAATTGGAACGTAGATCGAGACGAAATCTTTTATGAATTTCAAGAAATTCATGAATATGCAAGCAAGTTGCCGATCACAAAAAGATCGCTTCTTAAAATCACCGCTAAAGTCTTTGACCCATTAGGCGCATTGAGGCCATTTTTGATTAAAATGAAAGTTCTTTTTCAGGAATTAGCGGTTGAAAAGATTCCCTGGGACAGGGAACTCAAAGGAGAGGTTCTAAAACGATATCTTGATTTGTTATCGCAATTAGGCAAATTAACAAACATTTCTTTCCCCAGATGCTATTTCAAAGAAAAGGAGATAGTAAATATTCAACTTCACGGTTTCTCGGACGCAAGTGATGTCGCCTTCGCATCGGTTGTTTATATTCGCATTGAATATAGCGATGGTGAAGTTGTGGTCCGATTTGTTTCATCTAAGGCTAGGGTAACACCATTAAAACGTCAAAGTATCCCGAGACTTGAATTGCTAGGTGCCAACTTGTTAGCAAAGCATATGAGTGAGGTAAAATCTTCCTTAGAAATTGAGAAGTACTCAAAAATGGTACATACTTTCCTTTGGACCGACTCACTAACCAGTCTTTGCTGGATCAAAAATGTCAAACCATGGAAACAGTACGTCAGGAACCGTGTAACGGAAATATTGAAGCATACATATAGAAGTGAATGGAGGTTTTGTCCAGGTAACAAAAATCCAGCAGATATTCCTTCAAGGGGTATCCGGGGGAGCAAGCTCCCAGACAATCAGACCTGGTGGGAGGGCCCCCAGTTCTTGAGGTCTAAATCAACAGAGTGGCCTGATTTGGTTTCCACAGAAAATCAGGTAGACAAACGCGCTTTAGAAGATATGGTCAAAAACCCCCCAGAATTAACATTAGCACTCGCAGTTAATGACCCTCAGCAGTTAGGCCTAAACAAGCTTTCAAAAATTGTGGACATGTCAAAATTCAACAACATCAACAAACTCGTTAAGGTATTAGAATGGATATTAAGATTCATAGGGAAATGCAACGGTACAAATAAGGAAGACGAACTAGAATTGCAGATGTCCGAACGCAATATGGCAGAAAGCCTAATTATACGCAGTGTACAAGCAGAATGCTTTCAAAAGGAACGTATTTATTTGACAGGTAAAGGTAAAGCACCAATGCCCTCGATTGTCTCACAGCTCAATCTTTTTATTGATACTGAAAACCTCATACGGTGTAGAACACGGCTTAAGAACGCACCCATAGAGCTGGAAGGTAGAGAGCCTATTTTGCTTCCTTCGAAGCATATCTTATCGGAATTATACGTGAGAGAATATCACAACTCTGTATACCACAATGGTGTCGGAGAGACGCTCAACGCAATTCGTCAAAGGTTTTGGATTTTAAGGGGTCGTGAAATGGTTAAGAAATTTATAAGAAGGTGCATTATATGCAAGAAACTTGAAGGTTTATTCTATAAGCCTACTCCATTACTGGATCTACCAAGTTTGAGGGTAGATGATGGACCGCCATTTATCAATACAGGTATTGACTTTGCAGGACCTTTATTTGTAACTGAACCCCGAAGCAAGGAAGTTAGTAAGTCGTACATTTGTCTATTCACATGTATGTCGACACGAGCCTTACATCTAGAACTCGTTGAATCTCTTACAGTAGATTCATTTTTATGTGCCTTCAGAAGATTTAGTGCTCGACGAGGCTTGCCGAGAAAACTCGTATCGGACAATGCCAAGACATTCAAGGCTGCTTCTAAAGAAGTGAAGCGAATACAAGTATCTAAAGTGGTCAAAAATTATATGTTAAATAAGAGTATATTATGGCAATTTAATGTTCCATTAGCAGCATGGCAAGGCGGAACTTGGGAAAGACTAGTAAGATCAGTCAAACGTTGTTTAAGAAAGGTTATCGGACGTGCAACGATAAGATTTGAAGAATTGCACACTTTATTAGTCGAAGTAGAAGGTATAATCAATTCTCGCCCTTTAACCTACATTTATGATGATATTAATGGTATTTCTTATCCTTTAACACCAGGAGAATTGATTTCAGGTTATACTACAGCAAGATATCCAAATGGCAAGCATTTCGAGGTGATAAGCACTAACGAATCACTAACCAGAAGAAGCAAACATCATCGCCAGCTTTTAAGTCATTTTTCCAAAAGGTGGAGAAACGAGTATCTCATCAGTCTTAGAGAGATTCTTAGTCAATCAAGACAGTCAGTTGAGCCAGATATAGTCGTTGGAGACATTGTAGTTGTCAAGAACGATTTCAGTAAACGTCAGTTCTGGAAATTGGGAAAAATTGAAGAGCTGATAATCGGAACGGATGGAAGAGTACGCGCAGCTAAGGTTAGAATCCCAGCGAGCAAGGGATCGCAAGTCCTTATGCGCAGTCTCAAACATTTAGCGCCTTTGGAAATACGCGCTCATAACGCGAATTTACCGCAGCCAGCACGCGAACAGTCTATCAGTAACAATCCGCAAATAGATACGGTATCTAAGGTAAACACTTTTGTAGATAGACAACGTCGTAATGCAGCAGTTATTGGTGAACTCAAAAGACGTGATACTAATGTATAATCTTGTAACGTTTAGTTGATGTATTTAGACTCGCATATATTGTAAGAATTTAGTTGCATACTTCGTAGTGCAACCGGGGGAGTATGTTGGATAGGGCTAGTCCCAGACTACTTGCCTCGCGCGCGGTTTCCTTTATGACACGTGTTAAGTTGTTTTTACGCAGAGTTCGGTTTTATCAAGCGATAGTTCAGTGTGTACGCGAGGTTTATCCTCAGATAAGAGAATGAAAGCAACTCAAGATGTAAATAGTGTTTGTATATGATTTATGATTAAGTCGCATACACTCGAGTTTATCTCAGACGTCTTTCTTGGACGGAATCAAGTTATATACTTTACAACAGAAGTCAAACTGCACGTTCCTCATTCTACATCGTTTGATTGACACTTCCTTGCCCATAAAACAAAGGGAATATTTAGAATAAAGCACAGCCCTTTCTCGAATAGCGTTCTTTTCACGAATAGAAGAATCTCGAAGACACTCATAAATAAACAGGTGAGGAAATTGTTAACAGTTTTAACAGGCAGAGTAGGGAAAGGAACCAGTTTTACACTTTTTAAAAATATAAGAAGAATTGCAAGAAAGAAATAAAGGGGACTTAAATTGTTAAAAAGTTAGTTGATCGAAAACTGACGGAGACAAGGCGCAACGTAATGTGGCAGGGGTACACAGCAAATATAATCAGATGATAATTTTATAATATTAATTTATTGTATTGCTTTTTTCGCCCGCAGCATCAAGGGCTTTTTCATGCTGTCAAGAAAAACTAAGACCTTCAAAAATAAACTAGAAAGTCATAAATTAGAGAGGGCATATTGACTATGGAAAGGGTTTGTTGATAAAGTTGTGAAGAGGCAGCCATATGCCTTTTTTTGAGGGGGGGGGGGAGGGTGTTCAATATATAATGATGAAACTCATGAGCTTGATAGTACCAAAGGAAACAATTAGATTATGGAAAAAGTAATATTAAGTTATTGAACAGACAAGTATAAAAGATAAGTTATCAACATCAAGTTTATATGAACTTTGAAATAATGGTGAAGATAGATATTAGATAATGTTTCCTTTCTCACTGTGTGATAGTTTTTTTTTGGGTGAATGAGAAATGGTTTGCCCCACCAGCGGGATTCAATCAGTTGCATACTGCACAATAATTTACCATTCTCGATCAGGATAATTGCCAGTGTTTTTGTTTTGACTTGTGAATTTGGGTACCTAGAGGACAAAATTGGACGACAACCATAGAAAATGGCATCTTATTTGATTTTTTTGTTAGCGATTTTGTACTTTCGAATATGAAGCCATGTTTTTGACTTCAAGGAAGTCAAACTGCACGTTCCTCATTCTACATCGTTTGATTGACACTTCCTTGCCCATAAAACAAAGGGAATATTTAGAATAAAGCACAGCCCTTTCTCGAATAGCGTTCTTTTCACGAATAGAAGAATCTCGAAGACACTCTTAAATAAACAGGTGAGGAAATTGTTAATAGTTTTAACAGGCAGAGTAGGGAAAGTAAACAGTTCTACACTTTTTAAATATATAAGAAGAATTGCAAGAAAGAAATAAAGGGCACTTGAATTGTTAAAAAGTTAGTTGATTGGAAACTGACGGAGACAAGGTGCATCGCCAAATGGCAGGGGCACACAGCAAATATAATCAGATGATAATCTAATATTATTAATCTATTGTATTGCTATTATCGCCCTCGACATCAAGGGGCTTTTTCATAGTTTCAAGTAGAACGAAGACCTTCAAAAATTAACTAGAAAGTCATAATTTAGAAAGGGCATATTGACTATGCAAAGGGTTTGTTGGTAAAACTGTGAAGAGGCAGCTATATGCCTGTTTGGAGGGGGGGAGGGTGTTCAATATATAATGATGAAACTCATGAACTTGATAGTACCAAAGGAAACAATTAGATTATGGAACAAGTAATATTAAGTTATTGAACAGACAAGTATAAAAGATAAGTTATCAACATCAAGTTTATATGAACTTTGAAATAATGGTGAAGATAGATATTAGATAATGTTTCCTTTCTCACTGTGTGATAGTTTTTTTTGGGTGAATGAGAAATGGTTTGCCCCACCAGCGGGATTCAATCAGTTGCATACTGCACAATAATTTACCATTCTCGATCAGGATAATTGCCAGTGTTTTTGTTTTGACTTGTGAATTTGGGTACCTAGAGGACAAAATTGGACGACAACCATAGAGAATGGCATCTCATTTGAATATTTTGGTAGCATTGTTGTACTTTCGAATATGAAGCCATGTTTTTGACTTTCTCGATATGCTTTATTTTCACAAATACACGAATCTCGAATAGATTTTAATTTCTACACGACAAACACGGTGCATTATTGGCTGTGGTCTGTCCCCAGAGGTTTTGCTCCAAGCTGTAAAGCATCAAATTGGCCAGAGGCATTTCTAAAGGGTGGGTGGGGCTGGATCTCGGCGGCATTGTAGGCCAATGTTGTATTTTGCAATACAGCAAAGATTTGATCGGGAAATGGTGATGTTTTGCGACTGTTCTCCTTTGCTTAATTTTCGGTGAATTTTGAAAAAACGGGTAAAATTGTATAACATAGAGTTATCATTAAAGAAATAAACACGAATGCCTTAATGTTAAGAAGTTTCACAGCTTTTAACGGACGTCGCATATGAAACGCCTTTGTGCCAACCATTCTCTAAAGCCACGCTCTACTATCGGAATATTTGGCGTTTTCTAGTTAATATGGACCCCAGAAGACTGCAGAAATTCGACCTTATCTGAATGGCTACAAAGGTAATGGTCACGCAAACCCTACGTTAATGTAAATAGGAGCAGTGCAATACGGCGAACAATAAGACGATATGAATTAAGCGAGGCTCTGAACGAGGACCTTGAGGCTTTGGATTATTGGCTTGAAGGTAGTAAACTATCCTTGAACCTGGCCAAAATGCAGTCAATGGTCATTTCCAGAAACAACAAACAGACCAGTTCAATCTGCAAATACGTCAAAGAGCATTGGAGGCTGTTCAATTACAAAGTACCTAGCATAGGCGCCGACTTTTGATTTTAGCAGGGGGGGCTGAAACTAGAAATGAAAAACAATTACATACCAATTTCTCTAAATTATCAGTTAAGAACGCAGTTTGGTTCTTTGATTAACGATGTATTGTATTCTATTCATTAAAAATAGATGAAGATACTATGCCTATTCGGGAAATTAAGCTAAAAAGCTATATAGAGCAAATTTTTGACCTTTTCTCAGAGGGGGCTCAGCCCCCCGTAGCAGTATCCAGGGGTGGCTCGAGCCCCCAAGCCCCCACGTAGTCGGCGCCTATGGTACCTAGGGGTTCATATTGATAACTCTCTCAATTGGAAGAAACATACTGAAGAAATTTTAAAATAAATCCCGAGATCACTTGGACTTTTGAAGTTTGTAAAAAGATACTTACCTCTAGAGTCACTCAAAAACATTTATACCATCATTGTTGACCCACATTTCTGCTATTGTTGTTCAGTCTGGGGCGTATGCAGTGGCGTAACGCACGGTGTGCACCTTTAACTGCTCCTTACGCCACTGGGCGTATGTAGATTAACTGAAATCCATCAACTACAAAAATTTCCAAACAGAGCAGCCAGGATAGTTAATGGCAGCAGTTATGATGCTCCCAGTAAGCCCTTAATTAAAACCTTGGGTAAGCAAACAATTGAAGAGCTAATTCAGAATGAAACACAAATTATGGTTTTCAAATCTGTAAATGGGCTTGCTCCACAATATCTCTCAGATTTATTTGTTGCAAACTCGACTATCTCTTCGTACAATCTAAAGCGAACTGCTACTGACCTTAGGTTACCCAAGAAAATGTCCTCAAATGGGCAAAACAATTTCTCCTATAAAGGAATGGCAACTTTGAGAAGTTTACCATTGGATACAAAGAGGGCATCTAACTTTGGAAGCTTCAAGAGTAGCATTATTGACGTTTTTGATATTAATTAGGTATTTTCAACAAACAAGTATTGTAAATATTACGTTTCTATGAGTTGCAATTGTAATTAGCATAGGCGCCGACTTTTGATTTTAGCAGGGGGGGCTGAAACTAGAAATGAAAAACAATTACATACCAATTTCTCTAAATTATCAGTTAAGAACGCAGTTTGGTTCTTTGATTAACGATGTATTGTATTCTATTCATTAAAAATAGATGAAGATACTATGCCTATTCGGGAAATTAAGCTAAAAAGCTATAAAGAGCAAATTTTTGAACTTTTCTCAGAGGGGGCTCAGCCCCCCGTAGCAGTATCCAGGGGTGGCTCGAGCCCCCAAGCCCCCACGTAGTCGGCGCCTATGGTAATTAGGTTCAATTCTAGTTATAAAGTAGAAAAATGTACTATGTATTTAGATGGAGGGCCCCTTGTAAAGGAGCTACCGCTGAAGGGCTACCCTTCTTAAATATCTTTTAAAAAAATAATAAGAATAATAATAATGAAATCAAAAATAGCAAACAGATCCTAGAATATTTAATTGAATGTACTGATTTTTCTGCCTCGGCGTACGGGGTGCCTTCAGAGCAATAAAATATATCACATGATACAAGAGATATCAATCAGTATTTTGATATTTATTTGTTTCTCTCATTAGCATATTGTCAGGCTTTTCTCATGCTATGTGTTACCAATATCACGACAGAAGTATTGAATATGTAAATAAAATTCAATATTTCAGTTTCAATACAAGAACTATATCATTTGCTTTGAAAGGTATGGACGAGGAAATGGAAGAATGTTCTTCCAGCATGAGTGGTTCAAATACTGTCTACGAATAAAGTAACTCGGAGATGGAGGAAGATAATGATGAAGAAGTGATGAGTGGCAATGAAAACGGTAAGAGTCTTGGTCGTATATTCCCAGTAACAATCATAAGGAAAATTGATAGTAAAAAAGCATTGGATCTCATAAAGAACGGTGACACTGATAGACTTTTAAAGAGGCAAATACGTGACTAAATTTTGATATTTTGGTTTTAGCTGCAATACAAATACTTTATTATATTGTTTTCAAAGGTATCAAAGGTATGAATGATAGTTCTCACAACACGGATGATGAAGGTACTGTCAGCGAATCTGATAACTCTGAGAATGAGGATGATAGTGATAAAGAAGCCGAATATGATGAAGCTGAAGATGGAGAAAGTGGTGGTGAAGAGGAGGATAGCAGAGAAAACGGTGAGAATCTTAAGTTCCCAGAAACAACCATTAGGAAAATTGATCGCAAAAAAGCATTGGTTTTCATAAAGAAGGAGAATAATAAAGATCTTGCCGATATACAAATATGCCAAGAAGTAATTAATAAATACAATCAGAAAGAGGATTGTAAGTACGAAAAGGTGGAAAATATGACTAACCCTGACCCTGACCCTTATCCAAAATCCCTTGTAGTGGCATTCACGGAAACCAAAGAGACAAATTCATCATTAGATGCGATCTTTAGACATTACGCGATAGAAACAAGAAAAAATGTCCAAAGAAGCTTAATAGTATTCATAATGCCTGAAAAGATCAATGAGAGAT
The DNA here is from genome assembly GCA_964019065.1 of Catostylus mosaicus. Classification (NCBI taxonomy): domain Eukaryota; kingdom Metazoa; phylum Cnidaria; class Scyphozoa; order Rhizostomeae; family Catostylidae; genus Catostylus; species Catostylus mosaicus. The sequence goes on along the minus strand of OZ025188.1, from coordinate 7,601,350 downwards.
CAATTTATTGCATTACATATGGCAATAGTCATTGGGTGGTGCATGATCTAGAAGATGCTGAATTCTCAAATAGAATGGCTCAATACGCCACCACTAAAGAATTAAAAAGAATGGACATACGACACCTTACTGGCACAGATTATGCCCTCCATAATTTCTATCGTTATCCTACTATCCCTGACATGCTTCAGGCTTTTGGTGTTGTCACAAACATTCATTCTCGGATAGGGGGTACTATTTTAGAAACTGAACAATATTTGAAAATAAAGTTGCAACGTACAGATAAAGATGCAACAAACCAGAAAAGGGGTGCTAGAGTGCAGGTATCAACATCTGGTGTTCGTATTTGTAAAGAAATGAGATTTGGAAACATCATTGATTTGATTGAAAATATTGATGAAAACGCAGAGAAAGGTGGTGATGGTTCCGAACTTTTTGAATATATCACAAAAGTGGAAGATGATGAACTTGTGCAGACCCTAAACGACAAAATGATGACCAAGATATTCTCTGACATGAAAAAGGATGTAAATGCAAACGACGCTCCTCAATTTGATGTCGCGTACAAAGATTACGAAAAGCATCATGACGGTACAAACTTTTCATTTGGGGTAAAAGATAAAGATAAATGGGGGGAACTTTTATCGTATAGAGATGCTATCGATAAGTTAAAGTCGTATCTGCCAAATTATCTGAAAAGCCTGGTTCTGTATTTTGAGAAAGACAAGAAAAAGTTGGGAACAAGAAAGTTTCTACTCTGCTTTGAAGGCGAACAAGAACATGAAAATAAGAAGTATGAAAAAAAGGACGGTAAATGGTTCCTGAAAGAAGAAAACCAGGGAACAAAGAAGAGAGTAACAGATGGTATAGAAGAGGCTCTAGACGTTCTATTGGTAGAGAAAATAAAGAATGATGTGAATGCGGGCGTCCCAGGGGAAACTTCTCAATTTCAATTTATACCACCAGAGGGTCACAGTCACTTTTCATTTGGGAAGGGAAAAAAGAATAAAATGATACAGGTATCATCATACAACGATGTTATCAGGGAATTGATATCTCACTTCAATAATACCAATTCATCGGATGGAGATGCTATGAATCTGTCAAATATGGTTCTATCTTTTGAGAAAAACGAAAACGAGTTGGGTAAAAAAAAGTTTCTACTCTACTTTGAAGGCAAACAAGCATATAAAGGTAAGAACTATGAAAAAAAGAACGGTAAATGGCACTTGAAAGAAGAAAACCAGGGAACAAAGAAGAGAGTAACAAATAGTGGTATAAAAAAGGCCCTAGACAATCTATTGGTAATGAAAATAATAAAAGATTTGGCGGTTAACCCAGGGACATCTTCCAAATTTGAATTTAAACTACCAATGGGTCACAGTCACGCTTTATTTGGGAAGGAAAAGAATGAAAAGACACAGCTTACACGTGCATCATCATACAAAGATGCTATCTTGAAATTGAAATCTCACATAATGAATGTCAAGCTATCATTTACTTGCGATGGTAAACCGTATAATAGCCCTTTTTTGGACTACTTTCATGGAGAAATAGTTCATAAGAAAAACATCTATCATAAAGTCGATGAGAAGTGGCTACGTTTTGAGCAGAGCTTCAATGAAGCCATCGAACATTCTTTCCAAAAGTTTATTGATAGAAAATTTCATGATGATGGTGATGAAATGATACACCTTACAGAAATCTGGCCAGGTGACATTTCAGAGGGTGAATACAATGAGCTATACAGCCAAATAAAAGACTTTTATGTTGGAGATCGAATCGAGCCGTTCAATGTGGAATTATTTGACATCATGAAGGTTACAGATCACAAAATTTTTCTGTATCATGTAAAGAAGGATTTTGGTGTCATAACAAGAGTTGCCTGTTCACAAATAAGAACCAGTGCGATTTGCATCAGTAGATCAAGACAAAATCCCTCCTCAAAAGAAAACATTTTGAAGAAATTTTACAATGTTGTAGTTGATTATGGTGGAAAAGATGAATATCGGTTAGCCGAAAAGGAAAAGTTGGAAGCGGTTGGTGAAAAGTTTTTGGAATGGTTTCAAACGAAACACATTGTTTTTGTGTATGCGTTTACAAGTGAAACTTTAAAGGAAAGAAAGTTGAAAGACTTTAAAACCAATGCTGGAAAATTCTCCAAGTCACTCATTGCAAAATACGAACTACAATCTACAAACCTGTTCCTTGAAGAGCTTGGCTTTGAATTTGCCATTTGCCAAATTTACCGAACCGAAGAATAAGATTCAAATAAAGCAAGAACCACAGACCTAAAACTTTACACAAAATTAAAGTTTCGAGAGCTTTAAAATCACCTCTTCTTAGGACAAAACTACCTGACAAGTCAAGGTCAACCTTAGTTATCAAAAGTAGGCCATGATGCTGATAGCAATTTGTCCAACTACCAAGATGGCCTCGTCTTCTTTCAGGTTAATCTGAACGTCGCAAGGCTTTTTCACACCCAAGGGGTACTTAATTCCGGGCAGAGCATAATTTTGTTATCAAAGCTGTCATCATTCTTGCAAGGCAAGGCATAAATTAACCACCTGCTAGATTGTACTTCCGAATGGTGAAGTATTTAGGTATTCCTATAATATTTTGCTTGGAGGGGTATTCAGCATAAAATTGCCCACAAGTTAGGTCTATTCACAACGTCACCCCCACGCCTACGTTTTAATCTACAAACACGTAGGTGCAATTATACTCAATTTTGAGTAGATATTTAGTAGGTGGTGGTCTGCTAACTTTTCTTAACGGAGTGCGACGGTAAATTCACGAGAGTCAAGGTTCTTAAAACACCTTTAGATTAAGTTATCGATATTCTCAGACGTTAAAAAAAGATGTAAATGCAAACGAGGAGTGACGTTGGAAATGAGCTATCATCATACAGTTATAGTTGTAGCCTCAAAGACTACCAAGTCGATCTCAGCTCCTTATAATATGAACAAGAAACGGTGGGGTGAATCAATAAGAGCAGTCACGCCTTTCAATATATTATGAACCCAATGTTTCATCGTAAAGTTCGGGACAGCCATAGCCCTTGTGCTTCCCCTTTTTCCACAAAAACTTTAATAAAATGGCAAGTTTTTACAACGTTTTCCTTAATTCTTAATACTCTCAGGTCTCTGATTATACTGGAGTTAGGATAAGCAGGGGTGTTGAAAATGCTAGCAAATCTATTAAGAAGGGGAGAGCTGGAATCACTGGATGAATGATGAAACCGTTTTTATAAAATACTTAATTATTCAAAATATATTCATCATTGGACGAGGAAGACAAGGATTCCAGTTGTAACTCGAAGTTTCACGCAAGATGCGATCTTCAGACAGTATGGCATCTATTCTTGTTAATCAATATATATAGTCATAGAGATATTAATCAAACCTAATCAATGAGACTTTTATTAATCAAAACATATACAGTCCGATTTTAATTGATTGTTTGTGATTTGTATTACAGTAGTTACTAACTTCTAACAGTAGTGGAGTCTATCTGATTCTTATCAAATACTTAATATGTTAAGTTGTTTTAACTGCACATTTTTAGATAGTAGCCGAATCTTTAGTGTTTTAAAATTCTCAAAAAAATTAGCTTAGATGCAATAATGGCTTTTTCTGTCGCAATTTCTGAGCAGATGTTCAAAAATATTTCAGGTGTTAACTTGCTCTTGCTTCCAGAGACGAAAAATTCAAAGTGGATGTCGTCTTGATTTCAACTTAAATCCATGGGACCACCTATGCTTGTTAGGTGCCCACCTGACGATGCTTTTCGGTAGGGCATTTCCTACGAACACCCTTCCAAATCAAATAAACAGATCAGATGCCCAAAAAACAATAAAATTCTCTAAAATTATAGATCATAGGAGGCTAACGTACAATGTTATCTTGTTATGGTAAAAATGTAATGCACGACCGCCCCCCCCCCCCCCATTTGGTACTTGGGCACTCAAACCATGCTAAAGATGGGAGAAGGATCAGAGAATATGTGCCCTCAACTTTTCAAAGCGTTCTTTCATCCCTGAATGTTTTTCACCATTGTTAAGCACAGCATGGTTTTTCATTAACTTTTCCATTTAATTTATTGATTGAAAAAAAAGAGACTCGACAAATTTCTGGAAAATAAGAAAGCCAGCAGAAAAGATGCAGAAACAAAGCTAAAATCTTGGTAAGTTATAACTTGCAGGGAATTAAATTTCTTCATGAGATATCTGCTATGAAGCAGTCTAGCAGAAGCGCCAGGTTATTTGCTGTGGTGTGCTCAACATCTTTCTTAGCATAATACCACAATATTCATTTCAAAAATACTCCAAGAGGCATAAAGTTTGTCCCAAACGGGCGTTGGGGGGGGGGGGGTATATGAAGAACGACATCTCCCGCTGGCACCAGCCCCATTTCACCACCATCCCTGCTTCTTAAAAAACGACATCCAGGAACTAGACAATTTTCTTGGGGGCTGTCGGACCTCAGATTGCCGAGTAATTTTGAGGTAGTGGCAGATTTTTAGACAGCGGTGTTGCCATTCATAGAATTTATTGGGAATAAGAGGGTGTGGCACCTTAGGTTGTTGTGACACTACCCTTTTCTAAACTACGGAAACGCCCATTTATAGACTATTTCAGTGCCACGCCCTTCTCTAACAAAAAATTATTTACGATAGCCATATTCAAAACAAAAGCACTGTCCTAAGAAATAAGTTGGCGAGCCCCAATCCAATAGTTTATTATACTGTATACACACTGAAAGCAAGGCGATAACACTGACAGGACTATGCACAAAAGCGAATGTTTATGAACAAACTACAAGCCAAAAATGTTAGCAACACTGTACTAAAAGAAGAAATGGAGGTTCTGTGGCTTTTCGCAGAGAAAAATTTTCAAGATCACGCCCCAAAGAGCGTCGGAAAACTGTTCATTAAGAGAAAACTTATTATGCATGCCCGTTCCTGTATATCTTTTTGTCACTAAAGTTGTTACACAATAGGTAGGGCAAGAAAGCAGGATCGATCTTTTTAACGGGTGGGATACTGGAAACATGATTCTTTATAAGTGGGAAACGGGATAGCCAAGAGGATCCAATAGATCGGGTTCGGGATTTCAGGCAATACAGCGTTGGGATACGGGATATGCTGCAAAACATGTGCGTAATGCCTGGATGCTGGTATCCTATTGTGCACCCTCATTCTTAAGCATCAAACCTTTTCGAAGTTTCTATACCCCCTTGTACCTCCGTAGATATTTTTATTAATACCCAAGGACACAAAACCATTAAAAATTATTGCAACAGTATCTATTGACCGTATCATTCATAAACACGCCCGTTATCTCTAACTTCCCCCACTATGTTTTTTCAGCGCTTTAGAGCAATTTGCTTACAATATGACAATAATAGCATGCGCACAGTCACATCAAATTCCTACGACTGAACGCAGGCTAGAAAAGTAACATGGCTCCATCATTCATCTGGTGCCACCAAAAGTCTACTAACATAAAGTTATATGTATAGTCTTATTGACCATAAGGAATCCCGAGCAGGGGTGCTGGGGCTTGGTTATACGAGGCAAGCTGGTCCAGGCTGGGTCAATTTGTCGTGTTAGGTCTAATCTCTATTTAGTATAGATGCCTGCTAAAAATAATGTGTTCAACATGAGGCGAGTTAAGTCGGCAAGGCCTGTTGACCTGCTGTGTTACAGTGGGTTGGCTGAGGTAGCAAAGCTGACATGGGTCTGCCTTTACCATGTAACCAGAATAGAACGAGCCATAAACAAGTAGTGTAGAATATGCTCCATGTAAAAACAACCCAACTCGGCAAAATTGACCTTGCTCGTGTCGGCAAATCGCGCAGCATGTCGGATTAATCTCATTTATTACATTTTTCAATGACATATGAGTGAATTTGTAAGATAGAATAAACATTCCATTTGCATAGTCCTGTTTTGTGGCGTAAATAGGATGGAAGGCTTGTTTGGAGCGGCAATTTGGATCATCCTTACCACTTACTTTCGAGTCTGCCGAGTTGCCGAGTAGGCAGCTCAAACTCCCAAATCTGCCAAATAAATCGACATTTGCGATAGGTGGGGGGGGGGGGGGGTGTCACATCCCCCCACACCCCCCGTAGCTCCGCCCCTGGTCCCAATACTGTTTCTTGCTTTACCAACTCTTTGACTTCGATTTCATTTGTCTTACCTACCGGTCTCTGTATTTAGATCTCTGCTCTTTTATTCAAACTATAATGCATTAGTCAATTGAAACCCCGGCCCCCCACCCCCGGGACATAGCGGGGAAGTTAACATTTGGGCACTGTTACTTCCCCGCCCTCTCTCCCGTTATCGAGGGCGCATGGGTTGTTGAATTCCCCACTTTCAATTCCCGGGTATTTCAGAATTTACAATTTGAGAAAGGAATGCGTTCATCGTTCAGAAACTGTTTTCATTTGTTTCGCTCTCTTGCATCCAATGGTCTTGCATCCAACGTTGTGTCCAAAGCCTAAAAAATCTGATAGTTTTATTATTCCTTTGGTTAGCTGATGTTATTTGACGTCTTTCCAAAATATTTAATCAATGGCTGTGCATTTTTGTAGCAGAAAATAAGGTGGACGGCTGGTTTGGAGCAACAATTAGGATCATTTTTACCACTGACTTCTGAGTCTGCCGAATTGCCGAGTAGGCAGCACAAACTCCCAAATCTGCCGAGTAAATCGACATTTGCGATCGGTGGGGGGGGGGGTCAACCCCCCCATTGAAAAATCCGCACGTGATAAGTTACAAGACGAAACGGAAAGCCCTTTCTTTTACTTATAGCACGTTTTCACATACAAAACATTCTGAAACGAATATTGCAATCCTAAAGTTAGCATAAACAAAACCAAAATAGAGTTTCAACCACAGTGGAACTTTATAACGTCACGTCAACGTAGTTAATAAAGACGACCACAGCAACAGTATTACCCTTCCATTCCTGGAAAGCACTTTTAGACCAATGGTAAACGGCATAAATGAGAAAGTTTACAAGTTTTGCTAACTTAAAACATTATTTACTCGATTGGCTTTTCGTAAAATTTGTCTGGGTAATTAAAAATTCGGATCAGATACGGTAGTTAGTTTAACAAAAACCAAGCCGTAACGTACCGCGTAGTTAACACAGTGTAATTCTTTCGATATATACTGAATGATGCAGATCAACAGTCTTTAGAATATCAAATTATCATTTAAGGGAGTTAAGAATGTTGACAAGTTTCATTCGTCTGGGATGCTCCATTGCGAATCGTTCGATAACATCGTTCGTTTTTACTTCAATCTCACAGTTAACGTGTAACATGGCTAGACCGTTCACTCGACTTTGTCCCATCGCGTTTGTTTAATATGTTTTCAATCGACGAAGAACAGATATAGATCTGTCATAAGAGCATGAAGTGACCGGAATGGTTGCTGCTATTTGCAGAGCAGTGATAATATTGGGAAAGGACATTCTGTCAATATGTGGAAGAAGAAGTTCCAACGTAGTTGGAACATTTCCTCGATACAATTCCCAATAACTTTCCCGTGACTTTAATTCTAAATTTAGAAACCTTTCTTCAGGAAGATCATCTCGATACAAGGAGAGAAATCTAGAAAATTTCTCCATCCAGCAGCTATCTGAAAGTACAGTTGACGGCATAGCATAAAATGAATCCAGCAAAGACATAATTCTTTCCAAAAAAACAAGCTTGCATTTCATTACATAAATGATCCAGGGATGGAATTGTTATCACGCGCCTGTAGTATTCGGAAGGATTCTCAGACAGAACATTAGCACGATATTTTTGAATCCTCGCAACCCTAGGCACTAATGGTACACTTCCAACTCTAGAAGCTAGGTTTCTGGAGTCCTAGAACCTTTCCTCGTGAGATTCGGAAATTTCATAACGCATTCTTTGGAGCATCGCAAATAGTAATGTTACTTTTTCAACGGAAGCTACTACATCAATAGTTAGTGACTGGAGCTGTTTAGTTAATGGTAAAGTTACTTCTAATAAACGAGATACTATAGCTAAGCAAACAATTAATTCAAACGAGGCAGTTGCGTAAAACAACCCGTTAGCATTTTTGACGGAGTCACTACTCCAATTCCGATAAGAATTGTTTTTAATTGTTTCGAGAGAATCGACAATAACGATAAAAACTTCAATCAATACGGATAAACCATCGATTCTAGCGACCCATCGAGTCCGGCAGACGTCAATCAAATGATTGTGTCTCGCAGATGGCACTAGATTTTTGATTGTCTGCTGTAAAGTCGAAAATCTTGTCGGGTGAGCATTGAAAAATTCGCTTACAACCCGAACTTGGCTCAAGAATTGTACAAGCTGGAGGAACGCAAAGATTAAGCAAATGAGATTTGCAGTGAACCTTAGCCGCTTTCTGGTATTTCTTAAGTATCAAAGTAGATGCATCAATACATTTTACCGGCCATATTACCAGCCCCATCGTATCCTTGGCCGCGACAAAAGCTGAGTTGAAGCTTATTGACAATATCTTTTCCGGATAGTCCCTCATCACAATGAAAGAAACCTAGAAATGCTTCTCGAATTTTGGCACACTGGTCAACAAAGCAGAGAACTAGAGCCAATTGCTCAAGGTTGCTTACATCTGCAGCCTCGTCAGCGAGAATTGAAAAAAATTTTGCCCTCTTGATCTCATTAACGATTTTTCAATTATCACCTTACCACAAATATTTATAATTTCGTTTTCTGGGTTTTTGATCGATAAATCGCGTGCTGTGGCGCAGTAGCTATGTGCTCTTGAAACAATACATTGTTTCCAAATTTAGCAAGGTACCCAAAGATTGCCTGTAGATCACCACAATTAACACTTTCGTCATCAAAATATTGTGCAGCATCACAGTGGCCTCTCAATGCAATGTTTTGCCTGCCACAAAGTATTATGGCTTCAACAATGGGAATCAATTTCTCCCTGTTCAACTTAACTTGCTTGGAGACAATTGAATCCATCTGAACATCTATTGACTTTGAATTGTCAGCGATACAAGCACAAAATTGTGCAGCTTTCAAGGAAGCAGTTAGGTGGGTTGGGGATTTAGTATGGGATTTGAACCTTTCTACAGCATTATTCCAGTTAGTAAGTGGAGTTTTTACAAGATTTGAAATAGTAGAAGTGGTGGTAGCAAAAGCAACACAATCAATACAAAAAGCACCATTTAACTTTTTGGAGAAAACTAACCAGCTAAACTGTGAAAGCCAGTGGTGCTGGAACTTTCTACCAGAAGCATTTGCAAGAAAGCAATGTGAAACTTCTGGTTTCCATAAATTACTGATTACTGAGTGCTTTTTTGAATCAGGAAAGGAATAAAGGTCGTTGTTGATTAGTGATTAGTGCTTGATGGTTAGTGGTAAAAAGAGCTTTTCTGCTAGTGTCTTCTTCTTCAGGAGCAGAAGCTCTGCAAGTATCACACTGAATTGATGGATCTTCTACAGAGGCTGTAGCTGTAAATGGAGTAAAAGGCACAATTTTTTCTCCCTTCAATTTTTTAAAAAGCAGAGTGTCAATTTTGACTTGTTTCTGTTTCTTTTTACCCAGAATGAGTGGCTTCATATTGCTATTTTGAAATGAAGGACCAGCTACAGGCATTAAATTTAGTGTTTGCTCTTTGAAACTTACTTCCTGTTGAGGATTTTGGTACTTTCTCTTTGGGATGAGAATATTTTGATTCTGTTGCACACATTGAATGTGGTAACATGGGAATATAATGATTTTTCTTCTCTGGAATGGCATTCTCAAATAAATATTGCATTGGTGAAAGAGATAAAGCACATCAAAAGAGATGAATTTTATCAACATAAGAATCAGAATTTGCTCTTGGAAAGATGCAACCATTAAAAATGAGCTCATGTGATGTGCGCTTATCTTCAGAAAGAAATTCATCATTAGCTATAGGAAAATAGGATTCAATTGGCTGCCTTGGAACAGTAGATATGCCAACAAACACAAGAAGGAAGAAAAGGTGCTGCTAGTAACATTGTTTTCAGCTTCTTTATAGACTGCAGAGATTGGATAACCAAAAGAACTTGAATCCAGAGCATGAAACGACAAAAACTGGCAAAAAAATATTCTTCTTATTAAGATTAGTCTTTTTTCACAACCTCTTCAATGTAAGGATGAGTGGAATAGTATTCAGCATTCAAGTACAACTCGATACTGGTTAAAGGCCTAAGACAACTTGCAAGAAATTACTCTCCAATCAAAGCAAGAGAACAAGCATTAAACATGCAATTTCCATCTGCAGTTGTTCTATGAAAAATATATTTTATTGTATTAACTTGAATAGACATGCAGACAAATTCAAGAGTTCCACAACAGAAATTGATGAAACCCTGACAATTTCATTTGAAATTCTTATGAGCCAACAAGAGTGAGGTTTAAGATTTTCTGGAAACAGATTGGAAAAAAACAAACAATCTGGAACAAGATCATATACTTGAATTTTTCATATTTTTACATTTTTTGTACCTCAAGAGTTTCAAATTATTTCAAATGTGAGATCAAATATCTCACAAATAGTATCAACTGCTCTGGCTTTTGTAAGATTAATAGTTTTTATAGATTATTTTCAAAAAAGCATCTGCTTCTATTAGAAAATGTCTCATCATTACCATTCAGATTTCAATGTTTGAGTTGGGAGGGTGCTGACCAGTAGGTAGCAATAAACAGACATCTCTTTCAAGTCTGAATCATGGCTAACTTAAAAATCATTTTAAAACACTGAACATGGTTGCAAAAGGACTGGAGTCCATTGGTTACAAGATCGTGAAGTGCCAACCCTCTCCCTCCCCAGTTTAAAACCTATGACAAGCTATGATTGAAAGTGGCATCACAGATTTATCAATACTGTCGAAAAAAGTTGGTAATTTTGTAAACAAAAACTTACTACGGGTGATGTTATGCCTTGCTTACCTAAACGGGCGACAACTGTTAGTCCTTGATTTCTGGATTTTAGGAAACTGCATGGCAGCCCAGTATGGAAAGTATGGCAGTTGCACACCCAAGTTATTTTAAGTAAATTTCCATTGCACCCTTGATAAAATAGGCGTGTTTAAAACAACAGGGCGTGGCGTGGGTGTGAAAAGGGCGTGGTCAAACGCATTCTACAAATAAACAAAACAATTCAATTTAACTAGGGTCATCATTGAGTTCTATCGTTTCTGAAAGATGAAGCCCTTTCTAGTAGCTACTCACGTTTTTCAAGCAATAACTCAATTTTTTGAAAAATATTTAGAATGGCGTTTTCCTCAGAATCATCACATGAGAGAATTAAGAGTTACATTAAGAGAATTAAGGCTAAAACATTATTTGAACATAGCTAAATCATAAAAATAATTGTTTCACAAGATCTTGAGCCTGATAATATTCTTAAAATATTCTTAAATTTGACCAATTTTGAGCCACATTATTCTCATTAAAAAAAAGAGTGTAGAGAGAATTTAAGATATGTTTAAATTACGTTGGGTCACATAAGGTGTAGGGGCACTAACGCGAGATCGTTTCCTGCAAACATAATGTTGCCTTGTATGCACAGGTGGGATTGTCTGATGCAAAATATTGCACAAACAAGTATGAATAAGCAAATGAATGATGCAGGGAGAAAATATGTTAATGAGGCACATAAAAATTAGTCTGCGTGCAGCCCCTACTGTTTCTCGTGAGTTTAAATTTTGATGGAGTTGAATTCCATTTGAAATAAAAATAAGCAAATGGCGGTATTACAAACATTTATCTAATATTCAAGTAGTAGTTAATGAAACGCTTAAATGGGCTGAGCAATTAAAGCGCACCAGAGACAAAATGAGTGGAGGCCTTGCAGCCCTAAAGCCACAACTAGTTACTGTATATTATACATTTATTGAGAGTCACCTGCGTTATGCTGATGTTATATGAAGCAGTGTTGTAGAGCTTTATCAATATCTAGGGGGCTCATGGGAGGGGTGCTGCACATTGGTGAATCCTTAAAAGAATGCTGGGATACGTTGGAATGACCCACTAAAAACCATTTAGATTGCTGAGACCCTCGTAGAAATACTCTGAGGTGCCTAATTAATGGGTCAATAATTGTTTGTTTTGGTTTTTTCGCCCAAACCCTGCTCTTTCTAGCACTTCTTGCTGATAAAAAACCTAAAATTTGAGGATTTTTTATTTGGGGGGGGGGGGGGAGGAGTTATGGACAACCATCTTGTATGCAATTTTCTTCCCATTTCTAATAAAGTATAAGGCTTGTCTTCACAGGCAACGTGGTATGCTGTTCTTATGCATCTCTCGATTTTTTCTCTATGGTATTTAATATTAGAAACAGTGACATTTTCAATTGTTTGCTTCTTTCCATGAAAAGTTTGTCAGGGTCAAACAAACTTTGCTTTTTGCATCTTTCACTATCTTTTTTCTATATGCTTCCGTGCCATACTCTTTTCTGCATCTGAAGATATTTGACAGTTGATCCATTCCTTGATAAAATGCACACCATGATCATGAAACATATCAATGTTACTGATTGTTTTGCAAACTCTGCAACCAATCTTCCCATCAAGCAACACAATCCATTAATATGTTGATAGAAAGTAATCTGCTTGCTTACATGACCAACAGCATTGGTGATGTAACTGGACACGTGCAGAAATTAGTTCAGTGGGGCATAAGGGTCTTCTTCTGCTTCGCTACCGTTCTCCTTTAACTAGGTAATTTTCTACTGGTGATAGTGCTCGTCTCTGACCCTACTCCTCTATCTCCTCCTCCTCAGGGTCTGGGTCGTTATTACCTGTGAACATAGATACCTTACAGCTTCGAAAATATTGCAAAAGGTTTCCTGCTCATTTAGACATGGCTTGCAAACTTGCTTTCAAGAACACATGACGAAAGGGCCTATTTAGGGTATTGTAATGTTGCTGCTTATGCTTTAATCCACTTTGCTAATTCGGAGAGAAATGGAATAGCAGCCTATGCCCCGGACATACGACCAGAATCTCTTCTAAATCTAAATAAATCTTTTATATTTGTCATTTTTTTCATAGAAAACAAATGAAAAAAATCAAAAATTCTAAGGAAGAACTACAGGGGCTAAAGCCCCCCCCCTAAAAAAAATCATTCAAAAGATGACTAAGGGGCTAAGCCCCCCTGAGCCCCCTGCTCTACACCACTGATCTGGGGTAGTCTGTCAAAAACAAAATTAGCTGGTCTTCAACGCCTGCAAAACGGGTTCAATTATTCAATTATTGAAGAATTAAAGATGGTCATTTTCCTGGTTGAACGTAAACATCTTTCCGTTACGATCGAACCGTCATGACCCACAAGATTGCGAACAGACTATGCCTTGAAAGCCTAGGAGATAAGGATCATCTGAGATCTTCTCATTCGGCCTACCAAGGCACTGTAAAGATGTCCAAATTCAGTCCAGATATAGGACTGAATTTACTAAAATAGGATTTGATTACGCAGCACTCACATGGAATGATACACCTACTTAAATTCGTGAGCTACCGACATTAGATTGAGTTTGAATTTATCTAATTATTAGATTGCTTTATAAACAACCGAAAAACAACTGAGAACGCATCTAAAGAGCTAGATTTTCAAACAAAACCCCTTGGAAGAATAGCAATGCTTGGGTTAGATAGAACTATAGGTTTTTTTATATTTTTTATGATTGCACTAAAGGTATTTTAATGTGCTGAAGGGTTTTTTGTGTATGAATGATAATAAAATGAAAAAGTTAAAAAATGAAATGTCCCGTTTCTCCCCTCTTGAGGAGACAACTGTGTGTGCTCCTCCGCAACTCTTTGTGCCAGGTACAACAACATCCACGCCATTATTTGATGAATATTTGCAAAGACGAGGAAGAGATAAAAACAGGGCTGTTACGCAACGAAAAAGATCACACTGACACACAGGTAATAGCTTGAAAGCGAGGGCGGAAAAGTGCAAAATTTTCCCTAAAGCCCTTGCCCCGACTCTGGTTTGCCAAATGTGTACAAACCATATCGACCACATTGCACACTTGAGGTGCGCCTTTCGTTGTATTGCACATTTGCACACTTAGAAATTCTGGTTGCACACCCGAGATCTCGGCGCAAAGTGCCATACTTTCCATACCGGAAGGCAGCTAAGTCACAGAGAAGGAGTCTGCATTCTGCTAGACCAGTGGCGCCGTGGCCGGGGGGGCCAGGGGGGCCATGGCCCCCCCCCTGAAAAAAATTTGTCGGATGATTTCGATGCTTGTCGGAAATTTTGAAATTTATATTTGTTGAATTACAAAATGTTTTTTTCACAAATAATCAGTGCTTTAGGATTTTCATCTCTGGTTATAAGTGTAAAACTCGAAGTAACATTTTGCAACATCAAAGCCAGTGGTGTCGTGGCCGATGGAAGAACCCCAGTTAAAATGCTGTCGGAAAAATTTTGTCATTTTCTCCCCTTTTTCAGAAAAGCAATAAATTAGTTAATCTAATTTTTTTCTTCTTTCGTGTTCAATTTTCTGTCATAAGACGTAAAAAATCAAATGCGGAAACAGTACGGCATTCTTCCAAATCTAGAAGGCCGAGAAGTGACGTCCTTGAAAAGGTGCAAGAAGAGAGGGGCATCCAAAGAATTCATCGCCCATAAAGGGTTTCAATCACTAGATGATGGTCGCATCAAAAAGCACTTGAGAATATGTGTTTTGCAAGCTCAGAGGATTTGTTTAACTGCTTGTTATATACGTTACAGTAGTGCCAGTATTCAAACGAGAGCGGTGAAACGGTCTTTGACGCTGATGCTTTTGACAACAAGTTTACATCTTTTGAAACTAGGATGGCAGCCTGTGTTTTCCGGAAGATTTTCACCATCACCGACCCTACTTCAAATATTCTTCAGTCAGAGCTCATCCCGATTTGCACTTTTTAAATAGGATACTTGTCACTTTTCCTACAGGCTCAAATTCAGTAGTGTAGAGCTGGGGGGCTCAGGGGGGCTCAGCCCCCTAGTAATTTTCTTGTGTGATTTGTGTGGAAGATTGGTTGCAGAGTTTGCAAAACAATCAAAAACATTGGTACGTTTCATGACCATGGTATGCATTTGAGCAAGGAATGCATCAACTGCTAAATATCTTCAGATGCAGGAAAAAGTGCACGGAAGCAAGATTGTGAAACGTGCAGCTAGCAAAGCTCAATTGACCCTGACAATTTTTTCCTGGAAAGAGAGTGACAGACAAATAAAAATACCACTGTTTCTGATATTAATCACCAGAGAAAACATTGAGAGATGCATAAGAACAGCATATCACGTTGCCTGCGACGACTGGCCTTATTCTAATTATTTAGCTTTTGTAAACCTACAAAAATGTGATTAGAAATGGGTAGAAAATTGTATTCAAGGTGGTTGGCTCTATAATTTTTCCCTCAATATGCTCAAGTCAGAGGGTTTTTATAAGCAAAAAGTCCTAAAAAGAGCGGGAGATGGGGAAAAGAATAAAAAAATCAATAATTTGGGGCCTGTTGATTAGGCACCTTAGAGTAATTTACACGAGGGTCTCAGCAATCTAAATGGCCTTTACCTGGTCATTCCAACGTATCCCAGCATTCTTTGTAGGCTTCACCCATGTGCAGCAGCCCCTAGTTATTAATCCAGCTCTACACCACTGGGCTCAATTAAATGTGAAAGGACATTCTCAAAATTTAGAATTGTTAAAAATCGTTTGCGGTCAACCATGGGACAGGATCGTTTGAATTCCCTTATTCTGTTAAACGTTGAGCATAGTATGTCGAAATCATGAAATTTTGATGAGACGATTGATGTTTTTGCAAATACAATGCTAAGAAAGTATTTAGGTTTTAGTTTGTAATAAGGTTTTCTGGCTGCCCCATTTTCTCCTGCCTTGAGTACATCTCAAAATTGTTTACTGACTATTATGATACCTTGAAAAACATGAAATTAAAAGGGGGTTCACTGCTGTTGGTCTTGAAAAATTGTCTCGTTGTCGGAAAATTCGAACCTTTGCCCCCCCCCCCAAAACTGTGCTCCCACGGCGCCACTGTGCTAGACCTCTCTTCTTCCTCGCTTCGACAGCTTCTCCTAGCTGCTTCTGAAATCTGCCAATTTTGCTTTTATTGGGCTGAGAAGGATTTGCAAGATTCTTCTTTAAGTCACTAAGTTGGTCCCTTGTGAGCATCTTCGAACAGGAAGCTTAGGCCATACTCGTTGCTCGCATGAGGTGAATTTCCCGCGAAAGAAGATGGCAAAACATGGAATATTTCGAATTTGTCTAGTGCTCCCGCCTATTTTGAGCACCAGTCAAAGTATGGCCTGATTGGTGTACTGCTATCTTTTAAATTTGGCTGGTGGTCCCATCGAAATTATTTTTCTTTTACTTGTAAGCTGATTGGTCATTTACATTAGTTTTAAATACGACTGGTGCTCCCGCCAATCGAAAAGTGTCAGTGAGACATAGAACTACTTCACGGACTAGAAAGCATGCGGAACTCAAAACCCTAGTGAACTGGACTCCAAGTGCAACTGTGTTTCGAAAGACTTGATGTCACAGGTCAAGCCCCCAAAAACTTTGACATGCTATATTTTCCCGCTGTTATCCTACTATTTTGAAATAATAAGTCATGAAAATCTCACTGGTGCTCAAGCACCGTCAGCACCAGCCTGAATCCGCGCCTGGGAGCGACTGGGTGTACAACACAAAAGTGCGATTTGTATGTTGTTTTTCGCCGCCTGTTGTTTCTATTATCGTTTCTGATTTTAGGTTTGGCAAAGTGGTACTTTTTTCTAAATTGTAGGCCTTTTTTGTTGGCCTGAAAACCAATTCGTTTCATGTATAAAAAATGTTTGGGCCGACTCACAAAATGTTTGGGGGTTTCACACCCCCCTATAACCCCCGGTGTGCATCCTTGAAAACAGCGATCTCTTGAAATAAAACTTGCTCAATGATTTTAAGGGCACACAGTCGATGCAGAAATAGAAAAAATTAGTTGCAGTCATTGTTATTGTGGCATTTTGTAATATAGGGGCATGCAAAATGACACCACCGCGAGAAAAACGGCACTTTAATTAATAAAAGGGAGAGTGTGTGCCCCCTACCACCAGGTTTATATGTACTGTAATGCTATAACACGACAGATAACAACTTCAGCAAAAAACTTCTTCGTTTGTGGGGGGGGGGTGTTGGTCGACTCAAATGTGATGGAGCTCCCGACCCCCACAGGCTCCACCCCTGATGATAAGGGTATCGATGATAACAACGATTATTATGGTCACCATCAGTGGCGAAGCTAGCGGTCTTCCCAATTTTTGAAGAGAACTTCCCTGTTTGTGCATTATTATCATAATTTGTTGGTGGTTAATGGATATTATAATAGATACAGGAATAGTGAAAGATGACATTACCCAGAAAAGATGAAGAAAAACACAACTGTTGCTGATTAAAAGAACTTCCTTTCACAAAGCCAATCGTTTTGTAATATTAATTTGTAAAAATGCAGTTTGCTTTCCCCCAAATTTACAGTCGCCATGAACTGGTGGGATCCTTGTGCTTGATTAAAAATGAAATACTCAAGCATTAGGCAAACCCTTGTCACGTGGCTTAAGCTTATCTCAGTGATCTTTTACCATAGGGCACTTTATAGTTTTCAGTACATAGGTTACTGTGTCATTGATTTTCCCCAGATCTAGATGTCGATTCTTTGGAGTTTATTTTACTATAATCATGTTAGGCTAATTCTAGTTTTTCCAAAGATAGAAAATATCAAATTTGTTTTAAATATGGACAGGACCAAAATCAAATGAAATTATCCTTGTATTGAAAACTAGAGAGTACCCTCTCATTTAGAACCAAATTTGCCTGGCAACTTTCCCTAGAATGATTACATATTTCAAAATGGTCAATAGTGCTTACTGTAGAAAATCAACAAACTCTGGAAGCGGAGAGGATAAATAACATATTTTAAATTTGAACATGTGTCTGGCAGATGGATATGGGCAACTGCATTTCTTAAAATGTATGCATCTTGGATGGCAACTCCATTAAAAGTAGGCACTTTATAGCTACAATCTAGGAAAAGTAAGGGTTATTGGTGCTTACTGAGTTGCAAAACAAACATGAGTGAATTTCCATTTTCACTGAAAATTTGATTTAGATTCCCTTTTGTTCACCTCTGAAGGATAAGCAGGAAATTTAGGAAGAAACTGCATATTGTGGGTTAGTTCTTGTTTACAACTGCATGTTTCCCCTTCAAATTTAGGATTTAAAAGGGGCATTCAGGGCAAAATATGCATCAAATGCAAAAAAAATTTTTTTGGGCTTCAGCCCCAGGATCCCACAACATTTTGTCTCATAGCATGACTAACTAATCTAGTCCAGCTTTGCCACTGTAGTATCATATATTACTTTTGTTTTTTGAATAAGGGATTTCCAGTTGAGTCTGAAAAATAGTCCATAAATTTTTCACACAGCCCATTAGCTATTTTGTAATTTTGCCAGAATATTTGATACCCCAATAAAAGGGGACCAAAAATTTGTTATCCTAACCTAACAAATGAAATTCTTCAACCCCTTTACTCAGATTAAAAATTGACAGCTCCCTAAGACCTTTTTTTGTATTGTCAATAAAATTTATACTTTTCTTTTCTCCTCTCAAAGATTGCTGATGTCATTAGAAACATATAAATGGATTTTATCACTAAAGCGTGTCTACAAATTTCTTAGCCAAGGAGGTAATTTATATTTCATATGTCATTAAACTTTGTGGGATAAGCAGGGCAAAGTAAGCAGTGGCAGATCTAGAAATTTAGAGGGGGAGGGGGGTTCTAGATTTAGATGTTATTTGATAGTGTGGTGAAGATTTTGGGGAAAGACCTTAGCTTGTAGACTGAGGCTCTAGGGGTACCCTGAGGCCCCTAGTAGGTCCAGAGCTAGGCTCTGGTGGGGCTACAGGGGGCAAAGCCCCAGGTGCCCCCGGAATTTGGCATTTTTTGAGGCCTGAGAATGGCTACAATTCGTGTGCTTGTTTGGCCCTAATGTGCTAAAATGCTTCTTAAGTCATTTTTTGAAGCTTTATTTCAGAAACAAATTCACAACAAAGAAGTTCTCAAAGATATTGTGGAAGAATTGTCAAGGCCCAAATCATTTTAGAACAAAGTTCATATTAGCTGAATTTACTGCTGTGTTTTTAAATGTAGAAAATTTTTTCTACACAATTAGCAGTTTTTAAGTCTGTACATAGCATGGGCTCAAAGATTTGATGATTACTACAAGCTCATTCTAATTTGGAGGCTACTTTCCCTTGGGTCCCTACATCAGGGCCCCATCTTTAATTTGGTATGGTGTAAGTGTATGCATTATCTACCTGTCTAAAGGTTTCACCTGAAAGTTGGGGGGCTACCTTTGAGTTTCTTACAGAAATTAGAGGGGGGCTGAAGTGGCCTAGAGCTCCAAATTTCATATTTCTATTACAAAATAACACACAAAACAATAGCCTTCTGCGCACATTTGCTTGCCTCCTTCAAAAGTGCATAACAAATTGTCACTTCACAAACAAGGCCAGTCGCACACCAGAATTGATGACCAAATTGTCAGGGCCAAACTCATTCCCCACATACGCCACTCCAGCTCAGGTATGGAAGACAAAGTCTTTACAGCGGCTATTTTGAGAACCTAAACCTGCATACTTCTACACATCTCAAGGGAAAAATTTAGGCTCGTCTTTTCTGGTCCCCGAGGAAGAACTCCTCTTTCTCTTGGAGGATCTGGGCAGACTGCTGGCAAAATTAATGAATTTAATGGTGACGTTTTTCTATGGGAGAAAATTTCCTTATCTTCGGGTCATATGGATACCATTTCACCAACCAGTGGTTGGTGGACGTTTGTTAATAGGGTAGCCAGATCCTTTTTGGCGCCCCTTTTTATACATAGACCAGGGTGTAGCGTGGTTCTGAGAGTGGGAAGGCATATCTTCTCGTTTGGGACGTGGCCACCAAAGAAAATTTTGAATGTTAGTAATGTCAGAAACACACAACTCCATCAGTAACTCCAAATTTTTTGTTCAATTTATCTCTTTTTCTTTTGATTTACGAAAAGATTGTAACGAGGAAAGATTCTTCACCAAGCATACCTTTTCTTGGTGCTTCTAACTGCTTAAGCATCCTGGCATGGTCATGGGTGATAAAAATATATACTTCGAAACCATGGATGGTGCCAGAGGGGGCTGGGGGAGGGAGCTGCAGCTGTAGTAAGGGCTTTCCTGGACTGCCTTCAGCATAAGTTCTCATTAATTGTGGTAGAAGGAAGTTACATGTTGATTTATCTCCCATAAAATTATGGTCATTCGAAAAACCTTTCTTTTTATATCCCATTCAATGAAATGAATTTACAAAGATACATCGGAAAATTAGTGGCTGAAGATGTCCCCCTGCGCCCCCCCCCCCCCAATTTCCCACGTGTCTGATGTACTAGACAAAATAAGTCATGATCGGGAATACTAAAAATTTTAGCCTTATTCGGGCTCTGGATTAAAAAAATAGTTGAGATCACTAAACTGCTAATGCTATTATGATTCAAAGTTTATTACTGTGGAAATATATATCAGGTCTGTGCAAATTTATTGATTATCACTTCTGAAGTAAGCAATTGTTTTCGGATTTTTTCAACTTTATAAAGGTTTGATTCTTATAAAGGATGATATAAAGAATCGATGGAAAGAAATTATGATAAATTCATCGCAGTATAAATTTGGCGTATTTAGGCTATCTTTCTAGCTTAGGAGTGAAATTATAAAATGCGCACGATGCCTTTGAGAATGTCTCGCTCGCAGCAGTTCGGATTCTGTAGCGCACTTTCTCGCAGGTTAATTGCTTAACTCGATAGATCCACGTGTGGTGCGGATACACCTTGCATTTGCACGAGATATCGCAAATCAGATCCAGTTCTTGTCCACCCTCTACCTCTGGATCTCTATAAAAGCAGATCCAGTTTAGATCCCTACCAAAAGCCGTAATGAAGCTAAAAAAACTACTTCAAATAATTGACAGGGAAACGTATGTCCAAGCGAGGATCTAGTTAAGAAGTAAGTACAAACATAACTTAATGCGGGAAGGGGGAATGAAGCATCCCTATTGCAATTTATCTGCTAAATTTACAGGAAACATATTGTATAATGCGTTTTATCCTCTAAAGGGCCTGGAAAAATTAATTTGGTAAATCAAATTAACTCAAAAAGTGACAGACTTTTTCTAATATGTCAGTCCCCTAGTTGCAGGAAACATAGTTCGAAACCCAGAGAAAGTAACTAAAATTAGCATTAATCTCCCATAAAGCATCCCTGTGATTTCTATAATAATATTCTCAAATAACCTGTCGGATTCTAGCATTGCTTATGGGAATTTTGAGAAAATTAGTGGTATCTTATAATATGATAGGTTGTAAAATATCCATGGATCGAAGCAAAAGAGAATCGGTGATATAAATGAACAAATGAAGGAAGATAAGAAAAAAAGATGTTAAATTAACAACTGATCATTTTTATGTTATGCTCTGATGAAAACTGCTATCAGGTAGTTCTCCCAAACCATTTTTCACACCATATTTGTTATTTTTAACTGCCTCACTTTATAAGTGTTGATTAACTTTGGGAGATTGACAACACGTTCAAAGACCTTTCTCAAGACCTTTCCAAAGAATATTTCATAATCTGCGCCCTTCCTTTATTTCCACATCCTACCGATGAGGAAGCTTCATGTCAAATAACAGCGCATCAAAGCTATCCAGTAAACCGCTTACTAACACCCATTAATCATTTTATGTCAGAGTAATTTTTTATAAGAAGTTTATTTATTTCAAATTTAGATCATGTACTGTTCATTTTCTGGCATTCTTCAAGTGTATCTTGTAACAAATCATTTAAACTTATAGCATTTTGTTGCATATTTATTTCCAAGGGCTGTTAACCAAGTTCTCCTAAAACTGCCATGTTAATTGCTTCACGATGAACGCCCAGAAGGAATTTACCAAACATTGGTTGTACCTTTTATATGGGATTATCTTTTTTTGATGTACAACCCCTGTTCCATATAGTGAAATTGGATTGACAACTACATTAAAAACCTCAATGATTGTTTAAAATGATAAGAAGTCGATTGTTGATAACCTATATATGCTAAATAGAGCTCTTTTTCCTCTCATAGCAAGGCCACTAACAGTTTTATCAAAGTTTCTATTACAACCAAGTTTAAAACCTAGTTATCTATAAGTTTTTACAATGTCAATGCTTGTATCCTTCAATTTTTGTTTTACCTGTGTTTATAACCATTTTCCATTAATTGCAATATTCTTCAAGTTTCTTTCTACTATTTTTGGACCTGTTTCTGATTTAGAAATTAACACAACATCATCGGCCCACAATAGACATGGAATTTTCTTGTTTTTGATCATTGGTGCATCAACTGACTTGTCAATAGCTAAAGTTACACAGGTTTCATTCATTTCAACATTAAATAAAAACGAGCTTAAAGGGTCTCCTTGCTTAACCCCCATGTTCATTTGAAATCTATGACTTAGATACTTAGTTACTAAAATCCGGTTCACTGTCTTGGTGTATAAGCTTTCAATACTATGCAGCATTTTATCATTTACTCCATAGCATTCTAAATCAAGTAGCAGACCTTGTCTCCAGACTCTGTCAAGAGCTTTTGAAAAATCTACAAAACAAAAGAATAGTTTTTCTTCTTTACTGAAAGACTTTTTGATTAATTTTTTTAGTGCAAAAACATTGTTGGAAGTTCTCATTTTAGGTCGAAAACCTATGATATTATTAAAAAGTATGTTATAATCTTCGAAATTTTGTACCAGTCTTGCATTTAATATTTGATTGGAAAACTATCCCAAACAAGATGTTAGGGTTATTCCCCTATAATTTTTTAGGTTTGTCTGGTCGCCATTTCTAAATATTGGCTTAACTAAGCGATCGACTGATTTAAAAGAAGTAAGTATGATATGCTTGCATATATTCCACTATAAAACAATTGAAATCTTTTATCAATTTAATCCTCACCCTTCTTCTAATATATATATATATATATAGATAGTTGTCATAAGCGTTTTATCAATTGTAAGTAGTTGTCGAGATACAAAAGAAGGCTCAAGGTGGGGGTGGGGGGGGGGGGGGTCGAAGATTAGAGTTGCTGACTGTAAGGCTTTGCTTTAAGGCATGGTATGCATAAGGCGTGCCGCATGTATCTCATAAGCAATGAATTCCGTTACCAGGACCACTTTCATTTCCTTGCAGTAGATGTCTTTCTTTTAATCTTTTAAAGTCTTTTTGAAAATACGTCGAAGCAAACAAACAAGGCAGTCGCGAAGTTTAATAATGTTTCGAAGAAAGTAGACATACACAAAAGGTACAGCACATCCTTGCATCAACCTTCAGCTACACTTCTGGCAATAGCGCATAGCTTTGATAATTATAACTGTTACCCGTCAGTGCCTCTGATATCTCTCTTACGATACTTTAGTACAGAGGGCGTATACGTTTTCAAGATGAAAATTGCATTATATAAATCATTTATAATACTTTAAAGGTATGCAGTAGCATTTTCGCCTTTTCATTACCGTTTCTAGGGGTACCTGCCCCCTTCACTGTACAAGGGCGCCGCTTGAAGAGACGCCTATAAAAGAGAGGCAGCTTGGGCAACTACCCTGCCTTCAGAAAATAAGTGAATTTCTTCTATTTTGCTATTTTCGCCCTTATTATTCTGTATTGCCTCCTTACCCTAGAGTACAGCAGGTGTCTTTCACCACAAGTATCTGTTTAAATCAAACTGGCGGATCTTTACGTATAGAAGAATAAAGGTTTTTTTAGCAGAGCTGTTTCTAGAAATTGCTGCTGGGGGGTTGAAGGAGACCAAATTAATGACAGATTGGGTCCGTCCTAAACTGACATATTATCAGTTATGCAATCATCAAGGTGTTGTTGTGGAGGAGAATATGGTTGTTGTTGTTGTTAAAGGGCAGGTGATATTTGAGTTGACTTCATCATCAAGATGCTGCAAAGGAGCATGTGGTTTCATTTTGATTATGTAAAAATAGACTTTGGTGAAGCTAGCGCTGTTACAAACAGTTCTGCTACAGCGAAAAGGCGTGTTTTGACAAATTCACCAATATAATAGACAGATTGTCATAGAGCTGCTCAATTTTTCAGGGCATCCTGATACGATGTTATCTTTTAATAAAGATTGCATGTTGAGGATGTTCCTTTCGCGTTTTTAATGATAAAACATCAACAGTTTTGAGATAGCTTGCAAGACGAAGATGCACTCCATCATCTATCCACTGTATATAAGGAAAAAAAGAAAGGATAATCACTAAATAACCTCTCCTTTTTAACGTTATATTTAATGGGGATGTTCAAGGAAAAATTTCACAAATCTTGTATGTGCATGTCTAGACTTTTAACTTGAGATTGACAAACTCAGTAGCAGAGCTAAAGAAATGTTTTAGGGGGAGGGGGGGGGGGTAGGGATGAGTCCAGGGAAAAATCTGATTGCCGCACAACATAGAAAAAGATGTCGGAAATGGCATGGCCCAAAAAAAATGTTGTTGCCACTCTCTTTAGTATTCTATAGCGAAATCTAAAAACAGAAATCTAAATTATGTGTAACGTTTATGAGGTTCTTCTTCCGATTGTTGATAGTCTTCAAGGCTAGGCCAATGGGCCTAGCCCTAAGCAGATACTCTTTATATAAAAACACTTTTGATCTTGACAGTAATCATTAAACAACAAGACTGATTTATCATTTACTCTACACGTGAATATACGAGTTCTAATCAACACATCAATACAATACATTACAACGGGTTGACAATAACAGCATAGGCTTCCTGAAAGGAAGTTGCACTGAAGAGGGACATTTGACTTAAACACGCTACTAAGGACGACTTAACAAAACATGACCAATACGTTACATATGAGCAATTATATTGAATTCGTGAGTATCAAAGGATCTAAAATAGCGATGTACTTCAGTGCATATTTTTCATTCTAGGGATCATTTCACTGGCTAAATATAGAGCTTCCAACCTCTTCTGCGGACAAGAAGTCACAAATTTTGCTCATGAATTTGTTAGGCCATCGATGCGTAATGCTCCAGCCCATGAACAGACATTTGCTGGAATGTTTTCACTTGAATCTTTTCACCTACCTAGCTAAATTTCTTACGTATTTTAACTTCACAGTTCATCTTCATAGCCAGAGCTTGATTTTGGCTAGACCATTATCCCAAATGCCATTTTCTGATGTGTGTCGGAGGAAGAGTACTTTTGTGCGCTGGTTTTCTGTCCTTTCCCGTGGTTGTGTCTAATATTGAAGTTTTAGTGCTGGGTTTCATTGTCATTTTTATGAGCATATGCTTACGTCATTAGTTTTTCTGTTAAAATATTACCAGCATTGCTGAAAAACTAAAAAATTTATAGTGAATGAATGATTTGGGAACGCTCATATATGTTAGCGGCCGATTGAGTAAGGGTGTCAGATTTTTATGTGATTTAAGAAATTAAATACTGCGTTCAATAGTTACTCATAGTATAATCCCCTTCTTACCCTGTCTAGATTCATATCCAACGGAAACTGAAGATTTTAAATAGAAATTTTATCTGCTTATTCCGTCAACTTTCATATTTATCTCAAAACTCAACGGTATTGCTTAGAGCTGATTTTGAAATTACTTGTTAAGTGCTAATCGACATGGCATTCTGAAGGTCTAACCTGATCCTGTTTATCTTACTTCACAGGGGTGTTTGGACGATCTGATGCAGCACATTGGGTTATCTCTAGTTCACATGTACTGACAACAGGGAGGGGAGTCCTGGGGGTTGATAGGTCTAAACCCCTGCCGACAAAATGTGCAAAAAATTCAGTTAGAAATAGAGGAATTTTTACATGAAAGTATGCTTATTATGTATGGCAAGCCTTTTCAATTATCAGGTTCTTTCTGAACTAGAGGTCTGTTAATCAAATTCTCTGTCTTTTGCAAATTTGGAATCCCATAGTGTTTGATACTTGATAATCCGTACATTTTAACGAAGACAGTGTCGAAACCCTTAACCCGTCATTTATGCAAGCTCAAGGATCTGCATGTTTTTAAGGACAATCCTAGAACCCATAGGCAAAATATGACCAAACCCGTAACCTCTAGAATCCTCGAGCCCCCTTTGAACAGGCTTAAACTATTAAAAGCAAGAGGAAAGGGTAATAGCCTGAGCAAACGGAGGCTTCAATACCTAACAAAAATCTTACATCACTGACGATAATCTTTGTGTCCTATCTGCAGCTTTCCCCTCTCCCCTTCCAGAATCTATGCTTTTATTTTGTGTTTCATAGGCATCCATTAACTGAAATTAGTTTTAAGCATTGACCAAGGTATTATACTTTCCAACTAACATCGGGATGCTAAGAAGATTCGGCCGGAAACACAAAGCGATCAAGTACTTTTGGCAGGGGTGGATGACTTGATATTAGACGTAAATAAATAACATTATAAAACATGTAGCTTTGATTATAGATGACATTATAAAACATGTAGCTTTGATTATAAATGACATTATAAAACATGTAGCTTTGATTATAGATGACGTTATAAAACATGTAGCTTTGATTATAAATGACATAATAAAACATGTAGCTTTGATTATAGATGACGTTATAAAACATGTAGCTTTGATTATAAATGACATTATAAAACATGTAGCTTTGATTATAGATGACATTATAAAACATGTAGCTTTGATTATAAATGACATAATAAAACATGTAGCTTTGATTATAGATGACGTTATAAAACATGTAGCTTTGATTATAGATGACGTTATAAAACATGTAGCTTTGATTATAAATGACATAATAAAACATGTAGCTTTGATTATAGATGACGTTATAAATCATGTAGCTTTGATTATAAATGACATTATAAAACATGTAGCTTTGATTATAGATGACATTATAAAACATGTAGCTTTGATTATAAATGACATTATAAAACATGTAGCTTTGATTATAAATGACATTATAAAACATGTAGCTTTGATTATAAATGACGTTATAAAACATGTAGCTTTGATTATAGATGACATAATAAAACATGTAGCTTTGATTATAAATGACATTATAAAACATGTAGCTTTGATTATAGATGACGTTATAAAACATGTAGCTTTGATTATAAATGACATAATAAAACATGTAGCTTTGATTATAGATGACATTATAAAACATGTAGCTTTGATTATAAATGACATTATAAAACATGTAGCTTTGATTATAGATGACGTATTAAAACCAAGCTGTCATGAGAAGCAAATTGGTCAAATGTTCTCAACAAACACATAATTTTAACGCCGGAGCCCTCGTAAGGTTTTCCTAACCAAAATAAATTGATATTAATCTTCAATTTTTAGAAAGGAAATTTCAATCAAACTGAAATTCGGATGCCGCAACGGAAGCTACAATCAGTTGAATAATTATGGACCCCCAGGCAAGAACCGAGTTCCCAACCCCCTCCCCCGTGTCGATATTGATTCGAAAGAGTGCTATTTTGTACGATCAAAATTTACGGGGGGGGGGGGAAGAAGAAGAGTAGTTTTCTGGTTTCCTGTTTTTCTTAGGGCGGAAAAATGTTGCAACTGATTGTAGCTGCCCAACGAATTCTCATGAAAGACTTCTGCTTGTATTTGCCTCGCACCCCTGACATTGTTACATTAATAAAAAGTTTTCAATAAAAATGTTCTACTGAGGAAAAGAAGGTAATCATAGTTATATCCTTTCATTGGTTGTTAAGGCTCATTACTAAACTTTTTTATCTTCCTGAGATGCGTAAACTACTTTAATATGAACCACTGACTTGCATAACAAAAACCGGTTTTAAAGACAAATGCAATGCAATTGAACGCATTCAAGAGTCATAGAGTATACGTTTTAATTGAATATGTGACTCATCTAATATCTTACATGCTCCTCCCTGCTTCACCGCTAGGTAGATCTTTGAAAATTTTTCACCCATTTCTCAGTTTTAAGCCCTCCCCCCCCCCCCTGGTTAACAATCTTTGACAATATATAATGAATAATCCTTCACTTCAGCATTGCTTGAAAAGGTTGACCCCCCTCTACCCCCTTTGATCAATTTTAAGTGATAATGGAACAACTTTAAGCCATTTCGTCACCATTGAGTGAGAGGGGAAAGAGGGAAACCAAAACTAAAACTAGTAAAAACCTCAGTTTGCCTCATAATTTATATCCAAGATTCTCTAGATAGGTTTGAATTTATGCTGGTTTCATTGTTTAAATAAGCAATGACTTTCTAAGCGTTTTATTGCTATGAAATGCCTACGCAGCAAATAAATTATGGGTTTAAAAATTGCAATTAAAAAATGCAAGATAACAATCAAACCAAACCCATTGTTATTCCTTATTCCTTTCTGATTCCCTCCCCTGAAAATAGGCACCTAATTAATAGAAACACATTGTTCACTGTCAGTTGATAATTTGACGTAGTATCCGCTACCAATGCCATTATCATCACACCAACCAGCTCCTCTTTCTACTGATAATCTGTTTTAGACTTTCAGTAGGCCATCTTCCAAATTCTCGCTTCCTTTGCCCTTAACAAGGATACTTAGGGGCATTCCACGATTACTGCCCAGCTGGCTGTCTGTTTCTCTATGTACTAAAACATTCGTAGAGATAGAACAATACTCACTTGTTGAATCAGTGGCAGTTGCAACATGATTTTAAGATTCGATCTGTTCCGATGGACCAGGTGCTATCTTGTTACCCATTGATTGCATGTCGTTGTCGCTGGTAGCAGCTAGTCTGAATAGGTTTATGGTTGACAAATTCTGAGATTTCTGATTTTGAATTTGATTTTGAAGATCCTTCAATGGCCTGGTATTAGCACCGGGATTCATGCTTTTAAGGTGTATATTTCGGCAACTACTGGACCTGAACTCCTTTTTTGCAGAGTTATCAAACCCTTGCAGTGATTTTCTACGTCCCACTTTATTGAAACAAGAATCAATGAGATAGTTTCCAAAAAAATACCAAATGGGATCCAAAGCTACATCGATAATAAACAAAAAATTTGCAGCTTCCACCAGCCTTGATTGCCTTTTGCTGCATGAAACAGCAATCAAAGGTAAGTTTGTATTAGACACGTATGCAGTAATGATGATTGGCAAATTACAGATAACATGCGTACTAACAATGCCAAAGGCTATGATAGCTGTCCTCCATTCACGATTGATTCGAGTTACTCTTGCTCGTCTGGCTGATTCACATGCTGCTTGGGGTGAAGTAACAGTAATCTTAATGCTTTTCCTCATACCGCAAGGTATTGATGCGTACAGACTTGTTAGGAAAACAAGCATCAAGCCATGTAGATAAACAGGTATATTGACTCGATCCGTTGGGAATCGTCCAAAGCGTATTTTGCCCATTATAAAAGCATAAATCAATGGAAACAACCAGAGGCAGGCTAGAATCTTCCTTGTACTGTAGTGAGAATAAACAGTTCGAAACTTGATTGGTTTCCAGCAGGCAAGCACTCGTTCGATGGCAATCCATGACAAAATGAGGAATCTCACCCATCTTGTGTATTTGAAGAAGGATCGTGTGCATGCAATGAAATAGTTGTCATTTTTTAATGCATCATACATAGAAATTCGCATTAGATTACTGATGATGAAGAGTATATTTATTAAACCAACGTTGATTACCAATATTCGAAAGCGATCGTTTAATTTCTTGCTTTTCCATGCAAACCAAATCAAAGCACCATGTGATATGATAGCTCCAACGCATAACATAATTATCGGTATCTTGCAGTCAAGATTGTCACGATCCATTGCGAGAATCTACTTTCTCGTCAAATTCAAGGATATCTTGGATCGTTTGATAGAAAATGATCGTTTCATGAATCTTTAAGAGTTATAGATACACCTGCACCTTTCATGTTATATTCAGCTATTACAGAACATCTGGTGTTTGCTTGCGCATGATGTAGTTAGCAAAACCAAAGCATGGATGAAGATATAGGAGGAGGCTAAAACCCCATGCATTCCATTTGCCCCTCCTTTCTACCGCTAAACTGTGTCCCGATCTCTATTCTTCTGAGTACTTACGTTTTCTCACATAAGTTGTCTTTACAATGCATAATTCAGTCACATATTTAGTGTTGTGCCCAAATTTCTCGGCTAACTTTCAAATTGTTTTTCTTTTTATCTGTTTTCATTTGACAGGGGCTGTCTTGTGTCATAATTGCAGGGCGGCTAGTAAGATCAAAGGGCCCCGTTTAGTGCGTTTACTCAAATACGGGAGAGCTCTTTAAAAAATTTTACACTCCTTTTGGCTTGGCCCGGGCGGCGATTGCAACTTTCTCGCCAGTGCTAGTCTACCCTTGCATCGGGTTGGGCTGCTTGTGCCTGCTGCACTATTGTAGGTTGATGTAAAATTCACGACTTGTCTACCCTTGGACGATCATAACAAAAGTAAAACATGAAACTGTTTAATTAATCTAAGAACTTAATTCTTTTTGCAAGAAAAGGCAGTAAGTTTATTATAAACAATACTCTTAATCCACATCGTAAAACACCATTTGGTTCATACAGATAAATATGGGTACTGATAAACATGGGTATAGGAACACATGGGCATGTTGCAGGGGCAGATCCAGACGTTCCCACGATTCGTACAGGCGGTTGTCAGATTGCCAATAAATCAACCTGCATTGGAAAAAGGCCAATCAGTTTTGCCACTAATGTATGTTACTTATTAAAGTATTCAGTGGGAAAGTCTTTGAAAGATAAACTGGTAACATGACATTAAGTATCACTATGGAAGTACTAGATTATTGAAGGAAGTGAAGGTGAAGGAAGTGGAGATGAACGAGGTTTGAATGAATGTTTGGTGCATATGGGTGTCATTATTGATAAGTAATTTTTGTTTCAAATGAAATTTGCAGAGAAAAAGGGGAACAGACAATTTTTAAACGGTACTTTACCAAAAATCAAGTCCTGGAAAACTATAGAAAATCAGTCAAATTTGTGTCTTGTTGAGGTAAGGTGATGGTAGACATGCACTCAATAGCCACAGAGACATAAATTTGATACAAGGAATTTTCTAAAAATGCTAACTGTGTTGGCAGTTTCCCTTCAGCTCTATCTCCAGTCTCATTGCTCTATCTTTTGCAACAATAAGCCCAACGTTTCCTTACGCTTAGAAAAGAATGGATTTCTCCTAGTCCGTCTTAAATGTCTTGTGTCGATCGAATGATTGCGTACCATAAAAGCTACCAGTTATTATTATCATATAAAATGGGGGCATGATTGAAGGTCATAGCCAAAGGCTAGCAATTTTAGAAGGGTTTTCATCTCACCATGAATCGGTTATATTCAGTGGCGAAGCCAAAGGTCGTGCCTGTCATGCTCAGCAATGAAATCGCAACGATGAAATTTTTTTATTAAAAAGAATCTGAAAAAATTTACTTGCAGTTGCAACCGTTGATTGCCTCCCAATCTAAAGCCGAATGGTAGCTCCCATCTGTATGCTTGAGAGGAATAGAAGTGGAGGTATCATAGGGTGTCTTAACGGTCATGCTCCGTAACGATAGCAAGACTGAACCCTATGATTTGGTCGTGCTTAACAATAGAAATTGCAATGGATCCCCCGCATTTTAGTCGTGCCTAACAATGCATAATAACAATGCAGGTCGTGCTCTAACAAATCAGCACGACCAATTCATAATAATTAAACTCTGTGAAACATTGTCAACGGTTCATAACTTCCTTGTGAAGTAGAGAAAATGGAAATTCATGCACAAGCGCTCATTAGCAATGGTGATAACAGCTCGCTGCTTCGAAAGTCTAGAGGGCCATTTTTCTGTCAGGAACATCTGGTTAAACACATGATATTAACGGTATAGGCATGATGTTATTGTAGATGGCATTGTTGTTGACCCTAAATTACTCAACTTCAAAACAATAGGGCAATGTTTGGTTGTGAAAATAAGAATCCAGCTAAAAAACTTTAAGTATTAAACTCCAATGTTTGCATGGCGATTAAGAAACTTTGAGCAACAGGGGCTGATTCAAGTTTCTTATAAGAAGGTTCAAGGGCACGACCCAACGGGGTCATATTAGCTTTGAAGAGAATAATTTTTTGCGAATGAGCCAGAATTTTGATCATGGCTAAAATAACAAGTTATATGGAAGCAATGTAGAAAATTATTTCACTTCATCACAAATCAATTACTAATAATCTGTGTGGCTTTTTTGCCAGCAACATATACAAATGTTTTCCTGAAGAAGAAAACAAATGTCTTGGGTCGAGGAGGGATTGATTTACAGTGTGGTAAAGAATGATGAAAAGCGAAAATCAATTCACTATAAAGGAACTAATATCGTTTTATCACTTTATCCTGGCCCTTCAACGATGTCTAAGCTATTTATCCAGTATAACAAAAAGGCTTCTTAGGGGGACAAAGTTGAAAGTTGGTGACAGTTGGGCTTTGCTTTAAGGCATAGTTACCATAATGGCGAGGTAGGTGTGTCTCTTCCCCATTACGCAGTAAATTTACCTGGCATAGAAGTTTTATTTCCTTTGTAATAGATATATTTCTTTAATCTTTTAGGCATTTTTTTTTAAACTTTAAGCAAATCGAAAGAAGACATCGCGAAATTTCATCATTTGTCGACGAAGCCAGCATTGTGCCGAAAAACACCTATTTGGCGAGGTACATCACCCTCTGGACTGTCCATCAGCGACGCAATTGAAAATAGCGTGATGCTTTTGTATAGTGTATTTACTACAATTATATCTAACACTCCCCAAAAAACATGAGAGGTTACGATTAAACAAAACTAGAATCAAACAAATAAGCTATTTTAGATGCCATGAATGGTTTCGGGAACATCTGCATCACGCACAATAGTGTTAGAACATTGTAGCCTTCGTCTGCGGATCATGACGTAATCAGGATACGCATGAAGCTACGTTGACGTCAAAGATGACTTTACGGACGATTGGGTTTTATGCCCTTATTTAGTAGAAAAGGCGAATGATATTTTTCTCCATATCTAGTCAAACTCTTCTAGATTTTATATGCTTTAGTTATATAAGTAGTTATGTTTATTTTTAAATCAAGTTGGATCGCTGTCGAGACGAAGACAAAGCTGTGACGTGAAAGATCCGTGCTCGACGAAAAAAAATTTAGAATTAATATTATAGTTTTAAGTTTAGAAAACGTTGCTGTTGATAGCTGTAATTGTTCGCTTTTGGTAAAGTTCGTGTTTCTAAGAAACCGAGTTGTTCTTGTCCGAAGTTTGCTAAAATCTGTTTCGAAATAAAAGGTCGTAAGTTTTCTATATATTTATTGCATTTACTTTCACTACGAACTTACGCGTTAGATCACATTAAAACTGTGATTTATTAATAGTAATACTTGGTTCGTTCGTTTGGTCTCTTCGGCGGTGGTTCCTTGGATTTACAATGGATATAAATGTTTTAACGTGCGTTTAATATGAATGCGTTTGTTCGAGTTATCTAACGTCAATATTTCTGCTGTGCGATTTTTTACATCTTTGCTTTCGATTAAACGAGTTATTTTCCCTAGTTTCCAATTTTGGCTTGGAATTTTGTCTTTGTGAATAATAACTATTTTTGCGATGGACTTTTGTGACTTTCGTTTTACGCGATGATGTTCTCGTAATGAAAGAAAATATTCATTTTCCAGCGATTTAAAACCCAGTAATTGATGCGTTTAAGTATCGTTAATTTTCTTGTGAGTGTTTCAAAATCTGAAGTTGGGTCGTTACTGAATAGTTATCTAGAATTCTGCGTCCAATGACAAGTGCTGATAGCGTTAACGGCAGTTCAGAGAGATCTCCGCAATTAAACGTTAGTTGTCGCGAATTTAAGATACCCTCAGTTTCGATTAAAGCTGGCTGTTTCGAGTTCTTCATACGTTATGCGCGCGTTTCGTAATATTTTGCGTAAACAGCATTTCGTTAATTTTACGAGTGATTCAAAACATCCTCGGTACCAACTTGCTGTAGGAATATTAAATTTCCATACGATGCCTTTGTTCCATTTTATCTATGAAGGTTTTGCATAAAGTCCAATCCATTATTTCTAGCTCTAAACTAATGCCAGATAACGTTTATTATACTCCAAAAACTAAAATCATTTCAATCTACTCACCAATGTTTTTCGAGACGTAATCGCACTTTGTTTTAAGAATATATGACAAAACATCGTCTTCAGTCTTTTGCTATAGGAGCAAAATATTAAATAAACAACTGGGACTTCAGTGAAAGTGTTTGCTTCCAAGGTTTATTATCAAAGAAAAATTGACTTATTAAACTGGGGGCTGAGAGGGGGGACTTGCTAACCCTTTAAGGTTTATCCCAGAGAAAATCAAGCACAAGAGATTTCAAGGATGAGAGCTGTCATGGTGATTTACAAATGCAATACAAATATCAAATGCTTAACTTAAAGAATGCCTGTTGTTTATCACGTATAATGCTTTCGAACCACGGCAAAGCAAGGTTACACTGGCTGAATTGTCGCAATACTTGTAGAGAAAAGATATAAAACGGGCAAAACGAAAGTCTAGTGTGCGTTGCTTTTAACATCAAGAGCTAAAAGAATTGGTAACAATGGCCCATTCCCCTTCTTCATCTGCATTTTTAGAAAGAGTGATGGTGAAAATAAAGCTGTAAGTCCAAACTGTACTAATTATTTGCCTATTTGCTTAGATGGACACTTGAAATTTCTTTTAAAGTGAATATTTTCATATTCACTTCATATCCTCTTCTGGCATTTATCTAGCGATTTATATGTCTTCTTCTGATCCAATGATATGGAAGCGCCGAAGGCGCTAGATGTCCAACTCAGGGGTCTGCGCATTATGCCAAGTGAGGCAAATTTTGTTTTGGCGGCCATTTTGAATGGTGGCAAAAAGAATTATGGTCAGTACTGAGCCCTTATAAATTGGCAAAACTTAAGGACCGATTTCGAAAAGTTCCAATTGGATTTTAAGCGTTTAAAAAGGTGATTATTCTTGAAGAATGTCTTGTTTCTTCATTTTCGTTTGAATTTTGGCGATCACTGCACTTATTGCCGAGTTTCAAGCAGTTGCAGGGATGCCGGTTGCTGTGGGGCGCTTCCACGAACTTCGAAAATCAGGATTAGGGAATTTTCTATAGCAAAATGGTAAAGTTTTTGACATTTATTTGAATTTTAATTGATTAAGTAGTTTCTCTGGAAGTATTAAGAAATTCTATTGATGAGGTTTTCTCAAAGAACACAGATTTTTTGACATTTCAAAGCAGCCACGTAAATAGGCCTACATTTAGGCGGGATGGTGATCATGTTTAGCAATATGCTTGAAGAGCATAGATGATGGTAATTTGTTGAATTTATCAGTTTAAGAGGTCGTCAATAAATAGTTTTCGTTTCTGTTAACAGACCTGGGCCGCTGAGAAGGAAGGGTATAACTGAAATCTGTGTCTTGGACCAAAAATTGAAAGAGGCATCTTGAGTGAAAAAGAAAGAGGGTACAGATGCGTAAAAATGTTTTTGCTGCCTCTGGCATGATTTTTAATTATTGCAACTGCTATTTTTGAATCCTATATTGTTTATTCGGCGCATCATACCTACTCTTGTGTGTTTTATGATCTGCAAGGTGATTATTCATGTTTACAAATATATGCACAGCCATTACAACACTGCAAGCCTGTTATGTATTGATAGGAGAAGTAGAACTCCTTGCCGAACCTTGAAAATGTTTAAAGAATACTGCGGGAATAATGTAAGGGTGTGGTTATTGGAGGTGCTATTTTTGTCTACCAAGTTTAAATGGCATAAGCATTTAATCATTGCAATGGTCTGTCCAGGGTGAAGCCACCCCACAGATATATAACAGGCTTTCAGCCTATAAACATGTAGGTGGGGGGACTTGCCCTACTCTAAATGGAGGGTGCTAATAACCTTCAGAGGGATGGTGAATTTTGAGTGTTTTACCCTTGATGTGATTTGTTTCAATTGATAAGAAAAATAATATTACTTTCAAAAATAGATTTAAATCTGCTGTTCACTGACAGTGAACTAATAGTTAAAGCAAAACATCCATCAAAGTAAGCATCAATTCAAGACTATTTCTATTGCCTCATTTTCTCACTCTTATTTTAAAACAATAACTAGATTCAGACTCAACATACAAACACATATTTTCCACACTGTAAGTAGGTGTTAATTATACACCACCTCCTTCCAATATATAATTTTTTGACAATGATAAAAACAGAGTTTTTCACCCTGCTTCCTGTCCCCAGAAGTTCTTGGGCAAATGACAAAAAGAACATACTGTATTTGCTTCTCAGAGGCAGGGGTATCATCATGTACCACCAATTCTGCATAAAAAGAGATGTTTAACATCATGTTGACCAGGTTTTCATGCCAGTTGCTAGAAACACATAAATATTGTAGGACACCAGTCAATTCCACTTTCCTGGTCATAATGCTATGCAGATAATCTGATGCTGCTGATGCTTGATCATAAGAGTTTCAGGAACAAATAAGTTTATATCTTCACGATGTAAGGCATATAACATGATGCAGCTGCATCCATAAGCAGATCAGGAATTACTAATTTTCTGAAAAAAGGATTTCATTTCAATTCACAAAGTTTTTTACATCAGACTTATATAATACCTGTTAAATTATGCGGAAAAGCAAGCACTACTAAATTGCAACACAGGCCCGTTTTCAGGTTTAGGCCTGTTGAATTTGCTGTCGCTAAATCGCAAAAAACCACTTTGATTGGAGAAAATCACGAGAAAAAAATTATTTTTAGATTCAAAAGTAAACACTTAAATAATTTAGATTGAAATAATTGTCAATGAATTCATTATTACGTTATAAAAAATTGCTAGTGATCGTTTTCGAATTTCGCACAAGTGCCCCACAGCTACTACCTCCCTTATCATTGCTAGAATTGATGCGAAAAATGCAATAATCACCAAAATTCAAACGAAATGGAAGTAACAAGACGTAGTTTATGATTACTCACCAATTTTCACTTTCAAAATTCGAGTAAAACTGTGCAAAATCGGCCCTTACATTTTGCCAATTTATAAGGGCTCAGCACTGGCGACCATTCTTTTTGCCACCATACAAAATGGCCGCCAAAACAAAATTTGCCTCACTCAAAACCCGTGAGTTGGACATCTAGCGCCTTCGGCGCTTCCATATCATTGTTCTGATCATCCTTTGTTCACATCGAGACTCCGGCCTCGTTCAAATGCCATGTCCCTGGCAACGATGGAGCTATCCCTTAGCAACAATGTGGTTAACGGTCAAAATGTTTCCTTTGATTTAGGCCCA
The DNA here is from genome assembly GCA_964019065.1 of Catostylus mosaicus. Taxonomy (NCBI): domain Eukaryota; kingdom Metazoa; phylum Cnidaria; class Scyphozoa; order Rhizostomeae; family Catostylidae; genus Catostylus; species Catostylus mosaicus. The sequence continues at coordinate 7,563,893 of OZ025188.1, read as the reverse complement.
TGTTAAAAATACTTTTTTGAAACTGCAAAAATACCTTCTAGCTATTCATATTTTGGATAATTGCACATTTCATTTGCTTATAGTAGTTACAAAGATTGAACATAAATCAAACATTTTTTGCAGATAATAGCAAAGTTGGCTTCAATATCATATTTTGATATATCTAAATTGTTCTGGTCACAACTTCACAATGATGGAACAATGTGGATGAAACAGGAAAGAATACAGAGTCCATTTAACAAAATATCCATCATCATTGATCAATTTACAGCTCATAAATAATAGTTGAATTGTTCCTCTTTGAAATAACGAAGATCTCAAGTTATCAAAGTATCGATAAAAGTTCCTTACAAACGACTCACCATCTGTTCGAAGGTTGAATTCGAAGAAAACCGCGAATTTCTTTCAACCAGTGACATGCTTTTCAATAAAATGGTTCTTTCGATGGCAGTTTCTGTTTTAGCTATGAACTTGTAGTGAGATTTTGTGAGATTTCACTTTAGTAAACAGCGACAAATCTTGCGTCTTATCTCTGAATCGAAGCGATATCAACAAAGATTTTAACGGTTTTATCTCTTTTTATACTGTTATTAATTTTACGTAACATCACTATGGCGTTACCATGTACAGCTGTCGTGATTTCCATAATGGCTTCTGAATGTGGAGGGAGCCATAATATATAAAGCCTTATAACTGCTGCAGATAAAACCATAAATTTCTTCAATAATTGCAATAATTAAACTTAATCAAAGGATGATACCCTTACTAAAAGCACTCCATTCGAAAAATTTGCAGCAAAGGCCCATGTTTTTTCGCCAAGAGAATCCTCAAAGGGCCGTCACAATCACCTAATGTCTCCTTTGGAAACGGGTTTGATTCCCACATTGCGACATAAGCATCTCGTACTCCGTACCTAGCAGGCGGACAGACAGATATAAACATAGAGCTTTGGTATCGAGATTGGTAAGTGGCAGTGGCATAGCTGATTAAAATTTCTTCATTAGCCTGATATTCGAGTTTCTGTCGATGCTGGCAACAACCAGCTTGTAGAGCATTTTACCATCATTATCTCGCCTACGACTATACCACCATGAATACACTGGTTCTCGTCCGATCACCGAAGTTAAGCATGGTAGGGCCAGGTCAGTACCCGGATGGGTGACCGCCTGGGAACACCTGGTGTAGTAGGCTTCTCTGTTGTCGCCCTCTCTTTCGCTTCTAATTTATGGTCACATGTCAGTCGCCTTCTCGAAACATACATAGATGTCTGTTTTGCTGCTACACCCACTACAACATCAACTGTGACTTTAATTTCTTTATTCCTCTTAATCTCACAGGAGACCTCTCTCACAGATTATTTAAGGTTTCAAGTTGGCTTGGATTTGTAGGGAACATGCATTGCCTATCTGTCGTTACAATTGAACTGTATTGGACAGAGGCGCAGGTCATGCTCCCTTATACATCGGCATCGCGTACACCGTACCTTGCAGGCGGCAGACAGAGAACGTAGGCCTCCCTCCTCTTTCCTTCCCTGAAACATGCCAGAATTTGGTACTTTACGAATGATGAATTTCCCCTATAGTACCCCTGCGTAGATAGTTGGCTATATCGTCTTTGAAAAGTGAAATGGCGGCAGGCATTTCGCAATCCTGGAGATTTTTGCTAGTGTTTCAAACATTGCAATCAATTTTTTAACAAATAATTTATCAAATTGCAAATGCAGCTAAAAACGAGGCTAAAACAAGAATTTGATTAATAAGCCCTTCCCCCCGCCCAACCGGCCACGGTACGCAAAAGAGGTTAAAAGTAAGAGTTAGATTCCGATCCAAGAATATCCAAAGCCACTACAATTTCAAATGATTTGTTTCATTGTAAGAGAAAATGCAACTAACTCGATAAGAAGATTTATCCGAAAAAAACTTTGCTTCATTTCATCACTACTATCCTTACCACTGCTAATCATTGATCAAAGTGGTCAATTAAGTTCCTAAGACATGTACAAAGAGGGATGATAGAAAGGACCTGGATTAATATAGGAGTATAGCCATGGGATCCTGTTTAGGCATTTTACCATAATACTTAGTAAAACTGACAAATGGCTATAGAAACCCAATACCTAATGAAAAGGGGCTTAAACAAGGCTGATTGCTAAGCTTAATGCTCTTCAACCTTTTCATCGATGTAATTAGTAACATCTTTGAAGAAACTTGTTGCCAGGTTTCTCCAATTCACACAATACTTAACCAGCTGCTTATGACATCATTCTCCTTTCTATCTTACCCGAGGGTCTCCAAAATTGTTTTAATGCACTGAGAACTTACTACCAACAATGGGAACTAATCGTCAGTATTAAAAAATAAGAAAATGATGTTCAACCCAGCCGGCAACCTGATTGCGAATCTTTTTGACAAACTTATGCAACCTATAGTACTCTATGGCAATTAAAGATAAGGTGCTCTCAAAGACATTTGATGTGATAGCCAATGTTTCGAATTGGCTGGAGAGCTTATAAATACAGTTATAGATTTACGCTGAAAAGTATTTTACCGATGAAGGACCCGCTTTTCAAAAAGTTAAGAGAGTCCGGGCGGCGATCGCCACCTAGCCACCCGGGCCACTCAGTCCCTGATCTGTTGATGAAGCATTTAGGTGGAAATAAGCGAGTGTTTTTAGCCGATGCGTCAACGGCCAATCACGCTCCCTAAGATGAGGAAAGTGCAGCCTCGAGACCTGAATTTCATGAAGGTTATGGCTAACGATTCTGAGGGTTGTTCTACATCTGTTTACCGTTGCCTCTCATAGTTTCCTGAGTAAGGAATTAATATCAGAAAGACATGTCCTTGAATTAAATTTGCCTGTTTATTATCTTATCAAATTGAGTATCAGGAAAACACAATTGTTTGGAAACCATCGCATTTACACGTTTTTTTTGTAAGAAACTGGTTTATAAGAAACTAGTACTACGTTGTCCAAAAATTTAAGAAACTCTAGCAATCTGATTGTTAAAATAGCCCCGGGATTTACATCAAGGGGACGTCGCCAACAACCAATCAAGATTTGTCCGCTATGCTTGCCTCCCATGATGCTTTGTTTCAAATTTCCCGCCTGTATTCAAAGTAAGAAAACTTGGTTGTTGAGTGAAATCATAATAAGAATCATAGCAAAGAAATAAAAGGAGTAATCGCAGGAGCACCCAAAAAAGGAAGGGCCAGACCCCCGTTTGAAGTACCGCTATGACAGCACCCACCATAACAATAATAACTTGAATTGTCCGAAGTATTTATTTAGGGAAACTGATGCGGTGTATTATGGTCAAAAGATGAAAAGCTGGATTGAGATAGTGAATAATGGGGCGCGGCCCCAATCGTAAGTGCACTATGTATTATGTTTAAGAGAGGTGGTAGGATTAAACGCAGCATATGACTTGGAATATGAAAGAAGGAAAAAATCGATTCATCAGCTGTCCACCTGTGATCAGCGTTTCGGGGGTTTAAGAACAGGACGCTATAGATCACAGGACCCCCGACACCCACAAGGAGTGCCATCGTAATGGATCGAAGATGAAAAGACAGAAAGAGTAAAATGTAAAAATTGTGGTTGTCATAGCGAATTCAAGGTACAGAATTAGGGAAATTTAGAGTGGACTAAAATGTCTTTCAAGTTCTTATTGCGTTTGAATGCAGTGATGGGTATGGCCGCTGCGATGGAACAAAGTGCGTCATCGTCTTCTATGAAATGCCAGTGTCTGTGTAATATCTTGCTAATGGACATCGTATTAGTGTTATAAGGAACTATGAATGGTATAACGTTTTTTGTATTATCAGATTTCTCTTTCAAGAGATCGTCCTGTGACATAGGCAGGACAGTCCGAAAAATAGAGGATACAAGGTGGGGGTCATAGCCCCTAGCAACCAGGGTTTCTAGTAGGTTGTTAAGATGAGAACTAAGGTCTTGGTCGTCAGATATGATTCTTCTGTATCTAAGAGCCTGGCTATAGATAATGCCTTTTTTACAGTTAAGGGGATGAAAGGAAAGTGCGTGTAATAAGGAACAAATATCGGAGGGTTTCTTATAAAGAGAAGTTGAAATCGTGTTGTTTGGAAGGATCATCGTCATTGTATCAAGAAAAGGTATTCTTTTATCGGAAAAAGACATTTCAAATTTAATGCTATCATGTAACGAGTTCATATGAGTGTAAAACTCGTGGAGTTTGTCTGGTCCATGGTTCCAAATGACATAAATATCATCAATATAACGTTTCCAAAGTAGGGGGGCTACACCCCTCGGGTAGGAGGAAAGAATACGTTCTTCTAGGTCTGCCATGAAGATGTTGGCATAATTAGGGGCAAATGGGGAACCCATTGCGGTACCGTGTATTTGTAAATAGTAAGTGCCATTGAAGAAAAAGTAATTTTGTTCAAGTATAAAGGATAACATTTGTCGTATATGCTTAAGGGGTAGGGGGAGGTTTTCTCCATAGAAATTGCTTATTGCTTTCAGGCAACAAAGAATTCCCTCCTCATTCGGTATGTTAGTGTAAAGTGACTTTACATCGAAAGTCACCAATAGGGAGTCAGGTGGAACAACGCCCGCCTTTTCCCTGAGTATGCGAAGAAAGTGAGTGGTATCTTTGATAAAGGAGGGAATTGTTTGCACTATAGGTTTCAGGTAATAGTCGAGAAAAACTGATAGGTTAGCTGTAGGTGAACCACACTCTGATATGATAGGTCTACCAGGGGTACCCTCTTTGTGGATCTTAAGTAACATGTAAAACAAGGGTGTCCTGGAGTTGTTTAATGGGTTGAGAAATAAAAAAAATATCATGTTCAATTAGAAGTTGACTTTTTAGGAATGAGAGAAAGGTGGAAATATCCATGATAAGTTTCGGGAGGGGGTTGTATTCAACCACTTGGTAATATTTGGAGTCACCGAGTTGACGGTTGGCTTCGCTCAGATAGTCTGTGCGGTCCCAGATCACGATTTTGCTGCCCTTGTCAGCTGGTTTTATAATGATATTTGTTGTTTTTAGCAGATCCCGTAGGGCCTGTTGTTCGAGGTCAGTGATGTTTTGAAATGTTTTGGGCGATTGTTTGGTACAAAAAATGTCCCTATAAATATTAGAGATATAGTTATGTATACCATTATTATCAGGTATGGGTGGTTGCCACCCTGAAGAGATGCGGAAAAGATGACTGGGCTTTAGATCACCCTTATTCAGAAAAAAATGTTTCAAGTAAATTCTTCTTTGAAAGTTTGAAAAAGATTTTTCAATTGTTAATTTCGGAGTCGGTGCGGTGTTGGTGAAGGGATAAATGAGAAGCCCTTTGATAGGACTCTGGCCTGTGAAACAGAAAGGGTTATACCACTTAGATTGTGAACAGTGTTTGTTGTATTTTGAGTGGAAATTGTTTTGCGAAGCGTTTTCTTAAGAGAATTTTTGTTTTTAGGAGTGGATCTTGTCCTTCTCTTGGCACCAGCTATTGTTTTCAAAATCTTCATTTTACCAGAGTATATCAAATCGGGGTTATTTGTCTCTAGAGAGTGGACACGAGAATAGGAATGTATGTGTATTGACTCACTCAAAAAATCATCAGAAAATCAACCATTACAATGTGATAATAAGAAAATATGTAGTATATAAGAATAAAGGGGTGAACCTAAATTCGGATAACGAAGGGTAGCAAGTTTCTAGTGCTAGTGCTAGTAACGTATAGCTATATTTGGTGTATAGCTATATAAAAGAATGAAATAATCAGAGGTCTAAGTACATAAAAATAAGGTATAGGAACTGCTGTAAAACGGGACCTATTTCATGGATAAGGGATTGGGAGAACGGAGAAGGATAAGAGCTAGAGTAATAGTTCATTGTGTACAGCCTAGAGGCTAAGGTATCGAATAATTAAGCAAAATCTAGGTAATTACAGTTGATTATAGTCTGAGGGCCAAGGTGCAAGCAGCAATAATTTTTAAATATTTACACGAAATCAGCTATTATTTCCATTATTTTCACCCTTGTTGTATTTGTAACAATCATTCACTACATTTTGCAAGTGAAATTCATCTCTCAGTCTTGTGATGAATCATTTTCAAATATTCACTCAAAATAAGATATATTTTTCAATTTTTCAACGCTTCTTGTATTAGAAACAATCATTCATTATAAGTTTACAAGTTATATAATCACGGTAATGAAATAAATAGAATATGGCTCATTTTGATTGAACAGACCCAGAATGATATTATCCTCATCTTTCAATCTTATGATGAAGCGGCAATGATTGTCAAATATTCACTCGAAATGAGATATATTTTCCAAAATTTTCACGTATGTTGTATTTGTAAGAATTATCCAGTACATTTCGCTAGTTATGTGATCACGGTAATGAAATGTAACGAATATGGCTCATTTTGATTGAACACCCCCAAAATGATATGATCCTCATCTTTCAGTCTTATGTTGAAGCGGCAATAATTTTCAAATGTTTACTCGAAATCACATATGTTTTCCAATATTTTCACTCTTGTTCTATTTGTAACAATCGTTCACTACATTTGGCAAGTTATGTAATCACGGTAATGAAACGGAACAAATGTGGTTCTTTTGAATTGAATACCCCGAAAATGAATTGATCCTTATTTTCCAGTCTTATGATAAAGATGCAATATTTTTCAAATATTGACTCAAAATGTAATTCATCTTCCAGTCTTGAGATCAATATATTTCAAATGTTCACTCACAATAATATATATTTTTCAATTTTTCAACGCTTGTTGTAATTGTAACAAACATTCAGTACATTTTGGAAGTGAAATTCATCTTTCAGTCTTGTGATGAATAATTTTCAAATATTCACTCAAAATGAGATATATTTTTCAATTTTTCAACGCTTGTTGTATTGTAAAAAATCATTCATTATACGTTTACGTTTTAGGTAGTCACTGTAATGAACTGGAAAGAATATGGCTCATTTTGATTGAACAACTACAAAATGATATGATCCTCATCTTTCAGTCTTATGCTGAAGCGGCAATAAATTTCAAATGTTTTCTCGAAATTAGCTATATTTTTCAATATTTTTACTCTTGTTGTATCTGTAACAATCATTCAGTACAAGTTTACAAGCTATGTAATCACGGTAACGAAATGGACGGAATATGGCTCAATTTGATTGAACTCCAAAAAAATGACGTGATCCTCATATTTCAATCTTATGATGAAGCGGCAATGATTGTCAAATATTCACTCAAAATGAGAAATATTTTCCAATATTTTCACGCTTGTTGTATTTGCAAGAATTATCCAGTACATTTTGCAAGTTATGTGATCACGGTAATGAAAAGGAACAAATGTGGTTCTTTTTAATTGAATACCCCGAAAATGACTTGATCCTTATTTTTCAGTCTTATGATAAAGATGCAATATTTTTCAAATATTTATTTAAAACGAAATTCATCTTCCAGTCTTGTGAGGAATAATTTTCAAATGTTCACTTAAAACAAGGTATATATTTTTCTTTTTTTCAACGCTTGTTGTATTAGAAACAATTATTCAGTATGATTTTACAAGTTATGTAATCACGGTAATTAAATGGAAAGAATATGGCTCATTTTGATTGAACACCAACAAAATGATATGATCCTCATCTTTCAGTCTTATGTTGAAGCGGCAATAATTTTCAAATGTTTACACGAAATCAACTATATTTTCCATTATTTTCACACTTGTTGTGTTTGTAACAATCATTGACTACATTTTGCAAGTTAAATTCATCTCTCAGTCTTTTGATGAATCATTTTTAAATATTCACTCAAAATAAGATATATTTGTCAATTTTTCAACGCTTGATGTATTAGAAACAATCATTCATTATAAGTTTACAAGTTATGTAATCACGGTAATGAAATAAAAAAAATATGGCTCATTTTGATTGGGAATTTGTTTCACTAAAATTATCGTACTAAGATGTAGTCTTACTTTTTGGCTTAATATAATCTTCTTCCATACATTCTATAATAAACGACTTTAATTCTATTCTCCCTGCCAACAAATGCGAGGGGTTAATCTTACTATTGGCTTAATATAATCTTATTCTTTACCGATGTTCTTTGCCTAGGATAAAATCCGTTGGTCTTAGAATTAAAGTAAATTTCATCAAAATCTAAGCTGGAGTCAGTCTTACTTTTTCAAAAATATCATGGCACTCTTTGTCTTCGCTCTTTACTTATATTTTACCTAATCAGTCTGACTTTCTTGGGGATGTATTCTAAGCCTATCTTCTCTGCCAAATATATGAGTTTGGTTTTCCTCTTGGCAATGCATTCTTTTATCCCAAGCCTACCAAGATTAACCTCTTTTTTTACCAAGATTATACAGCATAGGTCTTACTTTTCGGCTTCATATCGTGATCGTGTCATCCTAAGCCTATCTTCTTTGCCAGAACTGTATGAAATCGGTCTTAACCTTTTGCCAAATATCTTGCTGTTTTAGCCTATGCTCTTGACTAAAATTGCATAGATTGAGTTTTACTTATTGCCTTAAAGGGGCAGTTGCACTGAAAGCGCGTGAAGGGCGTTTCTGCGGGTTTCTGTTTTCATGATAGTCGGTGTATGCGCATTAAAGATGATCTATTTTTATGGAGGCGAAGCCCAAGAGGCTTCTTACGTAAAAGACCCTTCCGCCCTGTTGTTGGTTTTTCCTTGCTTTGGTGTCAATTGCTTTTCACCTTGAATGAGCGATTTGGCTGCAGTGGCTGAGAGTAAAAACCACTGATCAGTGGTAAAAACCGAAGTATTTGTTTTGATTTTGGCATAAGGTCTTGGCCAACTGGCCAAAATAAACAAAACAACTTTTTCACATAATTTCTTCGCCGTCCCATTTCAAGAGAGGGAAGATCAGCAGCATTGCTGCTGTCATTGCAGAAACAGCCCTCGTTTTAAATTTTTGTCCATGCATGCTTAACTTTCAAATTCAGTAAGATTCTTCGGTGATTTGCCCGCCAAACTTTCGTCGTTCGTCGTGTTTCGTTTCTTTGAGGCAGCAATTAACAATTTCGTACGCCTCCTTTTCGGCGGCGAAGGCGCCATACTTAAAAAGAAATATGTGGCTTGAAGCATTTATCCCTCTTTTCCAATTCTCTTGAGGATTTATCATTCGTAGGGTTTGTGTGGCGGCGATGCAACTGGATATTACATCAAGCTTTGAAAAAGTTTCCGCTGCTTAAGCCAAGCAACTCAGTACGGCTGTTGCCCTGTGTTCCGCGGGCGCGCACGTGCAACTGCCTCTTTAATATCGTCTCATTTGAAGTTTATCTTCCTTGCGAGAAGTTTATTGAATAGCTCTTACTTTTCTGCTGTATATTGGCTTTTTGGCTACACATTGTCTAATTATATACATATCTTCTTTGCCTAGAAGTCAAAGAGTTAGTGTTACTTTTTTGATAAACGGCATCACATTATAAACATATCTTCTTCCCAAAAATGGTATGGAGTCAGTTGTACTTTTTGGCTTGATATCCTCTCATTATGAGTTTATCTTATTTGTCAGAACTGTTAGGAATTAGTCTTGATATTTTGCCAAATATAGTCCCATTCTAAATCTTTCCTCTTTGTCGGTTGTTCTAAGTATTATTTTTGTTTCATTCTAAGCCTATCTTCTATTCTTGTTTACATTGTATGCGGTATTTTCTTTTAAGCTAAATATCGTTGTATTCTAAGCCTTGATCTTCTTTCCCAAAAGTATTAGGGTTTGGTTTTACGTTTTGGCAAACTATTTCCTTTTTCTGAACCTAGCTTCTTTAATTATGCGGCGTAAGTCTTACACATTTTTTTCATATCCTTTCATTCTAAGCCTATCTTTGCCAAAACTGCATAGAATCGGTCTTTGTCTTTTGCAAAATATCGTCTCTTTCTAGACCATTCCTCTCTGCAAACAATGCAATGGGTTGGTCTAAATTTTTGGCTAAATACAGATTCATTCTATACTTATCTACTTAATCTAGAACATAAGGGGTTAGTTTTACATTTACGGTTAACTTCACTATGCTCTAAGTCTATCTTCTTCATCAACATTATTTATATGGAATTAGTCGTCCTTTTTCCCTAAATATGGTGTCATTCTAAGCCTATCTTCTTCGCAAGAATGATATGGAATCAGTCTCACTTTTATGCTAAAATACTTTCTGTCGTGGTTAATGCTCTTGGCTAAATTTGTATAGAGTTAATCTTACTTAATGCCTTTTTTTGCAAAAATTATATGGTATTAGAGTTAGTTGTTGGCAAATCTTGTCTCATTGTAAACCTTTCTTGTCTGCCTAAAATACAAGTGTTCCTTCTCAGTTTTTGTCTTGATATTGTCTTATTCTATACATCTCTTTTTGGCCTAGAATGCAAGGGGTTGGTCTTAGTGTTATGGTTGTTTTTCATCACAATCTATGTTAGAATCAGACTTACGTTTTACTAAATATAATGGCAGTCTTGGTCTACGCACTAGACTAAATTTTTACAGATGTAGTTTTCCCTTTTGGCCTAAGGCTGCTTAAGCCATACTGCCAAAACTTTGAGGGGTTATTCTTTCGTTTATGCAAACTATCTTTGTTTTCTAATTCTAACGTCTTTTCTGAATTTATAGACAATTAATCATACTTTTTGGCTTTATCTCGTCTGAATCTCAGCGTAAATTATTTGTCAAATGTTTCTGGAATCAGTCCTGATTTTTACGTACATATCTTCTCATTCTAAGGCTATTTCCTTGGCGAGAATTGAGTGAGATCCGTCTTAATCTTTACCAAATATTTTCTCATTCTAACCCTTCTCTCTCTTCCAAGAATGCAAGGGGTTAGTTTAACTTTTTGGCCAAACATAGTCTTATTCTACAAATAAAGTCTCTTTTCTTTAGGTCATATCGCCTTATTTGGAGCACATTTCAGAATTTCATTTTCTTTTTAGCTATATATAGCCTCATTCTCACCTCATCTTTCTTGTCACAATATTATGCAAGCAATTAGTCATACTTTTAGCTAAATATAGTCTCATTCTAGAACTAATTGCATCGCCCAAAAGGCAAGAAGTCAGTCTTACTAATTTTATAAACCTCATTGCATTCTTAACCTATGCTCTTTGCCAAAATTGTAAAGAATCAGACTTACTTAATTGCTACATATCCTCTCATTCTGATCCTATCTTCTTCTCCTAGATTCTATGGAATCAGTCGTGATCAATCAGTCCTAGATTCTTGCTAAATATCGTCTGATTCTAAGCCTATCCTCCACTTTTTTAAATTCCGTTCCCTCGAATACAAGGGGTTGGTTTTATCTTTTGGCTAAATATAGTCTCATTCTATAAACATCTTTACTGTCTAGAGTGCAAGGGTTAAGTCTTACTTTTAACATAAATTTGATTTGAATCAAAGTCTATCCTCTGCATCAAAATTATATGGAATTAGTCACACTTGTTGTCCTAAATATGATGTCATACTGTGCCTATCTTCTTCGCAAAAATTGTATGGAATAAGTCTTCGTTTTTTGCTTCATATTCTCTCATTCTGAACCTTCCCTCTTTGCCTGGAAAACAAGGGTTAAGTCTAAATTTTTGACTATACATAGTCATTCTACAATTAACGTTTCCTATTCTTCTATTTGGCTAACAATCTAAGCCTATCTTATGCGCAAAAAATGTACAGAATCTGTCTTAATCTTTTGTCAAATAGTGTTTTATTCCAACCTTTTCCTATTCGCTTAATATACAAGGAGTTAGTCACACTATAATGGTGAATTTCATCACAATCTAAGGCTATGCTTTCGCTAAAAGTGTATGGAGTCTGTCTTTTTTTTTTTTGGTTTCATATCGTCTCATTCCAAGCCTATCTTCTTCTCTAAAATTGTCACGAAGCAAACTTTAATGTTTTCTTATAAACCCTCCAATTCTATAGCTATCTTCTTTTCCAAATTTGTTTGGAATGAGTTGTTCTCTTATGCGTAATTTCGTATGAGTATAGGTCTATGATCTTGACTAATATTTTGTGCAAATAGTTTTACTTCTTACCTCATATCGTCTGATTCGAAGCCTTTTTTGGGATTTTTTTTTCTTTTTAGGTACCTATTGTCTCATTCTAAGCTTATCCTTCTTGTTAAAACTGAATGGAATTAGTCTTCGTTGTTACCTAAATAGCATCTGATACTAAGCTTCTCTTATTTTCCAAAAATATTAGGGATTGGTCTTACTTTTTGGCAAACTTTCATCTTATTATAAGGCTAGCTTTTGTAATAAATTTTTAGAGAGATAGTCTTACTTTATGGCGTAATATCGTCCCATTCTTAGCGTATTTACTTTGCCAAAATTCTATGGCATTGGCCGTCCTTTTTACCTACATATCGTCTCCTTCTTAGCGTGTCTACGTTGCCAAAATTCTATGGCATTAGTCGTCCTTTTCACCTACATAGTGTCTTATTCTTAGTCAATCTTCTTCTCGAAAATTGTATGGAATCTGTTTTATTTATTTGCTAAATATAGTCTCATTCTATGCCCATCTTTTTGCACGAATTGTATAGAATCTGGCTTAGTTTTTTTCTGCATATCCATTTGTTGGTCTATTTTTGATACACATTGTCTTTCTTCCGCGCCAAAATTGTATAGAATTAGGCTTACTATTTTGCAGCATATCGTCTCATTCTAAGCCTTACTTCTTTTCGAAGAATGCAAGGGGTTTTTCTCACCTTTTGGTTAAGAATCAATAACTGTTTTTTTAAATGTTCTTTGTCAACATTGTATGTAATCAGCCTTCCTTTTTGGGTAAATATCCTCTAATTTTTAGCCTATTTTTTGCCACATTGTTCCGATTCAATCTTAATTTCTATATTTAATATCATTACATTCTAGGCCTATTTTCTTTGCGGAAATTGTATGAAATCAATATTACTTTTTGCTAGATATCGTCTCATTTTACGTCTATATTCTCTGTCAAAATTTAATGGGATCAGTCTTACTTTTTTGCTGAATATCATCTCATTCTAATTCTATTTCCTTGCCAAGAATTCAAAATACGAGTCTTACTTTTTAGGTAAACATGATCTCATTCCAATTCTATCTTCTTTGCCAGTATTGTATTGAATTAGTCTTTGTTTTCAACTAGTTGTTATCAAACGCTCACTTTTGTCTTTTCTCAACAACTTTTAAGGGTTATGTGTACTTTTAAGCTAAATACCATAATATTCTACAACCCATGCCTGCTGCTGGGAGAATAAGGGGTTCGACCTTTATTCTTGGCTTACTATCGTTTTACACTAAAATTTCTGCTATTTTTGGACTACGTCCTATTGGTTTCCCCCGTTAATTCTAAGTTTTTGTTGCATTTGAAAGATATTTTTCTGACTTAATGATTTATAGATTAAAAAGAAGTTGCGATTGCCTTGCGCTGTTTTGATTGTTTTTGTAGTATTTGATTCAGGGCTATCAAAATATTAACGTGCGTTTTGATTACATGCTTCCATTTCCATTTATTATTAAGGTCACGAGGACATCGTTTGCTCCTCAGCAGGGACGCACATCAGGTGGGTGTTGGGAGGTGTGACACCCCCAAAACAAACCTTATGAGTCGGTCCGAAAAGTATTTGATACATAAACCAGTATTGGTTTACAGGCCAACAAAAAATGTCCCGGCATTTAAAAAAAAACAACATAAACAGAAGAATTGTTAATAGTCGGTCCAGAACACAGAGAGTACCACCTTGCCAAACCAAGAATCAGAAACGGGAACCGAAAAAGCAGGCGGCGAAAAACACCAGACGTAACGCACTTTTGTTAGTTACACCCAGTCGGTCTAAAAAACAAGAATATAATGAAAGTCGGTTCAGCTCGAGTAAAAATTTGAAAACCCCCGACAAAAAAATTGAAATATGAACATTTGGTGAAATGAAAAGCTTTTGCTCTGATGAAGATGCCCTCTTATAAATAGAAGGGTATAGTTTACTGATAACACAGATGCAGCCCTCTTTTAAACCCTTAGAAACACAGAAAAACTGAAGCACGTGGAATACCGAAACATGGGAACAAATTCAATCAGAAAGAGGAAAATCCAGCTCAATACGAAAGAAGAAAAAACAAGAGAGGCTACCCGTAGGCATAGGCTTAAGTCGTCTCTTGTCTTCTTTTTTGAATCCTGCCGTCACAATACAATTTACGTACTTGGCTATTTTTTGTTTTCTTTACTTCTATTCCCAGATTATCCGCTTATTTTCCCATATTCGTTTTTTCTTCAATTACCTAATTTCTAGTTATCCACCACATCTATTAGTATCTGATTTAATCCAGTGAAGTTCAATCAAACTTATTAATCAATTCTCATCAATAGCTATCATTTTGATTTGCCCAGGTACTTGCATCGAACAGAACATTGACGGAGAATTTAGGGGGGTCTGGGATTCAAGAAACTTTTGAACAATTTGGAAGACAAGGTTTGTTGACACTCTTAAACAATTAAAGGGGCAAAGGATCGAGAAATTTTGGAACGAAGAATGGAAACATTTTTAAACACTTTTGAAAGCAGAGATTTCATAGACCTTGGAACTAGTTATTCGCCAGAACTCAAAAAGCTATTTAATTAACCTCTAAGAGTAGTTGAAATTTTAAAACGTTTTTGAGGGAAGAGATTTTAAAAACATTAAATTGATTATAAGGTAGATATTAATAATGATTTAAAGCAACTTTTAGAACATGGTTCAATAACATAAAAATGGGCCGTAGCAAGGCAAAAGTGTCAAGGAATTAACATTTATTCTAGATTTCACTGTGCTTTAGCGAAGCAAGTGTGTCATCATTCTTCTAGCGAACTATGTTATTTTGTTCCTCCTGACTGAACCATTCTCTATTGAGTAATTAATCCTTTATGAATTGAGTAATAGGAAATTTTGCAGAAAGAGGCTAACTTGGATATCAGAAACAAATCAAAGTCATTACTTTCTTTGTGATCTAAAATGCTTTTATTCTACATTTTATATTCCAACATGACATGACTATACTTGTTCATAGTTCTTGAAACTTCTTTTGGAGATCTTGCCCACTAAAGTTACTTTTAGGGAGAAAGGACCTCAATGGCTGAAAGTCTTTTACCAAACCCATTGGCGATGTCTTCTTCTTCGCATTCTTTGATAAAGCCGTGTTCTGGATTGTAATCTTCTTCTACGTCTTCCACTTCGTCCTCTTGCTTGTGGGCTTTTGCTTTGGAAATCTTGATGTACCTCTTCAATATTCTCTTCATCCGGCTCTAATGCATCCAAGCCCTGTTCAGGATCGTCTTCAAAATCATTCAGCTCTTCCACTTCATTATCTGAATCGCGTTGTGTCTGTTTTGCAACAATCTGGTCATGGCAGATCAACACCGTTAGAACAAGGCCAAGGAGAAGCACTTTTGAACAGGTTATATGCATGGCTAGGTTAGTCTTCCTATCTACTGCTGTATGTCTTGATCACACACTGACTGTTCTTTACTAACTGATGATTTTTCAAGGATATTTTATATACATGGAAACAGGAAAAACGGGAATCTTTGGTTCCTTTTGAATTGCAATAGAATACCTATCATTACCCTTCATTGTCTCATAAGATTTGTATTTAATCTATTTAAAATATTTTTCCTTAACCTTTTTCTAAACAAATATTTATCACAAGGCTATATAAACTTATTCTTCAATATGATTCCTACTTTATTTCGATTATTTTCAAAAGCTTTATAACTGAAAATTGTTTCAAATTAGTTAGTTGTTTATGGTAAGCTCTCTTTATACTTTTTTAAGAAGCAGGGAAATTTCAATGAGGGAGCTGTTCTCAAAGTTTCCTTTATTTAAGAATGAGGATTCTTTTCAATGTTCTTTATCGTATGCCTCTTTGGAATTGTGCTCCTTTGCTGTGATTTGTGAGATTTTTGAAGCAATTATATGATGGGACTGATACAAAAATCAATTCAAAGAAGTGTGTAATATTAATAATAAGAAAGAATTAATCAAATTGGAAATGATAAGGCGTTAAACAGGGCAGAAGCAGTAACATTGAAATGTTTGAAATATTGTAACATCTTAAACAGCTGCAAGCCGCAGCCTTGTTTAAATTCGGTCCTTGAAATTTTATGAAATGAAAAGCTTTTCTTCAGATGACGTTGTTCTCATTTAAAAAGGGGAGGGGGTATATGTTTACAGATAACAGATGTAGCCCTCTCTCAAACCCTAATGAATACGAAAACACTGGAGCACTGGGGAACAAGGATACACAGGAACAAATTCAACCCGAAAGGGGAAAATCCAGCTCAATACGAAAGAAGAGAAAATAAGAGTGGTTATCCGTAGGCATAGTCTTAAATCGTCTCCTTTCCATTACCTTTGATAAGTTTTTAGTTATCCATCATATCGATGAGTTTCTAATTTAAACCTGTAAATCATCGATTAAACTTTTGAATGAATTCTAATCAATCGCTATCAATGAGATTTGCCATGCACTCATTTCGAACAGACCCTTTAAGAAGATGTGTTGGGTAGGTGAAAACAATTTTAAGGTGATGTAAAAATTAAAAACAATTTTGAGAGGAGAGATTTAAAAATCTTTAAATTGAAGGGAGAGGGACAATTTGGAAGCGTCTCGAGAAACTGCAGGGTAATGGTTAGTACAGCATGATTTAAAAACATCAGGTGGGCTGCTGCAAGCCAAATAGACAGGGAAATTACCACAACCATCTAGCAAATTGCCTAACCCTACATTTTATTTCAGATTCGAGTTCTGGATGATAAAAGGATTCGAAAACTGCCAGAGGGCATTTTGGGCGTGGCCTAGAATTCACGTGATTGATGACCGCACCTACGGACGGTCTGAAAAAAATTTACTTTCGAATTTTCAAAATTTTTTGTTCCCAATGGAAAAAGCATCACATGACAAGAAAATAATTATGAAACACTATCTATTTTTCTCTTACCAGTCTGGAGATACAGCAACTCAAAGGCTGTGTTGTTGTTGTTGTAACAAACTTCAAAGTCGAATTAGCCCTTCATTTTAGGATCTGGCACAAACGGTAATGTTTCGCTCACATAACAAAGTCATGGATTCCAAATCCGTTCATATGATAAAACAAGTTGAAATGATATATTTACACTCTTAAAAATGCTTGGTTGCTATATCTGGAACGTTTTTTCAAAATGTTACTGCAGCTATTCATCACACGAGTTTGCACCAAACAGAAAGTCCGAAACTCCCAACCCACTTGTATCTGTCTTAAATAATGTGGCTGATTCTGTCTCATATGTCGTTGTTTCATTTTCACCATTGTAAATACTCGCAGTCTTTTCATGCGTATAAGCCTCTTTCATGGCTGCCAGATTTGAAGTTCCGTTTTTTCCTTCATTTTTGGCTCTGTTTGATCACTTCATTCATCTCATGTATCGATGGAGGCCTTCTCGGACATTTTTTACTTTATTCTTTTTTGTTGCAAATGATGGTGGTAACTGACTTCAAACTAACCTAACTGGGATACAATGGCTTCAAACTAGCCTTTTTCTTCCAAAAGGATTTGGGGTACTTGCTGTAAATAGTAACGGCAGCGCTGAATTGCCAGTTGACTTGGGATCAGGTAATGTGCCCATGGATGATCTTGTTTTCATTTCTTTGTATAATCACTTTCTTGTCCTTAATTTCCCTCATCTGCTTTTTAATTATATATATTTTTGAAAGAAATCTTTTATATTTTCAATCCCTTATTCTTTTATGCTCCTCACACCTCCCAGTTTTCTCAGCTGTTCAACATCATCTAACTTTATTATGACTTTCTGGAGAACACGAATTTTTTCCATCTAGGTAAAAATCCAAGGCTCTGTTATATCCAGTTACACAGTGCAGTGCTGTTATGTTAGGACGAGTGCCAAATCTTTCGTGATAAAATCACATAATGATTTAACATTCACTTATTTTCCCCTTTTCAAAGTCAAGAGCCCAGTTATACTTTACAGTCATCGCATGATCCTTTGTAACTATAACAACATCGTTTTTTGCAAGTAAGGTGTGAAGAATAAGACGTGCGTCCGCTTCCTCTTGATTACCAATAAAGATTTCTTCCACTTCATTGTTAATATTTGCAAATGTCATGATTAAAGGAATTTTAAAGTGATATTTCCTTTCTTGTGAGACATATGAGGCTACAAACTTAATCAACTGATGCTTATTTGCATTATTGTGAAGGAAGTGCACCTTGCCTCCTTCTATCATCATTTTTTAAAAATCTGTTACATGCACTTGCACTCTAGTACATCTGGCTCTTTCCGCATTAAGCGTTAAACACTCCTTTCCAAATAATTATTATTCACCATTCTAAGGATTGCGGTTTCGGAGCCATTCGGTGGCTGCATAAATTGGAGATGGCATTTTATCCAAACTCTGTAGTTTTCTCTCGGGTCTAAGAACCATAAAGCGGCCATCACTTTAATAAGCCAAACAACACCTTGTGGAACATCTACCAAACTCCTAATGACTGTAAGATGAGGAAAGATTTTGAAAGGAAGCTTCCTCATCTTTTCGGCTCATAGAATCAGCCATACAATTGATAGCGGGATTATAGTGATCAGGTAATTAAATGCTTTTTGTGGCTATGAACATATCGATATCACTTACCCTGATAGTCTTCCTTGAAAATTTCATCTGTCCTTATTGTTTTCTTTTGACAATGTTGTTTTCAGACAGGCTCTCTTTGAAGGATTTCTTTCGAACCTTTGACAAGTCTTTCGTCCACAAACAATCAACATGGCGAGTTTCCAACGTCCGACGCCCGCATCATATCTCTTGTACTCCAGAAGGTCATAAAGAAGTCGGAAGATGTTAAACGGCGGAGAAAAACTTGGGAGCGAGAGGAGCATAAAAGAGCAAGAGATTGGAAATATAAAAGAGTTCTTACGAAAATATATATAATCTAAAAGTCTCGCAGCCATGAAAGAGGCTTCTGCGCATAAAAAGACAGCGAGTATTTACAATGGTGAAAATGAAACAACGACAAGTAAGACAGAATCAGCCACATTATCTAAGACAGATAACAGTGGATTGGAAGTTTCGGACTTTCTGTTTGATGAAAACTCGTGTGATGAATAGCTGCAGTAATATTTTGACAAAACGTTCCAGATATAGCAACCAAGCATTGTTAAGAGTGTAAATATATCATTTTAACTTGTTTTATCATATGAACGGATTTGGAATCCATGAGTTTGTTATGTGAGCGAAACATTACCGTTTGTGCCAGATCCTAAAATGAAGGGCTAATTCGACTTTGAAGTTTGTTACAACAACAACACAGCCTTTGAGTTGCTGTATCTCCAGACTGGTAAGAGAAAAAAAGATAGTGTTTCATAATTATTTTCTTGTCATGTGATGCTTTTTCCATTGGTAACAAAAAATTTTGAAAATTCGAAAGTAAATTTTTTTCAGACCGTCCGTAGGTGCAGTCATCAATCACGTGAATTCTAGGCCACGCCCAAAATGCCCTCTGGCAGTTTTCGAATCCTTTTATCATCCAGAACTCGAATCTGAAATAAAATGTAGGGTTAGGCAATTTGCTAGATGGTTGTGGTAATTTCCCTGTCTATTTGGCTTGCAGCAGCCCACCTGATGTTTTTAAATCATGCTGTACTACCCATTACCCTGCAGTTTCTCGAGACGCTTCCAAATTGTCCCTCTCCCTTCAATTTAAAGATTTTTAAATCTCTCCACTCAAAATTGTTTTTAATTTTTACATCACCTTAAAATTGTTTTCACCTACCCAACACATCTTCTTAAAGGGTCTGTTCGAAATGAGTGCATGGCAAATCTCATTGATAGCGATTGATTAGAATTCATTCAAAAGTTTAATCGATGATTTACAGGTTTAAATTAGAAACTCATCGATATGATGGATAACTAAAAACTTATCAAAGGTAATGGAAAGGAGACGATTTAAGACTATGCCTACGGATAACCACTCTTATTTTCTCTTCTTTCGTATTGAGCTGGATTTTCCTCTTTCGGGTTGAATTTGTTCCTGTGTATCCTTGTTCCCCAGTGCTTCAGTGTTTTCGTAATCATTAAACAACAAGACTGATTTATCATTTACTCTACATGTGAATATACGAGTTCTAATCAACACATCAATACAATACATTACAACGGGTTGACAATAACAGCATAGTCTTCCTGAAAGGAAGTTGAACTGATGAGGGAAATTTAACATAAACACGCTACTAAGGACGACTTAACAAAACATGACCAACACGTTACACAGGGAACTATTCTTTCTCTTTGCTACATATCCCTTTAATCATAGCAATTGAATTTGATGTTCTCCCCTGCGGAAATTATTGATACCTTTAAACTGAAAAAGATTTTTATCGTCCATTGTCTTGTGGGGTCAGTATTGAAGCTGCTTTAACAACCTTTCTTTTTAATTTTTACAAATGCTTTTTACAAGACTTAATTTGTTGTATTTGGCTAAAGTAATTCCTTGGGTTTGCTTGAAAAGGGAAATTTTTTTGTGCACATGTTTAATGATAACACAGATGCAGCCCTCTTTTAAACCCTTAGAAACACAGAAAAACTGAAGCACGTGGAATACCGAAACATGGGAACAAATTCAATCAGAAAGAGGAAAATCCAGCTCAATACGAAAGAAGAAAAAACAAGAGAGGCTACCCGTAGGCATAGGCATAAATCGTCTCTTGTCTTCTTTTTTGAATCCTGCTGTGACATTACAATTTACTTACTTGGCTATCTTTCGTTTTCTTTGCGTCTATTACCAGATTATCCGTTTATTTTCCCATATGCATTTTTCTCAATTACCTGGTTTCTAGTTATGCATCACATCGATGAGTATCTCATTTAAAACAGTGAATTTTAATAAACCTTATTAATCAGTTCTCATCAATGGCTATCAACTAGATTTGCACAGTCAGGGCGCTACGGGGGAGCATACTGGAAAAACTTGCGGGCATTTCCGTTTCAATTTTAAAAGCTACCTTCTGTGATTGTCTTCAACATTCAAGAGGTTGGCCATTTGAAAATTATTTCAAATACCCTACCAACTCATTTGAAGGTTCCTCCATTTAGGCCGTTTAAATTCATGAGGCGCCATTTTGATGAATTACAATCATAAATGTCATGCTTCTCCAGTCGTGTACCTTGATGCAAAAACTAAAAGTCATGAAAAGCTATCAACCTTTATCACATGGAAATTTGTTCACTTTAGTTAATGTCGTAAATTTTTATATGATTTTCAGTGAAAATAAAGCTCTCATGGAAAATAAAAGGGTTCTTATCCAGCAAAGCCATGACACATTGAAATTCGTACATTTCTGTTTACTTCCTCACTGCTCAAGAGGAGAGCACTCAATCCATGACTTCTGCTTTGCTCATAACTAGGCATGGATGTATTTGAGTTGGAAGCTTGCTCTTTATTTCATAAATAGCTTTAAAGTCCAAATATTAGCCCCCAAATAAAAGCCCCCCCCCGAATACACTAACTGAAATAGCCCCTCCCCTGCCTCTAAGCAGTGGCGCCGTGGGAGCATAGTTTTTGGGGGGGCCAAAGGTTCAAATTTTCCGACAACGAGACAATTTTTCCGACAAAACCAATGGCAGTGAACCCCCTTATAATGTCTTGTTTCTCAAGGTATCTTAACAGTCAATGAATAATCTTGTGATGTACTGAAAGAAGGAGAAAACTCGATAGAGAATTTAAGTCTTGTAACATTTGAATTCAGAGTAATAACTTCTTTCATAGCAATGGTGTTTTTGCAAAAACATCATACATCTCATCAAAATTTAAGGATTTCGACATACTTTACTTAACGCTTAACAGAATAAGGGAATTTAGATATCCAGTCCCATGGCTGACCGGAAACAATTCATAACAATTTTCAATTTTGAGAGTGTTCCTTCACTGTCATTTGGTTGAGCCTATAGGAAGAATGACAAGAATCCTATATAAAGTGTTCAAGACTTTCTTCAATAAATCTCAATGCTGTGATGAGGTTCTCCTTATCTTTTCTTTCCATTTCGGCTAAAAAGGGGTCTCTCCTTTCATCTTCACCTAAAAAAACATATTCTTCTCTTTGACCATATTATGGAATGCATCATCTGGTAGGCCATCAGTTGTGATAATCTAGCAGAATTGTTCTGGATCGAGCAGCGCAAATTTACAAAGTATGGCTTTATGACAAGAGAATCGTGTTTTTATTGATGACAAGGCTTTATCAATTGACTAGATGCACGTTTTCCGTCAGTATTTGGCGTTTGGATTCTCTTCACTATTGTAATTGGAGAGCTCTTCACTCACCCTCTTCCTTCTCATGAAACGTTTTGCTAGAAAATCTTGCTGCAATATTTGTGCCTGCTACTGTCTTCTTTGTTTCAGCCAATACTTTCGTATAATCACAATTCGCATTCGAGGTAACGGCCCCCCCTCTACCGTCTCGACTAATCTTACCGCAATGAACAGATAGATTTGCTCTGACTGAAGAATATTTAAAGCAGGGTCGGTGATAGCAAAAATCTTCCGGAAAACATGTGCTGTCATTATGGTTTCAGAAGATAAAGATTTTTTTTCAAGATAACAGCGTCAGGGACCGTTTCCCCGCTCACGTTTGACTACCGGCACTGCTGTAACATATATAACAAGCAGTTCAACAAGTCATCTGAGCTTGTAAAACGCATATTCTCAAGGGCTTTTGAGTGCAACCACCATCTAGTGGTTAAAATCCTATGCGGGCGATGAACTCTTTGGATGCCCCTCTCTTCATTCACTCTTTCGTATTTTTTTTTTTGTGAATCATGGCGGGAAAATGAACACGAACGATGAAAAAAATTGAATCAATTAATTTATTGTTTTCCAACAAAAGGAAGAAAATGACAAAATTTTCCAATGGGCCTTCCCCCGGCCATTTCAACGCTGACTTTGATGTTGCAAACTGTTTCTTGTAGTTTTACACATTTATTACAAGAGATGAACTTCCTACAGCGCTGAATATTTGTGGAAAGAACACTTTTTAAATTTCACAAATATGAACTAAAAAATTTCCGACAAGTATCGAAATTATCCGACAATTTTTTTTCAGGGGGGGCCATGGCCCCCCCTGGCCCCCCCGGCCACGGCGCCACTGCCTCTAAGCCCACTAAAAATACTTACGCACCTCTATAGGCTTAGGGGCTATTTCTGGGATTCACAGTATGTTATTTCAAGTAAAATGTAAAATTGCTTCTCACTTTCATGTTGAGAACCAGGGCGAGCCAGGCTTTTAGAAAATCATAAATATTAAAACTGTGACACCTTGGAGAACACAGATGATCGTTTCACTTTTCTCTAATCTTCAGGAGTGCCGCCAGGACCAAAACTGGTGCCGACGGTTTTACGCTACCTCAGTTCCGATGAAAAATGTACGATGGTGCCGACAGAAATTTATTAAGTAAAACTGCTTGCACCTAGAACAGTTTAAGCGCATGTAACCTCCATAAAAAAATCCATGTAACGCCATTGGCTTTTTGCAACAATCAATCTTAGTCATGTACATTAATTTTAATGTGTATTATATAATTATATCAGGGGTGAATCAGCTACCATATAAAAAAAACGAAACAAAAGAATCGACATTTACTAAAAAGAATTTCAGTGTTGAGCCATTTCTGGGCTAAGCTTGGGACTCTTTCCTCGTCACCTCTCTTCTCCGCAGTTTCATTTTTGTGAGCTTAATCTCAGGGTGGGATACACAGTGAAGAAGGGTCACTTTTCATTGCAAGCTAGATGACCATACGGGCGACACGGCCCTTTCTGGGGTGAAATGTTGCACAAAATGGTGATTAAAAAATTATTTAAACTTCACTGAATTATCCACAAAGTGCCGACGCAATTTGATAACCAAGATGAATTGCCTGCCGACCAGGGACCATAAGATTTCATGGGCTATAGCCCCCCCCCCCTTGTGCCGCCACTCCTGCTAATCTTCACAACTTTCACATTCACCATTGTTATCCTCAGCTGTCTAATTCTCGCTAGTGTGGTCATTATTCTTATCAACCATCGTTGCTGCAATTGGTGCATGCACATATGTCTGTGCATCTAAAGCCATGATTGTCGCAAACACAGCTTTGCATAGTGCATTTTACTCTTCTACAGCTACACGAAATTGATTAGAGTATTGACTCTAGCACAGGACTTTCCTGGTCATCCATTCGGACCCCATGGTATGAATGTTTGTTTTCCATGAAAAACCATATGGAGTTGGAACACTCGGATACTGCTCAATTGCCCTTTTAACTATCCCTGCGTCATATGCAACACATTTACACTGCTGTAGAACCTCATCATTCGTAGGTGGAAGTTGCTGAGGTTCTCAGGTTTTCCGTTTGCTGGAGCAAAACTCCTTGTACCTGCTTCATTTACATCAGAAAGCAACTTCCGGCCATACAAAGTAGAAAAAAATTCTTGGACGATCTCCAAAAGGTCGTAATCCAAAGTGAAATTATCTCCAATAATCCTTAAGGCTTTTGCTTTTCCAATACTCGTGTAGTCACATCCATTAATGCTTATGCAACGCTGGAAGAGAGGATGCAACGGATGGTCCATTGGCTCTTGTTGTTTTGATTGTAACGTTGGAGAGAGGTGTTATGCAATATGGGTACGAGAACATAAAGTTGGATGCAGAGAAGTTCAGGAACTATTTTCGAACCAGGAAAAGGCTGAAGGCACTAAAACAATCCTTTGCTGTGAGCATGCTGAGCTATTGTGAGATCAAAACGTCTACTTCGTAAAGGTGGATAGTGACCAGATGGAATCCAGTGTTTGAGATTGGGGTGGGCCATTCAAGAAAGAAAAGGGGGTCTGGAACAATTTTCGAAGACACGCCCTTCAGTCTCACAGAACGTAGGCAACGCCTTTTTTCTACCAAAACATTTCATAAGAAGCTTAACCCACTCTTGAATTAAGAAACTTCATTACTGAGACAAACATCGAAGCAAAATAACAAAATAATCATATTGACAGCATGTGATGCTGCAATTGACAACTGTACCACCTTGTAGTGATCAGCATCTTTCGCTCATCATTTAATTAAGTAAGTATCATGTGATAAGTTTGAAAAATGCCTGTTTGTGCATTAGAGGGTAGATAAATAAAAATATGAGGTAATTGAGAAGGAGTAGGCTTTCTGATACCCTGAACCATTAAAGAGAGACTTGTAACAAAAACTATTTTATGTCAACAACTTTCTGTGGTCTTTCAATCAAAAGTTGTGTTTAATTAAAGAAAGTATTATCCATGAAAATTCCATGAAAATTTCTATAAATATTTTCTGTATTTAACTTTATAAGATTTAAGAGATTTTATAACTGGTGAAGGATGATTCCACTCAAACTAGAGACTTAATTGTGGGTATAATCGAAACAATGCATAGCACGTAAAATATGAATTATTTCCTATGGTTAAAAACATTTTTACCTTATTTCTATGATTCTTGTATAAATTATATCATTGTCATCCATACTATTGGTTAATGTTTTCAAACATGCCTCTTGTTTTCAAAATGTATCCAATAAGCTTATGTATTTTCACTTCAAATTTCTGCAAAAATTGATTTTTTACCAGGTCTATAGACCTATGTTGAGCAATGTTTTATTAGAAATATGTTTAAACTTTCCATATCTTTATGCTCACCAACTTTTTTGATTACTTCAATGGCGTCCATATTTGTACGATATGAGTATGTTCAAAATTTTAATAATGTCAATTGAGTTTTAATGTAAAAAAGCACTTATTTTTCAGCTATATTTTTATAAATATATGCCTATGTGGAAATTAATTTGAGAAATTTATTCAATTGCTTCTTTTGTCGCACTATTTGGAATCCTTTGTAAAACGTGTTAATGCAGCGATTGTTGTGTTTGAAAAGCTGAGAATTCGTACAGTCCAAGTTTTCATACAGATTTTAGATGTTTTCTCAAAATTAAATGGCAAAATAAACGTCGTTCGGATGGTGCTTCTTTCGAATTCATTTGGAAGTCGAATTTAGGATGCCCTTTATTTAATGCAGGTAACAAGGAGTTTTCGCACCACACTAGTAATTCTAATAATGTTACTCCGTGTTGATCGTTCTTACTACCCTGACAACCTTTTAACGGTCCGCTACCTCCTAAAGATTTGAGAAAAGTAAGACTCTAATGGGTAAATTGACTACAGTTTTATTCATGACAATTTTTCCCTCAAGATCTCAGCTTGTTGTAAATATTGTCAGCTCATGTTTATTGGGCTAGGTCGCAGCATTTTCGATCGAGATACCATCCTCTTGTCTTTCGAAGTCAGAAAATCCAATTTCTTTCGCCGTATTATTTTCGGGTCAGGTTGTTCCATTCTGAGTGGAAATACATTGTAGTTTTACCTTCAAACAAAGCAATCAATCAGTTCATACCTTTGCTGTCTAATGATTATCTTTAACAATTTTTAATCGATTCCTCGCCAAGTACACTGTAAAAAAATTGACAATTTTTACCCTAGCTGTTTTGTTAATTTCTTTGCACACGTAGAACTTAACTGGTAAACTCTCATATAACCTGGCAACCTGCTTGCGTATTTTTTATTGTAATTCAAACCGACCGTAGGATATTCCACCCTTAGGCTCACCGCCAATCAAGTACTTTCCCTCTGTCTGTTTACTTATTTATTTCATGGCATTTTTACAAGAATCAAGAAATTGCACCAGTCCTTTAGGATTTGCTAATATAAATGTTTTTTCTTTGTCGATTGGTTTAATATTTTGACATATTCTTAGCTCAAATATCGTAGTCTTACCCTTCGACTTTTAAGGGCCTTTGCTCCTAACTGTAAATTTTTGCTTTAAATCCATCTTTTCCCCTAATTTCGCATTCAAATTTTTACCTATTTAACGTGTAACATTATTTAGAAAAGTATAATTTCGGTATTTCATTGTTTAATTTGTGTTTTACTTCTTCAATTTCGTTATGTTCTAACAAATTTCTATAAAAGTCAAAGTTTCGAACTATTTCGCTACATTTTCTGACTCTTGGATTTCCTATTGTTTTCCATCGAAATGGCCACGCGGCTGGAGAATGGCGGCTCCAAATCTTCGACTCTGACGTAGAACAATAGACTCATTTTTATAAGCTAATCAGATCGGAGCATTTCAGCCCTTTTGGCGTAAGCGGCTGGGAGCCGTCACCTATCAGCCAATCAGAGAATGGCATTTTCGCCTCACTCTATTGTAAAATTGTCCAGTCAGGAGCCAGGATTCAAATATTCAATTGTCTGTCAACCAATCAGAGAACAGCATTTTGGTCCCTTTCTATTTTAAAATTGTCCACTCAGGGGCCAGGATTCAAATAGCCAATTGTTCTTCAACCAATGAAATCGCTTTATTTAAAACTGGTCTATTGAATTTTCACCCAATCAGCCCGCAGTATTTTGAATAGGGATTCAAAGTTCGCCCAATCAAAGCTCATTTATTTAAATTTTTCTATTTGGGCCTCCTATTTGTCCATCGAGCAGCCTCCTTTGTAGACCAGCAGAAAGACGGGGGTAAGAAGTCAGTTTTGTAAATTTAATTCTCAATGATCTTAGATTTTACTACTTACAATTTACAAACAGGACTTATATTTACAAACCTTACACCGATTAACCCATTACAAAAAAGGCCTTAGAAACTATTTTAGAAAGTAATAGGTGGCTTAATTAAACGCAGTGTTTTAATCAAGGTCAACAAGAAAAACTCGTCGACTTTGAAGAAAACACCACGCGAAACTAAGACACCCAACACGTATCAAAATAGTTTCAAAGGCTAATTAAATTACAATGATATCAATATAAAAATGAAAAGTATCTCATGAATAAACATAGGTCACCTGTCGTAAAATTGGACTTTTCGATCAAAATCACCAAAATGAGATTTTTTGATGGAAAGGTACTTTAATTATTGGAGAATTAGAATATTTACACGAGTTGACCATTTGGATCCTCTAAATTCGAATATTTTTAGGTTTCCATGATGCAGGTCATCTGGAATCTTCAAAATATATGCATTACAGATCAAAAAGTATCTTAATATTACAAGCTTTCCCTGAACCCTTCCAAACCTCGACAGTTGAAAAACAACACATCATTTGATAGCCCTACGTCTGCTCTATCTGATTTTGCGGCTACTTCTAGAGTTTGGGCAGCCTGTGTCAATGGAAATGACGTTTTCAATGACTCTCGAACAAAATACTTCCGTTGCGTTGATACAAAGAAAAAGATGCCGCAAGATGATTGGCTAGGAAACGCCATTCTGCTATCTGATTGGTTTATCTGAAAAAGCAATCGTTCTCATTTATCTTTTCGAAATTATCACTGATCTCTCTCGAAGTATTCTCGTTACACTTGTGTCTTGAAATCATGGCAAGAACGAAACAAAGATCAAAGAAACCATTCCTCTGTCGCGGAAAAAATTCACAGGGGGAGAAAAGAGAAGACCGATTTACTCGCAACACCTGTGGCAGACGATGTTGTGAAGCTTGTGGAGCCAAGGCCCCGATCAGCCAGTGAGAGAAAACTGAGTTGTTTTGGGGTGACACTCGAAAGTACCCACATTAAAAAAGAAAGGGAAGCAGATGATCACTTTATGTTTGTGCAGAAGTCTTCACTCGCAAGCCTCTTGAGCAAACTGTTGTGTCCTAATTGCAACAGCCCTGGGATAAGTTTACGAACTGCTGAAGACAAGATGTCTGGTTTTGCTTCCATGGGATCGTTGTTTTGTACTTTATGTGAGGAGGTTATTCAAGAAAACTGCCTTTGTCAAAGAGTTGGAAACTCAAGATCAACGAATGTCCTATTTGAAATTAAGACCAGGGCAACGCTTGCTTTCAGAGGAATAGGCCGGGACTTTCCTCAATGAAAGAATGGTGTGACATGATGAATCTTCCTTGTTCCATGAGCCTAAGTGTATATAAAGTTCACAACGAGAAGATTTATGATGCCAGTATTTCAAATTTTCGAGAGGTGCAACAACAATCAGTAAAGGCTATTTTTAAAGCATACAGAGACATTCGAGAGACCACAGACGAAAGTGGAATATTTGACATTGCTGTTTCTTTTGATGGTGCTTGGCAGCGAAGAGGTCATTCATCAAACAATGGTGTTGCAGCTGTCATAGATCTTCTGACTGGCCTGCCAGTTGACTATGAAGTTTTGTCCAATTTTTGCTTAAAGTGTAAGATTGCTGCCAACAGCCCAGGTAGCACAGAATCTTGAACAATAAACATACTGAGAATTGCCCAAAAAATTTTGAGGGCTCATCAAATTCAATGGAAGCTGAATGTGCCCGCAGAATGTGGAAATGATCAGAACAGAAACACAATCTTCGGTAAACTGTTATGCTAAGTGATGGAGACAGCAAAGCTTATGATTCAGTTATAAGAGACAAGCCCTATGGTCAGGACATTGTTATTAAGAAGGAAGATTGCGTGAATCATATCCCAAATAGGATGGGGACAAGTCTTAGGAATCTTGTGGCAACATCAAAGGCCCAGAGGCAGTCACGAGACGTTACCAGCAGACATCGGTAAAAAGCTTTTGCCGATATTTCAGAGGCTTTCTGAGGAAAATCTCCTTAATTGGTGTGCAAGAAATAAGACACAGAATCCAAATGAGGCATTGCACAATGTTATTTGGAAATATTGTCCAAAAGCAACATTTGTTGGCAGAACAACAATGGAGACTGCAGTCTGCCGGTTCTCAGTTGGTTCAACATGCCGAATTATGCTCTGTAAACTGTTAGGAAACATGTCAGGATTTTATTTGGAAGAAGCATCAAATGAACGGATAATAAAGGCTGAAGAAGTCATTCAAGGCCAGCACAGATGTTGCAAAAAAAAGAAGAAAGCAGCTTAAATACAATAAGGCGTCACTAGAGCAAAAGAAAAAAGGGATGGAAGGGATTGTGTACTCTGCTGGTTCATTTGATGTCCCAAAATAATTTTTTAATTTCAATACTTAAATTTCTTTGCCTTGTAATAAATCTTTTCGATCCGGTGAATAAGAAATGCTAAAGCTTAGACTTTAAATGCATTTTTCTCAAAACTAGGTTTATGCGACCGTTGCAACGCTTAGTGAACATAGATTTTGGTTAGGAAAGTAGTGGAACCTAATGTCTATATATCATTTGAATGCTTATAGAATGAAAAGTGATATGGACTTGTTTTTTTTTTCAATTAAGGCAACCTATAATAAGCATGCATCACTTGTTTCAGATTAAAAGTCCTTGCGATTGCTTGATTTTGGAATTGTGACCCATATTTTTTCCCATGCTAAATTGAACAAAATTAATGACCCTATATCACTCCCAAGGATCTAACCGTTCATTTGATGCAAAGGGTTTGCATCCTGATGCACTGGGAAAAAAAATATCTATGAACACTTAGCAGTACTAGTAAACGTCTTTTGTTTGCAGGTTTCCATGGAAACCAATAATTGTATCTAAAAATAAACATCATATTTTAAATCAGCATTTGCCTTTTGATATGTAGTATGAATTTCATCTACCTACCTGCAACAACAAAGATTTTGGCTTTTCGACAGGTGACCTACCTTAATCGGTGTAAGAGTTGTAAAGAAAAGTAAAGACTTATATTGAAAAACCTTACACCGATTAAACCATTACAAAAAAGGCCTATGAGCTTTTGTTAACAATTCTATGCATCATAAGTAAAAGCTCTTGATCGATGCCCACTCGAGGGACTTTGGCTTCGAAACTGTCTTTGTTGTTTTGATTTCTGCCCTTAGTTCTTTTCCATCAAATTCTATAAAAATTTCATTAAATTTTTAAAATATTCTACACGATAGTATATCAACAACTACCAATTTCTAGGTGAAGTTTAATGCAAGCTTCATTGTTCCAAAAAGAAATAAGGTGCCAATTTATGTAAACAAATGGGGGAAGGTACTATGAATGGCCTTATCATAATCTCAAGGTCCCTTCTCCTGAGTTATAATAAAAAGGTCAGTGACTTGTGTCTTTGACAGTTGCAGTGGCTTTTTAGTGTCATTGGAGTATTTTAGAACCCTGTTTTATCCAATGTTATTTGATTAACATAAGATGAAATATACTCTAATTCCAACCTTCTATCCTCAACCACACCTTCGACATATTATCCAACATCAAAAAC
This sequence comes from Catostylus mosaicus, assembly GCA_964019065.1. Classification (NCBI taxonomy): domain Eukaryota; kingdom Metazoa; phylum Cnidaria; class Scyphozoa; order Rhizostomeae; family Catostylidae; genus Catostylus; species Catostylus mosaicus. Next base: position 7,532,711 of record OZ025188.1, on the reverse strand, counting down.
ATCGAACACACCCACCACCTTATCTTCTTCGCCAAATAACTAACTGCAACCAACTTCAGCCAACATTATCTATCTTTTGTTAATCAACATTATTGGATAAATGCCTCTAATTGAAAGCTTTCCGATGTCAGAAATTGTCATCATTAACATTCATGTTAGTGATGCAGAAGAAACTAATTAACACAAATATCACTGTTATCATTTTTATTAACTTTTTTCAGTTTATTATAGGCTTCCCTTCTAATCCTAAAATGAATTTCTCTATATTTTTCCTTTTGCTTTGTTTCTTTCAACCCAAAACAAATCTTCTTTTCACAAATCAGACTTTTTCAGTTTATTTTAGGCTTCCCTTTTAATCCTAAAATGATTTTCTCTATATTTTTCCTTTTGTTTTGTTTCTTTCAACCAAAAACAAATCTTCTTTTCACAAATCAGACTTTTTCAGTTTATTTTAGGCTTCCCTTTTAATCCTAAAATGATTTTCTCCATATTTTTCCTTTTGTTTGGTTTCTTTCAACCCAAAACAAATTTTCTTTTCACAAATCAGCCTTCCTTTTGAATCTGTACTTTGGATATGTTTTTTCTGTCATCCATAACTTCTCTTGAAAATAAAATGTAAAACTGATTTCGGTTTGATTCAGAATTCATGATTAGGTTTCATATTTAATTACTTTTTTTGAAACATGGTCCTAACCTTGAGAATACATTTTCAAATAACAAGAAAAAGAGCTTTGCCAGATGATAGTCCATTAAATTATGTATGCCATGAAACAAAAGCAAATTTTGAGAAAAATATGTCAACATTTTTGCTGAGAAAAAGTAAAATGTCACCTTTCTGCTGTAATGCAAAACATTTTCAGGGGTCCCTTTATTCTAACGATTTCATTTGACTATATTGTAGGACGACATAAATCTAAAACCGTTCAAGTGCTTTTATCTTCTTCACTCTACCTCACTCTATCACAGAATATTTCCCCTTTTCTATTGCGGTACTAAATCATTAAAACGATGGTAAAAATGATGACTTACAATGACGTGTCTTTCTTTTTCTGTCCCTCTCTTTCCTTGCATTTTTAGCCACCTTAAAATATAGATTAACTATTTAGTTCTTTCATTCAAATCATAAAATTAAGAAATTAAATCAAGTCTGATTCCATGTATTGTATTGTTTCTATGATTTATTATCAAATTTGCAAAGTTTTAGAATTACACGATAAGATGGATGAATTATCTAGCATACTTCAAGGCCAAGCAAGGGGACTCCTGAGAACATAAAATATTAGATAATGACTAAAATTGGCACCCATTCACCCATTCACCTCTTTAGTGGTTGTCGAGTCTAAGGTTGAACAAAGACCCGCTTTCTCTACGCAGATGACGATTTTTTGTTTTTGTACATCGACAGCTTCTCATTTTTTTTTCAATCCGCAAATACATAGATATATCTGTAATTCCTTCCAATTCACGTCTCTATATTAGATTAATATTACATTAAAATTGCTATTTAAAACAGGGATCGTGGTTGAGAATTAAGAGAGAATAAGCTTATCTACTTGGCTAATTTAAGTTATTTATTATTGTTGTAAACATTTGCTCTCGAAATTAAATTTGCAAATTGTATCCAGGTTTTTTTGGGTTTTTATCAGTTCTTAATCTTGTACGTTTTGTAATTGAAAATCCTTTGTTGAACGGCTACCTTCGTTGAATATTCTAAATGAAAGAGAATCAAGAACTCTTAAAATTAATTTTAAAAGGATGAGATCTTTGTAAAAGGGACCTTCCTCGTTTGTATAACATCCTCGCATTCTATCTATGATGTTTCATTTTAGATGATTTAATTAAGCACAATTCAAACATTGGAATCTTCACTGGTCATAGTTAAGTTGCATCCATTGTAAGGAAATGTTTACTTTTCTACAGTCTTTTCTACTTATCAAGAAGGCTCATAGAGGCAGAGAGAACACCTCGTCCAATGCACTGCCATTTTACAAATTCAGCTATTTAATAGCACTGTTTATATTGTTTCGCTTTTTCAACCCGATGTTTAGACGTTTTGTACGTACTCTGTATGACACTTGGTTTCTTGGCAACAGTTCGATTCGGTGGCAAAGAATTAAAAAGATATTTTGTACTAGTCATATGTCCCTTTTAAGCTAACTTGCTAACAAAAGAGGGCCTATTCATATGCTATTCCACTCCATGAAATAAAAAGCTTATGGAAAGAACATTTTAAAGATAAAAGCAACGAGGATTAAGATTGATGTAATAGAGAGCAAGGGTTAATTAAATTGAATGATATACTAATTATTTAAACAAAACCCATATCAGTGCATCCTTTATGATGATATCAAGCCTTAATTTTATTAACATTTACAACTTGGTTTTGGGATGTAATTTTTTTGTGCTCTCTTCCTTGCTACCTAGAAAATGTGAACGCTCATTCTCAAAGCTAAAAATTGTCAAAAACAGTTTAGGTTCATGTATGGCTCAGCCTCGTTTCTGTGAATCGATCCTCACTAACACTCAGTATGAACTGTTTTCATTTGTTGATTACGAGGCAGTTATTAACGCATTCGCAACTTCACCGCTTTTGGGAAATATATTTGGTTTTCTAAAAATGAAGCAGCAAATCGATAGAAATTCCCAGGCCCATATAAAACTACTTTAAAATTTTGGCCGCTTAAATTTAGGTAAACCATATGATGACGTAAAGTCACGTGACAAGCATGTCTAAGCTTCCATGGACCAGGATGTTATCAAAACTTGAACTTTTTCGAAAAAATATTGGAGCTTGCCCCCCTAATCTACTGGTGCCATGGCGCCCCCGCTCGGGCGGCCTTAAAAAGTTTTTAGATTCAATGACTCATTCAGGTACCTTTTGGAAATCAGCCACAACAACCCTCATCCCCATTTGATATGTAATTAAAAAACAGTATCACCCTTGCTCTGGGTCGGGAAACATTCATGTATTGTGTGTAGGCATGATTATTTAGACAATGGATTAATTAATGAGACAAAAGATGGAGCAGGTGCGAGTGGAGATGAAACCATTGAAATGTTTGGTTAAACTCAAAACTCAAACTCAAAATCTTTTTTCAGAAAACTCAAATATTGATTACAGGTTAGAAAAGCGATGTGTTTAGCCCACCGGGTACCTCAGAGACATAACAATCTACACCCAATTCAAAATTATTATTTATCACTTATCAATTTGAAAAACTTACATTTGATGTTGAATTCAAAATTCGTCAGATTTTTTGCTCTTCGTATTTGTGCATGGTAAATTTTTGGCACATATAACAAGTAACACATAATGCCTGTGTGTTATGATTAGGCCATTTGCACGGCAAGATCCAGTAATCCATTATTCTTGAGGTGAAGTTAAATAGCACAAATATACACCGGCAGCATTCTAAGCGGTGAAGTGAGAGGCGATCTTTAATGAGCAGTAAACACCAGGCAATCTTCCAAAGTTAACTCACATTGCACCCAGAGTGTTGGGCGTCTTCAATTCAAATAAACCGCCTTCTATTATGGAAGCCATGTTTAATTAGCCCCCTTTTCAGTGCTCTTGAGATTGAGGATGGCAAGTTAGGCAGTGCGAAGCCGCAGTTGCTGATTCCGTGCAAGGACGCCTAGATCGACCCCCCTTTCCCTCACCCAACAGGGAAGTGGGGGCAAAATTTGCCCTTCAAATAACATTTATATTCTCATTATGAAAGCCACAAAATTGCTCAGAAATGAATTTATCTTGAGCAAGAATATTAATTCCAAAACTTCTAATTGCATCTGATTATCAAACTAAAGCTCGGTTCTCTGCTCTATGCTGCAGAATCTTGCGATGGATTCCTAAAAGGCATGCTGTAAGACCTTGATCCAGATCCCTCTATTTGGCACTAAAGACCAACCAAAACTGTCAAACTGAGGCCCCCAATTCAAAAACATAGGGTTCATTCAGACAAGGCCAATCTTTAAGAATAATCCATTTATCGTAACTTGAAAAGATATCGAATGGAATTGGACAGGATCGTAAGAATGGGTTACGATATTTGGAGCTAATTTAAGCGAGAGGGTATTAAAGATTAAAATTGTTTTTCGCCATTTTGCCAATTTTTTAAGATAAGAGTTGGATGGACTTGAAAATCCAAGTTACACAGGATTTCGTGCTAGCAAATGCTTCATTACCGTTAACTAGCACAATAGAATTCTCAAAGAAACCTGGATACTGCAGAATGCGATTAGGCGTAATTCTTTCCAAAAATTTTAAACAGCTCTTTCAAAGATGTTTACAAAAATCGCTCAATTTGTTGACGCAATCTAAGGATTATTTCTCCACATGAAAAGCACAACCATATCTTCTTCAATACCTTTTTCTTTAGAATTATCGCAAATTTGGAAGATTTATCATTCAACTAACTTAGCTTTCAGAAAGCTCCCTCCTTGCAGCAAATTTTTACAAACATAGCCAACAATGCATAGATTACTAAGTGAATTTTTAATTGGTGCCCTTTTCACAACCTTGCCCCCCCTTTCCCTTTTCCCGCGCAGGCGTCCCTGATTCCGAGCAATAAAGAATGACGATACTTTGTTAAAAAAAACCTTGCTAGTCTGTTTCTATTCGGGAATGTATTTATGTCACAAAATCAGTTGCATGATATCAAATGCCCACAAATTATTGCTAACATACACAGAAAAAAGTAATTAGATAAAATCTCATTATATGAAATATCTATTCTAAATCTACCACCTCTAACAAAGGCCTTGTGTATGGATGATATTTGTCAATCAAATATCATATGCCATACCTGCAAAGGCAGGAAAGTTGCATTATAATAAACAAAACCTAAGGGGTTGGTGGGGCTTTCATAGCTGCAACACCCTGGCAAGGATCTATGCTAAAAATGACAGGTTAGCTATGCATTAGAGAGGAGCAAAGAGTTATGTTTTTATTGGGAAGGTGTTACACACACTGCACTATTGCTTATCGCAAATCATTTATTCGATGCTAACCCTTAAAACTGCCCATTACACAGAAATTTTCTCCCACTTGTGTCTATGTTACGACGCAGGTCCAAAGTCAGGGATAGGAAATAAGTGATAAGTGATGCCCCACATGTTGAAAAGGGGGTGATTAATTAACCAATTTTGTAAAAAATGAACCACCTGTTACCATAGCCAGACATCTTCACGCTAGGGTTGGCACATTATAAGATGTTAGTTTTACCATCTAAAAATCTATATCTCGATTAAGAAGCTCGCTTAATTTGGCAAAATTTGGGATACACAAAAACTTAAAATTTGCGCCCAAAGGCAACGAACTATTGGCAAGGTCTGTTAGGAAGACGTGACGATGTTTCCTCTACGTTTTTGAATAAGGGGACTTCCTACTTAGGCCAGCGACGCATTCCAGAAAATAACCGTCAATAACCGAATAACCGCCAACTGTCAAATAGTCGCCCCTGCGAAGGTTAAGTATGATTTTTGAATAAGCACCCAAGGAAGTTATTCAGTTGTATACGGTACTGAGAAAATGCAACCTTGGACGATGTCAAGTACAATTTCTATGAAAGTGCAATCTAGCTCTTGGCCTAATTCTTGTGATTAAAGCCCGAAAACGGTCATTACTGATTGGAAATATGAGCTTCACAAAACTACAAATATTTTGACAATATGGTGGACACTTCTCATAAACTGATTGGTCTGTTAACAAAGAAGCAAGTAGCTAACTTTTTTTCTACAAAAAAGTTGCATAGAAGTAGATTTTAAATCAATCGAGATGCTATGTGATGTACCATCACTTCGTTGGCAGTTACTAAATCTACAGTTTGGTTAATTCTTCTGTGTTTGAGTAACCCAAATTGACTTTTGCATTTTTGTCGTGTGGCTCATTATGATATTCAGCGGTCATCTCCTTCGAAGACGCATTTTCGTTCTCAATAACTTCCGCTGTTTTGGTACCTTTTGTCTCCGGCAGGAGCATCATACAAAATGCAGCTATGAAGCTGCTGATACCCATCACAAGAAAAGGTGCGTATTTATGTACCCTTTTCAAGCCTTTAGCAACCCATGGGGCTGATGCAGCACCAATACGACTTGATATTTGGAGAAGGCCCATTCCTTGCGACCTAAATGATTTGCATAAGGGTAAAACATTATTAAATCAACAGGAACTTTCATGGTACAACCTGGATCCTCTTAATTTCCCATTACAAATAAATATGCGTTAAGACCTATAATTGGTTATTCATGATAAGAATAATAATAATAATCATAAATTTTTCTTCAAACTTCATTTAATTCAATTTTATTTTAGCAACAACTCAAATATCTCTAAAAGGTAATCTGTACTTGGCTGGCTATAGATACAATGCTATATACTCTTTAGATTTTGAAAAAATTATTGCTATTATCATTTTTAATAATAGGGCAAGGATAGAAAACATTGATCGAATGGTTTTGAAGAACATTAATAGGTTGAAAAATACCAAGATTTAAAACGGGAATTGAAGAGAATATGGCAAGAATTAGTCATAATTCCAATCATCATAGCAACATTAGGCACAGAAACAAAAAAACTTTGAACACTGGTTAAGAAAGTTAGACTTCATGGTGAATTTCAACATGTTACAAAAAGCTTGCTTATTGGGATCAGCAAGAGTCATTAGAAAGGTGCTGGATACCTAAGGCCGTGGGATATGGCTTGGTAATCAGTGAATTTGTCCAGCAATAACATCATATGCTGTGATAGCTTAAACAATAATAATAATAATGAGAAACTAGATAAAAACATAGACCTTTATTTGGAATTAAAAACGTCTGTGGATACAAAAGAAATCATAATAATGCCAATAGTTATTGGAGCAACAGGAGTCATATCTAAGAGCTTCAGACATGATTTAGAGAAGATACCTTGCAAAATATCTCGACCTCAGTTGCAAAAAACAGCTTTGCTTGGTACAATGAGAATCGTAAGAAGGATTACACAAATTGAAGAATAGATTAAGATATATATCAGGAAACCAAGATCATAGATACAAAAGGAACATGATCACTTTAGTTCTCAGGAAGGGAAACGGAAAATCATCATCCGTTGAGTGGGACGATCAATTAAAAACATTATATAACTCCATAATAATAAAATTGTTGCCCGGTAAGCAGAGAGGGTGTAGTGAACATTAAAGGGGATCGAAGGACCAGTTACTGATTGATCGAATGGTATTGAAGAACTGTAAGAAATGACAAGTGGGCCTTGCCATGGGATGGATTGATTACAAGAAAGCCTATGACATGGTCCCACATTTGTGGATAAGAAAATGCATGGCGATGTTTGATGTGGCTGGAAACATGCAAAGATTTTTGAGTAAAAGTACGGACTCGTGGCAGATAGACTTGAGATCAGGTGGAGCAAGGCATATTTTAAGAAATTTTCACTGGTGGGGCAAAACATGAAAAGGGCCCACTTTCTCTAGACCAAAATCAAACTTAGCAAATTATTTTTCTCCGTCTAGCTGCGTGTTTCTGCGTTCTGTTCATTTCAAGAATGTCATTATAGCTTCTCTTGGGCTTAAGGATGTGGCTCCTTTTCCATTCAAAGAGATTTGTAGGATGATATTTGTTGTGGCTTAGTTTAATGAAGACTTGTCATGCAGCTTCACACAATTGCAGTCCAAGACGACACGTTCAGTGGCCATGATATGAAGAGTAACTGCAAGAATGAAGCTAGGAGTGTCTTCAAAGGGCTAATACTAGCTCAAGCCATTATCTGAAGCCTCAAAGCAATCGCAGTGCCTTGATCAGCTACCTCGATATCTTGAATAGCCTTAATCTTTTCAAAAGATTTCCAAACATCCGAGACGAAGTCCCTCAGTCATGATTCGCCAAGTATTCCACATACTAGATCCCTGTGGACAAGGAGCCCTGATTTCTGCAGCTTTTGCTGCAGGTGTTTGAACACTTGGCACACATCGAACATCAATACAGTGAGCAAATGGATGGGAGTTTGTCATAGCAACCAGGATTCAGCATGAGTCTGCACCTTCTCAGCTTAACAATGCACAGTATAATCTAGGTTCTCTATTACTTTTATCAAACGGCCTCTCCCATCAGCAGGAACACCATTTGCCAAGGGGACTGGACCATTACATGAGAATTCCTTTATTTCATTTTCATGAGCAGCACCAACATGGCAGATGATTACAGATCTCGAGCGGCAATTCATTGCTTTTCTAGAAACAGATAGACACCTTTTTGATTGCAGAGCCACTTTAGGACAATTTTCTAGCTATTAACCCACTCCCTTTCATTGATTGTCGTGTCAGAATCAAATGCCTCCTTCTAACATTCGTTTGTAGGATGCAGTAGATCTGATTCGGTGGAGAATGCTTTGCCTGATGGTATCCTCCCTTCTGTTCTACTTATTTGTTGTGTCAAACAGTGGAAACTATTTTGCTCTTGATGATGGGCCCAGCAACAGGAGACCTCATATCCGTTGTTGGCTGTACTGATTCTTTGATACCTTATCCTTGAGCTGCAGATGACAATGGAAAAAAATAGTTGTTGAACTCTGGCCCTTGGCAGAAACTTTGTTGCATCTTTTCTTTTTCAATTCGTTACTCGTTGTCACTTTTTTGCTTTCGCTTGGTTTTTTTCTGAGAAAGGCACATGTGTCACCATTTCGCCATTATGAAAGAGTACAGAGTGAACATTTCTTTCGCCGCTACGAGAGCGTTAGCCCCCTCCTTCCAATAGTGTTTTGTGTTATACCCTACATTCCGATGTGGAGACCAAAGACTGTGTTCTGGTGAAGCAATTGTTTTTGCTTGGTGTATCAAGTGAACAATACATAAAATTAAACTTTCTCAAATGGGCCCAATTACCAGTGAGGCAATTTGTTCTCAGTGGTGGGGCAAGAAGAGGGCCTGGTGGGGCAAATGCTGATGTTAAAATATGCCTTGAGGTGGAGTAAACTTGGGAAATGTGAAAATAAAAAGAGGAATCTTCAAAGGAAACAGTTTATCAGCTTTTTGTATTGATATTGATCCCCCTAACAATGTTGTTGAGGGATACTAAAATGGAATATGAGTTAGGAAAGCAGCATGGGAATATGAATCACTCATTGTTATGGACAATCTAAAACTTTTCAGTAAGACAAAGGAACAACTTGAAACACTGATAAACTCTGTGAGGATATCTAGCTCTGACATCAGTATGGAATTTGGGATAGAAAAATGTGGAATGTCAAATATGCAAAAAGTGATGGCATCACGCTTCCAAATGGAAAGGAAATCCAGGAGACTGGTATAGAGAAAGGTCAGAAGTACTCGAGGGGCACTGGAGGCTGATGTAGTCAAAGATAAAGATATGAAGGAAATGATTGAAAAAGAGTATGTATGAAAAATATATTTAAGTACAAGCTGAATGGAATGAATAGCATCTTAGCCATTAACTCCAGGGCAGTCTCAATTGTGAGGTATGGGGCTTGTATAATAAAGAGGGCGAAGGAAGAACTTGAAAAGTTGGATAGAATAAGACGTAAATGTTTAACAATCCACCGAGCCCTCAAGGGACATGGAGATGTCCACAGATTATGTTAAGAGAAGCAAAGGCGGCAGAGGATTGATAAGTGTGGATTCATCGAACCCCTTCCGTCCCCTTCCCCTCCATGCCACGCCACACCCTTTATGCAATAGAGAATACCCATTATAAATATACACGCTACGCCACTGTTGATAAGTGTGGAAGATTATGTGAATGTAGAAGTAAATAGCTAAAGGAAACATGTATTAGAAAGTGATGAATATCTGCTGGTTGCAGTGAAAAATGACAAGCTACTATGGGAAGGTAAAGTAAAGGCAACGATTCAGCCAGAAAGGCAGGAAAGATATAGAGATAAAAACTTACATGGCAGATTTTATAAAGCTCCATATGAAGTTAGAGATGAAAAAATGTGGGAATGGTTAACGAAAAGCGGTATAAAGAAAGAGACTGACTGTTTGGTAATGGCAGCGCAAGTACTGGCCATCAGAACGAAGTATATCAGGAAAGTCATAGACAAAGAGGACACTGATCCAAAGTGTAGGTTATGCGGGGAGCGGGATGAAACCATAGTTCATATTTTAGCTGACTGTAAGATGTTGGCACAGTGTCAGTATAAGAATTGGAGACATGATAAAGTGGCACTGGTTCTACATTGGGAAATTTGTAAGAAGTATGGGCTACCAGCAAGTGAGAAATGGTATGATCATCGCATTGAAACTGTCATGGAAAACGAAGAAGTCACAGTGATGTGGGATATGAAAATCCACACAGACAAAGAGATTGAGCATTGTAGACCTGACATATTCATCCGATGTAATAAAAGCAGGAAATGTTACATTGTTGACGTCGCTTGCTCATTTGATACGAGAGTACAGGATAAGGAGAGGGAGAAGGTTGAAAAATACCAAGATTTAAACGGTAATTGAAGAGAATATGGCAAAGTCAAGAAATAGTCATAATTCCAATCATCATAGCAACATTAGGCACAGTAACAAAAAAACATTGAACACTGGTTAAGAAAGTTGGACTTCATGGTAAATTTCAACATATTACCAAAAATTTGCTTGTTGGGATCAGCAAGAGTCATTATAAGGGTTCTGGATACCTAAGGCCGTGGGATATGGCTTGGTAATCAGAAAATTTGTTCAGCAATTGCATCATATGCTGTGATAGCTTCAATAATAATTATTATTAGTACCCCTAATAATAAGGTACCATTCAAAAATTCTTCTAATTTTTTTTTTAATTTGCAAAACAAACATATAAAAGCTAAATTGAGATCACAATACAGAACAGGACCCACGCTACTACGGATGGTTTCAATTTGCTACAACCTACATGGAAATCATTAAGGCTTAGCAAGGTTTTCTCTGTAACTAAAATTCTATTACACCTCTAACAAAATTAATTATTCTGACAGATTTTCGACCAACATTAATCTGGTTCACAAACATCTGCATTAACCTCTAACAATCTATAGGTTATTAACTTTTTTAATCACTTCAGTAAAGGCTTTCTGCGACTTTCTATTAAAATTTTATACCGTAATTTTATAAGGCATTGGTAAAAATTTTCCCATAATACCGAATATTAAGTTTATTCAAAATACAATCTTTTCTATGTCATAACATCAAATAGTGCCCAAGGTTGTGATTAGTTCTCATTCAATATAGATTTGCATCAACATTGGTAAGTTGCTTCATATTTCATTTCCATAAAATATCTACATAAGTAGAGCATGATAAAAGTAAACACAATGATCACCTTAAAGAATTAAGAATAAACCTCTATATCTTTTCATGTGTATTAATGGCTATTGCCTAACTGCAGTTGGATGTAGTTCTACTGACATGATAAATATTGCTACAAACAAAACGTTCAGAGAGGCATTTTTCATCACTTCAGCTTAGGTCTTTTGTCACCTTATTCAAGGCTACATCAGCTTAGGTATTTTTGCACCTTATTCAAGGCTACATCAGCTTAGGTCTTTTGTCACCCTATTCAAGGCTACATCAGCTTAGGTCTTTTGTCACCTTATTCAGGCTTACAGTATAGCACGTGAGTGATTATTTCTTTTAAGATATGTAGGAGAAAAAGGTCAGATTAGCTTTATCACAAAAGCCTTTCATAAGACATATTATTGTATGTTACGCGAGCCTGTCATTGATAAGGTTAAAGCCTGGTTTCCATATAAATTTTTCCCACCGGCGACCTACCGGCGACCCACCGGCGACTCCAAATGTAAATCGTAAGAAAAGCCAGTTGAAGATTGAGTAAAAGACATCGATTCATCGCTGCCATATTTGTTGTATGGAAGAAACTCGCGCGCCAAATTTTTACTCAAGGCACACTGGGATTAAGTTGCCGGCGAGGCACCGCCGGTGGGTAAAGTTATATGGAAACCAGGCAAAGCCGGTCACGCCGGCAACTTTGTTTCCATTAAATTTATGAGTGCAGTGGTACTGTAAGCATGGTGTCACCGGCAGTGTAAGCGATATTTGGAAACCAGGCTTAAGTGTAAATCTGCGTAAGCTGTCAGATAATCTAACACGAATAATGCATTTGCATTGTCTATCTGTGACCTAGATACCCCTAGAAGTAAGTTTGAGTAATGACTAGTGCTTGGCTGTAACATAAGAGTTAAATCGATAATTCTACCTCTAGAGAGAGAAACTAAAATGTTTTTAATGTTTATTGACACTCACCTAACTGCAGTAGGATGCAATTCTACTGACCAGGTATAGATAGCATCAAATGAGACAGAAACACCGCATTTTCCAACCATTCCAATAAAAACTCTAAATGCTACCAAACCTAAAATTTTTAATTGTAGTAAATTCATCGATTGTAAGTCTTAAACTCAGATATACTATCCTGCAAAATGTAGGGTGGATGAGAATTTAACAGAGAGAGAGAAGAGAAGCGTTTATATTAGCAGTTATCCATGCAGTACAGTCTGATGTCCACAGATTAGCATTCTGGTCCTATCTTTCACTAAGGTCCGCTGACAAAAACCGTTGTAACGTTCTTTTCGCTTGTCTTGGCTGTTGCATTTTTCTCAGTTGTGCCTGAGTTCTTCAAAATTTTGAATCGAAAACCGCTTCAAATTGGAAAGATAAAAGGTTCTGAAGGCTTGCATTCTGATGATGAAGAAAGGGGTGATAATTACCATAATCTCTCTAATTTCTTTTCGCAAAATGCTCTTATAGATTTTTTTTTTGCAAACTGTTATGTTAAAAAGATTCACTATTGCTACAGATTTTAGGTATGAACTGCAACAAAACACTTTGTAAAGTGAATATGACACCAATATAGAAACCCATTCACATTATCAAGTGAATCACGCTGATTTCAAATATCGTAATAAGAATTGTGAAAAATAGTCTCATTTCTCACAATTACTGTTTCAAAATCGGTTTTTGCTCAAAAATTTTGTACTAGAGGTCTGGAGCCCAATCTATTGTTCTGTGTAACCACTTACGTAATTAGTTGATGTTGAGATGAAAATTGCAGCTTCGACAACAAGGTAACGTAGGCCGAAAAATTGGTCTGGTTGACTTCGAAATGTCTGAGAGCGAATCTTCTTACTGAAACGCATCGAATATGGTTGAAAGTGACAATAAAGAACTAATTGAAGCTTGTGGTTGCCAATATGCTTCATATTGATACGAGCCTTCAGACAGAAATTCAGACGACGATAGATCTGAAAACATGGCGATGAATCTTGACTGGCCAGAAGATTAAGATGCAATTCGCTCATTCGAACTAACAAATCGCTGCGAAGGGATAGTCAAACTAGAAGAATATCTAAGCTTCATTTGTAGGAATATTTTATCACATAGATTTTATTAAATCAAAGGTAACGAAATAGATTTCTTGCGTCAGGCCCCGGCCTTCACTGTGGGCATTCTGCCCTGGATGTTCTGTACTCGGTTTTTCCTGACATTCTGGTGCTCTTCTTGTTTTAAAACACCTCTTGATCAAAATAATTATTGAAGTTGGACCTCGGCTTCACTCATTTTGATTCGATTTTTACTACATCCAAACAACATCACTAAAATTTTTTTAATAAAATATCTTCTACTTTAATAGCTCGTGTGCTGAGTTTTCATGAAGATTTTGAGCTACTAATTTAAATCGAAGTATGCCAACCCTGTTTGAATCGGGTATCGCCGATATCGTAGTGCACCGCAAAAGAAAATAATCTCTGCTTTTTTCTCCAAATATCTCTCAATCAGCCTACGAATCTAATAACTAAAAACTCTAAACTATCTACTGCCATTATAAAAATTTATATTCTAAGTGTGCTGAGTCATAATTACATGGCAGGAAAGGACTAGATTTTTCTCAGGGGAAACATAAAGAATGCTGAGTAAGAAAGAGTAGGCCTAAGCAAAGATTATGACGTAAGAGGTTATTTAAGTAGAAATGACGTAATGTTATGACATGCTTAGGAAGGGAGAAAAGAATGAGTGAGGCGAAGATGCTACACTACTAGGCCAATCTCCCGAAATCCAAAGGGGATCCTTAGTAAATTTTGCTTGTAAGTTATTTGATAATTTCTATGTAATTTCCTTTAATTTCTGAATGTCGCCGGGATTTTTTGTGCATTTTGGGCACTAATTTGTGACTCAAACGCTATCAATGTTTTAGTCTTCGTACCACAATTTTGATCGTAACACCAACTAATTACGTCATCAGACCACGTAATCAGGATTTTGACCGCATTTTTCTGCAACCACATTTCGAGCCAAAGTGGGGCTAGGAAAACCCTACTTTTCGCAGAATTGCAGGGGCATATTTAGAATCAAAGTAGAACACTGTTATAAGCGATGTTGTTTCATATAATAATCAAATAAAAATTTTGGAGTCATATTCACTTTAAGATAAAGGGCATATCAGTGAACAAATTTTGGTTGGAATTAGTAACCAAATTACAGCATAAGGCCGCGAAGTGCAGATAATATCATAGCAGGTAGTACCTTTGCCTTTATCTGTTGGGATAAATGCTACTGCAATACAAGCAGCACTTGCCACTGCCATAGAGCCAACTACGGTCATCTTTCTTCCCGCTCTATGAAGGAAAAAGGCCGACCATTGTAAAGGGTTATTAGATAATTCATGTCCAACTCTAACTTTGATCGAATCAAACATGACTTAAACAATAAACTTTGAGCATCAGTTTGTTACTTAAAATGACGGCCTCTTTGCGTTTTTAGTTTACCAAGGGGTAGTCTCTCATCGATAAAGTATAAATCTATGGAGAGATTCTCTTCTAAAAAATTTCCTCCATGAAAATTAGTTTGTTTCTAGGCTGTTATATAGTACTTGACTTTCCTGTATTAATCTGTATTTCGAATATTTGGCTTCATTGTGTCACTCAATGGTATGTAGTGATTATGAAATCTGAAATAAATCGAATTAAAGTGAACTGAACTGAGCTGAGCTGAACTAAGCTGAGTTGAGCTGAGCTGAGCTGAACTGAACCAAACTGAACTGAACTGAACCAAACTGAATTGAACTGAGCTGAACTAAACAGAGCGTCGTCAAAATAGTATTTCAATATTTCATCAGGCTCTAGGAGAATAATTTAATATAATTTCCCATGCCAATAAGAACACGATGTTACAGTATATGTATCGATTAGTTTCACGTAGTTATAATTGATACAATAACAAATATTATAGCGAAAGAGTACATGTGCGCACACTTCTTTTAAAAGAATAACGAGTTTTTTGTCGAGCCTCAATATATTACTTTTTTTTTATTTTTAGCCCTGATGCTTCTTAAATAATTCTTGCCCGAAGCAAGGTGCAAATTTGCTATCGATATGGTCCTTCGTCATAAACTTGGCCAAGACTAAGACACAAGAGAACAATGAATTTGATATTAAAATAAATAACTAAATAATTTAAATAATATCTTCGTCTAAAGGAACTATTTCAATTATGCCAATTTCTTTTAATTCTAATTTAATCCAAGCTACCATCTCAATATGAAAGGTCCAGATCTTTGCTTTAAGAGAAAACTCAGACAAAAACTAGATTATAGTCTTGTGAATCTTGAGCCTATCATTATTCACAAATTATGCTTGAACTGAAGCAATTTTAAGCCTTTATGTTTTTATCGATCTAATTCTAATAACAAAAATGTGTAAAAAAACATGTGTATTTGATATAATCATTTGTAATTATAGTTTACAAGACTTTACTTACCGATTGCAAAGATATATAGCAAGCAGAACAGCAGGGAATTCAACTAATGATGCTAGGATGTAATCTCTGTAGATTGCTCCTCCAAGATCATCAGCAGCCAATGCTACCCCGAAATACACAAGTCCCATCACTATCCTGGAATATAGGCAGTAGTGCATGTGAGCCTAAAATTAGTTCCTGCATCAAGCATAGAAAAGGGAGAACTCCTAACATTACTCAGAGAATTCATCAAGCAACATACAAAAGCTTCAACTACAACTTGATGATGTGCTCCTCAACAGCATATCATCAACTGACTCATTGTATTAGGCCATTGAAATCAGCAGTAAATGGGCAACGGATGATGTCAATAGTATGAGGCTTCAAAAAAATATGATATTGTCTACGGGTATATCACCTCATTTTATTGCTATACAAAAAATGCAAGTTTAGGCTTCGTATCAATCATCGATATTGAATTATGGAATCAAATAAGGACTTAATAGTTCATCTATTAACTGGAGAATTAATGAAAGGCCTCAGATTAGCGGCAAATGAACGGATAAACAAATAAACAAATGAATGAAAAAATAAAATCATGGAATGAAACGAACGAAAAAAGACACAATTAAGCACAAAAATGTACTAAAGATCAAGCAAACGAGCAAACGAACGAACAAAAGAAGGAACGAACAAAGGAACGAGTAAATGAACGCACGAATGGACGAACGTTCGAATAAACGGGGTAAACTGATGAGCATGCAAAATATCGAACGAAAAAAAGAACAAAGGAGCAAACAAGGAATCAAATGAAGAAGCGGACTAAGCGATGAATAAAGGATTAATTCTATTTTCAATGATTCGATGGATGCACCAATTTTCCAAATTTTGGTATGAAAGTTAAAAAAGCATACCATGCATAAAATTGTACGATTGTTTGCCTTGCCATGTGCTTTGCTTTGAAAAGATCAAACAGGCTACCAGAAGTTTTTCCTTTAACTTGTGATTTCAAGGTGACGTCACTTGGGAGTTCCCTTCTGTTGAACTTGGCAATTTTCCTTAATATTTCCATTGCCTCTTCTTTTTTCCCATTAAGATTCAACCATCTCACTGACTCAGGGATAAATCTACGGAAGTAATTTTTGCTTTATATATACAGCTTGAGCACTGAACTAATAAGCATAAGTAATAAACTCAATATTGGTGATGCATTGCTGTGGTTGGCACTCCCACAAAGCGACCCTCCTGTTCTTGGCAAAACAAAATTCAAAGACACGGTGCTGTAAAGAAGAAACATCAGCAAAATACGAAGCCCCACCTACGGCCACATAATGGTGTGGCACAGTTAACTTAGACATGGTGTTCTTTGTTGGCAGTCATCTAATCCGTCATTTAACTCTAGCATAGACACAATCAAGAACCATCCGCACGAGCTAAGTACCATTTTGCTGCCATCTTCATTTCAAATCATAAAACAACTAAATACCATAAAATGTAAGCCAGATATAATCTAATGATGAATTTCATGATATTGTTACATATTACGGAAAATGAAATCAAAAAGGACTTCTATTAATAAACCTAGCAAAATAAATCATTTTCGATGGTAAAACTTCACCCTCTTAAATGGCTTCATCACTACTGTTTATCGCAACACAACCTTAATTATGTTAGATGTAAAGCATCATCTGTTGCTGTTACACTTGATTCATTTTTATGCATAAAGGACACTCGCACTTTATTCGTTTCAGTAATTGTGGAAAATAGGAAGCTACTCTATATGATGAGTAAGTGGATCATTTATTATTGTGTTAATATCAATGGACAATAACACCCTCACGGGAAATGTTTTTCCAAATGTGCAAATTGATGACAAGATTGTTCGTATTGGCTTCACCTAGCATAGGCGTCAAATCTTGATTGGCTGCCACGGGATCCCCTTTTGCGGGAATCCCCGTGGCTTTCAGCCAATCGAATGCGGTAATTTTGGTCAGGGAGGTGAATTTTTAGGCCTAAGACCACCCCTCATTTAAAAAGAATCTGACAACATATACTTTCAATGATTTGGAAAATATTATAACACAAGATTCTCCAGTCCTGTGGCTACAATTCCAGTGTAGGTTTTTGCTCAATTCCGCATCGTTTAAAAGTTAGAAGATTTTTTTAACGATCCACTGCCATCATCAAAAAATTAATACCTGCATTTGCGCAAACTACTTTAAATTTAAGACCAATTTTCCAAGCCCAAAACAATTTTTTTAACAGCTGTACCTGAAGGAAAAAAATTTCCCGCCAAAATGCATCTATTGCTGACGTGAGTTATGAGTGAATTGAGTGAGGCCAAATAATGGGAATTCGTATACAAAACGCACTGAATTATGAAAAAATTTTGGCAGCCGTAAATATGAGTAAATTCTTTCAAAATAATTCTAATTTGATGGAATTGAGCATAGTTTAGCAATTTGTGAGTCGGATCGATGCTATAAACTAAGTTTTTCAACGTCCCGCTAGCACAGTCCTAGGCTAGGCCTATTCAGCACAGAATCATATTGTTCCCTGATGAGAAACTAATGAGTGCAGAATTCTTAAAACATAACACGGTCAACTAACATGAATACAGCTAAAATAATGAGGGATAAAATAATGGACATTGTATTTGGCGACTTTTCAAGGAAACGCTCCCTATGTAGCAGCGATTAGGCCTAGACTGGGAGTATATCGCAACAAAATCTACTGGTTAATATAACGAAAAAGGGCGGAAAATGGAATAATATCCCAACGGAGAATGATATGCACATCATGAAGAATGTACGAAAATATCAGGAAAAGGTTTTTACAATATATTTATAGGCGCAGATTTTTCTTAGAAATTTTGATTCAGACGCAGATCGCCGTAAAATCTCGAAAAGGCGCAATCGAGCAAAAACCTACAATGGAACTGTAGCCACAGGGCGGGAGAATCTTGTATTAAAATATTTTCAATATCATCGAAAGTATATGTTGTCAGATTCTTTTCAAAGGAAGGGTGGTCTTAGGCCTGAAATCCACTCACCAGCCATAATTATGGCCTTCGATTGGCTGAATGTCACGGGGATTCTCGCAAAAGGGGATCCCGCGACAGCCAATCAAGATTTGACGCCAATGCTGCTTCACCTACTGTTTCTTTCAACTTTGACGGGATCTTGGTGCAAAAATATGAAGATAATTGATAATAATAGTAATAATGATTTTCTTTTTAAACTACCATGTTATTTCATATAACATTTATACAATCATACACCTCACTAGTAGAAGGCAGCGTATAATTGGCTTGTCTGCTAAGATACATAGTTTATTTAATCAAAAGTCAATCAAATCTGTAGGCCCATTCTTTGTTCCGTCTGCAAAGAATGTAATACGAGCATCGAATGGCGATGTTAATCAATTTTTTCGTGAGTTTTCGTTGAACTGCCTGGTTCACGCCAGTTTCCTCGGGCATTGTGTGAAAGTTTAGAGAGGAAGTTCCAAGAATACCAAGAGCACCCATAGAAAGATTGACAAAGTGAACAGAAGTAAATTGAGAATTAAGGTCCTTGATAAGTGAGTTATACTTAGTGGACTTCTTTTAGCTGTTAATTAAGATGTTTGTTTCAAACCTGGCTTGTATATAGCAAGTAGAAAAGAACCATGACGCCGTGCATATCTGCCATTATCAAGGTAAGATTTGCAGCTAGACACAATATGTTGCAATGTTTCTTGTTGAAGACACAATGAGCAAGATGGAATCCAAAAGAGTCCATTTATGGAGATTTTATCTTGTTAGTAAAGAGTTTTTGAGGTATTTCATCGTGAAACCGATGATGTTTTTTTGGCATGTTCTTTTGTACAATTGATCATAAGCTACAGGTTTTCAAATCTGAAAGCGTAAGTATAGCAGAGACGACAAAGCCTCGTTTTAATTCGTGATCTTTTTTGGCTATTCCATATTCCGTAAGAACTTGCTTTGTATTTCTATATAAGTCATACTGAATGTTAGTGCCATTGCTAGTTTCAGCCCATAAAGAGTTTATATCAAGATTTGAGGAAGATTTAAGAGTTTGGCATCAAGTAAATTTGAGGCTATTCAAGGTACCTTGTGGTTTGAAACCAAGAGTGCTCATAGTAGCACCAATTGGTAGTTGAAGCCAATGCCTTACATATTTTGAAACAACATTATCAAGATTTTGAGCAACCCAGGTTTTGCTAAGATCAGCAACTGTAAGATGCCATGAGAGCTTAGAGAGGATAAATCATTCAATTGCAAAAAATAACTTTGCTTGGTACAATGAGAATCGTGAGAAGGTTTACACAAATTGAAGGATTATGGATTAAGATATATATCAGGAAAAAAATCATAGATACAAGAGGAAAGTGATGACCTTAGTTCTCAGGAAGAGAAACGGAGAATCATCATCTGTTGAGTGTGAAGATCAATAAAAAATATTAAATTATTCTATAATAATAATAATAATAAATTTTTTGAAACTTCATATCATCATCATTCAATAAAATACAAGTATAAACCTCGCTAAAGTTAGGTAGTTTACATCTGACTACTAATTGTTACAAAACATTACAAAAAAATAAAGATCGTTCAAAAGTTTAACAGTTCAGGCGTGTTCCACTCCTTGTTTCTGCAGCAAAATATGTAATATGTGCATCTGATCGGGATATTTGTGATTTTTCTTAAAATTTAGTTTCTATGGTTCTGTATTTAAATCTTGGAGCATGTCAAGAAAATCGGAAGACAGAGAGGAGAAATCACCTAATGTGCTTAAAGAGAGATTTATAAATCTGACATCTTTGTATCCTTGTTTTACAGACCTTATTAAATTACGATATTTTTCCTTTTTTGCAAGATATGTTAGTCTGGAGAATCGTTTCGAAGCCAACAGTAAGTTCAAAAATGTACAAACATTTGTTTTGGAAAGATAACAGTAGACCAGGCCTTAGGTTGTCCCCTGTTATCACCGAAGGACTTAAAAAGCCAGGAAGATCAGCACATAGTGTCACATTTGTGGAAAGTTTTGGCAATTAGCTGAAGAACAGAATCATGGCGCTAAGTGTAGAATAATAATAACAGTCTTAATTCCAATCATCATGGGAAAATTAGGTACAGTAACCAAAAACTTTAAGCACTGGTTAAGAAAGTTAGACATCATGGTGAATTTCAGCATATTATAAAAAGCTTGTTTATTGGGATCAGCAAGAGTCAAAAGAAAGGTGCTAGATATCTAAGGCCGTGGGATATGGCATGGTGTTCAGTGAATTTATCCAGCAATAATATCATATGCTGGGGTAGCCTAAACAAAAAAATAAGTAATAATAATAATGATAATAATAATAATAATAATAATAATAATAATAATAATAATAATAATAATAATATATACGAATAATTTGAAAGGATACATATCAGAATAAACATTTTGTCATCAACATGGTTCTGCTCGCTTAATCAGTTTTATAAGTAGTCCATGTAAATCTTAGAAAACAAAAGCCAAGAAATTTACCGAAGTAAGTCAAAGAATTGATGCAAAATTAAAAATTACTAAAAAAAGCAATCTAAAACCGTCTAAAAAGATATTTGGAGTTGGTTTCCCTTGCTTGCGGGTTGCTTTTTTTAAGGAATAAAACTGTCACTGAAGGTGAATAACGAAACGATCGAATAAATGAATGTCACAGTGAACGTGATTTAAGTCCATTGTTCGTTTATTATAAGTTCTAGTGTAACCAGGTCATAGTGAAACTTAAGAATGACTCAAGACTTAATGGTTTAAAAACGAATGACCTTGTGGTTAAAGTGCTGGGGGAATCATATTGTAATGGAATGTCTATAAAGATGTTATTGGACACCTGAGTCCATATAAAGTAATTCAGACCTATGGAGAGTGTATGGGCGTGTTAAATTATATTTGTGAAATTAAGAAAAGATCAACTTATATCGATAGAAAAGATCTGCAACAAATCGTTGGACCACCTATCAAAAACCATGCTTCATGGTTTCCGGCCTAATAATGCTGGTATTATCATCTTCCCCAAATAAACGATGTAATGAATCCTCGCCCTGGGTCAAACTGGCATCAAAACTCCAATTGTTATTTTCCCATTTGCATTATAGACTCATTTTTTATTGTACCAAATTGTGTCTGTTGCTAGACACTTGTAAACAGCATTTCAACCCAGATCTTAAACGGCAATGAAAAGCTTAAGCAACGCACTCTGCTCTCAGTACTGTCAACCTATTTGGGAAAATTGTACACGATCTGAACAGTTTCTGAAGGAGGATGGGCTTATTGAAACTGCCAGCGCGGCTTATGATAACTACATGATATATTCACGTCACTCGTTGGAATGGCAGACATGTGGATTTCCAGCAGTAAGAGAAAGAAATTTTGCCGTTAGTGTCTTTTTAGATCTTAAGGAGGACCCTGACAGAGTTGATCATGATCTACCTATGTGGCCTGGAAGGGGGCTTCATCACTGGTTCTCATCCTACCTAAAGGGGAGAAAACAATGATGCCAATTTAGTGGAGATAGATGGAGGCGTAGGATTACACAATAAGGAATACATCAGTGGATATGTCTTGGGGACAAGTCTATTAATTGTTGTGTAAATGATTTTCCAAACTGCCTAAGCAGAACATTTACGCAAACGATACTACTGTGACATATTCAGCAGATGATATTGATATACTCTGTGATAACTTAAACGAGGAATTAGCCAACATCTCAGAGAAAATGGGGAGTAACCAGCTTAGCCTCAACGCAAGCGAATCCGAATTCCTGATCGTGGGTCACAAAAGGCGAATTGACGGTATCAAAAAGTTGCAAAACTAAAGATAGATGATATAGGGCTAGAAGTGGATGAAAATTTAACCTGGAGTGGGCAATACAAGGGTATCAAGTACAAAATTAACTGCGGACTATCCTCAATGTGCAAACTAATAAAAATTTTACCTCAAACTCAACAAGAGCAGGTCTACAGAGCCCTTGTTGAATGTCATCTAAGATATGGAAACGAATTATGGGGTAGTTTGTTTGATACAAAACTAGATCACCAACGGCATTCTAAGACAGGGTTCGTACACTAACTGAAAACGCACATTCGAAGGACGGATTGGAGTGCAATTAAATAACAGTCCTTAAGTTTATCAAATATGATAAGAACGTATAAGATATTTTTAACTTATGTCCTGGTAGTCTTCACGAAACATTTATCATAAGTTCTCAGATATCTGCATACGAGAACAGACACTGTTATAATACTAGTATTTCAAAACAAACCATGCAATTTTCCAAAAGAGATTTTCATCACTTTTTGGCCAAATTATAGAATGAGTTATCTCTCCAAATAAGGAATAGCCTTAAGGTTTCCGCGTTTAAAAGAAAATTGTAAGCTTACTTGCAACAATGTTCCCCAAAGCACGATATCAGGGTAGAGCAACACCTGTACTGTCTTTAATAGTATTCTTTTCCTCAATTTTACTGTAAAATGCATATATAATTCAATTTACATTTTTTTAAAGAGCACAGGCATAAGAAAAGAGCACAAGCATACTCCAACAAAACAAAGCGGTGCCATCTTTGCCTAAAAGAGAAAGTCGCCATAATCAACTCTGTTCAAAGCACCACGTTGAACAAAAGAACAGAACTCCTAATTAAACACTCACTCACACCTGTTAATTGACCAATTGTCTACGACACCTCCAAAGCGCCCCAAGGGAACCATGTGAGAATATAAACCAACACCAAACAAAGTAGACCTTAGTTGTCTGAAGATCGCACCAAGCGTGAAACTTTTAAGTTACAACTTTAACCGTCGTGTTCTGTTATTAAGTTTAGTATAGCTCTGCTTCCTTGGCATCGAGCTCTATTCTTAGCAGACCGGTAAACAGTAATTTTCATTAATTTACATTTCTATGTTTAACGCTGATAGAGATTTTGTGGGTAAAAAGCTAAGAAATGAAATGAGAATAAACACAACATAGAAGTTGATTATAACCTGAACTTGGTAGGGTGTTAGACTTAAAACTATACACAATCGCTATATCTTTTGTTGCTTCTGCATTTTTTCTTAAGAATACAGGGTTTGCGAGTATTGACGCTAAAAAGTGGCAAAATATTTAAGTTAAATTTAGGAGTAATGCCGGCTGTAGCTTCATCAAGATTAAAAATTTAAATCTTTCTAAGTTTTCTCACAAGCAAAACAACCTTCACTTTATATTTACATGACAGTGAGGACTGCATTGGAAAAAGAAGTAGGTGTTCCGCAAGGCTCATGACTTGGTCCTCCTCTATTCCTAATCTACGCTAATTGTCTCCCGAAGGCAATTCAATATTCTACCTTGTCTATATATGCTGATGACACGAGCTTGTGCTACCAGACTTATGATTTGACTCGGCTTAACAGGGCCATTAAATGCGATCTTAAGAAACTTGACAGTTGTGGAAACTCATGCAGTGCTTGTTGGTATTTAAGCAGAAACGCAAAACTCTCAAGAATCAAAATTGACACTAAGAATTGGAAATTCGCGCCAAAGCAGGCATCCTCCCTGTATTGTTTAAAAATAGTTTTGAATATAAGGGATTCTTTTTCTAAATTCATATTATATCTTTCCTTTTCTTTGCTTTTAAGCCACTGCAAATAATGTTCTGAATATTGTAAACACGGTTTTATAATTTAAATTCATCAATAGTTTGTAAATTAGCTTTTTATATTGTAATTAATGTTTTTATCAGAGGGCCCCTTGAAAGTCAACTGCTGTTGAAGGCCAACCTTCCTTAAAGAATTTAAATGAAATTGAAAGGAAATGAAGTAATGAAACTGTTGGGATGGAAGTTATGCTCTAAGATCGTTGTCCTTGATTTAATTGATTATGTATTATGATATCAAATTCGTTGTTCTTATTTGTTTTATTCAAGTTTATGATGAGGCGACACAAGAAAATAATTCGAATTTTTTCTAATGGTTTTATTGCACTTTGTGTCAGGCAAGAATAGTTTAAGAATAAGCCGAGGCTAAAAAATCGAACGCTTTTAAGAATATTGAGACTCAGCACAAAAATCAGGTCTTGGAATAAAAAAGTTTGTATCAGTTCTCATTTTTCTAGTTAATGGATCAAAAATTGCATATGTATTTTAACCAAAACTCGAACGATTCTCACGTCATCGTTCATTTCGATCTATTGATGGTTGTGTTAAGGTCAGGCTGATATATTACGGCCCCTGAAAACCAATCAGAATAGATTGATGGGGCTACCGTGCCTAAATATAACAAAACAAAATGAAAATAATCATTATATGGTATTTTTTTTAAATGATTCGAATAAACTGACCCATGGTTAGAACTGTGAATTTAAAATCGTGTACAACATCTCCTAGATTGTAAAAAAACCATTTTTCCCTTATTCGTAATATTTACAGTGTCAAACGGTTATTGGCAGCGTATTGTATGGTCTAATTTATCCCCATATTGTGGTTAACAGTTTAATATGTTAATATCCTTTGCTCTTCATTGTACTTGGAATTCTCCCAGTTTTAAAGATGTGATGCCGAACCTCAGCTTGACTGTCACGTTTCCCCGTAAAATGAACAGTAATAGAGCAGTATCATCACATTAATGTGCAATTGAAGGGACCAAGGTGTTGGTAAAATTGTGACTAACTGAATAGTCTGCTAATCTCCTTTGCCCTACAGCTTACCTGGATTCCTCCCAACTTCAAAGAGTTAATGCTGAACCCTCAATATTGAACGATATTCAGCTTAGTAAATCTTGCCTCTGGTTTGCCTAATGCTAAAATGTTTTGCAGTGCAAATTTCATTTCTTTTTCGTTCGACACTGACACTTGATATGTGACAAGTCGGCTGAAATTTTTTTTATCGCATCAATAAGTGTACTGGTCACAGTTCAATGTTATTGGCTCTGTAATCAATCGCTTTTTGATTGAGTTAAAACTGAGAAGGCAAACCTAGATCATTTAAGCCAATAGGAAAAGCCCCATCCCATCTCCTCCCTTTAATAGCAATTACTGGAATCAAGGGATTCTAAATAAAGTAAACCCGCGCAATTTTGCTTAACTCATTGCATTTATACTCACCAGGCTTAAATACATTGAAAAATGTCCTCTTATTATTAAAAATCGATATTAAATACACCTTTATCCAATGCATCCGTGAGATTATTCGGATACAAAAAGGCTAGCCGGTTAGCCTGTGTTGCTACAGATGGAAAGAACTACCTGGTTCCGCGTATCGGGACTTATTTTTATCTGAGTGTAATTGAGCTAAAAACAATGAACTGTTAAGATTAACTAGTGTACTTACTTAGCAAATGCTAGGACAAATATGTATGGCGCTGTGCATACTATCAACAACGTTTTCCATTCCCGAATAAAGTACGCCTGAACTCCAAGAATTACCAATCCAAGCGTAAAGGCAGCCCATAGTAAAATACCACACATTGGCCGGTATCGCTCGCCAACAAATTCAGATGCCATCACAAACATAAGAACTCCATTGCCTGGCAGGAAGAAACCAATTATGATTCTTGTTGTTAGAAACAGCCAGAAATTTGGTGAAAAAGCGCTTACAAATCCAATTGCAATGACCATGGCAATAGATGGGAAAAGAACCCTCACACGACCAAACCTAGGAAGAAAAAAATTGAATTACATTAAACAACACCATATAAAAATTATTGCATGAGGCAAACATGTATATGCAAACTATTTTTGGAAATCAGAACCTCTCATGAATTTATGATAAGGTTCAATTAGATCCCAGAATTCAAACCATCCTGAAATTTAATAATAAAATCAGCATCAATGGCATTTTATAATGCTATGTAGTCATGCGAAGAAGGATCAGAATTAAAATTTATCTTAAAATATAAAACTTAATAAACTTGTGATGCTTGAACCCAATATTGATGGATAGACATGGTCCTGAAGTAGCTTCAACGTACTTATCAGATGCAATACCAAGAACAACAGCTCCAAAGGCCCAACCAATGAAGAAAAGTGATGTTGCCAACCAGATGTAAATCTCAGTGTCGCAATACAAATCATACTGCAAAGAAATATGTTCAGCTTGATAATTTTGTCACTCGTAAGTTAAGTTTTGCATTTCCTGTTTTCTTTTCAACATGACTGGTATGAGAAATGTTGGAGCTTTTTCGGCCTAACAGTTTTGAGTTTTCCAGAGTTGTTTCACTTGTCGTGTATCTTTTATTCATATATTTAAAAATTATTTATGTGCAAAAATCCGTGCAACTAATTAATCCACTTACGAAAATAAGCTGCACATTACATAAATGCACATATATCGACTGACTTTGATTTTCTCGATTAATTTCAAAATTAAAAATCTTCTCTTCTGGACCGAAAAAGGAAATATCCTGGTTGTTCGCCATCTTATGAGGTCATAGTAATATATACATATATGTATAAAACATTTCCAACTCTACAACATAGAAATTTAAAATATTTTATAGATGTTCAGAAAAACCCTTCAACATAAAAGTTTTTCTTCTGAATATCTACATAAATGTATATTTTACATATTTTTTACATATATATATATAAATGCATCAGTAATGCAGCAGACGTTGATAAAAATAACATCAAGAAAAATCTTCTACGTATCTATATATGTTAATCGATAAAATTAAAGTCTGTCAATATATATGTATTTATGTAATGTGCAAACAGGAACATTTTGATATTCTAATTGTCGATAAATTGAAATTTGTTGCTGGATATGAACCTGTATATATTACTTTATACATCATATAGGTATATAGGTATAAATATAGTTTAAAAATATCTAGTAAAAAGAATGAGACGGATACACTAGTAAAACACGAGTTTGAAAGTAGTGTGAGGTGTATATATATATAAACATATAGATACTCAGAAAAAGACTTTAATTTTTAAACGTTTCGACTTTCATCTTCATCAGTAATAACGTTTCCAGAAAGATACAGCGCATATATAATCAATGATACAAAAGAGCAATACACAATTAGGAAAAGACAATAAAAACAGAGAACAATTGAAACCTAATACAATGGATAACATGTGTAATTAAATAAACAAAGAGATAACAGGGTTAGGTGCGAGAAAGGAGTGTTGGAGAAGATAGTACCGTCCGTCCCACCGGAATCGAAAGAAAAGAACAAAGTAAAACTGTGAAGCACAATGGGAAACGAAAAAAGAGCGAAGATATATAATAAAAGATAATTGGAGCGGAACGATAGGGCGTAAACAGACATAGTTCTAATAATAGAGCAAGTAGAAATAGCACAGAAGGAGAAACAGAGAATCTGGCATGTTGAAAAAATAATAAAACTACAGATCTACTTCCTTAGCATTAAGACCCCGGGGTGTGAAAGTGTCCAGCTTGTGTTGCCAGAAGCTCTCACGTATCCTATCCTTCCCAGTTAACTTATCAATTATCTTAACACTGATGTCCTCAAGAAACCCATGATGTCCTCCTTCAGAGAAATGTCTAAAGAACTCCATCTGGGGGACTGAGGACCCTTCCCTAAACTTACGATAACACGCCTTATAATTATTAAACCTTAGCCTAAAAGGCGTGCTTGTGCTACCCACATATTGAAAACCACATACAACACAATCCAGCAGATAGACAACATTAGACGACTCACAGTTAAACGAAAAATTAATCTTATACGCCTTATTAGTAGCATGGAATAAAAGCTATCACTGTTAGACATAGTTTTACACACTTGACATTTGGACAGATGTTGAGGGAAAACCGCTCCATGCTCCTCCGAGTTGGCAAGCATAGAATGGAGATCCCTTACGATTCTCCCCACACTGTTGAGTGCCGGATGGTATGTTAACACCAAAGGGATTCTCTCCCCCCCCTCCCAGAGTTCTTTTCCTTACCTGCATTAGCTAGAAGACTCTCCCTATCTAACTTACGTACCCTATCTATTTGCTTACTAACTAGTGACTCTTCGTAACCTCTATCCTGTAACCATCCAGCCAACGTATCAACCTTATCCTTAAACTGACGATCCTCTGAACATATCCTACGATAACTAAGGCCTTGACTATAGGGTATCGCCTTCTTAGTATGCCATGGATGATAAGATTTCTTATGCAAGAACTGGTGTGTATCAGTTGGCTTGCAAAATAAATATGTTGTCAGGACTCCTCCTTCCCCCAAAGTAACCTGGACATCTAAAAAAATTAATCTTTTCCTTGGAATACTCGCTAGTAAACTTAATGGTATCGTGGCTACTGTTGAGAAAATTGATGAAACGCTTCAGTTTCTCCTCCCCATGCGTCCAAACGAAGAAAGCACCATCGATGAATCTCATTTAGACCAGGGGCTTATCTACCGAAGCATCCAACAATCTCTTTTCCAACCCACTCATAAAAAGATTAGCATAGGCCGGTGCAAATTTCGTCCCTATCGCTGTTCCCAATTTCTGCTTGTATAGTATATATATATGTATAGGTTTAGGCTATGAAATATTACAATTGGGTATCATATTTATGGCTAGTTTATTATTAATGTTAAGACACTTATCCTGATACAAGATTTTTCACAGCGTATAAATTGAATAATAAATTGAGTTAATGAATTAACTAAGTTCTTTACATGTATATGCTCCATGTCAGCCTATGCCTTAAATATATTACACTTACACATATAGTATAGATACATTTGTCTCGTTAATCATAGAATTGCCATAAACAGTATTATATAAATAACAGGTACGGCTGCTCTTCCAAGGAATGGACAATGAAATGTTTGGTTAGTTCTTTTTTCTATAATCATGAAATGAGCAAAAAAGGAATTGAGAACATGACAATCCTCTCAGGGGCACTAAACAGAAATTCAATCACGGGAAGAAAACCGATTTCCCCAAAAAAGCTGGAGTTGGATAACTGTAAGATGGACAATTGACACATGATACCAAACAATTATGTGGTTATGCGCTCCGGTGCTCAGATATTAAACATAATTTTTTAATAAAAAGATATTGGTTTAGCTATTTGATTATATCGAATAATATGATACGATGAATTACCAAATCTAAAAAAAACCATTGGTTCGTCATTTGGGGAATACCGCAACCTCAAAACTACTTCCGATTAATCGTAGATATTAGAGTGGGGGGGGGGGGGCAATGAAAGAGGTGGCAATTCAATGATTAACGTGGCAAATTTAGTTGGACCAAAGGCTTTTGCAATGCACAATAATTGAGTGGGTGTCTATGAAAACCTAAAGTTTAAAATTATCGGTCTGGTTGCCATCCTATGGCCATTAGTGCAACCAACTAACCGCACTTTGTTTGGCATTATATTTGGATTCTCATAGTCGAACATATCTGAAAACAAAACAAAATTGATTTTCTTAGGCAGGCTTAAAAATTGTGCATGAAAATACCTGCGTAACAATTGAAAAATCTTTCGGTTGAACGAATTCCCAGTCACTTCGTTTCATTGAACACCTTGCTTCATATTGAGAGCTTGAAGAATCGAACGTTTGATTGGTAGGGAATGTACACATCGTACTATTGGCTGCACATCTCCATGGGGAATTCAATGCTGCAAAATACATGATGAGAACTTGCAATGTCTGTGGTATCATCGAGATGCATAGTAGCACTTCAACGATAATTTGAAAGCGAGAAAACTCGCCTACAAATGGTAGAATATCATCAACTTCATATTCCTTTTTTTCCGCCATTTCCTTCCGACAATGAATGTCCTCGGAAACAGATATGGCTCCTTTGTGATGCAGTTTGCTATAAATCCCAACACACAACATCGGCGATGGTGTCCATATCACAGTATTTCCGTTTTACTTCCTCTCTTTCTGTCAATGTATACAGTGCAATTCAAGTTATAATTGATCATCAATCAAAGTATATAAATTATAGCATCATTATCAAAGTGTTATAGCATCTGATGAAGACGAGTAACCAAAAAGCAAACTATACTTTATTTCAGGTGCCATGTCGTAAAGCCAGGACCGTCGAGAGGGGGGTAACCAGGGTAGTTACCAGGGGGCCCGGGGCCTTGAGGGGCCCCGTAGAAAATAAGGATATTGGCTATGAGTTTTCCTGTTATGGTTTATAATTAAAACATTGACGATCATAATATACTTCTCTGGAAGCCGAAAAATTCTATTGCACTTACTTACATCCAGGACCGTCGAGAGGGGGTTAGGCGGGGTCGGAGGTCCGGGGCCCGCAAAAGTTTATTTCGGTAGAAAAATTGATTGCCCACTGGGGCCCGGTTCAATGAAATACCCCGGGGCCCGCACTGGCTCTCGACGGCCCTGCGAAAAGCTTAGGCGATCATGGACCCCCATTGCTCTCCATCTGGGTATCAGTGAATCACTTCGCAGCTCCTGTCTAATTGTAACCAACCTCTGATGTTTTCAAGCTGTTTTGTTCTTTGTCTCGCTCTGTCCGTTGTGCCTTCAATTCTACCTGTTGTAATCACTTCTTCTTTGTTTCCTTGCTCTTACTATATGTCCGAAAAACTTGTTATTCTTTGAGTCCGTTCAGTCACCCTTACTTTGCGACCACTGACCTCAGCTCTTCATCGTTACTTTTTCTTTTGGTCCAACTGATTTGTCCATTCTAACAAAAAACAAAAATTATCACAATTAATGACAAGTGAAAATGCCGTGGAAGACAAGGGTATTGCAACGGCTTTCAAACGCACGGCCCTATGAAACCAGGATGGATCATTTTCGAGCTCCCCCAATGCTTTAATGTGATAATGAAACTTCACTTTTTCTTAAAATTTTACTTCACGCCACGTCATAATAGTCAGTATGCGAACTCTTTATCCCAACTCATTACTCAAGTGGTACATAGATAATGGGTATTCTTCGTACAATTAACTTTTATCATAGTTAATTTTATCAACCCTAATAAAAAATTTATGCTGCTTTGAAGACTGCTGCATTACAAAACGCATTTTGAATTTATTCAAACAAGTTTAATGTATACTTAAAAGTCTGCTTCGATACAAAGTAAAATAGCAAGTAAAATAGCTTTATTTGATATATGATTCAACTTTTTTGGACAGTCCGAAACTATTGATTTGCAAAAGGGTTGTACTGAAAACTTCAAAAACTTGCAGCTTCAGAAACTTCAAATCAGAGCTGCAAGATTCTTGATGAGAATCAGCCTTAACACTCCTAGTTGACCACTCATTAAAAGGCCATTCGTAAGCTTCGTGGCTTTAAAAGACATTTTCAAATTGAGCAAATTAGCTGGTAGAAAATCTTGTTGTTTCATTGACTTTAATTGCTATAGCTTTCATGCTGTTATCCTGAGCATATCCTGAATATTCTAAGATGGCACCTCCCAAAATATTATTTTGTCAGAGCATCGATTTAACTTGTTTTTTACTTTGCGCAGGCCATCACCAGAATTATTATTGCATGATTTGTAACATTAATTGGAGTTGATTTATCGGATTTTGTTCCAAAGTGAAGTTTCAATCCTGTTTATCGTAAAGGCTTCAGCAATGTACTTCTGATTCTCCTAATTAGATTAACATGAAGTGAAATTATCATTGCATTCATTTAAATCCTACCATTCCCTATATTTCCATCTTCATAAGAGTGCACACTTCATTCAATTGGTGATGACCTGCTGTTTACTGCCCCTAACCATATCCGTTTTTTTTCAAAAACTATTGCTCCGTAAGGCTAAACCACCATTCCTATTTACGCTACGACTAGCATGCTCCAGTATCATTTTTTGAAACTGTACCATGTCTGATTTCCACCGGTAACAAGCGTTCGCTCCTTAGACAAAACAAGTCCTGTTGCAAAACTATTTCCAGGAACCTTTCGTATCTTTAGCGCATCCCTTTAGTCTTGGCTTCTTTGCCCTTTCATGCTGTGTTTTTCTCGCAAGTCATTGCAAAATACGACTTACAGCGTACAATTCCCCCAACGAACCCTCCTGAAAGAATTCACAGCAAGAACCATCAATATCAACCAGGCAGAAACTTTCTTTCGGAATGTTATCTGACTTTGCTGATTAAGAATCTGGATACACTTTCTCTTCTTCTTTTTTACATATGCATCTCTTTCAACTTGACATTCAATAATTCTTTAGTCTTAGAAAGATCATTGTCATTTTGTGACTCTTCCATGTTGGATTTAATTGCAGTGAGTTGCAATTATAGACTGCCCTTTCTGATCGGATTACCTTATGACATTAATACTTCCATGTAGTGCAGAAGCAGTTTTGACATTCAATACTGATAACGTTTGAAATGGACTGTTATCTAGTTTTGTTGTTTCTTCTCTTCTTGGCTGTGACTGCATTTTTATGCATTTCAGGGGAAATGATGCTTTCTTTTAATGATCAATTATCCTTGGATTTGTTTTGACATGTTTTTTCAACGTGGACTGATTACCTCGAAAAACTGTTTCATGATAGACCACGCAGTAATGCACATCTTTAAGCAATTTTCTTGTTATTGCCTCAGTAGCGTTTTTGCTGCGTAGGGGTAGAGCTGCATCTTTTTGGAGATGCTTCTTTAAATGATTAAAACCGTTTCTTGGCCTTTCATCTGTTTCTTTCAAAGCATTGTCGAAAATACTGTCCTTGTTATCAGATGGTTTGGTCTTTTTCCACATCTAAAAAGGTCTTCCAGATCGACTCCGAGCTAGGGGCATTGTCTGCATTAATCGACCAACTGATTTTTGTCTGTTGGAAAGGGTCTTGTCTTGGGTGGTTTTGTATAATTTTGTACTGCTTTGTGAGCGGTTAAAATATTCTCCATGATTGGTTTGAATTTGAATAAGAGGCAATCGTTCTTTCATATTTTGTTTTGCGCCACCCCCTCTCCTTTTTACTTTACTAATGAACTATACTCTAGGTATGGATCGTTAAAGGTTCAACTCCCTTTTTCCTATAAATTTTCTTTTCTTATAGCACCAACTTTTGTTAGAAAATGGCAAACACATGGTGTCCAGGATATAACGTGCTGCACAAGACATCCAATGGTACTAACTTTTATGTGAGAAACCAACCTCGATAAACGCTTTTTAATAATAAATTTGTATACAAGGAACTAGAAATAGGGCGGCTAACAAATTGGGATGTAGGTTCCGGGAAAATCAAGAAAGTGTAAATTTATGATTATGGAAAATAAACTCATTGTCTCCAACTTTGCACCACATTTGTTCGCCTCTACAATCCGGCCCTTGTAACCCGGTCCTTTAGTAAAAATATTCCCAGGAATTTGGGTTTTGGTAATCCAATTCCTCTAAAAATTACAACAGAAGTGAGTTTCTGATGCAGAAATTAACTACTAGTGCTGCAACAAATAATGAACGACGATTACTCAGAGTAAAAAATATGTCTGATTTTGCAAAATCCAGAAAAGTTGTTAACCATCCTCGAGACAAGAAAATGCCGATAGCAAACCTTCCTCACAAGACAATAGAAAATAGGCATGGTTAGGTGTGCCTTGGGAGTTTCGATTGTTTTTCTGTTGTTTTCCAAGGAACTTCCTCCAGTTATTGACCGTATGATCGAAATGTTATCTGAACTTTTTAATTTCACTGGCATTTCGCTTTAAGAGCAAAGTTGCAAAGCATGCAGCAAGAAGCAATTGAGCTTTTAAGTAACTGTTTAACATTTCCTTGGAGCATCTGTTTGGCAATTTTTTTTTGAAGCATTTCATTCAATTAAAGCCAAAATACCAACGACGTCTCTGTCATGGAAAATCTGAAAATAAACATCTTATGCAGATTTCACTGACATATATAACGTGGTAAAAGCCAGTAAAAATCGCAGATCGGCGAGACTAATGGAATCCAAAGCCTTTTTGCCTTCAACTGGTCTAGCATACAGGGGATGAAAATGCTGTTGGTATCAAAGCAATGCTTTGTCTCTGCCTGCTGCTAATAAACAGATGTTCGCTGATTTCAATGCTCGCTGTCCTTGTACTCAAACCCCCCCCCCCCCTGTTTCCACAAAACATTTGGCATCATTGGTAACAATGATGTAACTCATGAGTGCATAATTGATACCACAACAGATCAATATCAACAAAAGTTTAAACAATGAAAGGGCACGATGATATTTTCTAAGAAAATTCAGCCTATACCCTAATCAACATGGATAATAATGCTAGACTTGTAAATCAGTAAAATTACCTTTGGTTTAGAATAAATACAAGGTCTTGTTACAGTTCTGGTCAAGTATTGAAAATAATGAATTTGAAATTATGCCATCAAACCATCAAAATAATTTATTAAAGGCTTATTTTAGCAGGATATAAACTTTAAGATGTCAAAGAATTATCTTCAACAATGCAGTTTATCTAAAATTTTATTAAAAATCACTGGCAATTACTAGTATCTGGTCATTGCTTCAATTAAATAAATAACTTTAGTCAGTGTAGTAATAACAGAGCCTAGTTCTTGAGAATATGTTTTGAAATTCATCTCCTTCCAGGGTATCAGATCGCCACCACTAAAACAGCGCAGTCACTTCCTTGAATATAGAAAATTGAGAAGCATTAGCATGTATTATCCTTCGAAATAATAGTTCAATTATATTTGTTATTTTAACTTTAACTGACAGTGTAAGAACATTTATATCCACTGCTAGCAAATGTACTAAAATCATACTTCCGCAAAAACTTTTCCAGTGAATATTTTTGAACCTGCTGAAGTATATCTGCTGAAGATGCACTTTATTTCCACAGCAAAGTGTACTTTTATATATTATTCATCAGGAAATATCTTTGCTTAGTATTGAACACCAAAGTTTGGAAAATCGGGGAAAGCAATTAAGCGTGAATGTAGTTGTCCAGACGTCCTTTGAACGAATACAGAACAGGAAGACTAGAAGACTACCAGTGATGTGATTGCCAGTAAATTAGAAGAAAAACAGCATTTACTTATCACTCAAGACAGGACATACCTTGTCAATAATCGTCTTGAATTCCTCGTAGGCCCTGTCCAGGTCGTCATTCACTATCGTGTAATCATAGGAACCAGGATTCTCCGCTGACAGGAAAAACATAGGTGCATTGAAAAGATGGACACGAGCAGTGTATCAATAACTGAGGTGGTGAGATGGGTGTAAATGCTTTGTAATTGACAATTACTATTTCCGTTTTCACAAGAGCCGCATTCCTTTAATGACGAGTTACACAAGCAGTGACCACAGTTAAAAGGAAAGACATTGTACAGTCGTATCGCCGTATTCTCAAGGTACTTCTTTTGTATTTAGCTCTTGATTTTTCCAGGTAGCATGGACGTCCGTTCCTGTGATATCACGGCAATTGCAGTAAAGCATAGATAGTTAGGAGGGCTAAGAGATAAATGTCATTCGCGGAAGGAAACTTTGACGATAAGAGGAAGATGTGTGCAAAACCTGAAACAGAGAAAGGTGGAGCGGAAGAAGGAATAGAGCAGTCCGGGCAAACTTATGTGCTAAAAATCCGTTTTTCCGTAATGAAAAGAAATCTTGCAAGGTTTTGCTCTGTGCACAACAGTTAAAAGATGGCTTTTATTGACCACATACAGTAACAATTTTGATAGATATTTGGCACTTGTTGAATCATGAATCACCAACAAGCCCTCAGCAATGCAGTCACTAGTTTCGGTTTTTAGGACATCTATGTAAACGAAGAATCAAAGTACATAGACGATTCCTCATTTTGTCTTGCCCTGAATAACAATGAAATAAACTTGCGAAGCAGTAAGGTGCGCTTTACCATATTTAATTTCTTCTTTTGACGTATCGAGTCGCCGTTGAATTGAATCCTCACTTTCTGTTCCCCGTCCACGCAGCCTCTTTTCCTATAAAGTAAAATTTTAACAAAAATTAAAATTCTGCAAAATGGAGATGTTTAAAAATCAAATATAACATAAAC
Source organism: Catostylus mosaicus (assembly GCA_964019065.1). Taxonomy (NCBI): domain Eukaryota; kingdom Metazoa; phylum Cnidaria; class Scyphozoa; order Rhizostomeae; family Catostylidae; genus Catostylus; species Catostylus mosaicus. Next base: position 7,496,050 of record OZ025188.1, on the reverse strand, counting down.
AACAACACTCCCCCATCCCTTTCAAAATAAGCTTTAATAACAGGCCGCAATATTGACTGTAAGCATTTGCATTCGATTCAAATTTTATACCAAAAGTCACAGCTGTGTGACCTTCAGGTTTGAAGGCATCAGTCAATTCTCATGTGCTTCGTAAATACGCCCGTGTTAATTAGCCACGGTTTTCAAAATATCATACGAATTCTTCGTCGTCAACAATAGCAGTGCATTTACGTCCATGATCCAACTACAACATGTCGGTGTATATAGAAGCCCCAAGCCTTAAAATGTCCAATGTTGTAAACTCTGATATTTTTCAATGTTTGTTTTTGGAATGTTTTATTTCATTAGGGATTCAATTTTATAGAGCTATATAGGCTGTATTTTAATAACACGGAACTCAAGCCCTCCAATTTGCAACAATGCTTTACTGATAGCTCAATAGAAATTTCTTAAGATTAATGAGAATGAATCATCGATGTCAGAGAACAAGGCGATGTGATTTTCATGGGACAAAAAACAGGCAGTCCAATATATAAAGCGTGTGATTTGCTTTCAAATTCATGACACAGACAAAATCATAATTGCAAAAAACCAAAAGATATTTTTTAGCAAATCTATCATCTCACCAATTCCTTCATGCTTGGTGGCTTCACAAATATCAAAAGACAATCTAAATCTGTTTGTTTTATGCTGATGACTCCCTGAAAAGAAAACAATATTATCTTGAAATGTACCAAGCCTAGCGCAAAGGCGACGATCTTTTTCGCAAGTGAAAATTTTCACATACAGCATATTACTTATTTTTCTCTGTTGCCGGCGGTAAGAGACAAAATTTGTGCTTTGCGCGATTTCGACAAAACTTTCGAAAACTCAGGTAGGTAATCCAATCAAAGAGCAAATTAAGTCACGTGAACATTATTTTGCACACATTCCGCACACTTGAGCAAGAAGACCTCCAACCCAAAGATGGCGGAAGCTTGGACTTTCAAAATAAAGACATATTGGTAAATTAATGGAGAGAACGCCAATACATATACGATGTACAAGCCTCCAGATTATTCTTACAGTGTATTTATGATTGCTGCATTACCTGAAATAGCACCCGAGCTCGATATGACAGATGACTTTAAGGCCAAAGTGTCTTTATAGATTTATCTGGGCCGAACTAGTTTTTGTTTGTCTAGATCTAAATGACACAAACATACGATTATTTATCAGTTGGAGGGAACCAGCAAATTGACGAAATGTATAATCATGAAACAGTATTAGAATTAAGGGGATTAGAAATAACAAGTGGATACCTGGCGATCAATATCAAGTATACAAGTCCTTCCCTGTTTGAAAACATCTTCGACAGCTCTTATGCTAAAGGATGTAAGAATAGAAGAACCTAGTTGGCGATGAATATTAAATAAGGTAAAAATATGATGCAGACTTGTCTTAAAATGACACAGTTGCAAATGGTAGTCTAATGTTTATACTGCAAGATAGGTTGTTTCCCACCCTAGTTCTACACATTAGTAACATATATCTATGAAACTAAACATAAAGTCATATAGTGTCATAAACGGTTATATTTCATTTTGGAAGGACTCATACATGGAAAATATCGTTACAGTTTGCTATGTATGCTTCGAGGCGCGGCTAACATTTCGGCTGTAGCTTCGCGAACAATAAAGATCGAAAGGTTGAAATGGTATTGGAAACCAAACATGAACGGTAAATCCCGGATTATCCAAAAACTTTATGGCGTAAATTTGCGTTCGGAATGCAAAAATGACGCTTACACCAGTTTGCCATATTTTTTTCTATTCAACAAATTCCTTTCAAGAACATCTTACAACAATGGCAAACGTTTATGGCAAGATATAAAATTTTTGTTACATCATGGAAAGATAAGTCTATGATAACAGTGGTCAGTATTATTTAAAATCTTTTTCTCTGATGAAAATCCAGTTAATCCTTTTTGAAAAGTAAAGTCGTTGCCCCCTGAAGCCATTTGAAACTCACATGCAGATAACTGTAGAAGCAAATAGTGCATGGGGTACATAGATACAGGAAATATCCTTGTTTCAATAAACCTGCAGTGCATGTTGTCTGACCAATTTACAAATCTTGACATCGTAGCCCCCCGGTATATCTTTGATTTACACTAACTTATACTGCGCCATATGGTGTCTGCAGGGGGCTATGAGTCAAGTCATTTACTGACTGATGCTCACTTGTTAACATTTATCCAGAGAGTGCATATTTTTTGCTTCATTACTTTCGTCTGGGACAGAATTCCAAATCATTGTTGCCTTTGAAGTCGATTTTGAGAAAATGGGTATGAAAACTTGATGAAATCGATTGAAATAAATATATTGCAGAATCAAGTAACTTACCTCGTTCCATACATATTATTACTAAACACTGCATATTCTATAAATTCACCATTGTCGATTTCTTTTTGCATGCTATCCTTAGTTGTGAAATGGTAATCTACAATAGGAAATTGTGTCCGGTATAAAAAATGCATCCATTTAGAAAAATATAACTTAGAAATGGTTTTTCCTACAAAACAAGAACTGCTGTATTTGAAATCTTTTCTGTTGGCAGACATGAATTTACCTCTTGAACCCAGCGAAAACATGAATGAAATCATGCATAGGTTTGCCGAGAAAAAACTAGTTGGTTGGAAAAGTTGCTCTGTCAAACTTAACCAATTCTGTCGAACTAAATCAAGTCAATCTTCGCGCTTCTCATAAGCTAAATGACGCAACTAGGTTCGGCAAATATGAGGCACGACTGGGTCCTACTTATAGTTGACACTGTAAAGTAAGGGGGGGGGGATATCGTTAAAAGCCGATAGAATTGGAGGTCTTCACTTTCTTTGTAAAATGTATTGCCTTATAACTATATATCTTAACTGAAAAATGTTTGATAAATAAAAAAATATATAGTAATATGGAATGAATGATACTCTTGGTTCGTCTGTTTTGCAGTGCTCAATGTCACTTAGACAAAACAGTCTAAATATAACTACTAGAACAGAACTTGAGTGTTGTAACTAAAACTTTCACGCTAAAAGTGGTCATCAGACATTTATCAGATGATCGAATTTACTATGAAACTCTGAGTAACATCTCCCAGGTCTTTTCCGACTAGTAATATCAATGATGGATTATCCTATCTGCTGGTCTCTGAGTAATTCGTTCCACATGCTGAGCTAGTTATTGAAGCGAGCCTGAACTAGTATTGAAAGAGGTAGTGTCAAGGATAACTCGTCGCATAATTGGCTTGATGCAGAACACCCAATTGATATTGATAGACTAGACCATGACTTCCAAGATTATTGACAGGGCTTGCCCAGAGAGCCTTGAGGGCGAATCCCTCCTGATATCCTTACACTCAAATTGCAGTAAAAGAAACTGCAAGGCATCAAAATTCCAAGAAATAACCTTGAAACAGGAAAAAGGCTTTCGCTAGTCAGCTTATACTGAGTGGGACCGTATTACTAATTCAACCAGGGAACTGCCAATCATCCTGCAGTTAAGATAAAACTCCAGGAATTGGACGTAATAAAAACACAACTCCCTGGAAGAACAGCAAATAGGCCCTAACAATGGGAGTACTTTACGTTACAGTGCACTTTCTACACATTCGTGACGATTTTAACTATTTTATTCAAGTAGCATCAAACATAATTACTTTGAAAACAAACGTTACTCAAATTACCTTTTCCGTGAACTTCTCCTGGCCTAGGTAATCGTGTGGTGTCTGTAAAAAACCATAGGAAATAATGATTGTCTGAATGCACTGACTAATATAGAAGTTTTTAGAGTATGGCAGGATTAGAAACGTTGCCGGATGCACGTTGCTGGAAACAGACACTCCATTGAATGTCTTTCATGAAGAGGTGTTCAGGTAATGGTATTCAGAAATGAATTGCACATAAAAGAGTAAGCTAAGTAAATTAAAAACTTTAAAAGTACCACAATTTAATGAACAAGATGCTACCAAAAATTTCATTGACCGTTTTTCTGTTTAAACTCATTACTCCCAGTCTAACAATGATCGACTTACTTAGATTCAACTTGATGCTCAAAATGTTTCAAGCCATAGGCCCTAAATGCCATATTTTCCATTTCGCTTCCAAAGAATTTACCAAGTAGAATATGTTCTTGCAAAATGCTTTACATTTCAATTTCTTTCACTTAACTTTACATGGCTACTGCTATTTATGCTACCGATCAAAGGAGGGCATCATTTGCTTTTTTAAACGATTTGCGTTTTGGGTCTATTGTTTCCCCTTTCCCTCCAATCCCTTCACTATTGTGGATTGATATGTACCTAGCTATAGGTTTATGTGATGATGACAATTTGTTATTCTCGTTTCAGAGTTGTCCGCTTTTTTCTTGGTTATCGGATCCATTGGCAGGGCATTGGGAACAATCGTTTCCTTTAATTTCAGTTAGTTCGAGTTATTCAACAATTAATTTCAAGATTTAATACCTAACTTAAATCATCAGGCTTTTCCGACTTAATCGACTTTAAATCTAAAGAATGAGAGGTGCATCGGCTTATTTGTGTGGAAAGAAAGCTTTTCTTGTCCATCCCCTACCCAGAAATCAACTTGGCTTGTATTTAGTTTCTCAAATTCATCAGTTTGTTAAGCTTTGTCAATCACGCTCCCTATGATGACGAAATGCAGCCCTGATGCTTGATATTTATGAGCATTATGGCTAACAATTTTGGGGAAGTTTTTCATCTGTTTTACAGTTGTTTTTGTAGTTTTCTGGGAAAGAAATTAAATGACAACTAATGAGGGCTGGCAGGAAAGTCAATCGAAGATATATATATGAAATAGTTAATGAATTCATATTGGGTTGAATTATAAACGGAATTTTTTATGAGCCCCATTTGACATAATGGTCCACCGGAAATACCGACGGAATATTAACCAGAGTTTTAATCGCAAAGTTATTGGAAACATTTTGTTCTTCTCATGTCCAAACTTTATACAATTTAGTTTAGCACAAAATCGGCTCGAGGTGGGGCTGATTCAAAAGTCGGTTCTAATGTGTCGGCACTAATCCAAATTTAACGTATCGTAACAATACCACCATAACAGAACAACAACAAAAGACATGATCGGCCTCGTTAAAAATCTAAATAAACTAACATTCATTTATTCATTTGGTCTGGCGCATTAGATCAACGTCTGATTGAAGGTCGCTTCAACGTCGCATAGTCCGATTCTTTCTGCTACTCTAGATAAATTCCGCCCCATTTTATCCATTCTGCTGTATCCCAGCGTTAAGAGGCGTTTTACATAAGCCTTGGATATCGTTTAGAATATGGAGAATAGTTTGCTCTGGATTCATGTGATAACTTTTTAATGTCACTTGAAGACTTTTTAAACTGTTATGCCTTTGGTCTTTTCTTCATCTTTTATGCGACCATCCACAAGCAACTGATATTGATTCAGAGGCGGCCTGGTCCACCCAAACAAAGAGGAATTTTCCCGGTGGCCCCTAAAATTCTGGAAATTTGGGCCTTAAGAATTTTTTATGTACCCACTTTTATCTTCAGCAATTAGTTTCGTTTATAGTTCTACCACACAGAAAAACGCCATCAAGAACTTTTAAAAAAAAGTTGTCTCTGTCTAGTCTGATAAGAAAATTATCTTACGCGAGACACTGAAACCAAATTTTTCTGGATATTGCTTCATGAGTTTTTTAATTATTGTAGATTTTCCACATCCACTTGGACCAGATATAACTATTGATCTTGATTTCCGCATCTCTGAGAAAAAAATTATAAAACAATTATTATTTTACTTAATCTAGAAAAACGGTACACTTTTCGAGTAAAACATTACGCAGAGTTATGAAGGGTTATGAAATGCTATCTTTTGATGTCATAATTTGCGAACAGACCATCTTTTCCAATAGCAATCGCAGAGCATAGATGAAAATCTTCCCTTTACAAATTGAGATCTAGACAACCCAGATGCAAGGGTGTTTACCAAAACTAAGCAAAGCAAAGCTGAAATGAGCAAAAAATAATGCCAAATATAACAATGATGCAAAATCCATCAAAGTAGTTATCAACTAAATCAACAAAAATTGATAAACAAAATAAAGGTTATTTCTAAAGGGAGATTTTCTAGAAATATACAAACAAATCTAAATATAAGCCATGATTCCAAGCACAAATAAAATCAAACAATCAGAAACCTATACTTCATCTGGCATTTCATGCTAATGGTCTTCAATGTGATTGTTACATCCATGTTGCCAGAAGCTTTCTTGAAAACTTGTCATTCTTAAACCAAGATATGGTCTACAGCCTCATAAAGGTGATTTGACTGATAAACATAGTTCAAAGTATCTGTAAGTTATCCTTTGAAAGTTAGAAGACCCACTTAAATAGTTTCTTGGTGTATAATTATTTGCATCAAAAGACATGCATGACTTGAAATTAGACAGAAAAAACTTTTGAGAGTGCGAGCAACCAACTACTGCAGTATCAAATTTTAAGTTGATCTTTACTTGGAGCTGTTTCCACAGCAATTCTTCAGCTAAGAGCAAATTTCTGATAATTTCGAAAGACCAACTTTAAACTCTCCAGGGATTAAAATTACATAACAAAGTTAACATGTTGAAAGGAGAAAGGTCAGAATGAAAATGAAGGAACAGTGTGGTGTACTTGATCGTGTGAGAGAACTTTTGCACCTACTATCATTTATTTCTGACTTAAATTTTGAATTTTTCAATTTTGTTCAAACTTTTATTTGAACAGGATTTTAACATGTAACAGCTTCTGTGTAAGCTCAATTAGTTTATCTGGATAAAAATATATTGTTATTATTATAATTATCATCATTACTATTACTATTAACTTATTTTTCATTTTGAACAGACAAGTTAATTATGCACTAATTTATAAAGGTGAGGTGTATAATTGTATTCTAAATTCTAAATCAGTAAGATGAATGTTTAAATAAAAGAAAAAAAGGGCAAAATAGAATCACTCTAAAAAGGATGAACCAACAAACAATGATAATAAAACATATTCTCAAAGCAATGCATCCCACACATAAAATTTGTCTATTAAAAATCAATAAACAGCTTGGAATCACAAGACTCTATCCATTTCTATTTGTTTGATAATTTGATATCAACATTAAATTTAACATAGTAAGAAGTCAAAGGTATCATGCTAAAATCTAAACAGTTTAACAATCTGATATCAAAATAATTCTCTTGCTACCCACATTAATTTGCCAAAGGGAACTATTCTTAATCTGCATACTGTCCTTTATGTTTTTTTTGCTAGAGACTCTACTTCCTATGGTCACTTGGTGCAAATACTATCTAAAGGAAAACAGCATTACCAGCCACTAAGACTTAGCACCAGGCTTTATCTCTTGCCAAGTATAATAACAGGGGACAGGCTCTGACATGACCTTGTCTTTGTCACTTCCAAACGCAGCTTTTCCTCTTAGAACTAACAGTTGGTTTGAGACTAATCAAAAAATCAATGCCAATCACATGATAAACAAATACATCCTCCCTTTTATTCATGATTAAAACCGTTTCTAAGCCTTTCATATGTTTCTTTCAAAGCATTGTCGAAAATACTGTCCTTGTTATCAGATGGTTTGGTCTTTTTCCACATCTAAAAAGGTCTTCTAGATCGACTCCGAGCTAGGGGCATTGTCTGCATTAATCGACCAACTGATTTTTATCTGTGGGAAAGGGTCTTGTCTTGGGTGGTTTTGTATAATTTTGTACTGCTTTGTGAGCGGTTAAAATATTATCCATGATTGGTTTTAATTTGAATAAGAGGCAATCGTTCTTTCATATTTTGTATTGCGCCACCCCCTTTCCTTTGTACTTTACTAATGAACTATACTCTAGGTATGGATCGTTAAAGGTTCAACTCCCTTTTTCTTATCAAGTTTTTTTTTCTTATAGCATCAATTTTTGTTAGAAAATGGCAAACACATGGTGTCCTGGATATAACGTGCTGCACAAGATAAAAATCCGTCATTGACGATCCAATGGTACTAATTTTTATGCGAGAAACCAACCTCGATAAACGTTTTTTAATAATAAATTTGTATATAAGAAACTAGAAATAGGGCGGCTAAAAAATTGAGATGTAGGTTCCGGGAAAATCAAGAAAATGTAAATCTCTTATAAAAGATAAACACATTGACTCCAGCTTTGGACCACATTTGTACGCCTCTACAATCCGACCCTTGTAGCCCGGTCCTTTAGTAATAATATTTCCAAGAAACAAAAAGATGGCTCTGTCTTGCAAACGCAAACGTGGAATTTGGGTTTTGGTAATCCAATTCCTCTAAAAATTACAACAGAAGTGAGTTTCTAATGCAGAAATTAACTACTAGTGCTGCACCAAAAATGAACGACGATTACGCGGGGAAAAATATGTCTGATTTTGCAAAATCCAGAAAAGTTGTTAACCATCCTCCAGACAAGAAAATGCCGATAGCAAACCTTCCTCACAAGACAATAGAAAATAGGCATGGTTAGGTGTGCCTTGGGAGTCTCGATTGTTTTTCTATTGTTTTCCGAGGACCGTACGATCGTAATATTATCTGAACTTTTTAATTTTGCTGGCATTTCGTTTTAAGAGCAAAGTTGCAAAGCATGAAGCAAGAAGCAATTGAGCTTTTAGGTAAATGTTTAACATTTCCTTGAAGCATCTGTTTGGCAATTTCTTATTGAAGCATTTCATTCAATTAAAGCCAAAATACCAACGGCGTCTCTGCCATGGAAAATCTGAAAATAAACATCTTATGCAGATTTCACTGACATATATAACGTGGTAAAAGCCAGTAAAAATCGCAGATCGGCGAGACTAATGGAGTCCAAAGCCTTTTTGCCTTCAACTGGTCTAGCATACAGGGGAAGAAAATGCTGTTGGTATCAAAGCAATGCTTTGTCTCTGCCTGCTGCCAATAAACAGATGTTCGCTGATTTCAATGCTCGCTGTCCTTGTACTCAACCCCTCCCCCTGTTTCCACAAAACATTTGGCATCATTGGTAACAATGATGTAACTCATGAGTGCATAATTGATACCACAACAGATCAATATCAACAAAAGTTTAAACAATGAAAGGGCACGATGATATTTTCTAAGAAAATTCAGCCTATACCCTAATCAACATGGATAATAATGATAGACTTGTAAATCAGTAAAATTACCTTTGGTTTAGAATAAATACAAGGTCTTGTTACAGTTCTGGTCAAATATTGAAAATAATGAATTTGAAATTATGCAAACCATCAAAATAATTTATTAAAGGCTTATTTTAGCAGGATATAAAATTTAAGATGTCAAAGAATTATCTTCAACAATGCAGTTTATCTAAAATTTCATTAAAAATCACTGGCAATTACTAGTATCTGGTCATTGCTTCAATTAAATAAATAACTTTAGTCAGTGTAGTAATAACAGAGCCTAGTTCTTGAGAATATGATTTGAAATTCATCTCCTTCCAGGGTATCAGATCGCCACCACTAAAACAGCGCAGTCACTTCCTTGAATATAGAAAATTGAGAAGCATTAGCATGTATTATCCTTCGAAATAATAGTTCAATTATATTTGTTATTTTAACTTTAACTGACAGTGTAAGAACATTTATATCCACTGCTAGCAAATGTACTAAAATCATACTTCCGCAAAAACTTTTCCAGTGAATATTTTTGAACCTGCTGAAGTATATCTGCTGAAGATGCACTTTATTTCCACAGCAAAGTGTACTTTTATATATTATTCATCAGGAAATATCTTTGCTTAGTATTGAACACCAAAGTTTGGAAAATCGGGGAAAGCAATTAAGCGTGAATGTAGTTGTCCAGACGTCCTTTGAACGAATACAGAACAGGAAGACTAGAAGACTACCAGTGATGTGATTGCCAGTAAATTAGAAGAAAAACAGCATTTACTTATCACTCAAGACAGGACATACCTTGTCAATAATCGTCTTGAATTCCTCGTAGGCCCTGTCCAGGTCGTCATTCACTATCGTGTAATCATAGGAACCAGGATTCTCCGCTGACAGGAAAAACATAGGTGCATTGAAAAGATGGACACGAGCAGTGTATCAATAACTGAGGTGGTGAGATGGGTGTAAATGCTTTGTAATTGACAATTACTATTTCCGTTTTCACAAGAGCCGCATTCCTTTAATGACGAGTTACACAAGCAGTGACCACAGTTAAAAGGAAAGACATTGTACAGTCGTATCGCCGTATTCTCAAGGTACTTCTTTTGTATTTAGCTCTTGATTTTTCCTGGTAGCATGGACGTCCGTTCCTGTGATATCACGGCAATTGCAGTAAAGCATAGATAGTTAGGAGGGCTAAGAGATAAATGTCATTCGCGGAAGGAAACTTTGACGATAAGAGGAAGGAGATGTGTGCAAAACCTGAAACAGAGAAAGGTGGAGCGGAAGAAGGAATAGAGCAGTCCGGGCAAACTTATGTGCTAAAAATCCGTTTTTCCGTAATGGAAAGAAATCTTGCAAGGTTTTGCTCTGTGCACAACAGTTAAAAGATGGCTTTTATTGACCACATACAGTAACAATTTTGATAGATATTTGGCACTTGTTGAATCATGAATCACCAACAAGCCCTCAGCAATGCAGTCACTAGTTTCGGTTTTTAGGACATCTATGTAAACGAAGAGTCAAAGTACATAGACGATTCCTCATTTTGTCTTGCCCTGAATAACAATGAAATAAACTTGCGAAGCAGTAAGGTGCGCTTTACCATATTTAATTTCTTCTTTTGACGTATCGAGTCGCCGTTGAATTGAATCCTCACTTTCTGTTCCCCGTCCACGCAGCCTCTTTTCCTATAAAGTAAAATTTTAACAAAAATTAAAATTCTGCAAAATGGAGATGTTTAAAAATCAAATATAACATAAACAGCAACACTCCCCCATCCCTTTCAAAATAAGCTTTATTAACAGGCCGCAATATTGACTGTAAGCATTTGCATTCGATTCAAATTTTATACAAAAAGTCACAGCTGTGTGACCTTCAGGTTTGAAGGCATCAGTCAATTCTCATGTGCTTCGTAAATACGCCCGTGTAAATTAGCCACGGTTTCAAAATATCATACGAATTCTTCGTCGTCAACAATAGCAGTGCATTTACGTCCATGATCCAACTACAACATTTCGGTGTATATAGAAGCCCCAAGCCTTAAAATGTCCAATGTTGTAAACTGTGATATTTTTCAATGTTTGTTTTTGGAATGTTTTATTTCATTAGGGATTCAATTTTATAGAGCTATATAGGCTGTATTTTAATAACACGGAATTCAAGCCCTCCAATTTGCAACAACGCTTTACTGATAGCTCAATAGAAAATTCTTAAGATTAATGAGAATGAATCCTCGATGTCAGAGAACAAGGCGATGTGATTTTCATGGGACAAAAAACAGGCAGTCCAATATATAAAGCGTGTGATTTGCTTTCAAATTCATGACACAGACAAAATCATAATTGCAAAAAACCAAAAGATATTTTTTAGCAAATCTATCATCTCACCAATTCCTTCATGCTTGGTGGCTTCACAAATATCAAAAGACAATCTAAATCTGTTTGTTTTATGCTGATGACTCCCTGAAAAGAAAACAATAATATCTTGAAATTCGCAAAAACTATTCGCGCTTTACCAAGCCTAGCGCAAAGGCGACGATCTTTTTCGCAAGTGAAAATTTTTCACATACAGCATATTACTTATTTTTCTCTGTTGCCGGCGGTAAGAGACAAAATTTGTGCTTTGCGCGATTTCGACAAAACTTTCGAAAACTCAGGTAGGTAATCCAATCAAAGAGCAAATTAAGTCACGTGAACATTATTTTGCACACATTCCGCAAACTTGAGCAAGAAGACATCCAGCCCAAAGATGGCGGAAGCTTGGACTTTCAAAATAAAGACATATTGGTAAATTAATGGAGAGAGCGCCAATACATATACGATGTACAAGCCTCCAGATTATTCTTACAGTGTATTTATGATTGCTGCATTCCCTGAAATAGCACCCGAGCTCGATATGACAGATGACTTTAAGGCCAAAGTGTCTTTATAGATTTATCTGGGCCTTACTAGTTTTTGTTTGTCTAGATCTAAATGACACAAACATACGATTGCTTATCAGTTGGAGGGAACCAGCAAATTGGCGAAATGTATAATCATGAAACAGTATTAGAATTAAGGGGATTAGAAATAACAAGTGGATACCTGGCGATCAATATCAAGTATACAAGTCCTTCCCTGTTTGAAAACATCTTCGACAGCTCTTATGCTAAAGGATGTAAGAATAGAAGAACCTAGTTGGCGATGAATTATTAGTTAAGGAAAAAATATTATGCATATTTGACTTAAAATGACAAAGTTGCAAATGGTAGTCGAATGTTTATACTGCAAGATAGATTGTTTTCCACCCGAATTCTACATATTAGTAATACACTAAACATAAAGTCATATAGTGTCATTAACGGTTGTATTTCATTTTATAGCTCAAATTTCACAACCCAAGAGGTAGCGAATACACTCATACATGGAAAATATCGTTACAGTTTGCTATGTTTGTTTCGAGACGCGGCTAACATTTCGGTTGTAGCTTCGCGAACAATAAAGATCGAAAGGTTGAAATGGTATTGGAAACCAAACATGAACGGTAAATCCCGGATTATCCAAAAACTTTATGGCGTAAATTTGCGTTCGGAATGCTAAAATGACGCTTACACCAGTTTGCCATATTTTTTTCTATTCAACAAATTCCTTTCAAGAACATCTTACAACAATAGCAAAAGTTTATGGCAAGATATAAAATTTTTGTTACATCATGGAAAGATAAGTCTATGATAACAGTGGTCAGTATTATTTAAAATCTTTTTCTCTGATGAAAATTCAGTTAATCCTTTTTGAAAAGTAAAGTCGTTGCCCCCTGAAGCCATTTGGAACTCACATGCAGATAACTGTAGAAGCAAATATTGCATGGGGTACATAGATACAGGAAATATCCTTGTTTCAATAAACCTGCAGTGCATGTTGTCTGACCAATTTACAAATCTTGACATCGTAGCCCCCCGGTATATCTTTGATTTACACTAACTTATACTGCGCCATATGGTGTCTGCAGGGGGCTATGAGTCAAGTCATTTACTGACTGATGCTCACTTGTTAACATTTATCCAGAGAGTGCATATTTTTTGCTTCATTACTTTCGTCTGGGACAGAATTCCAAATCATTGTTGCCTTTGAAGTCGATTTTGAGAAAATGGGTATGAAAACTTGATGAAATCGATTGAAATAAACATATTGCAGAATCAAGAAACTCACCTCGTTCCATACATATTATTACTAAACACTGCATATTCTATAAATTCACCATTGTCGATTTCTTTTTGCATGCTATCCTTAGTTGTGAAATGGTAATCTACAATAGGAAATTGGGTCCGGTATAAAAAATGCATCCATTTAGAAAAATATAACTTAGAAATGGTTTTTCCTACAAAACAAGAACTGCTGTATTTGAAATCTTTTCTGTTGGCAGACATGAATTTACCTCTTGAACCCAGCGAAAACATGAATGAAATCATGCATAGGTTTGCCGAGAAAAAACTAGTTGGTTGGAAAAGTTGCTCTGTCAAACTTAACCAATTCTGTCGAACTAAATCAAGTCAATCTTCGCGCTTCTCATAAGCTAAATGACGCAACTAGGTTCGGCAAATATGAGGCACGACTGGGTCCTACTTATAGTTGACACTGTAAAGTAAGGGGGGGGGGGGATATCGTTAAAAGCCGATAGAATTGGAGGTCTTCACTTTCTTTGTAAAATGTATCGCCTTATAACTATATATCTTAACTGAAAAATGTTTGATAAATAAAAAAATATATAGTAATATGGAATGAATGATACTCTTGGTTCGTCTGTTTTGCAGTGCTCAATGTCACTTAGACAAAACAGTCTAAATATAACTACTAGAACAGAACTTGAGTGTTGTAACTAAAACTTTCACGCTAAAAGTGGTCATCAGACATTTATCAGATGATCGAATTTACTATGAAACTCTGAGTAACATCTCCCAGGTCTTTTCCGACTAGTAATATCAATGATGGATTATCCTATCTGCTGGTCTCTGAGTAATTCGTTCCACATGCTGAGCTAGTTATTGAAGCGAGCCTGAACTAGTATTGAAAGAGGTAGTGTCAAGGATAACTCGTCGCATAATTGGCTTGATGCAGAACACCCAATTGATATTGATAGACTAGACCATGACTTCCATGATTATTGACAGGGCTTGCCCAGAGAGCCTTGAGGGCGAATCCCTCCTGATATCCTTACACTCAAATTGCAGAAAAAGAAACTGCAAGGCATCAAAATTCCAAGAAATAACCTTGAAACAGGAAAAAGGCTTTCGCTAGTCAGCTTATACTGAGTGGGACCGTATTACTAATTCAACCAGGGAACTGCCAATCATCCTGCAGTTAAGATAAAACTCCAGGAATTGGACGTAATAAAAACACAACTCCCTGGAAGAACAGCAAATAGGCCCTAACAATGGGAGTACTTTACGTTACAGTGCACTTTCTACACATTCGTGACGATTTTAACTATTTTATTCAAGTAGCATCAAACATAATTACTTTGAAAACAAACGTTACTCAAATTACCTTTTCCGTGAACTTCTCCTGGCCTAGGTAATCGTGTGGTGTCTGTAAAAAACCATAGGAAATAATGATTGTCTGAATGCACTGACTAATATAGAAGTTTTTAGAGTATGGCAGGATTAGAAACGTTGCCGGATGCACGTTGCTGGAAACAGACACTCCATTGAATGTCTTTCATGAAGAGGTGTTCAGGTAATGGTATTCAGAAATGAATTGCACATAAAAGAGTAAGCTAAGTAAATTAAAAACTTTAAAAGTACCACAATTTAATGAACAAGATGCTACCAAAAATTTCATTGACCGTTTTTCTGTTTAAACTCATTACTCCCAGTCTAACAATGATCGACTTACTTAGATTCAACTTGATGCTCAAAATGTTTCAAGCCATAGGCCCTAAATGCCATATTTTCCATTTCGCTTCCAAAGAATTTACCAAGTAGAATATGTTCTTGCAAAATGCTTTACATTTCAATTTCTTTCACTTAACTTTACATGGCTACTGCTATTTATGCTACCGATCAAAGGAGGGCATCATTTGCTTGTTTAAGCGATTTGCGTTTTGGGTCTATTGTTTCCCCTTTCCCTCCAATCCCTTCACTATTGTGGATTGATATGTACCTAGCTATAGGTTTATGTGATGATGACAATTTGTTATTCTCGTTTCAGAGTTGTCCGCTTTTTTCTTGGTTATCGGATCCATTGGCAGGGCATTGGGAACAATCGTTTCCTTTAATTTCAGTTAGTTCGAGCTATTCAACAATTAATTTCAAGATTTAATACCTAACTTAAATCATCAGGCTTTTCCGACTTAATCGACTTTAAATCTAAAGAATGAGAGGTGCATCGGCTTATTTGTGTGGAAAGAAAGCTTTTCTTGTCCATCCCCTACCCAGAAATCAACTTGGCTTGTATTTATTTTCTCAAATTCATCAGTTTGTTAAGCTTTGTCAATCACGCTCCCTATGATGACGAAATGCAGCCCTGATGCTTGATATTTATGAGCATTATGGCTAACAATTTGGGGAAGTTTTTCATCTGTTTTACAGTTGTTTTTGTAGTTTTCTGGGAAAGAAATTAAATGACAACTAATGAGGGCTGGCAGGAAAGTCAATCGAAGATATATATATATATGAAATAGTTAATGAATTCATATTGGGTTGAATTATAAACGGAATTTTTTATGAGCCCCATTTGACATAATGGTCCACCGGAAATACCGACGGAATATTAACCAGAGTTTTAATCGCAAAGTTATTGGAAACATTTTGTTCTTCTCATGTCCAAACTTTATACAATTTAGTTTAGCACAATATCGGCTCGAGGTGGGGCTGATTCAAAAGTCGGTTCTAATGTGTCGGCACTAATCCAAATTTAACGTATCGTAACAATACCACCATAACAGAACAACAACAAAAGACATGATCGGCCTCGTTAAAAATCTAAATAAACTAACATTCATTTATTCATTTGGTCTGGCGCATTAGATCAACGTCTGATTGAAGGTCGCTTCAACGTCGCATAGTCCGATTCTTTCTGCTACTCTAGATAAGTTCCGCCCCATTTTATCCATTCTGCTGTATCCTAGCGTTAAGAGGCGTTTTACATAAGCCTTGGATATCGTTTAGAATATGGAGAATAGTTTGCTCTGGATTCATGTGATAACTTTTTAATGTCACTTGAAGACTTTTTAAACTGTTATGCCTTTGGTTTTTTCTTCATTTTTTATGCGACCATCCACAAGCAACTGATATTGATTCAGAGGCGGCCTGGTCCACCCAAACAAAGAGGAATTTTCCCGGTGGCCCCTAAAATTCTGGAAATTTGGGCCTTAAGAATTTTTTATGTACCCACTTTTATCTTCAGCAATTAGTTTCGTTTATAGTTCTACCACACAGAAAAACGCCATCAAGAACTTTTAAAAAAAAGTTGTCTCTGTCTAGTCTGATAAGAAAATTATCTTACGCGAGACACTGAAACCAAATTTTTCTGGATATTGCTTCATGAGTTTTTTAATTATTGTAGATTTTCCACATCCACTTGGACCAGATATAACTATTGATCTTGATTTCCGCATCTCTGAGAAAAAAATTATAAAACAATTATTATTTTACTTAATCTAGAAAAACGGTACACTTTTCGAGTAAAACATTACGCAGAGTTATGAAGGGTTATGAAATGCTATCTTTTGATGTCATAATTTGCGAACAGACCATCTTTTCCAATAGCAATCGCAGAGCATAGATGAAAATCTTCCCTTTACAAATTGAGATCTAGACAACCCAGATGCAAGGGTGTTTACCAAAACTAAGCAAAGCAAAGCTGAAATGAGCAAAAAATAATGCCAAATATAACAATGATGCAAAATCCATCAAAGTAGTTATCAACTAAATCAACAAAAATTGATAAACAAAATAAAGGTTATTTCTAAAGGGAGATTTTCTAGAAATATACAAACAAATCTAAATATAAGCCATGATTCCAAGCACAAATAAAATCAAACAATCAGAAACCTATACTTCATCTGGCATTTCATGCTAATGGTCTTCAATGTGATTGTTACATCCATGTTGCCAGAAGCTTTCTTGAAAACTTGTCATTCTTAAACCAAGATATGGTCTACAGCCTCATAAAGGTGATTTGACTGATAAACATAGTTCAAAGTATCTGTAAGTTATCCTTTGAAAGTTAGAAGACCCACTTAAATAGTTTCTTGGTGTATAATTATTTGCATCAAAAGACATGCATGACTTGAAATTAGACAGAAAAAACTTTTGAGAGTGCGAGCAACCAACTACTGCAGTATCAAATTTTAAGTTGATCTTTACTTGGAGCTGTTTCCACAGCAATTCTTCAGCTAAGAGCAAATTTCTGATAATTTCGAAAGACCAACTTTAAACTCTCCAGGGATTAAAATTACATAACAAAGTTAACATGTTGAAAGGAGAAAGGTCAGAATGAAAATGAAGGAACAGTGTGGTGTACTTGATCGTGTGAGAGAACTTTTGCACCTACTATCATTTATTTCTGACTTAAATTTTGAATTTTTCAATTTTGTTCAAACTTTTATTTGAACAGGATTTTAACATGTAACAGCTTCTGTGTAAGCTCAATTAGTTTATCTGGATAAAAATATATTGTTATTATTATAATTATCATCATTACTATTACTATTAACTTATTTTTCATTTTGAACAGACAAGTTAATTATGCACTAATTTATAAGGGTGAGGTGTATAATTGTATTCTAAATTCTAAATCAGTAATATGAATGTTTAAACAAAAGAAAAAATGGCAAAATAGAATCATTCTAAAAAGGATGAACCAACAAACAATGATAATAAAAGATATTCTCAAAGCAATGCATCCCACACATATAAATTGTCTATTAAAAATCAATAAACAGCTTGGAATCACAAGACTCTATCCATTTCTATTTGTTTGATAATTTGATATCAACATTAAATTTGACATAGTAAGAAGTCAAAGGTATCATGCTAAAATCTAAACAGTTTAACAATCTGATATCAAAATAATTCTCTTGCTACCCACATTAATTTGCCAAAGGGAACTATTCTTAATCTGCATACTGTCCTTTATGTTTTTTTTGCTAGAGACTCTACTTCCTATGGTCACTTGGTGCAAATACTATCTAAAGGAAAACTGCATTACCAGCCACTAAGACTTAGCACCAGGCTTTATCTCTTGCCAAGTATAATAACAGGGGACAGGCTCTGACATGACCTTGTCCTTGTCACTTCCAAACGCAGCTTTTCCTCTTAGAACTAACAGTTGGTTTGAGACTAATCAAAAAATCAATGCCAATCACATGATAAACAAATACATCCTCCCTTTTATTCATGATTAAAACCGTTTCTAAGCCTTTCATATGTTTCTTTCAAAGCATTGTCGAAAATACTGTCCTTGTTATCAGATGGTTTGGTCTTTTTCCACATCTAAAAAGGTCTTCTAGATCGACTCCGAGCTAGGGGCATTGTCTGCATTAATCGACCAACTGATTTTTATCTGTGGGAAAGGGTCTTGTCTTGGGTGGTTTTGTATAATTTTGTACTGCTTTGTGAGCGGTTAAAATATTATCCATGATTGGTTTTAATTTGAATAAGAGGCAATCGTTCTTTCATATTTTGTATTGCGCCACCCCCTTTCCTTTGTACTTTACTAATGAACTATACTCTAGGTATGGATCGTTAAAGGTTCAACTCCCTTTTTCTTATCAAGTTTTTTTTTCTTATAGCATCAATTTTTGTTAGAAAATGGCAAACACATGGTGTCCTGGATATAACGTGCTGCACAAGATAAAAATCCGTCATTGACGATCCAATGGTACTAATTTTTATGCGAGAAACCAACCTCGATAAACGTTTTTTAATAATAAATTTGTATATAAGAAACTAGAAATAGGGCGGCTAAAAAATTGAGATGTAGGTTCCGGGAAAATCAAGAAAATGTAAATCTCTTATAAAAGATAAACACATTGACTCCAGCTTTGGACCACATTTGTACGCCTCTACAATCCGACCCTTGTAGCCCGGTCCTTTAGTAATAATATTTCCAAGAAACAAAAAGATGGCTCTGTCTTGCAAACGCAAACGTGGAATTTGGGTTTTGGTAATCCAATTCCTCTAAAAATTACAACAGAAGTGAGTTTCTAATGCAGAAATTAACTACTAGTGCTGCACCAAAAATGAACGACGATTACGCGGGGAAAAATATGTCTGATTTTGCAAAATCCAGAAAAGTTGTTAACCATCCTCCAGACAAGAAAATGCCGATAGCAAACCTTCCTCACAAGACAATAGAAAATAGGCATGGTTAGGTGTGCCTTGGGAGTCTCGATTGTTTTTCTATTGTTTTCCGAGGACCGTACGATCGTAATATTATCTGAACTTTTTAATTTTGCTGGCATTTCGTTTTAAGAGCAAAGTTGCAAAGCATGAAGCAAGAAGCAATTGAGCTTTTAGGTAAATGTTTAACATTTCCTTGAAGCATCTGTTTGGCAATTTCTTATTGAAGCATTTCATTCAATTAAAGCCAAAATACCAACGGCGTCTCTGCCATGGAAAATCTGAAAATAAACATCTTATGCAGATTTCACTGACATATATAACGTGGTAAAAGCCAGTAAAAATCGCAGATCGGCGAGACTAATGGAGTCCAAAGCCTTTTTGCCTTCAACTGGTCTAGCATACAGGGGAAGAAAATGCTGTTGGTATCAAAGCAATGCTTTGTCTCTGCCTGCTGCCAATAAACAGATGTTCGCTGATTTCAATGCTCGCTGTCCTTGTACTCAACCCCTCCCCCTGTTTCCACAAAACATTTGGCATCATTGGTAACAATGATGTAACTCATGAGTGCATAATTGATACCACAACAGATCAATATCAACAAAAGTTTAAACAATGAAAGGGCACGATGATATTTTCTAAGAAAATTCAGCCTATACCCTAATCAACATGGATAATAATGATAGACTTGTAAATCAGTAAAATTACCTTTGGTTTAGAATAAATACAAGGTCTTGTTACAGTTCTGGTCAAATATTGAAAATAATGAATTTGAAATTATGCAAACCATCAAAATAATTTATTAAAGGCTTATTTTAGCAGGATATAAAATTTAAGATGTCAAAGAATTATCTTCAACAATGCAGTTTATCTAAAATTTCATTAAAAATCACTGGCAATTACTAGTATCTGGTCATTGCTTCAATTAAATAAATAACTTTAGTCAGTGTAGTAATAACAGAGCCTAGTTCTTGAGAATATGATTTGAAATTCATCTCCTTCCAGGGTATCAGATCGCCACCACTAAAACAGCGCAGTCACTTCCTTGAATATAGAAAATTGAGAAGCATTAGCATGTATTATCCTTCGAAATAATAGTTCAATTATATTTGTTATTTTAACTTTAACTGACAGTGTAAGAACATTTATATCCACTGCTAGCAAATGTACTAAAATCATACTTCCGCAAAAACTTTTCCAGTGAATATTTTTGAACCTGCTGAAGTATATCTGCTGAAGATGCACTTTATTTCCACAGCAAAGTGTACTTTTATATATTATTCATCAGGAAATATCTTTGCTTAGTATTGAACACCAAAGTTTGGAAAATCGGGGAAAGCAATTAAGCGTGAATGTAGTTGTCCAGACGTCCTTTGAACGAATACAGAACAGGAAGACTAGAAGACTACCAGTGATGTGATTGCCAGTAAATTAGAAGAAAAACAGCATTTACTTATCACTCAAGACAGGACATACCTTGTCAATAATCGTCTTGAATTCCTCGTAGGCCCTGTCCAGGTCGTCATTCACTATCGTGTAATCATAGGAACCAGGATTCTCCGCTGACAGGAAAAACATAGGTGCATTGAAAAGATGGACACGAGCAGTGTATCAATAACTGAGGTGGTGAGATGGGTGTAAATGCTTTGTAATTGACAATTACTATTTCCGTTTTCACAAGAGCCGCATTCCTTTAATGACGAGTTACACAAGCAGTGACCACAGTTAAAAGGAAAGACATTGTACAGTCGTATCGCCGTATTCTCAAGGTACTTCTTTTGTATTTAGCTCTTGATTTTTCCTGGTAGCATGGACGTCCGTTCCTGTGATATCACGGCAATTGCAGTAAAGCATAGATAGTTAGGAGGGCTAAGAGATAAATGTCATTCGCGGAAGGAAACTTTGACGATAAGAGGAAGGAGATGTGTGCAAAACCTGAAACAGAGAAAGGTGGAGCGGAAGAAGGAATAGAGCAGTCCGGGCAAACTTATGTGCTAAAAATCCGTTTTTCCGTAATGAAAAGAAATCTTACAAGGTTTTGCTCTGTGCACAACAGTTAAAAGATGGCTTTTATTGACCACATACAGTAACAATTTTAATAGATATTTGGCACTTGTTGAATCATGAATCACCAACAAGCCCTCAGCAATGCAGTCACTAGTTTCGGTTTTTAGGACATCTATGTAAACGAAGAGTCAAAGTACATAGACGATTCCTCATTTTGTCTTGCCCTGAATAACAATGAAATAAACTTGCGAAGCAGTAAGGTGCGCTTTACCATATTTAATTTCTTCTTTTGACGTATCGAGTCGCCGTTGAATTGAATCCTCACTTTCTGTTCCCCGTCCACGCAGCCTCTTTTCCTATAAAGTAAAATTTTAACAAAAATTAAAATTCTGCAAAATGGAGATGTTTAAAAATCAAATATAACATAAACAGCAACACTCCCCCATCCCTTTCAAAATAAGCTTTATTAACAGGCCGCAATATTGACTGTAAGCATTTGCATTCGATTCAAATTTTATACAAAAAGTCACAGCTGTGTGACCTTCAGGTTTGAAGGCATCAGTCAATTCTCATGTGCTTCGTAAATACGCCCGTGTAAATTAGCCACGGTTTCAAAATATCATACGAATTCTTCGTCGTCAACAATAGCAGTGCATTTACGTCCATGATCCAACTACAACATTTCGGTGTATATAGAAGCCCCAAGCCTTAAAATGTCCAATGTTGTAAACTGTGATATTTTTCAATGTTTGTTTTTGGAATGTTTTATTTCATTAGGGATTCAATTTTATAGAGCTATATAGGCTGTATTTTAATAACACGGAATTCAAGCCCTCCAATTTGCAACAACGCTTTACTGATAGCTCAATAGAAAATTCTTAAGATTAATGAGAATGAATCCTCGATGTCAGAGAACAAGGCGATGTGATTTTCATGGGACAAAAAACAGGCAGTCCAATATATAAAGCGTGTGATTTGCTTTCAAATTCATGACACAGACAAAATCATAATTGCAAAAAACCAAAAGATATTTTTTAGCAAATCTATCATCTCACCAATTCCTTCATGCTTGGTGGCTTCACAAATATCAAAAGACAATCTAAATCTGTTTGTTTTATGCTGATGACTCCCTGAAAAGAAAACAATAATATCTTGAAATTCGCAAAAACTATTCGCGCTTTACCAAGCCTAGCGCAAAGGCGACGATCTTTTTCGCAAGTGAAAATTTTTCACATACAGCATATTACTTATTTTTCTCTGTTGCCGGCGGTAAGAGACAAAATTTGTGCTTTGCGCGATTTCGACAAAACTTTCGAAAACTCAGGTAGGTAATCCAATCAAAGAGCAAATTAAGTCACGTGAACATTATTTTGCACACATTCCGCAAACTTGAGCAAGAAGACATCCAGCCCAAAGATGGCGGAAGCTTGGACTTTCAAAATAAAGACATATTGGTAAATTAATGGAGAGAGCGCCAATACATATACGATGTACAAGCCTCCAGATTATTCTTACAGTGTATTTATGATTGCTGCATTCCCTGAAATAGCACCCGAGCTCGATATGACAGATGACTTTAAGGCCAAAGTGTCTTTATAGATTTATCTGGGCCTTACTAGTTTTTGTTTGTCTAGATCTAAATGACACAAACATACGATTGCTTATCAGTTGGAGGGAACCAGCAAATTGACGAAATGTATAATCATGAAACAGTATTAGAATTAAGGGGATTAGAAATAACAAGTGGATACCTGGCGATCAATATCAAGTATACAAGTCCTTCCCTGTTTGAAAACATCTTCGACAGCTCTTATGCTAAAGGATGTAAGAATAGAAGAACCTAGTTGGCGATGAATTATTAGTTAAGGAAAAAATATTATGCATATTTGACTTAAAATGACAAAGTTGCAAATGGTAGTCGAATGTTTATACTGCAAGATAGATTGTTTTCCACCCGAATTCTACATATTAGTAATACACTAAACATAAAGTCATATAGTGTCATTAACGGTTGTATTTCATTTTATAGCTCAAATTTCACAACCCAAGAGGTAGCGAATACACTCATACATGGAAAATATCGTTACAGTTTGCTATGTATGCTTCGAGGCGCGGCTAACATTTCGGCTGTAGCTTCGCGAACAATAAAGATCGAAAGGTTGAAATGGTATTGGAAACCAAACATGAACGGTAAATCCCGGATTATCCAAAAACTTTATGGCGTAAATTTGCGTTCGGAATGCTAAAATGACGCTTACACCAGTTTGCCATATTTTTTTCTATTCAACAAATTCCTTTCAAGAACATCTTACAACAATGGCAAACGTTTATGGCAAGATATAAAATTTTTGTTACATCATGGAAAGATAAGTCTATGATAACAGTGGTCAGTATTATTTAAAATCTTTTTCTCTGATGAAAATCCAGTTAATCCTTTTTGAAAAGTAAAGTCGTTGCCCCCTGAAGCCATTTGAAACTCACATGCAGATAACTGTAGAAGCAAATAGTGCATGGGGTACATAGATACAGGAAATATCCTTGTTTCAATAAACCTGCAGTGCATGTTGTCTGACCAATTTACAAATCTTGACATCGTAGCCCCCCGGTATATCTTTGATTTACACTAACTTATACTGCGCCATATGGTGTCTGCAGGGGGCTATGAGTCAAGTCATTTACTGACTGATGCTCACTTGTTAACATTTATCCAGAGAGTGCATATTTTTTGCTTCATTACTTTCGTCTGGGACAGAATTCCAAATCATTGTTGCCTTTGAAGTCGATTTTGAGAAAATGGGTATGAAAACTTGATGAAATCGATTGAAATAAATATATTGCAGAATCAAGTAACTTACCTCGTTCCATACATATTATTACTAAACACTGCATATTCTATAAATTCACCATTGTCGATTTCTTTTTGCATGCTATCCTTAGTTGTGAAATGGTAATCTACAATAGGAAATTGGGTCCGGTATAAAAAATGCATCCATTTAGAAAAATATAACTTAGAAATGGTTTTTCCTACAAAACAAGAACTGCTGTATTTGAAATCTTTTCTGTTGGCAGCAAGAATTTACCTCTTGAACCCAGCGAAAACATGAATGAAATCATGCATAGGTTTGCCGAGAAAAAACTAGTTGGTTGGAAAAGTTGCTCTGTCAAACTTAACCAATTCTGTCGAACTAAATCAAGTCAATCTTCGCGCTTCTCATAAGCTAAATGACGCAACTAGGTTCGGCAAATATGAGGCACGACTGGGTCCTACTTATAGTTGACACTGTAAAGTAAGGGGGGGGGGGGATATCGTTAAAAGCCGATAGAATTGGAGGTCTTCACTTTCTTTGTAAAATGTATCGCCTTATAACTATATATCTTAACTGAAAAATGTTTGATAAATAAAAAAATATATAGTAATATGGAATGAATGATACTCTTGGTTCGTCTGTTTTGCAGTGCTCAATGTCACTTAGACAAAACAGTCTAAATATAACTACTAGAACAGAACTTGAGTGTTGTAACTAAAACTTTCACGCTAAAAGTGGTCATCAGACATTTATCAGATGATCGAATTTACTATGAAACTCTGAGTAACATCTCCCAGGTCTTTTCCGACTAGTAATATCAATGATGGATTATCCTATCTGCTGGTCTCTGAGTAATTCGTTCCACATGCTGAGCTAGTTATTGAAGCGAGCCTGAACTAGTATTGAAAGAGGTAGTGTCAAGGATAACTCGTCGCATAATTGGCTTGATGCAGAACACCCAATTGATATTGATAGACTAGACCATGACTTCCAAGATTATTGACAGGGCTTGCCCAGAGAGCCTTGAGGGCGAATCCCTCCTGATATCCTTACACTCAAATTGCAGTAAAAGAAACTGCAAGGCATCAAAATTCCAAGAAATAACCTTGAAACAGGAAAAAGGCTTTCGCTAGTCAGCTTATACTGAGTGGGACCGTATTACTAATTCAACCAGGGAACTGCCAATCATCCTGCAGTTAAGATAAAACTCCAGGAATTGGACGTAATAAAAACACAACTCCCTGGAAGAACAGCAAATAGGCCCTAACAATGGGAGTACTTTACGTTACAGTGCACTTTCTACACATTCGTGACGATTTTAACTATTTTATTCAAGTAGCATCAAACATAATTACTTTGAAAACAAACGTTACTCAAATTACCTTTTCCGTGAACTTCTCCTGGCCTAGGTAATCGTGTGGTGTCTGTAAAAAACCATAGGAAATAATGATTGTCTGAATGCACTGACTAATATAGAAGTTTTTAGAGTATGGCAGGATTAGAAACGTTGCCGGATGCACGTTGCTGGAAACAGACACTCCATTGAATGTCTTTCATGAAGAGGTGTTCAGGTAATGGTATTCAGAAATGAATTGCACATAAAAGAGTAAGCTAAGTAAATTAAAAACTTTAAAAGTACCACAATTTAATGAACAAGATGCTACCAAAAATTTCATTGACCGTTTTTCTGTTTAAACTCATTACTCCCAGTCTAACAATGATCGACTTACTTAGATTCAACTTGATGCTCAAAATGTTTCAAGCCATAGGCCCTAAATGCCATATTTTCCATTTCGCTTCCAAAGAATTTACCAAGTAGAATATGTTCTTGCAAAATGCTTTACATTTCAATTTCTTTCACTTAACTTTACATGGCTACTGCTATTTATGCTACCGATCAAAGGAGGGCATCATTTGCTTTTTTAAACGATTTGCGTTTTGGGTCTATTGTTTCCCCTTTCCCTCCAATCCCTTCACTATTGTGGATTGATATGTACCTAGCTATAGGTTTATGTGATGATGACAATTTGTTATTCTCGTTTCAGAGTTGTCCGCTTTTTTCTTGGTTATCGGATCCATTGGCAGGGCATTGGGAACAATCGTTTCCTTTAATTTCAGTTAGTTCGAGTTATTCAACAATTAATTTCAAGATTTAATACCTAACTTAAATCATCAGGCTTTTCCGACTTAATCGACTTTAAATCTAAAGAATGAGAGGTGCATCGGCTTATTTGTGTGGAAAGAAAGCTTTTCTTGTCCATCCCCTACCCAGAAATCAACTTGGCTTGTATTTAGTTTCTCAAATTCATCAGTTTGTTAAGCTTTGTCAATCACGCTCCCTATGATGACGAAATGCAGCCCTGATGCTTGATATTTATGAGCATTATGGCTAACAATTTTGGGGAAGTTTTTCATCTGTTTTACAGTTGTTTTTGTAGTTTTCTGGGAAAGAAATTAAATGACAACTAATGAGGGCTGGCAGGAAAGTCAATCGAAGATAT
This sequence comes from Catostylus mosaicus, assembly GCA_964019065.1. NCBI lineage: Eukaryota > Metazoa > Cnidaria > Scyphozoa > Rhizostomeae > Catostylidae > Catostylus > Catostylus mosaicus. The sequence goes on along the minus strand of OZ025188.1, from coordinate 7,469,225 downwards.
ATATATGAAATAGTTAATGAATTCATATTGTGTTGAATTATAAACGGAATTTTTTATGAGCCCCATTTGACATAATGGTCCACCGGAAATACCGACGGAATATTAACCAGAGTTTTAATCGCAAAGTTATTGGAAACATTTTGTTCTTCTCATGTCCAAACTTTATACAATTTAGTTTAGCACAATATCGGCTCGAGGTGGGGCTGATTCAAAAGTCGGTTCTAATGTGTCGGCACTAATCCAAATTTAACGTATCGTAACAATACCACCATAACAGAACAACAACAAAAGACATGATCGGCCTCGTTAAAAATCTAAATAAACTAACATTCATTTATTCATTTGGTCTGGCGCATTAGATCAACGTCTGATTCAAGGTCGCTTCAACGTCGCATAGTCCGATTCTTTCTGCTAATCTAGATAAATTCCGCCCCATTTTATCCATTCTGCTGTATCCCAGCGTTAAGAGGCGTTTTACATAAGCCTTGGATATCGTTTAGAATATGGAGAATAGTTTGCTCTGGATTCATGTGATAACTTTTTAATGTCACTTGAAGACTTTTTAAACTGTTATGCCTTTGGTCTTTTCTTCATCTTTTATGCGACCATCCACAAGCAACTGATATTGATTCAGAGGCGGCCTGGTCCACCCAAACAAAGAGGAATTTTCCCGGTGGCCCCTAAAATTCTGGAAATTTGGGCCTTAAGAATTTTTTATGTACCCACTTTTATCTTCAGCAATTAGTTTCGTTTATAGTTCTACCACACAGAAAAACGCCATCAAGAACTTTTAAAAAAAAGTTGTCTCTGTCTAGTCTGATAAGAAAATTTTCTTACGCGAGACACTGAAACCAAATTTTTCTGGATATTGCTTCATGAGTTTTTTAATTATTGTAGATTTTCCACATCCACTTGGACCAGATATAACTATTGATCTTGATTTCCGCATCTCTGAGAAAAAAATTATAAAACAATTATTATTTTACTTAATCTAGAAAAACGGTACACTTTTCGAGTAAAACATTACGCAGAGTTATGAAGGGTTATGAAATGCTATCTTTTGATGTCATAATTTGCGAACAGACCATCTTTTCCAATAGCAATCGCAGAGCATAGATGAAAATCTTCCCTTTACAAATTGAGATCTAGACAACCCAGATGCAAGGGTGTTTACCAAAACTAAGCAAAGCAAAGCTGAAATGAGCAAAAAATAATGCCAAATATAACAATGATGCAAAATCCATCAAAGTAGTTATCAACTAAATCAACAAAAATTGATAAACAAAATAAAGGTTATTTCTAAAGGGAGATTTTCTAGAAATATACAAACAAATCTAAATATAAGCCATGATTCCAAGCACAAATAAAATCAAACAATCAGAAACCTATACTTCATCTGGCATTTCATGCTAATGGTCTTCAATGTGATTGTTACATCCATGTTGCCAGAAGCTTTCTTGAAAACTTGTCATTCTTAAACCAAGATATGGTCTACAGCCTCATAAAGGTGATTTGACTGATAAACATAGTTCAAAGTATCTGTAAGTTATCCTTTGAAAGTTAGAAGACCCACTTAAATAGTTTCTTGGTGTATAATTATTTGCATCAAAAGACATGCATGACTTGAAATTAGACAGAAAAAACTTTTGAGAGTGCGAGCAACCAACTACTGCAGTATCAAATTTTAAGTTGATCTTTACTTGGAGCTGTTTCCACAGCAATTCTTCAGCTAAGAGCAAATTTCTGATAATTTCGAAAGACCAACTTTAAACTCTCCAGGGATTAAAATTACATAACAAAGTTAACATGTTGAAAGGAGAAAGGTCAGAATGAAAATGAAGGAACAGTGTGGTGTACTTGATTGTGTGAGAGAACTTTTGCACCTACTATCATTTATTTCTGACTTAAATTTTGAATTTTTCAATTTTGTTCGAACTTTTATTTGAACAGGATTTTAGCATGTAACAGCTTCTGTGTAAGCTCAATTAGTTTATCTGGATAAAAATATATTGTTATTATTATAATTATCATCATTACTATTACTATTAACTTATTTTTCATTTTGAACAGACAAGTTAATTATGCACTAATTTATAAGGGTGAGGTGTATAATTGTATTCTAAATTCTAAATCAGTAATATGAATGTTTAAATAAAAGAAAAAATGGCAAAATAGAATCATTCTAAAAAGGATGAACCAACAAACAATGATAATAAAAGATATTCTCAAAGCAATGCATCCCACACATATAAATTGTCTATTAAAAATCAATAAACAGCTTGGAATCACAAGACTCTATCCATTTCTATTTGTTTGATAATTTGATATCAACATTAAATTTGACATAGTAAGAAGTCAAAGGTATCATGCTAAAATCTAAACAGTTTAACAATCTGATATCAAAATAATTCTCTTGCTACCCACATTAATTTGCCAAAGGGAACTATTCTTAATCTGCATACTGTCCTTTATGTTTTTTTTGCTAGAGACTCTACTTCCTATGGTCACTTGGTGCAAATACTACCTAAAGGAAAACTGCTTTACCAGCCACTAAGACTTAGCACCAGGCTTTTTTTTGCCTAAAAACCATTAGCCATGTGATTAATAAGCATTCTTCTGGCCATTAAAGCAACTTTTGTAAACTCTTTACAGCTTATTTCAATTGCTTATGTTCCAGGATTCTCTTTCAAAAAAGATCTTAGACATTGATTAATCATACAGCTAACAGCCTGTGCAAAAAATAATGCTTGTTGTCTTGACTTCCATCTTCTTCAATTTTAAAATTAAAAGAGTTGTGTCATGGACCCTACAATCTACAATGGTGTGTAAAGGATTTAGACAGTTTAAATTCCTTATGTGGGTTGTAACTGCAAACTCTCTACCTGCTTGAAGGAGCTGCAAAACTACTTGCAGTTGAGTACACTTGTCAAGATACAAACCCTTTCTGAATATCTCTGAGAAGAGAAAGGAAGAGAAGAGAAGAGAAATGAAGAACAGAACTTCATTCTGTTCCTTCTTAGGTTGTATGGAGAAAATAGTAAGCTATTCTGCCTGAAAAGGAAGACTATGCACACTGTCATATCACCAGTTATTACACATGGAGCAGAGACTTAACAACCACCCGAAGGACAAATTAGTTGTCAATTGAAGAAGTATTGAGAAAGCAACAATCTGCATCACAAAGCTATAGAGACAATACAAAAAGCAAGGACTTGACAGCAAGTACAAAAGTGGAGGATGTCATTCAGAAAGCAGTTAAAGCAAAAGGCAAGTGGACAGGAGACATGAATAAAGAAACATTTATGGGCCAAGCTTGACAAAATCTTGCATGCACTAACAGTCCTGCACCTCAGGTGCAGGTGCATACAAGCCATCAAAAATCGTAGGGTGTGCCACCACTACACAATGGGTACTGTTCCACAAACATAAAAAAACAATTTGTAGGGGATGTCCAGGTGCGCTATCTAAGGCATTTGAGGATTATCTTGGGTGCACCATGTTGCAATACTCTACATTCTGGCCAATTAGACAGAAAGAGAGCAAAAGATAAAAAAGGAGAGATGAGATCAAGAAGAAAGCATGCAGTATGTGAGTATGTGAACTCAGGATAGTGATGAGTGGAGGAAGATATGGAGGCCATCCAACCCCAAACCACCAGCAGTAGAGTGATAAGCTACAGATGGTGTTGATGATGATTATATGTGTTATAATATCTAACGTGTCATACTATTGCATGGTAAAAAAGGGAAAATTGCAAGATCTTTAGAGCTTCACCTTGTTAAATAATTCAAAGATTGGACCATGCCCCAGTCACATGAAGTTGATTCATATCACTGTCCAATGAATTGGACAAGACTTGTAGATTGAATGTGAAAACATGTTTCCTGATGATCAACTGACCAATTAGAACCAAGACGGATGAGTCTTAGAAGGCATTTTTGATGGGACAAAATAAATATAATTTGAGTGTTTTACATGTGCTATCATTAACTTTTCAGATCATTGGTCCAAATTAATCGTGTCCATGCTGCTCTATGCCTGTTGTCACAAAATGAATTATTAATCTTAAATATTATTGATGCTTTGTAATCGTAATTTTCTCTAAAATTATGACAGGTCCAACAGATCTTTTCACAAATCTTTTCAAATTATACTGATGACAAATTAAAGAGAATTTCACTGGGTAGTCCTTTTATCATTGATGTTTTTGAAGGGGACAAAATATATTGATGATAATAAAAGTTTAAAATTAAAAAGCCCTTTACACAATGTTTTGAAATTTCATGAAAGGATTTTAAGTGAATGCATATCATTTGATACGCTTTGAAGGTAGATCTTTAATTTAAGCTAAAAAAATTTGTGACTGATTCTCATTGTAAATGGACGATTATTAATATTTCATAGATAATTCAAGAAGTTCAAGAATTGGCTGGTAGAATAAAAACCATCAGGTGAACCAAACAAAAAAGAAAAGGGCAATGTATACTAGTAAAACTTTAAGAGTAGAATGAAAAAGGTCACATTTTAACAAGAGCAGATTCTCAATACTTTAGTATCAGTTTGAAATGTTGGGACAGAAAAAATCTAATATGATAAAGGTTGTTTTGTCAAAATTTGATGATAATTTGTTCTCATCAAGCCATTTTTGCTTTACTGGTGACAGTTGTTTGCTAAGCTTAGTTGGAAGGATTGTCAGTCTTGCATTAAATATTGTATGTGTCATAAACACAATAAGGAAGCGTTATCTTTTCGGATACATTAGGCAGATTCTTGAGATGAATAAGAATAAGAAAAGAAAAGTAGAAAGAAGAAAACCAGAAACATTTCAAATTTGTTCGTTAATCCTGGTTTCCCAGTACATTTAATCCAATAAACAGATTTTGGAAATTGCTTCCTTCAACCACCGTTTGTACATTCTTGTACAAAAGCATCACAGCATGACCTCAAAACACTACTACTTCACCTTCATGTAAATTCACTCATGAAAACCAAAAACCTTACCTTCAGGTCCAATTCTGTAATGTCTGCAATTCAATAAAGCCGGCTTGCCAAATATGCAATGGCCAGTGTTGCCACGTTGGAATATTCTTGCCACGAATCCTAAAAAATGGGGTGCAGAGCTACGTAGGTTATTCAATTCCCGCACAATGCAAAAGTCGGCCTTCGGAAATAAATGAATCATAGCTGTGTTCATGGAGACAACCACCTGCTCAACAACCACCCACAAGTATTGCTCCTTCGCAACGCATATGTTGTAGACGGAGGGGGAGCATGGTCACCAAGAGAGGGATTTTATGGGACATAGTCCAATTTTTCGCGTAGATTACGATTCTGGATGTTGATTTGGCGATTGAGGGGGCTTTTTGGAGAAACAGGGGGTCAAAGGCTAGAAATAGGCCACATAGGCTTATTTCAAGAACATGAACGCCGGAGAGAAGCTTAGTTTACACACAAGCCTTTTTAGGTAAACTTTGTTGGTAGATTGCGATTGTTAATGTTTATTAGGTGGTTGAAGTGGTTTTTAAGAGAAAACGGGAGGGGGCGAAGGCCAAAAAATGCTCGGAAACTAACATTTAAGCTATGGAAATGCAATTAAGTTTACACCTTATAAGACCATCTGATTTAAAGATGTTCAATGCTTATACTACGAATTTAAGTGATTCTTGGGATATTAGGGGGCTTTTTGAGGTACAGAGGGCAAAAGCCTAAACATTCTCAGATGTTGAATATTTACATTAGGAAAATGCAAGGTTTTTTAATTGGTTAAAGCATCGGATTCACAAATTTTATTCATATAGAAAATGGACCTGAATAAATTGGGAGGTTTAGAGGACTTACTAGAGATACAGGATGGTAACAGTTCAAGGTTTAACTAAGGGAGTGACTCTTCTGCAAGTCAGTTTGAGGTGCAGTTTGAGCAAATTGCGAAAAAGATAACTTTTAATCCTGCAAAGTTTAACTTATATACAAGACAGACCATATCATTTGCTGCATAAATGTTGCTCAAAGATGCTGTTTGATGCACCAAGTGCCGCTTTTTCTTCTTTTTTTTATCTTTCGGCTTTTCCCTATTCGGGGTCGCCACGACGCATCCTTTTCTTCCACACCACCCTGTCATCATTGTCTCCTAAACCACTCCTTTCACCCTCATGTCCTCGCTCACCACGTCCATACATTGTCTTTTGGTTTTCCTCTACGCCTCCTTCCCGGTAACGCCATTCCCAGCACCCTTCGTCCCACATATTGCTCTTCCTTCCTCCTGACATGCCCGTACCACCTGAGTCGCAGCCCTCTCAGCTTGTCACCCAACTTCGCAATTCCAGCCGTCCCTCTGATGTACCTATTCCAACTACCTTTCTGTCACTGGTACCGCCTCCATCCCATACAACATTGCTGGTCTCACTACACTTGCGTACATCTTCCCCATGATCCGAGCTTCGAGCTTCTAGTCGCACAGCACCCAAGAGGTCCTTCGCAAACCCATCCAACCTGCCTGTATCCTCTTTGCCACCTCTCCTGCAAAGCTTCCATCAGCACTGACCATAGAACCCAAGTACTGGAAGTGCTCCATCTTCTCATTATCTCTCCCTGCAGTTTCACTTCTTCATCCAGATCTTCTTCTGCTTTCAGGTACTCTGTTTTTGTACGCATATCCCCAGGGCAAGCTTCTCCAGTGCGTTTCTCCATTGCTCTAGTGCCTCTTCCAGTCCCCTTCAATCCTCTCTACTCGGCACGATATTGTCTGCAAACAACATGTCCCAAGGCGCTTCTTCACTGATGTCTTCCGAGTGCTGATCCCTGGTGCAGTCTGGCACCCACCTCAAACTCCTCCGTCAACCAAGCCGCACTCCTTACTGCCGTTTTCGTTCTATCGTACATGTCCTTTGTGACTTTGACATAGCATTCAGGTGATCCAGCTAGAAGCAAACATTCCCAAAGTTCTTCTCTCGACACTTGATCATACGCTTTCTAGAGGTCAATAAAGACACAGTGCAATGCCTTCTGGCCTTTTCTCCACTTCTCCAGCCAACAACACCCGCAGACTAAAAATCACATCCACCGTGCTTCTTCCTGGCATGAAACCGAATTGTTGTTCACAAATCTGTATCTCCCTCCGCAGCCTTGCTTCACTTACTCTTTCCCACAGCTTCATGGTGTTACTCAGCAACTTTATAACTAGGTAGTTACCACACTCTTTGATGTCGCCTTTGCCTTTGTACAATGGCACCAATACACTCTTTCTTCAATCTGCTGCATCGGTTCGCCCTGGAGTAGCTTGTTGAACAGCCCCATGAGAAACTCCAGGCCTATTCCGCCAATGGCCAACCATGCTTCAACCAGTACCAAGTGCTGCTGAAGGGGCAATATATATAAATTTACAATACATTCTCTTCACAGCTCATTGTCCAAGAAATCCACCCCATTAGCTTTCTCCGGGTCTGAAATTTCATTTTCACTTGCATTATTCTCTCTATTGATGAAGAGTTAAGATATATGATAACAACAAATTGAACAGGAAATAACCTCAACGAGTGCTCGCAAATTGCAGCTTCTTAGAGTTAACGAAGGTACTGAGGAGCATACTATTGTTTTGGACAGCTATGCGATCGTTCATGAATCAAAGTTGAACGAGCTAATCAGTTCTTTGCTGTGCCGAGCTTGTATGAATCCTCGAGTATCATTCAACATCAAATGGGCTTTGGCTTTGCCACAATATGTGGATTTGTTTGTAAACATTGTGAGGCCAGTAAGAAAAAGATTTGTGCAGCAAAATTGATCATCCAGGCTCTAGGTTTAATATCAACTTCCATGCAGTGTTTGCATTAAGAAAATTGCGAAAATTCCTCTGGAGGCTCTGCTAATGCTGGTGTGCTACAAGGTTATGTCAATGATCAGTTGAGCAACACAAGCTCTGGTACACCACTGTTCTTAACAAATGGGGACAGTAAAGCCTTTGATGATGTTGTTGCCATGAATGTTTATGGTGACTATGTAACAATTCAAAAGGAGGATTGCATAAATCATGTTGCAAAGAAAAACGGAACTGCTATATGCAACTTAGCTGATTCAATGAAGGCAACAAAGCAATCAATATCTGGAAAGGAGAAGTCAACAAAAGAAAAAATTGGAAAAATTCAAAATTTATATGGGCGTGCCATCAAAGAGTATTCATCCGATGTTGATTTGTTACAAAAACGTATCATGGGCATCCATCTGCATTTGTCATCGATAGACAATAGTTCTCTTGGTGTTTGTGGCAAAGGTCTCTAGCAAAATCTGACGAGCAAGGGCCTCACAATGATCACGAAATTCCCCCACCCAACATTGGCCAAAAAGTCCCGATCTTTAAGCGTCTCTCAGAAAAAGATCTGTTAGATAGATGTGCCAGAGCCATGACCCAAAACAATTATGAGTCATTTCATCAACTAATCTGGAAGTTTTGCTTAAAATCACTTTATGTAGGAAGGAGAACAATGGAAACTGCCGTAACCCTTGCAATGTGCCAGTTTGCTATGGAAGCAACATTCAATATCACCTTTTGTAAGGTTTTGGGGTTGAGGCCAAAGCAGAACTTGGAAATTTCAGCTTTGAAAAGAAACGAAGCAAGGACAAATAAGGCCCAAAAAGCATTAAGCAAAAATTTTAAAGACAGAAGAAAGAAGCAAAAATTTAAGAAAGGTACAAATAAGCGCCAACCTAAAGATGTTGAAGGTGCTACTTATGCTGCAGGTGGCTTCAATAGATGATAAAAATTATTATAAACACTTTAACATGACTGAGAATGGTCCATAAAACATTAAACTTTGAAATAAGGGGTTAAGCTTGAAATTGGGATTGTGAACTTTTGATTTTCATATTGCTATCACACATTTATATCCTTTGTTATGTTTAGGTTTCGTTTTCTCCATATCAAGATTTCACGGTAGTTGTAGTGTTTAGTGCGTGCAATATTTTTACATAGAATAAGAAAGGCAGGATAACTATATATCATTGTAATCCTTGATAGATGGAGAGTGAACTTTAGCATTTTTGTTTGAGATCAAAGACTGTACAACCAGCATTTTGCAACTTGCAAAAGTCTCTTCCATATGCGAAAACATCAATTGTGAGAAAAACTGAAATACAAAAAAAATTCAGCCTAATTGAAAAAAAAGACCCAAAGTTCATTCTCCTCCTTCTTAGGAGTAGCTTGATATATAGCTTGCTCATGTTTTTCTAGCATCCTCATAATATTGCAGCTACTAAGCAGTAGTACTTTTGTTACATTGTTAACTCGTTACCATGGCAACGGATAGTGATAATTTAATTATTCTTAAATTAAAAGTTAGATTATAAAACTACTTAACTATGCCAAATTTGAGAGTCATACCTTGTAAACTTATAGAAAAAGCTATTTGGAGGAGTCAACCCCCTTAATTCAGGTTGGGGGGGGGGGGGCTGTCACCAAAATTTTATTACATTTACAAAAGTTGGTCAACAAAGCTCCAAAAAGACCGCACCAGAATTCGCCAGTTGAAAAACTTACTTGCTATGTCATTTTTGACAGCCATTTGGCCCAAAATAAAAGAAACTGAAAAAGGTCGGTACAGATAGAGTGCACATAGCTCTAGGGGGGTCTCCCTAGGGAGAACGATCGCACTTTCGCCCTGCAAAAATCACTCTTTGCCCTTCAAAAATTGTGAAAATTGTCTAACAGCGCCTAAATTTGCCCTTTAAAAAGACAATATCTTCATAATTGGGAGGGTAAACCAGCCCATTCTCAAATCTCCTGAATGTAAAACTTTGTAACCCCTTGGTGTAAGGAATGTTTATGGTAAATGTTCTGATCTGCCATGCAGCAGAAAGAATAGTTAGTAGTATGTTATTGAGTGTTTGTAACATTGAGTGCTATTGAGGTTGTCTCGCCAACGTGATCACTTAGTTTCGAGCATTATTTATTATTATTATTATCTATTTATTTACAGTAGGCGCCTAAAATAGCTACATGATAAAGCTAATTAAAGCCTACTACAAAGTAAAATTGTTTAAAATAAAACAGAGAAATATAAATACATCTAAAATAATAATTAGTTAAATATAAATATATATATACAGATTAAAAATGTTGAAATGTTTTTTTTAGTATTTTTAGTATTTGCGATGGCATTCACTCTTTCAAAAACCCAACCTGAGCCAAAAAAGGCCTACACAGTCGACAGTTACATTCCTCTCCTTTCCAGGATTTTATTCTCCTTTTAAGGCTGGAGAGGGTATCTGATTGCTTCATGTCATTGGGAAGTGCCTGCCACAATCTACTCCCCAGAAACGAAACTGTCTCTAGGACATATGTTAAATCACTAGTTTTCGTGTGATCTAACGCGTGAGTTCAGCCACTGTTTGTGGCTACAAAATAAATCTAGGAATATGGAAAACACTTACGACCTCCAACTAGGCTTTCTTCGTCAACGGCTTCGACAGGCAACCGGCAAGAACGACACGTCTATTCTCGTAACAAAACTTGAAAACTATTTATACTTATAAAACTAATTACTTCTAAACTACCTTATCAGTTCTTCGTCGAGCTCGGCTCTCTGGACCTTGATCTTCGTCTTCGTCTTCGTCTTCGTCTCGACTATAAGGTTCGACTCTTTTTTTCTAACTTACTACTTCGTTTTATATATATGTTTTACTTCTACTTTAAAAATAAAAGATCCAAATATGGTAATAAAAATTATGCTTGTTCACATAGTCATCTCTGACGTAAGCATTACGTAATCCATGTTATTAGACGTTATTGTTATGTCTCTAGGGCTTGTTGTCATAACATAACCCCCCTCTTTAGAGTCAAGCCTCCTGGCTTGCTTTCATGGAACAGGCACAATTTGAGCAGGCGTATGAGAGTCTTCTGGCCGGGTTATTGGCAAGTCAGTAACACGACGTGTAACCGTCTTAACTTTGCTGTCAGCATTTGGTCGCACCCTATTGGATGGGGTCGTACTTTCGAAGCTGTCCGGTGGCAAATCGGAATCTGATAAGTCAGGCGATGTTTCAATGGAAGACGGCTCACAAACTGGGCGATCTGACGGGTCAAAATAAAGTTTCATTCGATTTGCGTGGACTGGTACCGACACCGGACGATTATCCATAGTTCGGAGTTTAAAATGTACCGGCGATAATTTGGCTGTAACACGATAAGGACCGTGATAGTTATGAGCGAGTTTTTTAGACAAGCCTTTCCGATTTTTGGGCGTATAAACCCATACTTTGGAACGATATCGAACGGAACAGGAGCAGTGTGTTTGTCGTATTGCAGCTTCATTCGTTGCTGAGCGAGCTGGGTGTTTGACTCGATAATTTTCTGTGATTCTTCCAGATTCGAAACAATGCGAGCGCGTAGTTCAGCGACGGAGCTAGAGACATTTGAGTCGGGCAACAACAAAGTGACATCTAACGGAAGGCGTGGTTCGCGACCGTAAAGAAGATAAAATGGTGATTCTCCAGTAGTGGCGTTTGGCGAGACACGATACGCGAAAAGGACAAGAGGTAGATGTTTGTCCCAGTCTTTCTGATGTGTACTGACGTACATGCTGAGACCTTCGCACAACGTAGCATTAAAACGTTCCACTAACCCATCTGTTTGCGGGTGATACGCGGTAGTATGCAGACGGCGAGTATTCATAATTTGACATACGGACTGGACGACAGATGCCAGAAAATTCGAGCCACGATCGGACAGCAGTGTGCGTGGAGTACTATGGCGAGCTAAAATTTCGTCAACAAGCAACTGAGCGATACGAGGTGCTTCAATAGACGGGAGAGCGTATGCTTCGGGCCAACGTGTGTAATAATCGGAGAACACGAGAATATACCGATTACCGTCATGCGTTGTAGGTAATGGGCCTAAGATGTCCATGGCAAGGCGATCGAAAGGACCTTGGACGGGAATGGGAAGTAATGGCGCTTTATGGTGGTGGCGAGGGCGCTTTCTCATTGCACAATCGATGCAAGTACGGCACCAGTGCTCGATATCTTTAAACATTCCATGCCAGTAATAACGTTGACGCACCTTTTCGTACGTTTTAATGTGACCAAGATGTCCAGCTGTTGGGTCGTCGTGGCATGAACTCAAAACATCGTGGCGCAAAGAGGCAGGAATGACAACTTGAGAACGTAGCGACTGTTGTTTACGTTTTCCCGGACTCCAGAGATGACATAAAATACCGTTTTCATCGAGATAATAAGAATCAATGGAGAACAGCAGTGATCGAGCTTTTGCGTCATTGTCTGGCAAAGTTGACGTTTCGAGGTACGTAATGATGGCGAAAAGATCTGAATCTTCTCGTTGAAGAGTGTGCAAATTGACAGGAGGTGGACAAGGGTGCTCAACAGCGGCCACCGGTAACGAAATAGGCGAATGTTCAATCGATGGTGGATAACTGCGTCGCGATAATGCGTCTGCGGCGCCATTCTGCGTACCTGGGCAATGAATTATTTCGAAGTCATACTGCTGGAGTTGTAGAGCCCATCTAGCAAGTCTTCCGGTTGGATCTTTCACCTTCATTAACCATGAAAGACTACTATGATCAGTGTGGACATAAAACTTATTGCATGAAAGATAGGGTTGGTAGCGCTTGATACCATCAACAACAGCGAGTGCTTCACGTTCAGTTGTGCTGTAGCGAGTTTCAGCTAGATTTAATTCGCGACCACCGTAAGCAATGACTTTCTCACAACCGTTAATGTGTTGGCCTAGAACGTATCCTATGGCAGACTGGCTGGCATCCGTATGAAGATGAAAGGCCTGAGAGAAGTCGGGATATTCGAGAATGGGTGGTGAACAAAGATGAGCTTTTAGTTCTTGGAATGCTGCTTTACAGGATGGGTCCCAAACAAAAGGAACAGATTTACGTGTTAAGCGATTAAGCGGCGAAGCAATTTTGGCAAAATCTTTAACGAAACGACGATAATAGTTACATAGGCCTAAAAAGCTACGGACATCTTTGACGCAAGACGGTACAGGAAATGTTTCTACTGCACTAAGTTTGCCGGGGTCAGGAAGAATTCCTTCCGAGGAAACAACAAACCCAAGAAAATTGACTGACGGACGAGCAAAATGACACTTCGATGGTTTAAGCTTGAGATTGGCTTCTCGCAAACGATCGAAAACAGCGGCCAGACGAGATAAATGTTCTTCAAAAGTTTTTGAGAAAATGATGACGTCATCGATATAGACCAAGCAGATCTTCCAGTCGAGGCCATGTAAAATGCGTTGCATAAGTCGCTGGAAAGTTGGGGGTGCATTTGTTAAGCCAAAGCTCATTACGTTGTATTCATACAGCCCCGCGTGCGAAATGAAAGCGGTTTTCTCTATGGAATCAGAATCCATTGCCACCTGATGGTAACCTGACTGGAGATCAAGGGTGGTAAAATACTTAGAGCCAGCGAGAGCGTCGAGGGCGTCGTCGATGCGAGGCAAGGGATAACTGTCCTTCCTTGTTACGGCATTTAATTTGCGATAGTCGACGCAAAAGCGCGTGGTTCCGTCCTTCTTTTTTACTAGGACAACAGGAGAACTCCAGGGGCTAGTAGAAACCTTTATGACATCCTGGCTTAGCATAGTTTCGATTTGCTTTTCGATTTCCGCTTTTTGCGTCTGCGATACACGATAAGGGGGTTGCTTTATAGGCCTAGCGGCACCCGTGTCAATCTTATGTTGTATTATGGACGTGCGGCCCAAGTCAAAACTGGATGCAGCGAATACGTCAGAGTACTGGCCCAAAAGCAGATTTAGGCGATTGTTCTCCGTTGGTGTTAAGTGGGCGCTGGGTAAGCATTTAAATTTAGGCGCAGATTCGTGGTTTGCTGTTACAGAAACATTTTCCAGCATAGAAACAACGGGATCAGAAACGGAAGGTACGATTTTGTCTGCTTTGCTTAATGAAGAGAAGGTCCCCACTGATGTTCCTTTGTGCAACAAAACAGGCTGGTCCGTTGGATTTAGTAAACGGAAAGTAACGCGGTTGTCATTATCTGGCAAAGCTAGAGTCGACGCAGCTACTAAGTGGTAAGTGTCCGTCTGTTTTTGATTGGACTCTATTAAACCAACAATAGGGCCTACAGGCTTAGCTAAATATGCGGGAATGATAGCTTCGCAATGACCCTCAATTACGTATGTGTTAGAAGCGCGTACATCTGCAGAGAGTGAATCATGCGAGTTCCCGGCAAATGCGATCGTATTGTTAGGTGCAAACGTAACCTTTTCGTTTGGGACATTAATAACCGCGCCATTCTTATGGAGGAAATCACGTCCAAGAACCACACAGTAAGCAAGGTTAGGAACAACAGATGCATCACAGTTGTAAATATGGTCGCCAATGGTTACAACAAACGTAGCAAGGCCTATCACGGGAGTTGTATGCCCGGCTGCAGTTTTGATGTTGTCAATCGCGTTATTGCTCTTTAAAAGGACGTTGGGACATAAAACATCTCTAAAAAATTGCTCACTTATAACGGTGATCGCAGCGCCTGTATCGACTAGAAGGCGAACGTTTTGACTCATGACTGTACCAAAGATAGAAACGTTTGAAAAACTTAAATTGTTATCGTTAATAATTTCGGACTCGATAGTTGGTATTTCCTCGGTTATAACAGCGGGCTTCTTATACAACGCATGGTCATTGTTAATCGGTTTTGCTTGAGGTGGCCTAGTATTTGTTGCCTCGAAATTGTTTTCTCTCCAGTTGTTGTCGATACTAGAGTTTTTAATTGGTGGGGAATTGTCAAAACGTTGGACCCTCAATTTCCCCAGTTGGAAGGTCCGTTCCCGTTTAAATTTTGCTGGGCTGGAGGCTGAGCTTGAAAACGAGGCTGCGATCGCGGCAGGAAACTTGAATGCGACTGCGGGAAGTGTGGTTGAAAGTTGGCCTGGTTGTTTCTTTGTTGACAATATCGCGCGACGTGGCCTACCCGCTGGCAATAATTACAGATTGGCTGTCCGTCTGTGGTTCGGAGATTACGACCGCGGGGAGCCCCATTATTACGATTATACGAGGAAGGACGTCCTTGGTTTGGGCGTTGTGGGCGGGCGTAGCCTTTAGAAACTTCTTGAAGGGCGGCAATTAATTCGGATTTGAACTGACTTACGGTTACATCGTTATTACCGGAAAATTGATTGAACGGCTGATCAATTTGTGGCGGAAAATATTGACGGCTAGGGGTTGGACCGCAAGCAATGGCATGGAGTGGCTGCTGGTTACTCGATTTATCCTTCGTGGCTAGGGACAACAAGAGGTTTACTTGCCCCTCTAATTCTTTGATACGCTGATCTTGGTGGCTTTGACCGATGGTATTTAACGAAGCGGGCCCTGATGCCTTGAGAACGGCGTCCCTGAGGTGGGCTAGATTTTCGGCCTCAGCAAATGTTTTTGGCTGATTAAGGACAACGTGTGACTTCAGCTCTGGAGATAACCCATTAATGAAGATGTTCATTAAATCGATATCACTGAGGGAAAGGCGTTGGCATCGTTTTATGATATCCTCGGTGTAATTTATGAGGGATTCTGATTGACCCTGTTTCCTGGAGTACAGTTCTTGCCTGAGAACGAAATCTATGCTTGTAGCACCAAAACGTTTTTTAAGTTCCTCAACTAATTCATTATAATTGTTCGCCTTTTCATCAGGAAGGGTTTGAAACCACGATAAAGCAGGACCCTCGAAAAGGAGTACAACGGCACCGAGTTTTTTTGCGGCTCCCCAGTTATAGAATCTGGCAAATCTATCGAACTTAGCAAGCCACTCGTTTATATCTTCGTTGAGGGCACCAGTAAAAGGTCTTGGCTTAAAAATACTGGCTTGGGAGCTGCCCTCTATTGCGGCCTGAACAGCGGTCAACTGGGTTTGGAGATTGTTCACTGTCTGCTCAATTTCAGCCATTGTAATGATACAATACTACACGCTAATCCGATAAGAGTCAAATTATTCAATAACTAAAATGCTTGAAATACCACATGTGCCAGATTTCAACAGTACTATTGTTCTCCTGAATGTGTAAACAGGACAAAAGCGGAACGAAAGAGCACGACGTACTTACTCGAATGAAATACGGTAAATGTTATTAAAATAGTTAGCTCTCCAAAACTAATCTTTACTCTTCTTTTCTTTGCGTTTAGTTCCTCACACGGGGCACCAATATGTTAAATCACTAGTTTTCGTGTGATCTAACGCGTGAGTTCAGCCACTGTTTGTGGCTACAAAATAAATCTAGGAATATGGAAAACACTTACGACCTCCAACTAGGCTTTCTTCGTCAACGGCTTCGACAGGCAACCGGCAAGAACGACACGTCTATTCTCGTAACAAAACTTGAAAACTATTTATACTTATAAAACTAATTACTTCTAAATTACCTTATCAGTTCTTCGTCGAGCTCGGCTCTCTGGACCTTGATCTTCGTCTTCGTCTTCGTCTTCGTCTCGACTATAAGGTTCGACTCTTTTTTTCTAACTTACTACTTCGTTATATATATGTTTTACTTCTACTTTAAAAATAAAAGATCCAAATATGGTAATAAAAATTATGCTTGTTCACTTAGTCATCTCTGACGTAAGCATTACGTAATCCATGTTATTAGACGTTATTGTTATGTCTCTAGGGCTTGTTGTCATAACACATAACACGTAGTGCGCCCTTGTGGCAGTAGTAGGTTATTGCAGCCTCTTAACCCAAAGATAGAGTGATTTTCAATAAAGATTTCCTTCATGAAAGTAGGATTGAGTTCCCAATTTGTTTTATAAACCTCGAACATCAACAGTTGTCAATTCCTGATGTGGATTGGGACCGCATTGTCTCTAAGCAGCATTGTGTCAAAATCAGATCCCATATCTTTGTAGGTTTTTCGCAATGCCCGTTTGTGAAAACGATTGATTTTATTATTAAGTGTTCTATCGCAGAACATCCAAACAAGAGGGCAATAGTTAAACTGGGATAAGATAAATGCCTTCATTAATCTCTTTAGTTGTTCAACATCAAGAAAGTGAGAGATTCTAAACATGGCCAGGTGACAGGGGCGT
Source organism: Catostylus mosaicus (assembly GCA_964019065.1). Taxonomy (NCBI): domain Eukaryota; kingdom Metazoa; phylum Cnidaria; class Scyphozoa; order Rhizostomeae; family Catostylidae; genus Catostylus; species Catostylus mosaicus. The sequence continues at coordinate 7,452,177 of OZ025188.1, read as the reverse complement.
ACCTTGCGGGGGGGGGGGGGTGCGACAGTCCCCACTTTTATGGTAAGCCGTCGGTAAAAATAAAGATGGTCAGTAAAATGGTCATCATTTTCGACAATTATACGTTGGTTGGTAAAATTACAGTAATCATGATCAGTTTCGACAAAAATACTTTTGTCGGTAGTAATTCTAAAATATTTCTTATCAGTTTTAACAGAAGCACTTTGGTTGGTAAGATGGAAATAATTATTGTCAGATTCGACACAGTTACTTTGGTCGGTAAAGTTGCAATAATTATGATCAGTTTTAACAAAGATGCTTTGGTCGGTAAAATGGAAACAATTATTGCCAGTTTTGAAGAAGACACTTGGTCGGTCAAATGGAAATAAATATTTCTTCGGTCGATAAAAGGAATAAAAATTTTATCAGTTCCTACAAAGATCTGGTCGGAATCAACATTTTGTTCGGTAGAATGGAAATGATTATTATCGGTTTCTACAAAGTTTCGTTGGTCGTTAAAATGCATTCGGCAACATATCTGATAATGGTTTCGGTAACACTTCTTTGGTCGGTAGTAAACTTTGGTCGGTTAAATGGAAATACGTATTATCAGTTTCTGCAAAAATTGGTTGGTCAATAATATTGTAGTAATTAGCAATGCTATTCTAGACTCTCTAAACCTAGATAACATAGCTGATTCGTGGTCTAATTAAAAAACACGGAAAGCAAAGATATAATTTAGACGGAACCTTTTTATGTGCATGTGTTGTAAAGATAGCGGTAGTCTGATTCACAGACCAAACGAGAAGCTTATACAAGAAATCCAGAGGGAGGGGCACACGAACATTTCTTTTACGGCGATGCTCGTCCAAGAACAAATTTGAACTCCCAAAAAATAGAATGATCCAAATTCAAACCATTAAGAATAAATTTGCTCAAGATACAAACTGCCAAGAAATTGGTTTTAAGGATTAATTTCTCAATTTTCATATCATGTCTATGTTATATCATGTATTTCATACATTGATAATTTGTTTTTTATTGCTGTGTACTCTCCATTCAAAGTGCTCAAGTGTATGATACAAATTTGTCAGACCCAGGGAAATAGCGGAGATTTCGAGAAAACCTCTGGAAATTGCTCAAGAACTTGCCAATCCAGAAAAATAGCTTGTGTGGGACGACAAACTCATATGGAAGTGGGGATTTCAAGCAAGCTAGCTAAGGTCGGTATAATTATTAACACTGGATTTAAATTCTAACATAGTTTAGAAAACCTTCGAATTTAATATTGTTACAAGAGTAATTGAGGAAGAATACGAAAGCTTTGCATTTACCGATTTTTGTTTATCTTGCACTAAAAAGCAGTCCAGGAAAAGGAATTAATTACCTGAAAAATACTATTTGGTGTTGTCGGTAAGACTTGCATTTTCGTCAGTAAATTCTAACCTCCACACCCCCCCCCCACTCAAAAAGGTCAAGGTACGCCCCAGCCAGGCGAGTCTAATTAAACCTCTTTACCTGCCCATTACCCTGCGGATGGTAAAGGATGGCTCTTGAATGCTTTATTTCAAAGAGCTTTTCAAGACATCTGAGCAATTTATTCTCAAAGCAAGTCCCTCGATCATGATTCAAGTGAGTTGGGAAACCAAATCGTCGAATAAAATCTTTAGCTACTGCCTTTGCATTCTCATATTTGGCACAAGCCTGAGCAAAACGGGTAAAGTGATCCATGAAAACAATTATGTATTGGTACACTCCTAGACTCTGCCCAAGATGTAGAGCATCAATGGATACGAGTTCAAACGGATTAGATGTAACAATATTTTTCATCGATGCTCTGATGATAGCTACTATTGGGAGGACGTTGCTTCAAAGCACAGCAGACATTTGATGTGTAGTGATCAATATCGGACTTCACTCTGGGACAGTAGAATCTTTGTAGAGCAAGTTGATGAACTCTTCCACCGTTAAGATGGCCAATGTTATTGCGTAATTCTACAGTTGTGAAATGCCCTTTGGCAAAGAAATTGCTTGTACTGATCTGTTTTCCGATATACAAACCATTTTCACTGATTTCTAAATTGACCCCCAATTCACAAAATAATGTCTTTGTCTAAAATGGGAAGCTCTCAGGGGCGGATTTAGAGGGGGGTTTCCCGGTTTCCAGAAACCCCCCTTTGCCATTTTATCATTATTTTAGATAGTATTTTAAGACTCAGAGAGACAAATTGTTGTATTTCTTGTGTTTTACTGCAATACGGAAAGAAAATTGTACGATCCTTAGCCTTTTTCATACCTAAAAAATGTGAAATCTTTGAGGCTGCTGGGGGCTCTGCCCCCTGGAGGCCCATCAGAACCCGGTCTTGGACCTTAGGGTGCTCTTAAACCCCCCAGTCTACAAGTTCCCCGAACTCTTCACCACACTATTGAAAAATATCTAGATCTGGAACCCCTCTCAATTTCTAGATCCGCCACTGGCTTTTTCATTCCTTTAATGGACTTGCGCCTTTTTCATGTTTCTCAAGATGGATGCCATTCCATTACACTTGTTTGCTTGAGACTGGACAATGCCTGCAATATCAAATGTTTTTACTGTTTCCGTTTTGGCTATTTCCCTTTCATGCAAGTAACAAGTTTCACTTGAGGACGAAAAGGAAGCTTTCAAGATTTTTGTACTTACATTTGCTGCTTTAGATGCATCGACTGGTGCTGCAAATTCAGTAGATGTCAATTCTTTACTGAAATTAGACATGAAACCTTCCATGTTGGTGCGCATACGGGACAAGAAAGCTACAACTGCATTTGTTTTTCCTGGGCAATACTTTGTACTTTGTATCAAACTGCAAATCTGCTAATCCCGCAACCTATCTACATGCTAAACAAGCGACAAAGAGAATTTCTACAGTTCTTTAAATATTTGACTACTTTTCTAAAAACAAATCTATAGAAACCTCCGACCTCAAAAGAATCAACATCGGAGAAGACACGGCTTGTTTCGTCTTTGTGAAGACTTTAAAATCACTGCTCGGCTAGACTTGATTGGCTACAATATTTTTATTCAGGTCTTTAATCTCATTGAAAAATCTAACATCTACCAAAATACTAAAAATTACATACATTTATAAGGGTTTATGGGGGCAAAGTTAAAAGTTCTAAAAAAGAGAATATCAAATCTAAATAAGGATAAAGTCGACGGTTTCATGTTCATTTGTCCAATCAGAAGATGTCTGACGCAAGAAATTGCAACGTGGCATCTGTATCCTAATCATGATAAAAGTAAAAATAAAAGTGAAGCCAGGTCTCCATTTGGGAACAGTTACCCACAATTATTGCAGATTACACCGGCGTGTATTAGTAGGGATAGTCCAGGAATTTTTTGACGTCCCTGTTAATTTTAATCAAAGTTTTCGTATCATTTTTGTCCATGCAACAATTTTTTGTTTTACAATCGTTTAAAAATCCAGGGTAGTCCCATAAGTGTTCAATTTTTCCTCCTGGCTCCCACATCTTCTCCGCATAGAGTTATTATGATTTGCTTTGTAATTTGCTTTCATATCAGTCACATTTAACTTTAACTTTAGTAGTGAAACCCTTCTTTAACCTTAATATAGTTTCTTATGCCAAAATTACTTTGTTCAATGAATCTCAATTTAGTCATTTTGGTATCTTTTATGCTATCTTCTAGTCTTGCCTTCAACTCTTCTTTGATTAATGACTTCCATTGAGCTCTGGTTACGTGCATCGAGATTTATATCTAGCATCTTTACATCACTCATAACTTCTTTGTGCCCACAGTTACACAGACCTAGACCTAATTTGTTCTTCATAGACTTGTTTGGTTAGTCTTTTTCATTTATGTTAACTATTTTATGCAAGAATAATAGCCGTTTTTCCTTTATTCGATGTATGATGCATACATGGCATGGCTGATGCAATACCGACGTGGCACGCATCACAAGTTCAATGCATGTGACATTGCGAAATTCGATTATTAACAAAACAACAGCTAATTCAAATAGGCTCTTCAACATACCTAGCCCCCCCCCCCCCCGTCGGGCAAATCCTGGCACCGCTCCTGTGTCCACATCACTTTATTCTTGAAAAGGTCACATTTCTGTGTTTTTAGCCTGATACCTTTCTCGCGCAGCCTTTTGAATACTTCACACATGTGAGCCACGCGCGATTCATACTCAGGACTGTAGAAAATGACATCATCTAGCTATCGAATGCACAAAGCATCTCGTTAGCCCAGCAGACATTGCTCCATGTACCTCTGAAAGCTAATGGCGGCATTGGTCAATCCAAAGGTAATACGCACACCATGAAGTTATAGATTATGTCAAATGACTATTTTTTTCTTACAAGGCCTTGATGGTAGACCTTGCCTTGATCCAACAAAGAAAACCTTTTATTTCCACTTAACTCTTCATTAGTACCTTGCTTAGCGGACAGTGGATTAGCCTGATATCCAGCCCATTATTCTAAAGAAATAAGTGGTCTGTTCAATGCCACACAAAAGCTTGTTCTGTGATCTCGTTTCCAATCAGATCTTTCCGACAAAACGCTGGAAATTTATGCGCATAATTAAGCGTCGCAAACATGCTCCTAATGGCGGCTAATGATTCAACAACACTGTGCCCAATTGTATTTTATGCTTCCAATCGTTGGAAAAGTTGAATGATTGTTTGTTGCCATTTTAAAAAAGAACTTGCAACTGCGAAACACGCGATCTTGTCGGTGAGAACTTGGAATAATTAGTATCAGCCTCAATTTCAAACATTGATTATGCATGAAAATTTACCTGCTTGTGTCCCTGTAACAGAACAAGCTTTTGTGCGGCATTTAACAGACCACTTATTCCTTTAGAATAATGGGCTGGATATCAGGCTAGTGGTGGATGTCTTCAAAGACTATGCGCATATTCAATCAGCGGTATTCAATAAAATACGTTGTCACGCGTAACACGAAATGATAATCTTACAAGTCAAAACAAAATCAGCAGTACGAAGTTTGCATGGTATGGGAATAAAACCGACAGCCTCAGCACGATTATTACGCCCATTATCATGAGAAAAGTACCGCTAGATCTTCGCCTCATCATCAGCCAAAATTATCAGACAAATAGGACTTGACAGGATCACTTTAATTTTTTGGAGCAGATGCTCGTTCGCATTGGTAGGCGCCGAAAATACTTCACCCGCTCACGTTGCTAATTCCGCTAATGCTGAAATGAAATTTTCGAGAAAAAGCCAGGTTTCAACCGCAAGTACGCTCGTCGTAACTGAAAAACTAAAGCAGCAAAACAAGAGAGAATATCAAACGTCAAATTATTTGTTTTGTGGACAACGCCATTCCTCAGCTAGCTGTACTCGAATTACCAATCCTGTCGCGCTGAAGAAAATCGCACAAGAAAAAAAGGTGATGTTTCAACTGTCAAAGCCAAAGTCAAGTCCGGGCCATACCAATCGTCAGTGTCGCCCAGTAAAAAAATTTAACCGTTGCAATGGCATGCATAACACATTGATTTGTGAAGCAAACGTAAACTATAAAATTCAACCGCTACAAGTACAACACCAGGTAACAGTTTCGCCTCAAAACAAAAGACTTGTAAGTACAAATTTATACGTTTCGAATGATCTAAATAACAATTCATTATTGCTACATACTGCACGTGCAGTTGCAAAGAACGTTAAAAATAGCAGTTGCACGCTTATAATGTTAGATTAATTTTGGATACAGGTTCACAAAAAACCCATCAAATCTAAGAAAAACTCTGCAACTGCCAGCCCTGAATACCGGAATGTATTTAAAATAGTGTTTGGCAACATGCAATGTACATTAAAAATTGTGATGTTGTGCAGTTAGCAGGCAGATATTCTGATTGTATATGGAATTGCCCATAATCATATAATCGATATCGCAAATTAAAATGTATCCACATTTAAGAAACCTTTAGAAGTAGAGTTAACGATTGGCGCAGATTTTACATATTCATTTATTTTGTATTATACAGAAACCGGGTTAGGCCCTGTCACTATTCTTACATGGTTTGTTTATGTCTTAAGTGGACCAGTACCCTTTTACTGCAAGAATAATCATTCATCTAAAATAACTTTATCTCATGTTCTAAAAACAGGCGCTGAAATTGTGGACGACAACGTAGAATTGAATAACGAATTGAAACAAGTTTGGCATGGGGTAACGCCTTCTAAAACTGTACATGAAGAAAACGCATATTCAAACAGCAATCTGTTACAAAACAAGATTAACTTCAATGGTAAACGGTATGAAGCTACGCTTATCTTTCCGACTTGTCCGATAAATATGCCGTAGCGCACAATCACCTAACATCACTTTTAAAACGTTTAGAGTTGAAACCAGAGAATCTTGATGAATTTGAGAAAGTCATTCAAGATCAGATAGGCGCGGGGGCAATCGAAAAGGCTGAGGAGAACCTAAAAATACCTCATCCAGGATCTGTGCATCATATCCGAAATAAAGCCGTACATCGCCAAGAACGCCAAACAACTAAGGTTCACATCGTGTACGATGCTAGTTCAATGCTAAAAGGGGCCTAAATGACTGTCTGTACCCAAGACCAAACCTCACTCCTCTTTCAGCAGACATATTTCTTGGTTTTCGTTTGAAGAAAGTGGCGTTGATCTTGAAAAAGCATTTTTAAGCATTTCCATTGAGCCGTTGCAACGTTATTTTCTTGGATTTTTATGGGTGCCCCCACTTCCTCCTAGCATCGGAGTGTCAGAAAATTTCGGATATTTGAGATCTGTTCGGATCAGGGCGGAATTCAGGCATCTTCGAACAGGGAGGCAAGAATGACAAAATTTTCGACAATTGACTTAAACAAATGACTCATTGTTTACAGAACAATAGACTATTTTCTAGTTTAATGTTTAAAATCATAACAAATTTCCGACTAAAGGGAAATTTATGCAACCTGAGGGGGCCCTCCGCCTCCGCAACCCCTCCATTGGATTCGGCCTCGGTTCAACTTTTGATAATTTTCATGGTTTTTGTTGGGTTTTATACTATCAATTACTGATTATGTAGAGGCAAGTCATGATTTCTGTTGCAATACCAATGTAAGTACTTCGTGCACATGATTATGGTTAATGCAACAAATCTGCTTTATACAACACAAAGACTAAAAGTTGCTAAAATAGTAATAAAAACAAATAAAGTATTCTTCAAACTTTGCAACACTTTATTTGTTTTACTTGAGTCTGCAAAAGTGATTTCTTCTGAATGATCCCGGCGTAGTCAATGCAATGTAATAGTATAAACATGCTTGTCAGGGAAATCCCTGAGAGCAAAATCCAAGGACAGAGAAACCAGAAAAAAGGGGGTATTTTTTAATGCATCTGGAAATCTGGGATACTTAAAATCTCAGAGAATAGGGCATCTCCAGAACATTCCTGGACAGGCATGCTTACACTTTTTGACCAGCAGTGGCCACACCGGGCGAATGACTAGAATATAAGATATGTATTTACCTTGTGATTTGACGTCACTAAAACGGGTATACATGACCTCTTTTTATCAGGTAGATACCTTAAATATACTGCGCATGCGTATAATGACGTCATTGGATTTTAATGTAATCCATCGTCGCAAAATCATTGATTTGTGGCCCTCCTATAAGTTCCTACCCACGGCGCCCCAGATCAGGAGGCTTTAACAACGGGCAGTAATACACCGTGTTGGACTTCTGGAACGAGGAGCACACTCCGTAGGAGCTAACCATTGGCAGGCGCGCCATTTGAATTTGATTTCTAGCAATGGCGGCTATGCATAAACTTTGCAGCGACATGAACGAAGAAAACAAAGCATTGACAAGGTATGACATTTTAATTTCTATGCAACCAGCACGGTGCATTATTGCTCGTGCTTTAAAATGAGGAAATAGTCTTGAAACAGCAAACACTTTCGAACAAAATTGATCAAGCCGAAAGGATTGAAAATGAAAAAGACACGAAAAATACAAATTCGATTTGTAATGACGAAAACAAGTAAGCTTCAGGCCTAATGTGGAAAAGAGACAAGGACACACTGCCTCTCGATTTATCAGTTCTACGTAATGGTGCTGCGTAGGAAAGCTTAACGAAACGCAACGCTCTAGCAACAATCGGGCAGTCTTTTCGACCACTGATCACAAAAAAAGACTGGATCGAGCAACCTAGTGTTTTCGAATCCAACTTTTTGAAGCCAGATCGGCGCCATATTGGTAGGACCCAAACAATGAACATCAGCGAACACGTGGAAAAGTATACTCGATAAAGTACAAGTATATCAAAAACATACGACCCAGAAGCTAAAAACCTGTTAAATGGCATTTAATAATCCATGCTGAGTGGCTTGCTTTTGACTCTACACTAAAAACCGCAGCTTGATGAGTCCTAATAAGATGGCCGCCATAGAAATTTCTTGGCTTCACTCTTCAAATAATAGAAGCTCGATCCAGTCTTTTTTTGTGATCAGTGTTTTCGACCCGCTTGGCCTAGTCACCAGTGGTGAAGCTAGAGGTCATGCTGTGATCATACCCAGCATGACCAAGATATTTCCAGCAAAATTATTTTTCCAAGAAGGATTATTCTGTTCATATTAAGAATTAAATCATTTCAGCGAGAATACCTTCATTTTACTCTCCAATAAGCCATTTCCACGATAACGTAGCAATGCATCTTCCGGAATCGAAAACGAGGCTATTGATATTCGGGCTAAATTTTCTATTTCAGGGGCCAGTGAAAATGGAAGCTTTTTTTCTGCCATTTTTGTTTAATTTAGCAAAGTAATCAAGGTGTAGACTTATAGTTATGCTGTAATTACCTACTATTTCAAAAGTCGATTTATTGGCAATCGCACATTCGCCTATACGAATTGTGGGAATGTCAGGATCCGCCCCTGTAATGTACCCATGTATACCTATACCCATGTGTATCAGTACCCATAATTATCCATATGTACCGAATGGTGTGGACACATCTTTGTATAAGAGTATGGTTTATAAGAAAGCACTGCCATTTTTTGCAAAGAGAATTAGGTTCTAAGATTGGTTAAACAGTTTCGTGCTTTAATTTTGCCATGATCATCAAAGGGTCGGCAAGTCCTGAATTTTACATGAACCTACATAAGTCCAGCAGGCACAGGCAGCCCAACCCGCTACAAGGGGAAGACTAGCGCTGGTAGCAAAGGTGCGATCGCCGCCCAGGCCAAAAAAAAAGCATTATAAAACTGTTTAAGGAGCCCTCCCGTATTTGAGTAAACGCACTAAACGGGGCCCTTTGATCTTACTAGCCGCCCTGCAATTATGACACAAGACAGCCCCTGTCAAATAAAAACAGATAAAAAGAAAAACAATTTGAAGGTTAGCCGAGAAATTTGGGCACAGTATTAAATATGTGATTGAAATATGCATTGTAAAGACAATTCATGTGGGGAAACGTAAGTACTCAGAAGAATAGAGATCGGGACACAGTTTAGCGGTAGAAAGGAGGGGCAAATGGAATGCATGGGGTTTTAGCCTTTTCCTATATCTTCATCCATGCTTTGGTTTTGCGAACTACATCATGCGCAAGCAAACACCAGATGGTCTGTAATAGCTGAATATAACATGAAAGGTGCAGGTGTATCTATAAATCTTAAAGATTCATGAAACGATCATTTTCTATCAAACGATCCAAGATATCCTTGAATTTGACGAGAAAGTAGATTCTCGCAATGGATCGTGACAATCTTGACTGCAAGATACCGATTATTATGTTATGCGTTGGAACTATCATATCACATGGTGTTTTGATTTGGTTTGCATGGAAAAGCAAGAAATTAAACGATCGCTTTCGAATATTGGTAATCAACGTTGGTTTAATAAATATACTCTTCATCATCAGTAATCTAATGCGAATTTCTATGTATGATGCATTACAAAATGACAACTATTTCATTGCATGCACACGATCCTTCTTCAAATACACAAGATGGGTGAGATTCCTCATTTTGTCATGGATTGCCATCGAACGAGTGCTTGCCTGCTGGAAACCAATCAAGTTTCGAACTGTTTATTCTCACTACAGTACAAGGAAGATTCTAGCCTGCCTCTGGTTGTTTCCATTGATTTATGCTTTTATAATGGGCAAAATACGCTTTGGACGATTCCCAACGGATCGAGTCAATATACCTGTTTATCTACATGGCTTGATGCTTGTTTTCCTAACAAGTCTGTACGCATCAATACCTTGCGGTATGAGGAAAAGCATTAAGATTACTGTTACTTCACCCCAAGCAGCATGTGAATCAGCCAGACGAGCAAGAGTAACTCGAATCAATCGTGAATGGAGGACAGCTATCATAGCCTTTGGCATTTTTAGTACGCATGTTATCTGTAATTTGCCAATCATCATTACTGCATACGTGTCTAATACAAACTTACCTTTGATTGCTGTTTCATGCAGCAAAAGGCAATCAAGGCTGGTGGAAGCTGCAAATTTTTTGTTTATTATCGATGTAGCTTTGGATCCCATTTGGTATTTTTTTGGAAACTATCTCAGTGATTCTTGTTTCAATAAAGTGGGACGTAGAAAATCACTGCAAGGGTTTGATAACTCTGCAAAAAAGGAGTTCAGGTCCAGTAGTTGCCGAAATATACACCTTAAAAGCATGAATCCCGGTGCTAATACCAGGCCATTGAAGGATCTTCAAAATCAAATTCAAAATCAGAAATCTCAGAATTTGTCAACCATAAACCTATTCAGACTAGCTGCTACCAGCGACAACGACATGCAATCAATGGGTAACAAGATAGCACCTGGTCCATCGGAACAGATCGAATCTCAAGATCATGTTGCAACTGCCACTGATTCAACAAGTGAGCATTGTTCTATCTCTACGAATGTTTTAGTACATAGAAAAACAGATAGCCAGCTGGACAGTAATCGTGGAATGCCCCTAATTATCCTTGTTAAGGGCAAAGGAAGCGAGAATTTGGAAGATGGCCTACTGAAAGTCGAAAACAGATTATCAGTAGAAAGAGGAGCTGGTTGGTGTGATGATAATGGCATTGGTAGCGGATACTTCGTCAAATCATCAACTGACAGTGAACAATGTGTTTCTATTAATTAGGTGCCTATTTCAAGGGAGGGAATCAGAAAAAGTATTGAAGGGATAAAGAGTAACAATGGGGTTGGTTTGATTGTTATCTTGCATTTTTTAATTGCAATTTTTAAACCTATAATTTATTTGCTGCGTAGGCATTTCATAGCAATAAAACGCTTAGAAAGTCATTGCTTATTTAAACAATGAAACCAGCATAAATTCAAACCTATCTAGAGAATCTTGGATATAAATTATGAGGCAAACTGAGGTTTTTACTAGTTTTAGTTTTGGTTTCCCTCTTTCCCCTCTCACTCAATGGTGACGAAATGGCTTAAAGTTGCTGCATTATCACTTAAAATTGATCAAAGGGGGTAGAGGGGGGTTAACCTTTTCAAGCAACGCTGAAGTGAAGGATTATTCATTATATATTGTCAAAGATTGTTAACCAGGGGGGGGGGGAGGGCTTAAAACTGAGAAATGGGTGAAAAATTTTCAAAGATCTACCTAGCGGTGAAGCAGGGAGGAGCATGTAAGATATTAGATGAGTCACATATTCAATTAAAACGTATACTCTATGACTCTTGAATGCGTTCAATTGCATTGCATTTGTCTTTAAAACCGGTTTTTGTTATGCAAGTCAGTGGTTCATATTAAAGTAGTTTACGCATCTCAGGAAGATAAAAAAGTTTAGTAATGAGCCTTAACAACCAATGAAAGGATATAACTATGATTACCTTCTTTTCCTCAGTAGAACATTTTTATTGAAAACTTTTTATTAATGTAACAACGTCAGGGGTGCGAGGCAAATACAAGCAGAAGTCTTTCATGAGAATTCGTTGGGCAGCTACAATCAGTTGCAACATTTTTCCGCCCTAAGAAAAACAGGAAACCAGAAAACTACTCTTCTTCTTCCCCCCCCCCCCGTAAATTTTGATCGTACAAAATAGCACTCTTTCGAATCTATATCGACACGGGGGAGGGGGTTGGGAATTCGGTTCTTGCCTGGGGGTCCATAATTATTCAACTGATTGTAGCTTCCGTTGCGGCATCCGAATTTCAGTTTGATTGAAATTTCCTTTCTAAAAATTGAAGATTAATATCAATTTATTTTGGTTAGGAAAAACTTACGAGGGCTCCGGCGTTAAAATTATGTGTTTGTTGAGAACATTTGACCAATTTGCTTCTCATGACAGCTTGGTTTTATAATGTCATTTATAATCAAAGCTACATGTTTTATAATGTCAACTATAATCAAAGCTACATGTTTTATTATGTCATTTATAATCAAAGCTACATGTTTTATAACGTCATCTATAATCAAAGCTACATGTTTTATAATGTCATTTATAATCAAAGCTACATGTTTTATAACGTCATCTATAATCAAAGCTACATGTTTTATTATGTCATTTATAATCAAAGCTACATGTTTTATAATGTCATTTATAATCAAAGCTACACGTTTTATAATGTCATTTATAATCAAAGCTACATGTTTTATAATGTCATCTATAATCAAAGCTACATGTTTTATAATGTCATTTATAATCAAAGCTACATGATTTATAACGTCATCTATAATCAAAGCTACATGTTTTATTATGTCATTTATAATCAAAGCTACATGTTTTATAACGTCATCTATAATCAAAGCTACATGTTTTATAACGTCATCTATAATCAAAGCTACATGTTTTATTATGTCATTTATAATCAAAGCTACATGTTTTATTATGTCATTTATAATCAAAGCTACATGTTTTATAACGTCATCTATAATCAAAGCTACATGTTTTATAATGTCATCTATAATCAAAGCTACATGTTTTATAATGTCATTTATAATCAAAGCTACATGTTTTATAATGTCATCTATAATCAAAGCTACATGTTTTATTATGTCATTTATAATCAAAGCTACATGTTTTATAACGTCATCTATAATCAAAGCTACATGTTTTATAATGTCATCTATAATCAAAGCTACATGTTTTATAATGTTATTTATTTACGTCTAATATCAAGTCATCCACCCCTGCCAAAAGTACTTGATCGCTTTGTGTTTCCGGCCGAATCTTCTTAGCATCCCGATGTTAGTTGGAAAGTATAATACCTTGGTCAATGCTTAAAACTAATTTCAGTTAATGGATGCCTATGAAACACAAAATAAAAGCATAGATTCTGGAAGGGGAGAGGGGAAAGCTGCAGATAGGACACAAAGATTATTGTCAGTGATGTAAGAGTTTTGTTAGGTATTGAAGCCTCCGTTTGCTCAGGCTATTACCCTTTCCTCTTGCTTTTAATAGTTTAAGCCTGTTCAAAGGGGGCTCGAGGATTCTAGAGGTTACGGGTTGGTCATATTTTGCCTATGGGTTCTAGGATTGTCCTTAAAAACATGCAGATCCTTGAGCTTGCATAAATGACGGGTTAAGGGTTTCGACACCGTCTTCGTTAAAATGTACGGATTATAAAGTATCAAACACTATGGGATTCCAAATTTGCAAAAGACAGAGAATTTGATTAACAGACCTCTACTTCAGAAAGAACCTGATAATTGAAAAGGTTTGTCATACATAATATGCATACTTTCATGTAAAAATTCCTCTATTTCTAGCTGAATTTTTTGCTTATTTTGTCGGCAGGGGTTTAGACCTATCAACCCCCAGCACTCCCCCCCCGTTGTCAGTACATGTGAACTAGAGGTACCCCAATATGCTGACATCAGATCGTCCAAACACCCCTGTGACGTAAGATAAACAGGACCAGGTTAGACTTTCAGAATACCATGTCGATTAGCACATAACCAGTGATTTCAAAATCAGCTCTGAGCAATACCGTTGAGTTTTTCACAGCAATACGAGAGCTAATGGAATGCTGCGTTGGAAAGAGAAGAGTGCTATCTAAAATCTTTTAATTTCAGTTGGATTATAAGCAGTGTTGTGGTAATAGATGGACTCACAAAATTTAGTAGAGGTGCCAGAAAAGTCAAGGGGAGGTGGGTAGAAAAGTCCAGATGATGGGTAAAGAATTGGCCAGGTCTCCCCCTAGTTAGTAGGAGCATTACTGAAGTAGAGATATAAGGCGCCGAGCTCGAAGATTGCGATGGTGATAGAAAAAAGAAAAATATAGATAAAAATCGAAACTATACCTATGTATTTGAAGCACCTTGAGAAGAAGACACGGTAAAGTTTTGGTATCGATAGGCGAATCCGTCTAGGAGTAGTTCAAGTCACAACACCTCTGGATTTTAGTCCATTGTAATCGATTGTTCTATTCTTCACTTTACCTCATTTGCATATTGAGCGAATTAGTAATATAGGGAAGAAGGGTATAAGAATGATAATTCTATGAGTAAGTCTTGCACTTATTTATTAATTCCTTAGAAAAAAAATCTGACGCATGCTGACGGATGTTCCTGACCTAGTCCATCTCCTTATTTTCATGCCAGAATTTGACTTCAAATTTCATTTGAAGTTTTGAAGGTTAAAAGAGCAATAAGTGCCAAATAGACAGCAATGTTAAAATTGAATACAGTTATCGGTAATTTTGCTCATTTTCTCAACACAAAATGAATTAGTGCAATTGCACCCTATAAAAGCCTCCGCCCTTGTCCCACTCATCATTTTTCCTGGATCCGCCCCTGGCGTACCACACGTGTCTCTTCCATTATAATCTGTGAATTAAGTTATCAGAAAACTTTTCCTATATATATTTCTTTTAATATTTTACAGTTTTTTGAAAATACGTCAAGTGAAACAAGCAAAGGCAGTCGCGAAATTTAACTATACTTCGGCGAAGCTATCACACTGCAGACATACACAAAAAAGATCGTATTTTAAGCAGAGTTGTTCCTAGAAATTGCTGCTGGGAGGGCTGAAGGTGATCAAATTAATGAGAGATTAGGTTCGTCCTAAACTCACATGTTATCAGTGATTCAATCATCAAGGTGTTGTATTTGAGGAGAAAGTGGTTGTTATTGTTTAAGGGCAGGTGATATTTGAGTTGACTTCATCATCACGATGCTGCAAAGGAGCATATGGTTCATTTTAATTACGTAAAAATAGCGTTTAGTGATAGACCATATTGTGCAGAGGATGTTCTTGCACGTTTGATAAATAAAAGATAATCAGCAGTTTTGATACAGCTTGCAAGACTAAGATGTAGTGTATCATGTATCCACTATATTTATAACGACAATTAGTTGGTGTTACGATCAAAATTGTGGTACGAAGACTAAAACATTGATAGCGTTTGAGTCACAAATTTGTGCCCAAAATGCACAAAAAATCCCAGAGACGTTCAGAAATGAAAGGAAATTACACAGAAATTATCACTCACAAGCAAAATATACTAAGAATCCCCTTTACATTTCGGGGGATAAGGCCCGGTAGAAGACATTTTATTAAAAAATTTTCAGTGATGTTGTTTGGGTGTAGTAAAAATCGAAACAAAATGAGTGAAGCCAAGGTCCTACTTCAATAATTACTTTGATCAAGAGGTTTTTTGAAACAAGAAGAGCACCAGAATGTCTGGGAGAACCGAGGAAAAAACATACAGGGCAGCATGCCCACAGTGAAGGCCGGGGACTGACTCAAGAAATCTATTTCATTACCTTTGATTTAATAAAATCTATGTGATAAAATATTCCTACAAATGAAGCTTGGATATTGTTCTAGTTTGACTATCCATTCGCAGCGATTTGTTAGTTCGAATGAGCGAATTGCATCTTCATCTTGTCGCCTGTCAAGATTCATCGCCATGTTTTCAGGTCTATCGTCGTCTGAATTTCTGCCGATAGTGCTTAAGGCTCGTATCAATATGAAGCATATTGGCAACCACAAGCTTCAATGAGTTCTTTATTGTCACTTTCATCCAAATTCAAAGCGTTTAAGTAAGAAGATTCGCTCTCAGACATTTCGAAGTCAACCAGACTAATTTTTCGGCCTACGTTTCCTTGTTGTCGAAGCAGCAGTTTTCATCTCAACACCAACTAATTACGTAAGAGGTTTCACACAACAATAGATTGGGCTCTACACCTCTCGTACAAAATAATTGAGAAAAAACCGATTTTGAAACAGTAATAGTGAGAAATGAGACTATTTTTCACAATTTTTATTACGATATTTGAAATCAGCGTGATTCACTTGATAATTTGAATGGGTTTCTATTTGGGTGTCATATTCACTTTAAGAGCTTTGTAAACAAACAGGGTCTGCACAATCACAGATTCTTTTCAATCTAAGTTTAGCTTTTCTATGGACCAAGCCGCTGCGTAATGCTCCGCAATAGTTTCCACATTTAGCATCAGATGGACCCAGCCTCTGCGGAATGCTCCGCAAAAATTTCCATTTTTAGTAACAAGTGGACCCAGCCTTTGCGGAATGCTCTACAAAACTTCCATTTTTACTAACAAGTGGACCCGACCTCTGCGGAATGCTGTACAGAGGCTGGGTTCACTTGATTGAGTTCAAAACAGATAACAATACATTAAAAATATCTCAGTGGGTCTTTTGTCAAGAGATTTATGAGGTAGTAGTTAATGACGTGTTGTCTAAAGATATTGTGCCAAAATATCATGAAGCATAGGAAATAGACTGACATAAAGAGACAAAACATTTGAATGTGAAATACATGAACGATTACTTCCTTGGAATATTGGGTCTGTGATTTTAAAAGAAATATAGTATAACAAAGTAAAGCATTGTTTTGATAAAGTTTGATCAGCAAACTCGAGTGGGTCCATGGACCCATTGGACCCACCCTGGATCCGTCCCTGTGGTACGCCGTTATGCAAACAATGTCTTAAAGCAAAGCCTTACTATCAGCAATTGATAAAATGCTTATGATACTATATATGTTATGGCCCTACTCACAATTGATAAAATGCTTATGATACTATATATGTTCATATCTATATATATATTAGAAGAAGGGTGAGGATGAATCGATAAAAGATTTCATTTCCTTTCTATATAGATATTTGCCAGCATAGCTTACGTCTTTTTATTAGACGGTCACCGTTTGTTTTATGTTCCAACCACTTTGAAATCTGCCTTTCACCCAACATCTATTTACGTTATCTCAAGCATGCCTCGAGAATCCAAAAAGGGTATCTTCTAAGACTACGTTTTATAAATTCTTGCGCGCCATAGAAGTATTGCAGTTTTTACCTTATTAAATTTAAAAGCCTCTCCAACACAAGTAATTTCTTTTTGCTACAAATAAACAATGCCATATTTTCCTAGAAAAACTGTCACACAGAGTATAAGTGATTCTTTTCAAGCAACATTTAACTTCAGTGAAGTAAACTTCTTTAATTGAAGATGTTTGAGTAAATGCTCTTCTTAAGCTACTAAGATTATGAAAATCTTTCATTTGTTTGTTTGTAATCTTATTTGTATTCGAATCTTCACTTCTAGCTGTACATATATGTAACGCACAAATCATTACTCCGGAATAACAGAACAGTTTTTTCCTCCGTGCAAGTTTAAATATATACTCTAGGGACACGGGCCCTGTTTTTCCAACGTATTGTTAATCTCGTTGTTTTTCTTCCATTTAAGTTGTTTACGTTGTACTTAGTTTTGTTATCTTATTTCAGTAGTAAATTAATGTCGTGTTGTCTCTGTACTGGGAATAGTTGTTTTTCTTGTGTGTAGGTATATAAGCGTAGCTATCGTTGTTTTCGGGGCTTGGTACAAGACATTACAATAGAGTTGAACTGGTAGCGCAATTAGGGAACAATTATGGCAGCGTGATATAATTTGCTTTGGGTTTGCCGAGTCTTTAGCTAGGTTTATACAAAGTTTGTAAGTGTTGGTTTCTTTATTATTTTCTTGAGTATGCATTTTGTAAGTTCCTTGATCGTTTATTTGTGTTTCGTTTATACACATACTTCGTTGATTTGGAGTTTAATTAGTGTTTGGTTTATTTCAGCAAACCGCATCATTATATGCTTAAAACCTGTGTATTATTGCTTTGGTTCTTGGGATTTGGGCTTTGGTGGTGCGCGTTGGAAACTAAATTATCCTGTAGCGAAAATTTAAGATTCGTGGCTACATCTATATATATATAATTACAGAAGTATTCACGAAAAAAACTTCACTTCTAAACGTTTCGACTTTCGTCTTCATCAGTAAAGATTGATTACTGATGAAGACGAAAGTCGAAACGTTTAGATGTGAAGTTTTTTTTCTTGCATACTTACCTAATATTTTAAACAATTTCAGGTGGTGGAGCTTATGAATGTTTTATATATATTTACATATATACACATACAACTAATCTAAATCGAATCTACTAACTAATGAAAAGGAAAAAGCTACAAAAAAACAAAATACGTAAATATTTAAGCTAATATTAACCTACTTGGGAATATATGGAACAGAATTTTGCAGGATATCATTTACAAACGTTGAATTTACAGGTAGGACCATCCCATTGTTTTATCATATGTTTGAAGCTGTTAAGATTATCAACTGATTTTAGTTCATTTGGCAAACTGACACATATTGCAATTACATTGCACTCCTTCCGGTTCTTTTATTAATCCTATAAATACGTGTATATTCTGAGCGGACTTCATTTCATTCGGGAGCCCATTCCATATCTTAGGCCCCTAGGCTCTTAGACTATTGGTACCAAAGTTTGTTTGATTAGGTCTATGATATAGCAAATCATATGGATTTCTCTGTGAGCGGCTCAGATTAGCAGATAATTTAAAAGACAATATGTTTTGCATGAAAACAGGATTAAGTTGCTTCACAGTTTTATAGATTTAAATACAGAGAGTTCTTAAACGAGAAACATGCATATAGTTTTTGCCTGACTTTGTCAGTGACGCCTCATATTGAGATTTGTTATCATCAGTGGCGCCGTGGGAGCACAGTTTTTGGGGGGGCCAAAGACTCGAATTTTCCGACAAAGAGACAATTTTTCCGACAAAACCAACAGCAGTGAACCCCCCTTTAATATCATGTTTATCAAGGTATCACAGTCAATGACGAATCTAGAGATGCACTGAAGGCCGGAGAAAATGGGGCAGCCAGAATTCTTAATTATAAAACTGAAGATTGTCGGCACGATAGGGAATTCTAGTCTTGTAACATTTGGCTTCAGAGTACTAACAACTTTCTTAGCATTGTATTTGCAAAACATTAATTATCTAATCAAAATTGAATGTTTTCGACATACTATGTTCAATGTTTAACAGAATAAGTGAATTCAAACGATCCTGTCCCATGATTGACTGCAAACAATTTTTAATTTTGAGAATGTCCTTTTAAATTTAGTTGAGCCTATAGGGAGAGTGATAAGAATTCTATATAAAAAGTGGAAATCGTGATAAGCATTCGGGATCACATTTTCTTTCATAAATCTTTATGCTGTAATGAAGTTCTCCCTCGCAAGGTCCTTATCCTTTCTTTCCATTTCTGCTAGGTGGTCTCTCTCTTTTGATCTTCTCGTAAATTCTATTAAGAGACATATATTCTTCTCTTAAATGGAATGTACTGAGACTGCAGTTGTTGGCCATATTATGGAATGCATGTCTAGAAAATTGTGTCTCTATTGATGCCAAGGCTTTATCATTTGAATGTTTGAATCTTTCCCATCTGTATTTGGCGGTTGGATTCTGTTCAATGTTGTCATTGGAGGGCTCGTCATTCGCCTTTTTCCTTCTCCTGACACGTTTTGCTGAAAAATCTTGCTGCGCTAGATTGTGTCTACTACAGTACATTGCAGTTGACGTAACCGCCCCTCCGACGTCTCGACCAATCTTACTGCAATTAATAGACCGATTTTCTCTGACTGAAGAATATTTGAAGCAAGATCGGTGATGTCGAAATGCGTCCGGAGAACATGTGCTGTCATTATGGTTTCAAAAGATGTAAACTTGCTTTCAAGAGCATCAGCGTCAGTGACCGTTTCGCCGCTCTCGTTTGAGTACTGACACTGCTGTAACGTATATAAGAAGCAGTTAAAAAAGTCCTCTGAGCTTGCAAAAACCATATTCTCAAGTGCTTTTTGGTGTGACCACTATCTAGTGATTGCAACCCTTTGTGGATGATGGATTCTTTGGATGCCCTTTTCTTCTTGCACCTTTTCAAGGACGTCTCTCCTCGGCCTTCTAGATTTGGAAGAAAATGACGGATCTTCCCCCGGCCACGACACCACTGGCTTTGATGTTGCATACTGTCACTTCTAGCTTTACGCTTATAACAAGAGATGAAAATCCTAAAGCATTGTTTTTTGGGAAAAAAGTATTTTTAATCTAACAATTATAAATTTCAAAATTTCCGACAAGCGTTGAAATCATCCGACGAACTTTTTTCAGGGGGGGCCATGGCCCCCCCGGCCACGGCGCCACTGGTTATCATTGAAGAGAAATCCTAATGCTCTCTCCTGTATTTTTTCGACTTTTTGCAGTGACTTTGCAGATGAAAAATGCCACACTAAAGGACAATAGTTTAAGTTATAATGAATAAAACTTTGAACGAGTATTTTCCTTTCTTCAAAACCAATGAATTGTTTGAGTCTTCTTTGTACATCCAGTTGTGTAGCAGCTTTCTTACACAATTCTGAAATGGGGTGATCAAAACTAAGCTGGTTGTCGAGTTTGACACCTAAAAGCTTAACAGTTTTTTTCTGAGTTAATGCTCTTGTCACTAAGGTTAATGTTCACACCATTTGTATCTGAACAGACTTTTTCAATCAAAATAGACTGAAATTTCTTAGAATTTGAAATCATCTCATTTTCTCCAAACCATTTAAGAGGGAACTTTTTGCTTCCCCCTCTAAAACTTCAGTAAGTCTGACATGTTTTTAGAAGAAGAAACCAAAGAATTATCTTCTGCGTAATTATATACTTTGGATTCTTAAATGAAAAGTAGGAGATCATTTATTTAGAAATTGAAAAGGATAGGTCCAAGTACAGATCCCTGTGGAACACCGGAAAGTATTGTAGAAACGAACTATAAATATTGTTAATCCTAACACATTGATCACTCCGTTTTAAATTTGAATATATAAAAACTAAGGAATTTTCATCAAATCCATAGGCGGATAACTTAGCTATAAGTAAATCGTGTGGTATACAGTCAAAGGCCTTGGATAAATCCATGAGGACGGCACCTACGATTTGATCATTATCTAATTTCAATCTCCAATCTTCAATTAGTCGTATTACTACGTGGTGAGAACGTTCCCTATAGGC